>OU342736.1:364763743-365479171 GCA_910589765.1 Avena atlantica
TAAACAAATTACAGCAAGGCAATTGACAGAACTAAGCAAGGCATAACAATGCAATTACTACTCAGAAAGATCCTATGAGTTGATTAGCAATACAACAAGATACATAGACCGCCATCCAACTGTATATGACTATAAGTCCACCTTTAGGTTATCATTGAACCCCCTCCAGTATTAAGTTGCAAGCAACAGACAACTGCTTTAAGCAAAGTGTGTAAGGTAAACAGTCCACATTGTCCATGAACAAGAGACCGTTGTTTTATCCCTAGTAGCAAACAACACATCTACAACCAAAGAGATTATTGTCACTTCCCTTGAACTAGAGGCATGAACCCACTATCGAGCATAAATACCCCCCTTGGAGTCACTAGCAACTACTTGGCAAGATAACAACCTAGCAACGGAGAGCATGCAAGATCACAAACAACACAGACATGATATAATCATCAAGACAAACCATTAATCAAACCAACATAATAATCTCAATATCCATCGGATCCCCGCAAACATAGCATGCATGATTACAAATAGATTAGATCTTGATCATGATGGAGCTCACATGATCTATAATGAAAGCACAAAGGAGGAGATACAACCACCTAGATACTACATGGACCCATAGTCCAAGGTGGAACTACTCACGCATTATACGGAGAGAAGGCCTCCGGGATGATCTCCCCTCCTGCAGGGTGCCGAGAAGAGATTCAGATCCCCCCGATCTAGGGACGATGGTGGTAGTGGCTACAGACGGTTTCATGGACTTATGATCGGCGTACTCTGGGTTTCTGCATCGGGGGCATCTATAGGCGAAGGGGAGACCGAGGCGGCCGCCAGGGCAGGAAAACCCTAGCCAGGCGCGGGCTAGGGCCCACCCGCGCCTAGGGTGGGTCTGCCCCCCTAGATGGCCCCTCCGGCTCTCCTCTGGACTTCTTGTTCCCACGGAAAGTAATTTGACTTTGTCCTTTGTCCCGTCCAATTCCGAGAATATTTTTTTACTAACTTTTCTGAATCCAAAAACAGCAGAAAACAGGCATCTGGCACTGTTGCAACTTGTTAATAGGTTAGTACCCGAAAACATGTAAACAAGCACCTCAAGTGTGGACAAGTAAAGCAAAGTAGATACAAAACAAGCATGGAGCATAAAAAATTATATATACGTTTCCAACGATTCAGCATCCCCAAGCCTTAACTCATGCTCGTCCTCGAGTAGGTAGTGATAAACAGAATAATTTTTTAGGTGACATGCACCTCACAATAAAGATCCAACCATTTGCAAGCATTGAAAGCTGGGATCAAAGAACCCTAAACATGTGCATGAAAGATGGAGTTCTAACAATAGGACATAGTAACTATGCATGCAACATGGCAAGCTACAAACAAAGATCATGAATAACATGCATTGAAAAATGTTTGTTTGTTTCACATGCAGAGAAACATAGCATAGTGGCAATCAGTTTGTCCCTCATAGAGTAGCAATATAATGCATAGGACACCTGCAAAGTTCACAAGGGTGACTAGAAACAAAATAGCACAAGAGCAAGTAATAACACAATATGCATCAATTAATAAGCTTTGGAACACTGCACACAGAATGACAACTATGATCTTTAATGGTGCCTAAAGGTAGAAGGTGGGAGACTCAATAGTGGTGGAAGAAAGGCCTTTTTGTAAAGGAAGCAGGGATTACAAGTTTCAAAAAGAGCTCCCAAAAATTATGGTACTTGTTAGCTTTCAGCCCTCATTGCCCTATCATAAGCATCTTGAAGTGTTAAGGTTAAAGTGGCAAAGCTGGAGTATATTGCTTGACGAAGTATAAGTTGGAAATCTCATGCCACTTGAATACGAGGGCCACACCTCATGCATACTCAACATTGGGTCCAGGTAAGTTCTTGTCACTGTAAGTATTTGCATATCATTGAGAACCGCCAAAGGGGTACCCCTTGCACATGGTACAGGAGCTTTCCCATAACCAAAATGACAAGGCAAGCAGACAATGAGTATCTCAGCAATCTTCTTATGTACCATGGGAATATGGTGCCTTTTTTCTCTCTTTCCTCTTTTCTCAATGTGACTCTTTTTTATAAGAAGAATGCTTCATAGATGTCACTATGGTGATGCTGCAAGTTTCCACCTGATTAGGCATGGCTTAGGCTAGCGGCAAGGCATTTCTCTAACACGGGATACAAACTCCATGGACTTACAAGTTCCCTCTTTATTTCACACCGGTGACATCCATAGACAAAATAACATGATATCAACTGAGTACAATAAGGTACAAGTGCAATGTTGAAAACGTTCCCCGTGACAGCACGGTTCTGTTAATTCCAACTTATAAGTGCAAGCATATACAACAAAGTTGTCACAATGGTTCAAGTTTATTAGGGGCAAAGAATAAAGTGTGCCGTCAAGTTCGCGAGGGCTTTAATCACTAAGTTTTCACATAACAAAATAGTTTTTAATTGGAAGATAGTTGAAAACAAGAATATACTTGGAAAAATGGTGTAACACACCATGCATAGGAGTTTATAGTGGACACTTTGAAAAACTTGGTTTTCTGGGAGTTGGAGGCATGAGTAGAACTTACTCATACAAGTGGAGGCTAGCAAAAGACTGGGAGCAACCAACTAAGAGAGCAATAATGGACATAATCATGGAATGCAACAAAGCATACTAATCAAAGCAAATAGTGGTACTACAAGTCAAGGACTAAATGATCATAGAGGCTAATGGTGACTTGTCATAGTCCATAACATGGTGTAAGAATGTGCCAAGTCAACCCAAGCAAAACATCAAAGGAGAATACCACAATACTATGCTTTTGCATGCTAAAACAACGCATAATTTATTCAAGGCACACTAAGCAATCCAATTGTTTGGAACAAGACATGCTACAGCAATAATCACTAAGCATAATGCAAAAAACACCTAGCATGTCATGCTAAAGTCTAAGTCACAGTCAATGCAAGCTCCTCCTGCACTTCAAGCAAGAACTTACTACTCCTTCCAAACACCAAGCAACCTTATTTGAAAAACAACACAGCGAGAACGGGGGTCCAAACTACTAAAGCAAACTAAGCAAAACATAGGAAAACTAAGACACTCCAAGAACCACACACTGTGCAAGAAACAATAAAACGAAGTGTCTAGACAAACCCGAGCTTTTTATTGATGAAGAAGGGGATGCCTTGGGAATCCCCAAGCTTTGACGCTTGTACCTCTTGGATATTTCTTGGGGTGACACCATGGTGGCATCCCCAGCTCGAACCCAAAGCGGAGAAATGCGTCTTCATAGGATACCCTAAGGAAACTATTGGGTATACCTTCTATCACAGAACCGAAGGCAAAGTGTTTGTCGCAATTTTCTTGAGAAGGAGTTTCTCTCGAAAGAAGTGAGGGAGGAAAGTAGAGCTAGACGAGGTTATTGAACCTTCTCTTGAATTGGAGAGTAGCGCAGCACCTGAAATTGTTCCAGTGCCGCCTGCACCAACAATAGAGGAAGCTAATGACAAGGATCATGAAGCTTCGGACGATGCTGCTACTGAACGTCGCAGGTCGACAAGGTCGCGTGCCCCTCCTGAGTGGTACGGCAACCCTGTCTTGACTGTCTTGTTGGTTAAAGACAGTGAACCTACGAACTATGAGGAAGCGATGATGAGCCCAGACTCTGAGAAATGGCTGGAAGCCATGAAATCCGAATTGGGATCCATGAGCGAAAACCAAGTATGGACTTTGGTGGATCCTCCTAGCGACCGAAAGGCCGTTGAGTGCAAATGGATATTCAAGAAGAAAACGGACGCGGATGGTAATGTTACCGTCTATAAAAGCACGGCTTGTCGCAAAGGTTTTCGACAAGTTCAAGGTGTTGACTACGATGAGACTTTCTCTCCCGTAGCGATGTTTAAGTCCATTCGGATTTTATTAGCAATTGCTGCGTTTCATGATTATGAAATATGGCAGATGGATGTCAAGACTGCTTTCCTCAATGGCAACATTGATGAAGAGTTGTATATGATGCAACCCGAGGGTTTTGTCAATCCTAAGGATGCTAGTAAAGTATGCAAACTTCAGCGTTCCATTTATGGACTAAAGCAAGCATCTCGGAGTTGGAACCTTCGTTTTGATCAAGTGATCAAGAGCTTTGGATTTGTTCCAAATTGCTACGAAGCTTGCATCTACAAGAAAGTGAGTGGGAGCTCGGTGACGTTTCTGGTACTGTATGTGGATGACATATTGATTATCGGAAATGACATCAACATGCTTAACGATGTGAAGAGTTATTTGAACAAGTGTTTTTCAATGAAAGACCTAGGTGAAGCTGCTTATATATTGGGCATCAAGATCTATAGAGATAGACAAAGACGCCTGATAGCTTTAAGCCAGAGTACATACCTAGACAAAGTTCTGAAAAGGTTCAGAATGGATAAGGCAAAGAAAGGTTCAGTGCCTATGTTGTCAGGTAAGATATTGAGCACGGCTCAGTGTCCAGCTACGGTAAATGATAGGGAAGCTATGAGCAAAGTGCCTTATGCCTCGGCCATAGGTTCCATCATGTATGCCATGCTGTGTACTAGACCGGATGTGTCCAATGCTCTTAGTTTGACGAGCAGATATCAAAGTGATCCAGGAGTGGAACACTAGAAAGCCGTAAAGAACATCCTAAAGTACCTAAATAGAACTAAAGAAATGTTCTTAGTCTATGGGGGTGATGAACAGCTTGTCGTAAAAGGTTACGTCGATGCTAGTTTCGACACCGACAAGGATGATTCCAAATCTCAGACAGGATACGTTTATATTTTGAATGGAGGAGCTGTGAGCTGGAGAAGCTGCAAGCAAGCGTGATCGCGGGATCTACAGTAGAAGCGGAATACATGGCTGCTGCAGAAGCGTCAAGTGAAGGAGTTTGGATCAGAAACTTCATCACTGAGCTTGGCATGGTTCCAAGTGCATTGGACCCACTGGAGATATTGTGTGACAACACTGGCGCCATAGCACTCGCTAAGGAACCAAGATATCATCCAAAAAGACCAGCATATCAACCGCAAGTTTCATATAATACGAGATTATATAGCAGATGGAGATCTGAAGATTAGCAAAGTACATACGGATCTGAATGTCGCAGATCCATTGACTAAACCTCTTCCACGTGTAAAACATGATCAACACCTCAGTGCCATGGGTGTGAGATTGTTGCCAGATGTAAACTAGATTATTGACTCTAGTGCAAGTGGGAGACTATTGGAATTATGCCCTAGAGGCAATAATAAAGATGTTATTATTATAATTCTTGTTCATGATAAAGTTTATGTTCCATGCTAGAATTGTATTAAGCGGAAACTTTATACTTGTGTGGTTTTAAACAAACACCATGTCCCTAGTACGCCTCTATGGACTAGCTCATTGATCAATGATGGTTAAGGTTTCCTAACCATAGACATGAGTTGTCAATTGATAATGAGATCATATCATTGGGAGAATTGATGGTGGATAGACCCAAACAAAGCAGAGCAATTAGATCGTGTCATCGTGTTCGTCTTTGCGAAGCTTTTCCTATGTCAAATATTGTATTCCTTAGACCATGAGATAATGCAACTCCCTGGTATCGGAAGAAAGCTTTGAGGTCATCAAACGTCATCCTATGAGAGGGTGATCATAAAGGTGTCTCTCAGGTGATCGGAAAGTATCTGTTGGGTTGTATGTATCGAGATGGAATTTGTCCCTCCCAAGTCGGAGAGATATACTTCGGGCCCACTCGGTAATCGATATCAACACCGCTTGCAAGCATGTGGTTAAGGAGTTAATCACAAAGTGATATCGGATTACGGAACGAGTAAAGTACTTGCTGTGAACGAGATTGAACTAGGTATGACGGTACCGACGATCGAATCTCGGGCAAGTAAAATATCGCGAGACGACAGGGAATATATATATGGGATTGATTGAATCCTGGCATCGTGGTTCATCCGATATGATCATCGATGAATGTGTGGGAGTCAATATGGGTGCCCAGACCCCGCTGTTGATTATTGATAGAAGATCATGTCTGCATATTCTCGAACCCGCAGGGTCACACACTTAACGTATCTCGACGCTAGGATAGATTGGATAATTGGTTTATGAATTTTTTGTTCGGAGTCTCATATGGGATTTGGGATATCACGAGAGGTTCCGGAATGGTCCGGAGAATAAGATTCATATAAGGCAGTGCAGTTTTTGGAGTTCGGAATTGTTCCGGGTTAATCGGTTATTGTACCGGAAGCTTCTAGAACCTTCCGGAAGGGGACCAACGTGGCCCCACCTTCCGGGAGGGGGCATGGGCCTATGAGGGAGTGTCCTGGCCGCATTGGGCCGGGGCACAAGGCCCCATAGGGCCCAGCCGATTCTAGAGAGATTTGACTCGTTTAAATCTCGGGATAGAATTTCTAGATAAGGGAGAGTTTTTAAATCGTTTAAACTAGAGATAGGATTTCTAGATAAGGGAGAGTTTAAATTGTTTAAACTAGAGATAGGCTTGGAGGAGGGGCAAGGGCTGGCCGCCCCCCCTCTATATATAGAGGGGTGGTGCGCCCCCTCCCCCCTACACACACCTTCCTCCAAGCCCTAGCAGCCTTGCTACCTTCCTCTCTCCCTCCCGACTGTTTGTAGGCGAAGCCCTGCAGCAGAGAAATTCTCCACCATATACACCACGCCGTCGTGTTGTAGATCCAATATATCTCTCCACCATACTCGCTGGTCCGAGGAAGGAGGAGACGTCGAGGTGCTGCACGTGTGCATCTCACGGAGGCACCGCCACTTGGTGGTGCTAGATCGGATCGGATCGCGAGGAGGAGGAGAAGCGAGTACGACTACATCGCCCACGTTCCGACGAACGTTCCGCTGTGCGAATCTTCAAGGGTATGAAGATCTAATCCAATCTCTCTCGTTGTTTGCATCTCCTAGATTAGATCTTGGCTTTCCCTCTGTTCGCTCCGTAGAAAATTTTGATTTACTATGCCGCGAAACCCTTCAGTGGTATCAGAGCTAGATCTATGCGTAGATGTGTTTCACGAGTAGAACGCAACATGGTTGTTGCGGGCGTTGATGTTTTCTGTTGCAAGCCTCTTGTTTGTGTTCTTCTTATGACGCGGGTTAGTGAGATTGAAGCGGTCCAGGCCAACCTTACGCGACGTCGTTCGCGAGATCGGCTCCGCACTTGACGTGTGGCTTGTTCCACACATGCGGCTGGTGGATGTCAGTTTCTCTCACTATAGTTGTCATGGGATTAACACCGGAGTTTGGCAACCATAATATCACCGTTGTGGCTTTCCGTAGGTAAGAATCGTTCTTAGCATCTACTCCCATAAAGCCACGTAAAACATGCAACAACAAAGTAGAGGCCTCTAACTTGTTTTTGCAGGGAGTGTTTTCTGTGATATGGTATGGCCCAGATTGTGATGTGTATATTGTATGCGATGATCATGTTTTGTAATGTTTCACGACTTGCATGTCGATGAGTACACAACCGGCAGGAGCCATATGGTTGTCTTTATAATTGTGTATGACCTGCGAGTCAACTTCTTATACGCCATGTAATAGCTTTACTTTATCGCTAAGTAGTTAGCAATAGTTGTAGTTGATATTCGTGGTGGAGGCAATCATGGTGGAGTGATGGAGATCATGCCGGAACGCACAAGATGGAGATCATTGCGCGAAGATTGGCTATACCATGTCACATAAAGTTATATGCATGTGATGTTTATCCTTTATGTATCTTATTATGCTTAGATCGCGACGGTAGCATTATAAGATGATTCCTCACTTAAAGATCAAGATAAAAACTGTGTTCTCCCCAAGTATGCACCGTTGCGAAAGTTCGTCGTGTCCAAGCATCACGTGATGATCGGGTGCTATAGACTCTACGCTCACATACAACGGGTGCAAGCCAGTTTTTGCACACGCGGAAATACTTGGGTCTAACTTGACGAGCCTAGCATGTACAGACATGGCCTCGGAACACAAGAACCGAAAGGTTAAGCATGAGTCATATGAATGATATGATCGACACTTTGTTGTCCACCATTGAAACCACATCTCTTCTCGTGATGATCGGATTAGGTGTGGTGAATTTGGATCGTGTTCACTAAACAACTTGAGGGATGTTGAATTTAGTGGGAGTTCATCTAGTAATTTGATTAAGTTGAACTATTTATCATGAACATAGTCTAAATTGTACTTGCAAATACTGTAGATCACATGGCCAAATCCAACTTCAACTTCAACGTTTTTGCTGAGAAAGAAAAGCTTAGGAACAATGGGTCTAACTTCACCAATTGGTTCCGCAATCTAAGAATCATTCTGTCTGGCGGACAAAAGGACTATGTCCTTGGTAAAGCGTTAGGTGACCCCCTGCTGCAACTGCGTCGGCTGATGAGAAAGCTGTCTATCAGTCGCGCAAAGATGATTATGGTGTGATTAAGAGCACCATGTTGTTTGCTATGGAACCGGAGCTTCAAAATCGTTTTGAAACCTATCCCGGGCCCTTTGAGATTCTCGAGGAGCTGAAAACCATGTTTCAGACTCAAGCCCGTTCTGAGAGATATGAGATCTCTGAGAAGTTCTTTAACTGCAAGATGGAGGAAGGGAGTTCCGTTAGTGAGCACGCCATAAAGATGTCGGGCTACACTCAACGCCTTGAGAAACTGGAATGCACGATTCCAGAGGAGCTCAAGATTGACAGGGTTCTGCAATCACTCCCTCCTAGCTACAAAAGTTTTGTAGTGACTCATAATCAGATTGGTTCCACTGATACGATCACCGAGCTCTTCGCAAAGCTGAAGGCTGCGGAAGTGGACATCAAGAAGGATAATCATGTGTTGATGGTCAACAAGCCCTCCTTTAAGAAAGGTAAGGGAGCAAAGAAGCCCTTCAAGAAGGGCGGCGGCAAGCGCAATGCCCCTGCTGAGAAGAAGCTCACGTCTGGTCCCAAGCCGGACACTGAGTGCTTCTATTGCAAGGACAAGGGTCACTGGAAGCGCAACTGTCCGAAGTACTAGGCGGACAAGAAGGCTGGCACCATCAAAGGTATATTTGATATACATGTTATTGATGTTTTCCTTACTAGCCCTCGTTGTAGTGCCTGGGTATTTGATACCGGTTCAGTTGCTAATATTTGTAACTCGAAACAGGAGCTACGGAATAGACGGCGGCTTGCGAGGGATGAGGTGACGATGCGCGTTGGCAACGGATCAAGAGTTGATGTGATGGCCGTCGGCACGCTCTCCTTAGTTTTACCTTCGGGATTAGTTTTAAACCTTAATAAATGTTATTATGTGCCTGCGTTGAGCATGAACATTATTTCCGGATCGTGTTTATTGCAAGACGGTTATTCATTTAAATCGGAGAATAATGGTTGTTCTATTTATATGAGTAACATCTTTTATGGTCATGCACCTCTTATGAATGGTTTATTTCTTCTAAATCTCGAAAGGGATGAAACACACATCCATAACATTGAGGCTAAGAGATGCAAAGTAGATAGTGATAATACTACTTATTTGTGGCACTGTCGTCTAGGTCATATTGGTGTAAAGCGCATGAAGAAACTCCATTCTGATGGACTTTTGGAGTCTCTTGATTTTGAATCATTTGACACATGCGAACCATGCCTCATGGGCAAGATGATCAAAACCCCGTTCTCCGGAATGATGGAGCGAGCAACGGACTTGTTGGAAATCATACATACCGATGTATGCGGACCGATGAGTATTTCGACGCGCGGTGGATATCTCTATTTCCTCACTTTTACCGATGACTTAAGTAGATATGGGTATATCTATTTAATGAAACATAAATCTGAAACATTTGAAAAGTTCAAAGAATTTCAGAATGAAGTGGAGAACCATCGTAATAGAAAGATTAAGTTTCTACGATCCGATCGTGGGGGCGAATATTTGAGTTATGATTTTCTCACGCATCTTAAAGCAAGCGGAATTGTTTCGCAACTCACGCCACCCGGAACACCACAGCGCAATGGTGTGTCTGAACGCCGGAATCGAACCCTATTAGATATGGTCCGATCGATGATGTCTCTTACTGATTTGCCGTTATCATTTTGGGGTTATGCATTAGAAACCGCTGCATTCACTTTAAATAGGGCTCCATCTAAATCCGTTGAGACGACACCGTATGAACTGTGGTTTGGTGCTAAACCTAAGTTGTCGTTTCTTAAAGTTTGGGGATGCGAAGCTTACGTCAAGAAGTTGATGCCGGACAAGCTCGAACCCAAAGCGGAGAAATGCGTCTTCATAGGATACCCTAAGGAAACTATTGGGTATACCTTCTATCACAGAACCGAAGGCAAAGTGTTTGTCGCAATTTTCTTGAGAAGGAGTTTCTCTCGAAAGAAGTGAGTGGGAGGAAAGTAGAGCTAGACGAGGTTATTGAACCTTCTCTTGAATTGGAGAGTAGCGCAGCACCTGAAATTGTTCCAGTGCCGCCTGCACCAACAATAGAGGAAGCTAATGACAAGGATCATGAAGCTTCGGACGATGCTGCTACTGAACGTCGCAGGTCGACAACGTCGCGTGCCCCTCCTGAGTGGTACGACAACCCTGTCTTGACTGTCTTGTTGGTAGAAGACAGTGAACCTACGAACTATGAGGAAGCGATGATGAGCCTAGACTCTGAGAAATGGCTGGAAGCCATGAAATCCGAATTGGGATCCATGAGCGAAAACCAAGTATGGACTTTGGTGGATCCTCCTAGCGACCGAAAGGCCGTTGAGTGCAAATGGATATTCAAGAAGAAAACGGACGCGGATGGTAATGTTACCGTCTATAAAGCACGGCTTGTCGCAAAAGGTTTTCGACAAGTTCAAGGTGTTGACTACGATGAGACTTTCTCTCCCGTAACGATGTTTAAGTCCATTCGGATTTTATTAGCAATTGCTGCGTTTCATGATTATGAAATATGGCAGATGGATGTCAAGACTGCTTTCCTCAATGGCAACATTGATGAAGAGTTGTATATGATGCAACCCGAGGGTTTTGTCGATCCTAAGGATGCTAGTAAAGTATGCAAACTTCAGCGTTCCATTTATGGACTGAAGCAAGCATCTCGGAGTTGGAACCTTCGTTTTGATCAAGTGATCAAGAGCTTTGGATTTGTTCCAAATTGCTACGAAGCTTGCATCTACAAGAAAGTGAGTGGGAGCTCGGTGACGTTTCTGGTACTGTATGTGGATGACATATTGATTATCGGAAATGACATCAACATGCTTAACGATGTGAAGAGTTATTTGAACAAGTGTTTTTCAATGAAAGACCTAGGTGAAGCTGCTTATATATTGGGCATCAAGATCTATAGAGATAGACAAAGACGCCTGATAGCTTTAAGCCAGAGTACATACCTAGACAAAGTTCTGAAAAGGTTCAGAATGGATAAGGCAAAGAAAGGTTCAGTGCCTATGTTGTCAGGTAAGATATTGAGCAAGGCTCAGTGTCCAGCTACGGTAAATGATAGGGAAGCTATGAGCAAAGTGCCTTATGCCTCGGCCATAGGTTCCATCATGTATGCCATGCTGTGTACTAGACCGGATGTGTCCAATGCTCTTAGTTTGACGAGCAGATATCAAAGTGATCCAGGAGTGGAACACTAGAAAGCCGTAAAGAACATCCTAAGTACCTAAATAGAACTAAAGAAATGTTCTTAGTCTATGGGGGTGATGAACAGCTTGTCGTAAAAGGTTACGTCGATGCTAGTTTCGACACCGACAAGGATGATTCCAAATCTCAGACAGGATACGTTTATATTTTGAATGGAGGAGCTGTGAGCTGGAGAAGCTGCAAGCAAAGCGTGATCGCGGGATCTACAGTAGAAGCGGAATACATGGCTGCTGCAGAAGCGTCAAGTGAAGGAGTTTGGATCAGAAACTTCATCACTGAGCTTGGCATGGTTCCAAGTGCATTGGACCCACTGGAGATATTGTGTGACAACACTGGCGCCATAGCACTCGCTAAGGAACCAAGATATCATCCAAAGACCAAGCATATCAACCGCAAGTTTCATATAATACGAGATTATATAGCAGATGGAGATCTGAAGATTAGCAAAGTACATACGGATCTGAATGTCGCAGATCCATTGACTAAACCTCTTCCACGTGTAAAACATGATCAACACCTCAGTGCCATGGGTGTGAGATTGTTGCCAGATGTAAACTAGATTATTGACTCTAGTGCAAGTGGGAGACTATTGGAATTATGCCCTAGAGGCAATAATAAAGATGTTATTATTATAATTCTTGTTCATGATAAAGTTTATGTTCCATGCTAGAATTGTATTAAGCGGAAACTTTAATACTTGTGTGGTTTTTAAACAACACCATGTCCCTAGTACGCCTCTATGGACTAGCTCATTGATCAATGATGGTTAAGGTTTCCTAACCATAGACATGAGTTGTCAATTGATAATGAGATCATATCATTGGGAGAATGATATGGTGGATAGACCCAAACAAAGCAGAGCAATTAGATCGTGTCATCGTGTTCGTCTTTGCGAAGCTTTTCCTATGTCAAATATTGTATTCCTTAGACCATGAGATAATGCAACTCCCTGGTATCGGAAGAAAGCTTTGAGGTCATCAAACGTCATCCTATGAGAGGGTGATCATAAAGGTGTCTCTCAGGTGATCGGAAAGTATCTGTTGGGTTGTATGTATCGAGATGGAATTTGTCCCTCCCAAGTCGGAGAGATATACTTCGGGCCCACTCGGTAATCAATATCAACACCGCTTGCAAGCATGTGGTTAAGGAGTTAATCACAAAGTGATATCGGATTACGGAACGAGTAAAGTACTTGCTGTGAACGAGATTGAACTAGGTATGACGGTACCGACGATCGAATCTCGGGCAAGTAAAATATCGCGAGACGAAGGGAATATATATATATGGGATTGATTGAATCCTGGCATCGTGGTTCATCCGATATGATCATCGATGAATGTGTGGGAGTCAATATGGGTGCCCAGACCCCGCTGTTGATTATTGATAGAAGATCATGTCTGCATATTCTCGAACCCGCAGGGTCACACACTTAACGTATCTCGACGCTAGGATAGATTGGATAATTGGTTTATGAATTTTTGTTCGGAGTCTCGGATGGGATCCGGTATATCACGAGAGGTTCCGGAATGGTCCGGAGAATAAGATTCATATAAGGCAGTGCAGTTTTTGGAGTTCGGAATTGTTCCGGGTTAATTGGTATTGTACCGGAAGCTTCTAGAACCTTCCGGAAGGGGACCAACGTGGCCCCACCTTCCGGGAGGGGGCATGGGCCTATGAGGGAGTGTCCTGGCCGCATTGGGCCAGGGGCACAAGGCCCCATAGGGCCCAGCCGATTCTAGAGAGATTTGACTCGTTTAAATCTCGGGATAGAATTTCTAGATAAGGGAGAGTTTAAATCGTTTAAACTAGAGATAGGATTTCTAGATAAGGGAGAGTTTAAATTGTTTAAACTAGAGATAGGCTTGGAGGAGGGGCAAGGGCTGGCCACCCCCCCTCTATATATAGAGGGGTGGTGCGCCCCCTCCCCCCTACACACACCTTCCTCCAAGCCCTAGCAGCCTTGCTACCTTCCTCTCTCCCTCCCGACTGTTTGTAGGCGAAGCCCTGCAGCAGAAATTCTCCACCATATACACCACGTCGTCGTGTTGTAGATCCAATCTATCTCTCCACTATACTCGCTGGCCCGAGGAAGGAGGAGACGTCGAGGTGCTGCACGTGTGCATCTCACGGAGGCACCGCCACTTGTGGTGCTAGATCGGATCGGATCGCGAGGAGGAGAAGCGAGTACGACTACATCGCCCACGTTCCGACGAACGTTCCGCTGTGCGAATCTTCAAGGGTATGAAGATCTAATCCAATCTCTCTCGTTGTTTGCATCTCCTAGATTAGATCTTGGCTTTCCCTCTGTTCGCTCCGTAGAAAATTTTGATTTACTATGCCGCGAAACCCTTCAGTAATAACTTCCAAGACTCAAGGAAACTCTTGGGTTATCTCCTAACAAGTACTTTTCTTTAACGCCTTTAAGTTAGGTACAAGAAGCAAGAAGAATCAAGTATTTTCAAATGAGGAAGCATTAACATCAAATCTTGCTTTCAAAGGAGGAGCAAAAAGCAACTTCTTCTCCTCATAGGGAAGTGTTCAATACCTTTCTTGAATGGAAATTGATACTTGATGGTGCCTTCTTTCATATCAATGATGTCACCAACTGTTCTAAGAAAAGGTCTTCCCAAAGTAATAGGACAAGAAGCATTGTATTCAACATCCAAAACATAGAAATCCACACGAATATAAGCATTGTTAACCATAATGATAACATCATTAATACTCCCCATGAGTTTCTTCTTAACATTATCATTGAGTGGGACATTCAAATAACAATCTTCCAATGGTGGCAAATCAAGCATTTCATAAATCTTCCTAGGCATAATAGAGACACTAGAACCAAGATCACATGAAGCTTTGAGATCAAAGTCATTCACTTGCATATTAATAATGGGTTCCCAACTATCTTCTACTTTCCTAGGAATAGAAGCTTTGTGTTTTAGCTTCTCTTCCTTAATCTTAACAAGAGCATCTATAATATGTTTAGTGAAAGCAACATGCATATCACTAGCATCAGGACTTCTAGCAAGCTTTTGCAAGAACAGAATCACTTCAGAAATATTGCAACCATCAATATCAAAGTCAAACTTAGCATCACTAGTAGTAGGCTTACTAGGCTTAGGCATAGTAGGAGTAGGAATAGGGGCTACTTGTGGTTTAGTGGTGATAGTGCACACACTATTATTTCTATCAATTTCAGCTTCCCTTTCCCACCTAGCATGAAGTTGAGCTAATAGCCTATCATTTTCATCAATAGTAACTTGTATGGCATGAGCAATAGCAAAGGTGTTTTCCATAGTTTCAGGTTTAGCAGCCATTTTATTAACCAAGGAAGTTTGAGCTTCAGACAAAGAGGATATATTTTTCTCAATAGTTAAAAGCGTTTCCTCTATAGTCTTATTGAAAGTGGTTTGTTTACTAATAAAGTCCTTGAGCATGACTTCAAGTCCAGAGGCGGCACTTCTAGCATTATTGTAAGAGCTTCCATAGGAATTGCCATTATTAGGAGGATAAGGCCTATAATTTTTGTTGCTACCAAAATTGTTCCTATAGGCATTGTTGTTGAAATTGTTGTTTCTAATGAAGTTCACATCAACTTGCTCTTCTTGAGCAACCAAAGAGGCTAAGGGAACACTATTAGGATCTAGAGGAGCTTTCCCATTAACAAGCATAGCCATAATAACATCAATATTTTCACTCAAAGAGGAAGTTTCCTCAACAGAATTTACCTTCTTAACATATGGAGCTCTCTCAACATGCCATTCAGAGTAGTTAACCATCATATTATCAAGGAAACTTGTTGCAGCACCCAAAGTGAGGCCCATGAAGGTGCCTCCAGCAGCAGAATCCAATAGGTTTCTTGAGGAGAAGTTCAAACCTGCATAAAAAGTCTGTATAATCATCCAAGCAGTGAGTCCATGAGTAGGGCAATTTTTAACCAGAGATTTCATTCTTTCCTAAGCAGGAGCAACATGGTGAGGTAGAGCAAAGTGGCAACTAGAGCAGGAACTAAATTTTTTTGTTTTTTGAATAAAGCAAGCAAACCAAACTAGACTAATTTTTGGGTTTTTTTTGAAAAGAGGCAAACAAAACCAAGCAAAATAAACAAAGCAAACTAAAAACAAAGTAAAGAGAAAGGAAGTGAAGGAATCCCCTAGTGAAGACGTCCTTAGCCTCCTCGGCAACGGCGCCAGAAAATAGCTTGATGGTGCCCAGCACTTGTCGTGGGATGCTTCGTTGGAAACTCCAAGAGCAAGGTATGAAGTAGCACAGCAGCAAGTTTCCCTCGGTAAGAAACCGAGGTTATCGAACCAGTAGGAGGAAGGAAATGACACACAGGTGTTGCTAGCAACGCGGAGACCTGCACAACACAAACTCAAGACTTTACCCCAACGAATCAGTGAGGTTGCCAAGCTCACCGGTTTGCTGTAACAAAGGATTAAACGTATGGTGTGGAACGTAATGGTTTGCAGCAAGTAAACAAGTAACAGTGGAATATGTATCAATGGTAAAGATTGGACCGGGGTCCATAGTTCACTAGAGGTGCTCTCCTTAGATAAACAGCATGGCATCAAGGGTAAACAAATTACAGCAGGGCAATTGATAGGAACTGAGCAAGGCATAACAATGCAATTACTAGTCAGAAAGATCCTATGAGATTCGATTGGGCAATACAATAATATACATAGACCGCCATCCAACTACATCTATGACTAGAAGTACACCTTCAGGTTATCATCCGAACCCCCTCCAGTATTAAGTTGCAAGCAACAGATAACTGCTTTAAGCATGTGTAAGGTAAACAGTCCACATGTTCCATGAACAAGAGACCGTTGTTTTCTCCCTAGTAGCAACAACACATCTACAACCGAAGAGATTATTGTCACTTCCCTTGGAAACTAGAGGCATGAACCCACTATCGAGCATAAATACCCCCTCTTGGAGTCACTAGCAACTACTTGGCCAAGATAGCTACTAACAACGGAGAGCATGCAAGATCACAAAGAACACATACATGATAGAATCATAAAGACAAAACCATTAATCAAACCAACATAATAATCTCAATATCTATCGGATCCCCGCAAACACAACATGCATGATTACAAATAGATTAGATCTTGATCATGAACGGAACTGACAAGATCTATACATGAAAGCACAAAGGAGGAGATACAACCATCTAGCTACTACATGGACACATAGTCTAAGGTGGACCTACTCACGCATCATACCGAAGAGAAGGCCTCCAGGATGATCTCCCCTCCGGCAGGGTGCCGGGAAGAACTTCAGATTCCCCCTGATCTAGGGACGATCGTGGCGGCGGCTACAGACGGTTTCATGGAGATTTGATCGGGTGCTTAGGGTTTCTGCATCGTGGGCTTCTTATAGGCGAAGGGGGAGGCCGAGGTGGCGGCCAGGGTCCCCACACCCCTCCCAGGCGTGGGGCAGGTCCCACCCGCTCCTAGGGGGGTCTGGGCGCCCTGGCCCGCCTCTCCGGCTCCTCTCTGGACTTCTTGTTCCCCACAGAAAGTTATTGACTTTGACATTTGTCCCGTCCAATTCCGAGAATATTTCTTGACTAACTTTTCTGAAACTAAAAACAGCAGAAAACAGGCAACTGGCACTGTGGCAACTTGTTAATAGGCTAGTACTAGAAAACATGTAAAAAGCACATCAAAGTGTAGACAAACAAAGCAAAGTAGATACTAAACAAGCATGGAGCATCAAAAATTATAGATACGTTTCCGACGTATCAAAGAGTATATTTTTACTCATCGGAGGAGTAGACCGAGCGACTGACTCCTAAATTTACTCCTCAGCCACCACTTCTGAGAAAAACTCCCGCCTCCCGACCGGCCACACCCATTCTCGCCGACATCGCTGCTGGTGACCTCCGTACCCCGCTGCCCCCATCCCGGTCCCTGCGCCGCCCTTCGGCCAACCTCTTCCTTTCC
This sequence comes from Avena atlantica, assembly GCA_910589765.1. NCBI lineage: Eukaryota > Viridiplantae > Streptophyta > Magnoliopsida > Poales > Poaceae > Avena > Avena atlantica. The sequence goes on from OU342736.1 coordinate 364,781,340, forward strand.
CGCGCCGCCTCTAGCTTGCTTTCTCCGTGGGGTGAGCTTATTTTCGCCGGCCACCGCCCCGATTTGGAGCAAATCGGGCCCCGACGGCCCCGACCATGGCAACCCGCCGCCGGCTCCCCAGAGGCCGACCACCACCAATGTCGCATCGAAGATCGCCCCCTTCTACTCTCTCATCGCAGATCCCGCGTGGCCCGGGTTGGCACCACAGGTATCATCGCCCACAACGGGTTGGGTCTGTGCACGGGATCTCTGGCTGGAGTTGGGTACAAGGCCGGTCTCTATGGAAGCTCCGGCTAGAGATGGATCACTAGCACCGCCGGCCGCAACCAACACAAGAGGGAAAAGGTGATTTTCCTATTTTTGTTAATCTAAAATCGGAGTAGAATAAGTTGTGGCTTACATTCTTTTTGTTACAAATGTATTACAAGAAATTCTACATGGACCGAGGACGAAGACAACGAGTTGTATTTTGCATGACATCATCAAACTCTTGTTGATGATGCATTATACAAAGAGAGTGGTGTTCGTTCACCACTTCAACAATTTTGGGAAAATATTCATGAGAATTTTAATGAAAAGACAAGAGTTAGATCGATTAACTCGATCTTGAATAGATGGCACATTCTTGTTATGCGTTTGAATGCATAACTCAGATACTTTGGTTTGTGTCGGTTTGTATCGGGTTAGAGAAGTTTGTATTCTCTATATATCGATTGTATTAGGTGTATCAGTGTGTATTAGATGTATCAGTATGCATTGACTACTAATCTATGATAATATATACGTTTGTATGGACCTACTATATTGTAAATAAGAAAAAACAATTTTACTCTTCTAAATATAGGGGTTCCATTAGAAACCGCCGAGCTTTAGAGGAGTATTTTACTCCTATAAGTTTTACTTCTCCATTTACTCCTCTAAACTTTAAAGTATCGGTTAGAAATACCCTTAGTGCCCACGCCCAACCGGAGATGTACGTCATCATAGGGGTATGGAACCATCGAGTGCATGCTCACTTTGCGGCCAAGAGGATTCCTGGCGGCAGTCACTGATTGAGTGCACCATGGCACGGTGTGTGTGGGCACTAACCACTACGGGACGCGCGCTACGCCGAGGGCAAAAGGCCGTCGGCGTAGGCCAAAATGCCCTCGGCGTATGGTACGCCGAGGGCTGCCCTCGGCGTAGCCTCCTCGGCAAAGATCTCCCTCGGCGGAGCGCAGTCAAGCCGTCGGCGTATTAAAATGCCGTCGGCGTATGCTACGCCGAGGGCTTTGCCGTCGGCGTAGCGGCCGTTGGCATAGCCTGTCGACCGGTTGCAAAAATATTTTTTTTTGAATTTTTTTTATTTTTGAAATTATTATTTTTTCTTAATTTTTTTATTCTTTGAATTGTTTCACTTGTTAATCTCCTACATTGAACATTTTTAACACTAATTATACTTACTATTTGATTAAATTCTGGTCTTAGTCAAACTTCCCAGCAGGTCACCCATCCTAATACTACTCCAGCTTCAGCACGCTTAACTTCCTCGTTCCTTCAGAATTCGTTTCCGCAGAGTAATTCATATATTGGTGTCAATACTATGATATCAATCTTATTAACTCTTATATCATCATGTCACATGTTTGTATTTTTTGAAATTACAAACAATTATTTAAGTAAATATTAATGAATAAGTAAAAATATTATTGAATTCAAATAAAAATATAATATTTTTTTTTGAATTTTTCTATTTAATATAGAATAATTAATATCTTTAAATCTGTAAATCGAAATTCAACAAATAATATGTTTAAATTGATCAGAAAAATGAGAGGAATCCAAATATGATATCCATATCAACTAATCACAAATCCTCCGTTTTTGAATTAGCTATTGTGTGGTTGCTTTAGAAAATCCCCTTTTTGAGCTCGGATAATGAAAAATGCCTTTTTGGTGCGATGAAAAGAAAAACTTGCATTGGATATTTGATAAAATAGCGTATTGTGAACCTAAAAATGATTGTCCATATAAGGTGGTATAGTATTTTTGTAAAATCCCCTTTTTGCGCTCGGATAATGAAAAATGCCTTTTTGGTGCGATGAAAAGGAAAACTTGCATTGGATCTTTGATAAAATAGCATATTGTGAACCTAAAAATGATTTTTGTAAAAAAACATAAGCATCGGATTATGTACCTGTAGTTCATATCTGACCCACTTCCTGCCGATTCGGCAAGGAATTTGTCTTTTTCACCAAAGATGGATGGAAAGGTTTCGGATCCCCCTGTTGGGACATTGTCCATATAAGGTGGTATAGTATTTTTGTAAAATGTGGTGGTAGTATTTTGAATTAGCCATTTGGTGGTTGCTTCACAAAACCGTCCGTTTTTTATGCTCGAAAAACAGAAAATGGCTTTTTTGTGCGACGAAAAGGAAAACTTCCTCCTGCAACATTGTTCGCCATCCCATGATGCATGTGTATGCATAATATGGGAACATTATCACAAACTATGCCTTGATTCTAGCCATACCATTGATCATTTGACCCAAAAGCCAAGAAACCTCAAATGAGATAGGTCATTTTGTGAAGGGTTTTTTGAGACATAATCAATATATAAAGTTTGCTATTTTTCCTTATAAATATGTCACATAATATGACACCACGCGAAGGTTTCGTATTGTTTCGATCGTTTTTGATTTTTTATGCCCGTTTTAAACTATCATCAAACTTTGTCGAACGGCGGACATAAAGATTCTTAGCTCGGGGCAGAGCCTCGTTAAACTTTCATCAGATCTTTGATAAATAGCATATTGTGAACCTAAAAATGATTTTTATAAAAAAACATGAGCATCGGATCATGTACCTGTAGTTCATATCTGACCCACTTCCTTTCGATTCGGCAGGAATTTGTCTTTTTCACCAAAGGTGGAAGGAAAGGTTTCGGATCCCCCTGTTGGGACATTGTCCATATAAGGTGGTATAGTATTTTTGTAAAAAGTGGTGGTAGTATTTTGAATTAGCAATTTGGTGGTTGCTTCACAAAACCGTCCGTTTTTATGCTCGAAAAATAAAAAATGGCTTTTTGGTGCGACGAAAAGGAAAACTTCCTCCTGCAACATTGTTCGCCATCCCATGATGCATGTGTATGCATAATATGGGCACATTATCACAAACTATGCCTTGATTCTAGCCATAACATTGGTCATTTGACCCGAAAGCCAAGAAACCTCAAATGAGATAGGTCATTTTGTGAAGGGTTTTTTGAGACATAATCAATATATCAAGTTTGCTATTTTTCCTTATAAATATGTCACATAATATGACACCACGCGAAGGTTTCGCATTGTTTCGATCGTTTTTGAATTTTTTATGCCCGTTTTAAACTATCGTCAAACTTTGTCGAACAGCGGACATAAAAATTCTTAGCTCGGGGCCGAGCCTCGCTAAACTTTCATTAGATCTTTGATAAAATAGCATATTGTGAACCTAAAAATGATTTTTGTAAAAAAATATGAGCATCGGATCATATACCTGTAGTTCATATCTGACCCACTTCCTACCGATACGGCAGGAATTTGTCTTTTTCACCAAAGGTGGACGGAAAGGTTTCGGATCCCCCTGTTGGGACATTGTCCATATAAGATGGTATAGTATTTTTGTAAAATGTGGTGGTAGTATTTTGAATTAGCCATTTGGTGGTTGCTTCACAAAACCGTTCGTTTTTTATACTCGGAAAATAGAAAATGGCTTTTTGGTACGACAAAAAGGAAAACTTCCTCCTGCAACATTGTTCGCCATCCCATGATGCATGTGTATGCATAATATGGGCATATTATCACAAACTATGGCTTAATTCTAGCCATAACATTGGTCATTTGACCCGAAAGCCAAGAAACCTCAAATAAGATAGGTCATTTTGTGAAGGGTTTTTTGAGACATAATCAATATATCAAGTTTGCTATTTTTCCTTATAAATATGTCACATAATATGACACCACGCGAAGGTTTTGCATTGTTTCGATCGTTTTTGATTTTTTTATGCCCGTTTTAAACTATCGTCAAACTTTGTCGAACGGCGGACATAAAGATTCTTAGCTCGGGGCAGAGACTCGCTAAACTTTCATTAGATCTTTGATAAAATAGCATATTGTGAACCTAAAAATGATTTTTGTAAAAAAACATGAGCATCATATCATGTACCTGTAGTTCATATCTGACCCACTTCCTGCCGATTCGGCAGAAATTTGTCTTTTTCACCAAAGGTAGACGGAAAGGTTTCAGATCCCCCTGTTGGTACATTGCCCGTATAAGGTGGTATAGTATTTTTGTAAAATGTGGTGGTAGTATTTTGAATTAGCCATTTGGTGGTTGCTTCACAAAACCGGCCCTTTTTTATGCTCGGAAAATGGGAAATGGCTTTTTGGTGCAACGAAAAGGAAAACTTCCTCCTGCAACATTGTTCTCCATCCCATGATGCATGTGTATGCACAATATGGGCACATTATCACAAACTATGCCTTGATTCTAGCCATAACATTGGTCATTTGACCCGAAAGCCAAGAAACCTCGAATGAGATAGGTCATTTTGTGAAGGTTTCTTTGAGACATAATCAATATACCAAGTTTGATATTTTTCCTTCTAACTATGTCACATAATATAACACCACGCGAAGGTTTCGCATTGTTTCGATCGTTTTTGAATTTTTTATGCCCGTTTTAAACTATATATAATGTTTTATGTTTTACTTAATTTTTATTTATAAATGTGTAATATTTGAGTGTAGATAGATAGGTCTTATTTTTCTGCAAATTTTGATATATTATTTGTATTTTTCCGAATTAGAATGATTTAGTTATGATTTTTCAAAATTTAATGAGATAAAATAAAAAATAGCTACGCCGAGGGCAGCCGTTGGCGTAGCATAGAATATGCCGAGGGCAATTTTACGCCGACGGCTGCTTGGCGGGGCTGGCCTGGACGATGGCTACGCCGACGGCCCCGACGTTTGGCCGTCGGCGTAGCTTCCCATTCCTGTAGTGAACGAATCCTGTCATTGTAGAACACATCAGCCTCTTGACGAAGCCGTCAGCTCGGCAGTGTCTCTTGGCGATGATGCAGTCCATGTAACATGAGTTTACTAGGATGGTGGTTACATTGTGATCAATCTGGCACGCTCGGCAGAAGGCTATCTATGAGGATGTGTTCCAGAGCCCATTGCCAATTCACTAGTTTGTTGAAAGTTACCTGCGTGATCTGGGCAATGTCAAAGTCTCGGAGAAGGAAGGAGGCAAGAAACAAGGGCGTCATCCCCACGGTGGATCCCCTCGCCGTCCAACTCATGCAAGTTGAACGTGGATGGAGTTGTAGCTAAAACACCGAATCGCGAGGCAGTGGGAGTGATCCATCCCTCGCACAATGGCGCTTACCTGGGCCCGTCATAGGTCGCCTTTGAGGGAATCACGAACCCGAGTTGCTTGGAGGTATGGCCTCCAGAGAGGCGTTAGCCTGGGAAAGCATTTGTAAATTTAACTTTATATTAAGTAGTCTTATTTACTTTCTTTTTTTTATTTGAGATTAGTGCATTTGACTAACTTTGTTTCAGCCCGCACATGGATGACGTCATGCTGACGTCGCTAATTGAAATAGACTAAAATATTGTTAAAACATATTATTAAAACATTAAAACAGGCTATAAACAGTACAAAAATATTTTATAAGTTTCAAAAGTTTCAAAAATAAAACATTGAAACAGTACATGAACAGCAAAAAATGTTTCATAAGTTTTATAAGTTTTAAAAAATATTTCAGTTTTTTAGACGATACGTGGCTGATGTCATGCTGACATCGGCACTATTTCACGTGAAGTTAACTTTAGAAAATACATGTTCGGCGTTAGCCCTAGCGGCTGATCTGCATCTTGGGGATATTAAGGTGGCTTCGGACTACTTGGAGGTCGTGTGAAGTCTGCGTGATGGAAGCATGGGCTTGTTCAGCCATGTTACTCACGAGAGTGTCGAGATGGCAGAGCGAGAAGCGGGGTGTTGTCTCCTTCGTCACGAAGGGCATAGCTCTAATGCTGAAGCAAACAATCTTGAATTCAAATTATTTAAGTAAATAAAAATGAATAAGTAATAATAATCTTAAATTCAAATGGCAATGAAATAAATATGTTTTGCCTTTTTCTATTTAATATGAAATAATTCATATCTTTAAATCCGTAAATCGGAATCCGATAAATAATTTGTCTAAATCGATCAGAAAAATAAGAAGAATCTGAACATGACATCCATATCATATTTTTAATCATGCATCATGTATTTTTAAATAAAATTTATTTAATAATGTTCAAATCTTCAAAAAATATTGTGAGTCTAAAAATGGTCAAAACGGCGGACATGAAGATTCTTACCTAGGGGATGATCCTCGCTAAACTTGCATTGGATTTCTGAAGAAACATCATATTGTGAGTCTAAAAATAATTGTTTTAAAAATCATGAGCATTAGATCATGTATCTTCGAACCATACTCACCCCCTATCGGTACGGCAGACATTTGTATTTTTCACCAGGGATGAAAGGAAAGATTTGAGATACCCCAGTTAGGACATTGTACATGTAAGGTGGTTTAATATTCTTGAAGGTAGCATTTTGAATGAGCATTTTGGTGGTTGCTTCACAAAATGCCCTATTTTTGGCACTCGGAAAATAGAAAATAAGTTTTCCGTGCGACGAATAGGAAAACTTCCTCCTGCGACATTGTTCGTCATCCCATGATACACATGTGTGCATAATATGGGCATAATATCACAAATTATTCCCTAATTCTAGCCATAACATTGGTCATTTGACCCGAAAGTCATGAAACCTCGAACATGATAGGTCATTTTGTGAAGGTTTTTTTGAGACATAATCAATTTACCAAGTTTGATATTTGTTGCAAGTATGTCATATAATATCCACGCGAAGGATTTACATTGTTCAGACCGTTTTTGAATTTCTTATGCCTGTTTCAAACTATGTTCAAAACGGCAGGCATGAAGATATGTGATGTGCCTCTCTAAAACTTGCATTGGATCTCTGCAGAAACATGAGCCTAAAAAATGATTTTTTAAAAAATCATGAGCATTAGATCATATACCTATAGTTCGAACCGGGCCCACTTTCTACCGATTCGATAGTTATTTGTCTTTTTCATCGGGGATGGATGGAAAGTTTTGAGATCTCCCGGTTGGGTCATTTTCCATGTAAGGTGGTCTGGTATTTTTGAAAAATGGGATGGCAGCATTTTGAATAAGCATTTTGATGGTTGCTTCATAAAATGCCCCGTTTTTGACACAAATATGTTATACAAAAAGTATATGTAATGTCTTTATATTTTTTCAATAAAAATATGTACTATTTGAGTTTAGTTAGATATATCTTATTTTTCTGTAAATTTTAATATATTGTATGTATTTTCTTGAATTAAAATGATTTAGTTATGATTTTTCTAGTATTAATATGACAAAAAGAGAAAATAGCTATGCCTTGACGACGCTGTCACGACCTATCTACTACACCGACAACTATTTTTACCTACGCGAGCGGCTATTTTAGGCCGAGGGGCCGTTCGCTGGCCCGTCCGACTCCCGACGCTACGTCGACAGCCCTGATAAAAGGCCGTCGGCGTAGCATATGGCCGTCAGCGCCCACCTGTAGTGATATTGTAATTGTAAAAGAAATAGACCTTCCAATCATCCATTCTTGGTCACTAAAACTTGTTAATCAGACCAGGATATTGACTACATACGCAGTAATTTTCCAGTCCCATGTTTATGTACCGCAACATCACTTTAGAAACTTACGAGTCGTGAATGAAAACCATAAGCCTTATTAGGGGTGGGCATTCGGTTTTTTCGGTTATTTCGGTTCGGTTTTTCGGGTTTTTCTATAATTCGGTTTCTACAAAATAGGCACCGAAATTATTTCGGTTTTCTAATTAATCGATAGTTCGGTTAGTGGACAATTCGGTTCGGTGTTCGGTTTTTAACCGAACTTCTGGAAATAACAACACTGTGCCATAATTTATGTAGATCTATACGAGATAAACCACTCATCGGCGCACCGGAAGCAACCTCCAGGTCGACGAGTACCTGAAGTAATACATGGCTAGCTGATGTCTTAAACGCATGTGTAGAAAAAAACATAATAAGCATGATGTCTATATTGCTCGTTCAAAAAAATGATGTCTATCTTCCAAGCCGTATATATTCAACAAATTGTATGTGTTGAGAGTTTAGCTAAAATACATGATTATATCCGAAACAGGAAAACAATTAAGAGGCTTCCAACAAAATTCATAGATACGATTGACAGTTAAACCACGAACATATACGTGCATGTGGCTGGAGACATACGTACATGCATGAGCTGTTAAACCATGAACATGTGCGTGCAAGTGGCTGAAGACATACGTACATGCATGGTTGCCTGGCAGCTTTTGCATGCATGTATTTTTGTCGCATGAGCTAGTATCTACGTACAGTAATGGACGTCTGAGACAGAATCACAAATATATTTAGCTCTGTCACGTATATTTTTTTGTTTATACGGTTACTTCGGTTAACAGAGTCAAAACCGAATTAATATTTATAAATTCGGTTAATCATATTTACTAATCGAAATGAGTTTCAGCTAATTCGGGTTCGGTGTATTCGGTTTCGGTTCCGATTAATTCGGTTTCGATGTTCGGTTTCGATTTTTTATGCCCGCCCTAGAGCCTTATGCAACAGCACACAATAATTACAAGACACAATGTGGTTAACTTGTAGATTGTACAAATTATACCCAATATTTGGCATTTACTCCCTCCATTTTAAAATATAGGATATTTAGAGTAAATCTACTTACTAAAAAAAAGTGTAGATACATTTCTTCACAAGCATAAAACATTTTATATTTTAAGACGGAGGGAGTAGACTGTTGAAGTATATAAGTGGACTGCACTAGCTCTTTCCATGAGTTCGGACTTTTGGTTGCGTTGGCTAGTGCATGAAGCTTGACATGATATCAGAGCCTAAGGTCTCGAGTTCAAGTCCTGGCTTTCGCAATTTATCCTAAAATTGTTGTTGACCCCTCTGTGTCCACGTATAGGCCTCTTAAGTCATGCATGAGTTTCAGTCGCTCTCTTTCGGTTGCACGTGCTGACTTCTCCCATCAGTTCAGACTTTTGGTTACGTTGGCTAGTGCATGAAACTTGACATAGACAAGATGAGATAGAGTTAGGAATATAAGAATTTAATTATAAGATAAACGCAAACGAATCGGGAGTAGCAAAACAAGATATAAACGCAAACCTAATTTGCTTTCCTACCAAGACCGTAGGAAACAAAAATCAGATTTTGTATCACATGAGCATCCATTTCAGACCTAGATGTGCCTCATGCCCAGCTGCTCCACTCCAAAGGCACCGCCGTAGTGTGAAAGTCGGGGAACGTGTGCCAAGGTGTGCTCCTCAATTTCTTTTAGTACTGGTTATCAAAAAAATATTCTTTTAGTACCGGTGAACCAAGACATTTCGGTTATCATACTAGAGTTGGCTTGCCTGTGTCCGTCGCGTGTGCGGCGCGGGTGGGGCGGACTCCATCGAGCGGTTCCCCTATTTTCTCCCTCCATGCCTTTTTTTTTTCCTTTGCAAAACAAAAACGGAAATACGAGGGAAATACGAAGTATGTCCTCAGCTATATATACCCACAGGGCAGAATCAATTTCCGAACTCGCTAGCTTGGTTCTGTCACCGGCGTCCATGCCTCGCCCCGCCGCTTCCGCGATCAATCGCCTCTACATGCTTTTTCATATAGTATGTCAGTGACGACGGCTGCTCATGTTAGAGCATCTCCCCTCGCCTACCGAGGAGGTTGATTTGGACGTTGAAATTACGTTCGGACGCCGAAAATCGGTCCAGTCGCGTACCAGAGTCCTTTTTTCGGCCGGATTTGGCCATATCCAGGCCGAACCCAGGATCCCGGGTATGCCCTGGGGAGCCGGACGAAGCGAATTCGGCGAGTGGCCCAGCCTGTCAGCGACAGAAGCCGACTCACCCGCCATCCTTCCCGCCGTTTTCCTTTTTCCGCCCTCGCCGCTACACCCCTCCCGCCATTCTTCCGGCCTATAAAAGTCGTACATCTCGTCGTCTCTCTTCACAGTCCCTCACACCACCACAACTCCGACGAACTTCAGACGTTCACACCTTTCTTCCTCCTCAGCTCCGGCGGACTATGGCCGTGGGCCGACGCACGCTGTCGGCGTGGGAAGCCCGGCTTCACCGCGAGGCGAGCATACGACCCCGCCGGACACTCGTCTCCCCCTAGGCTGGAAACTCAGCGTCGACGGGATCCCCGTTCCGCCGATGCCGGACGGAGAGGACCTCGCCGGAGAGATCCAGGCGGCTATCGCCGCCATGCAAGATTCAGAACTCGCCGGAGAGATTCAGGCCGCTATCACCGCCATGCAAGACCCGGATCTCGCCGAGGATCAGGGCAACCTGGTCTTCTGGAGGCAGTTTTTCGCCGACAGGTGCCTTGAGGAACTCGCCTGACATGATGGACCGCTGGGCTCGCCGCCGCCGCCGCGTAACAACATGGCTTGTCGCCGCCGCTGGTGGAGCGTTCCAGGACGGACTCTGGCCGGAGTCGTGGCGCACATCGAGGCCGGCAACAACCCCCGCCTCGGCCTGTAGTTGAGGCGTCCGGCGTCGACCACGACGGCGGCCTTTTCTAGTTATAAATTCTGATGTACTATGTGCCCCCTTGCCTACTTTAATAAAATTTCGCATATATTCGTCCATATTTTGCCGAGTTTAAGTGAATTTAGCCGAACTTGGGAACTCGGCCTAGGTACGCGAGTGGGAAACTGGGCGTACCCAGGCCGAAAACACGATTCGTTCGGCAGAAAATTGGTCCGGTTTTCGGCGTGGGTACGCCCAACGAGTGGAGATGCTCTTATGCCAAGAAAATGTACTACTCCCTCTGTCCATGAATATATGTCTTAAGTTTTTCAAATTTTAGATAAATCTATATACAAAATAGTGTCAGATTAATCCAAATTTTAATAAATTTAAGACATCTATTTTGAGACTGAAGGAATAATAAGTATTATCCGTGGGGCTGCCGCGAGGAGAAGTTGAGCAGCACGAACGAGGAGGATGAATGCGGGAAAAGACAAATAAAGCAGGGGATGGCGAGTATTACGGTCGGGATGGATTACAGCGAGGATTTACATTAGGGTTGTATTTCGTTTTTGTTTTGCAAAGATAAAAAGGCCGTGGATGGAGAAAAAAAGAGTAACCGCGCTCGAGATGGATTCCGCCCACCCGCGCCGCATGGATGGTCGCACGCGACGGGCACAGGCAAGCCGCTGAATTAGGCACATCGGCAACGCGGCGCTGCTATACATACGACACATTTGTTTAAGGTTTTCGTCAGATGCTACGTGACACTGGCGGAGCTTCCTTGAAACAAAACTGTGCCATGGCCCGCCCTGTCCAAAATCATTTTTTGGCTCTATCAACGATTATTTAGTACTAATCCTTCATTAGTTATGTCCAAATCCACTGCCCCCTGCCGTTTTCCTGCCCATTGTTTTTTTTGCCCGTCCTAACTTTTCCATCAAGCTCCGCCACTGCTACGTGAAGCAGTTTCGCATCGGCAAAAAGCACCGGTAGTGTTTAGCCTGCAGCTAGGCATTCAGATTTATACATGATACAAAAACATAAAGTTCAAATAACACCAACATAACGTTGATTTTTAGGCCTGGATCACACACGCACGCAATCTCCTGGAAACCTAGTTCTATCCTTGCAAACGCACGCGAGAAAAAAATCATGAACAACGACATAATCACAGGGTTTGCTGACGTGCTCAACTTGCGCCTTTTCTATTCGCAAAAAAAAAAACCTGCGCCTTTTCTCTATCTTTTTCCTTTTAATTAGCATCCAGGGAATGACTCAACAAATGCCCCTACAAACCTGCCATGATCCACATTGAGTGTGCCATCCCACGTTCAAGTTCTAGGATCATGGGGCGTGTTGTACTATAACTTATGCCTGACTAGAACAAACTACGTGATCGCAACGTAAAATTAGCACGCTTCTCATCATTATAGAGAAGAGTGAACCTGAACATTCGACAGTTAGCCGACAAACACTAGAACAACTATAGTGGCCGACTAACCTGCCACCTGAAGAAAGAACAGAGTTGTGTAGCTGCTTTATTTCTACTAGAACAAGAGATGATTTCAACACATGGCACATACCACAGTAACCATCAGGGCGACCAAGTCACCAACTGTGTGTCGAGACGCAGAGAGGGAGCTTCCCAGGAGCTTCAAGCATGAGTTTCCTTCATTCCAGACAGCCACGTCGTCACGGAACTTCGGCATCGTGCCAAGGACCAGCCCATAGGGTGGGACAAAGGGGATCTCTCCCTAGGCCCCATGATCTAGAGCCCTGGCCTAAGACTTGTTTATTACTTATCCATATTAATCTACAACATTTGACGTCCAACAGTGTAGAATAATTCTAAAAATACCTCTAAGGAACGAAGGGAGTATATCTCTAAGGTATTTTCTACATTAGGGGGGCCATTGCCCCCCTTGACTCTAGGAAAGCTCTGCCTCTTTAAACAAAGAACACATGGTGTCTTCTTGCCCGTAGAAGTTGTTGTTGATAACATCGATTAGAGGAGTGATGAAAGCTGCGCCAAGAACGCTGGAATCTCCCCGTCGATGTTGTTTCCTAAGAGCACGTTTCAAGTGATAGCAGTGAGTCGAATGCCGATTCCATAGCGACACTGAGGGTGAGGAGGGACGGGTTGATCCTGGTGACTTTATGGCGATCGTCAAAATGCACACTGATCCACCCGGCATATGCAACATTTCACATCCATTTTGCTTCTAAGTTCTGTGGGTATCCAAGTGCCCAGCTATCAGCAGAAGGGACTCGACCTCTAGATTGCATGGTCCATGGTTGAGTCGGCAGAAACTCCCTGTAGTATCCGCCTTCGCAATATCAGTATCCACAAAGAGGTCAACTACTTGTACTGCCCCTGTAGTAGGTTTCCAAAGAGATGGACGACCATGAGCCCAAATACCTGGGAGAGTGGCGTCGGGACGACTCTAGTCGGCCAGGCCGTGGCCAGCCGATGGGGGAGGTGGGGTGTTCATCCCGGCGATCTTCTAGGAGTAGGAACGCACGGCAACGAGTTTTGATAGAGATGAAGTTTTTCAGGAGAGGTGGAGAGACAAGAACATCATGCAGATGGATGGGTTTGGTGGCAGTGGGAAGAGTGTGGTGGACTGGCATGGTGCACGCGTGGCCCATGCCCTGGCGCCTGCATGTTCCTGGGCGCAGGCATCCTTGGTGCTCGTCCTGGCGCCCCTGCTCCGTTCGCCAGCACCGCCTTCCACTACGGTGCGTCGCCGGCCTACTACCACCATGCGGCCACCACGCTCTTCCCACAACCACCAAACCCATCCATCTACATGACGTTCTTGTCTCTCCACCTCTCCTCAAAAACCTCATCTCTGTCAAAACTAGTGATCTTTTTACGGTCGATGTAGAGATCATTCAGCGTGTGGAAGTTTGTGAAGTCTGGCATGGGACATGTGAAGCTGTTGTAGCTAAGGATGAGGAATACAAGTGAAGGCACCAGATTAGTGATGGAGTTGATTTACCTAATAATTTGGTTGTTGCTGAGGTGTCATGATCGCACTCCCTTTCATGATAGAGAAATCGGAGCAAGCTGTGGGAATGGGAAGCCCACGGTGTTATTTGTGAAATGCTCGTGCAATGTACCATTGATTCTAGCGTTGCTAGCATGGAACGAGCTAAGCAAGTCGAGCGAACAGATGTAAGCAGACAGAGCCCATCCAACAATCGCCATGTTATTGCTGATGTTGTGTTCTTGAAGGCCAGGCACTACGGTGAAAAAGAACTCAGGGCATGCTTGTAAATCCGTTGCTATCAACCCAGAAGATAAAGAGCTGAGGCAGAGCCATCAGCGGAACCACACCAATGAAGGTGTTACCTCCGAGAAGCAGCCCCTCCAGGCTAGACAATGTGTCGTTCTTGGCCGCTAAAGCTATGTGTCGCTTATTGTGAGATGTGGTGTAGGATTCAGCTCCCAGGAACTCTCTCGTGTATGCTAGTTTTTTCTGTTGAGTGTGGATTTGCTGCCAAGAGGGATAGCTGCCCCCTCCAGCCAGCACCGTACGATATGTGTTGAGATCCGCACCTACGCCTAGCTGTCATTTTGTTGTTTACCGCATGTACTGCGCTAACATATAATTAGTGGTTGCTTGGACTGCCAGGCTATGTCAGCAGTCCGCATGCAGCGCTGGGCTGTGTCAAGCATAGCAAGTCATGCTGTGTCAGCAGTCTTTTTGCATGGTTGGACCAACGAGTGTAAAGATTTTTGTTTTCAGTCTAGTTGGGTCCGTCCTAGCTAGTTTATTCACGTGTCCATGACTAGCCTGTTCACGTGATCGAGCAGGCGCGCTATGGCTGTTATACAGCTAGCTAGCATATACAAACTGACTTATACAAGCTAGATTATACTCGTTAGCTTGTTCATGACTGCTTATACAAACCACTTCTATCTACCAAACATCTATGCAAACGAGTACGGCTAGCTAGTAAGAAAATATTATGATATTTATAGTGGTACACAACAATACAACACATATGTTATGAGGATACAATGGGTTGGCAGAGAGTTTTTTGCCCGTGCTATGGTACACAACCATGCTAACACAAGTAAACAACATACGCGTATATGTAAGAGACCATTTGTTTGCACGTAGCATGTTAGCTTTATAAAATATTTGTTGTAGCCTATCAGCTTTATTACAGTCTGGTTAATCAAACTGTCTAGCTTATTCTTGTTTTGCATATATCTCAGCGCACACACTACGCAACATCCAAACGGGGGCGGGGGGGGGGGGGGGGGGGGGCAGCTATCCCCCTGGGCAGCAGACTATTTACCTTTTCTGTTTCCACTTTTCTATTTCCTTTTTTTGTTTCTTTTTCATTTTTTTGATTTTTTTATGTTCTTCTCTTTATAATTTTTCCCTTCATCTTTTATTTATTTATGTCTCTTTTAATTTTATTTTTGTTTTTGTTTTTTACTTGGTGAACAAATTAAAATCTAAACCATTTTTCTAAAGCTGAAACAATTTCTAGATAGTGAATAATTTTAAAATCTAAACCTTTTTACTGGGTGAACAATTTTTTAATTCAAACCTTTCTAAATTCAAAACAATCTTCAAAACTGAATTTTTAAGTCATATTTTTTAATATACAGACCTTTTCAAAATCATAATCAATTTTTCTGAATTTTTAAAAATCAAACCTTTTTATCTAGTGAATAATTTTTAAAAATGAACATTTTTTACTCATGAACACTTATAAAATCTAAAACATTTTACCGATGAATAATTTTAAAATCTAAACCTTCCTAAAACCAGGAAGAAATTTCGAAAATAAATTATGAACATTTTTAAAATGTGAACCTTTATTAAAATCATGAAAATACTTTTTAAATAAGGTAAATATATATAAATAACTTTTGAATATTCAAATCTTCCCTTTTCTAATGGTCCGTTTTGAAATGTTACCTTTTTAAACATTCAGTTTTAAGAAAATATAACTTTTCGTGTAAATTCACAACCCCAATTTAGAAGGCTAACAAGAACGTTCACCCTAGCAAGCAAAAGAAAAGAATACAGCCTAAAGAAATATGATTTGGCGTGTACTCGCTTGTAAGCTTGCTACCATTATAGTTTTAAATGGGCGGCTGCTGCCTAGTGGGCTGCCGGCTTGGATGCTAATCCTGCAGGCCGAAAGAGCCTAACACTCACTTTGACCGATCATAGGGGACCCTTCTCGGCAACATCCGACACTATGCCGTGGAGCCCTTTGTCTTGAACAGGATCGGCCCATAGGACGAGCAAATGGTGGGACCGCTCTACGCATTAGGGTCCAGTGGTCCTGCCACATATTAGCAATGTGTATAAATATTCATTTTATTATTAAATATTTGAGTGTTATTATAGGGCTTACTGATAAGCAGGAAAATAAAAATCCAATTTCTAAGAGCAAGTCCACACTCCAAAAGTCTAAATCACACAAAATCAAATTAAGATGATTAGCTTAGCAGCGGCATTGGATCACTTAGATGGCGAGTCTCTCTCCAACATGAGTTACAAGTTATACTAAAGAATATATTTCTTTAGAATGTCGTCAATAAATGAATGAACCCATTGTCATATGTAAGACATATTTGACCTAAAATGACAGTAACGAGCCAGTGATTTGGAAAACTGTCCCCTTAAACAATAATATATTGTAGATTTTTATTTTTGAGTATTCCTAAGTATAAACTAGAAAAATCTATCATGATATTCTTATGGCATACAATTTAGATATCTCTACAAATAAATCTAAGGATACACACATATATACACTAAATTCATACAACTGACACAAATTCATTATAGGACACATATGGTTTTGTCTTTTCATATTTTTTCTCACATTTGACGTAATTTTGTTTAGATATTTTGAAGAAGCAATGTATTAAACACTAATATAACTTCTATTACGGTGATCATGAATCAACAAGGAAAGTATTCTAAAAAATATATATCATTTAGTATAAATAAGTATATTTATTTTGACTTACCCGGGGGAAAAATATGCCCCATTGATCATTGAAGAAAGCCTGAGTTTCCTTCAATTTAGACAACCACGTCATTACAGAACTTAGGAATGGTGTCGTGGAAGTTGTTGTTAGTAACATCGATAACGTCGAGCGATGGCAGCTGCGCCATGGATGCTGGAATCTCTCTGGTGATGTTGTTTCCCGAGAGTACTATGGTTTCCCGAGAGGACTATCGCAATGAGCCGAAGGCTGAGTCCATGGTGCCACTAAGGCAGAGACATGCCACGTTGATCCCGATGACTTTGCGATGGTTGTCACAATGCACACCTATCCACCTGGCACAGGCATCATTCTGCATCCAGCTTGCGGCCAAGTTCCGTGGGTATCCAAGTGCCCCAGTTATCAGCATAAGGGACTGGACCTCTGGATTGCATGTTCCATGGCAGTGGTGAGGACGGTACATTTGGTATGACAAAATCGTATACATAATTCACTGTTTAACTAGAAACATGGAGGAGGAGGAGGGGGGGCAAATGCCTCCCTCCCCTATAATTGTATTGCATAAAATATCAGTTTTGTCCATTGTTCAAGGATTCCAATCAATATCTGATCACATAAGACAAGGTAAAAGATGTTTATTTAAATCATGTTCTATTTACAAATACTTTTTATCTATTATATACTAAAAGCAATATAAGGTTGTTTTTCGAGACTTTACGTTGATCCACATCATCTTAATTATCCTGATAGTTGGATCTAAAATGTATGGTTGAGATTTAATAAAATATTAATAACTACGTAACAGTCGTAATCTGTTTGACACATGTTTGTTGACACGTTCAAATTTGGTGTCTCTAAGAGGAAATAGGTCGTGCGGGCCCTGACTTGATGGAACCTGCTAAGAAAACTTGATTGTTTAGATTTTTTTTAAGGCTGATCGGTCAACTCATTGTAACGTGTCTCATGAACGATCTCTAAGGATTTATCCTTATACTTCCTCGGTTCACACTAAAACAGGTAAACTTTGTTCTAACTCAAACTTCATAAAATTTGACCAATTTTATAGAAAATATAGCAACAATTATGACAATAATTTGGTATCACTAGATCCTTTCTGAAATTTATTTCGTAATATACCAATTTGATGGAGTGTATACTCATATACTCCCTCCATTAAGTGTATTTCTAGAATTTGTCCTAAGTCAAACTTTATAAAATTTGACCAACTTTATTAAAAATGTAGAAAATTTTATGACACTAATTTAGTGTCCAGATCCATTTCGAAACTTAAATTTACAATATACATATTTGATGTCATATATGTTGTGACATTTTTCTACAAAGTAGCGGTCTCAGCATGTTTAATAGAGTCACCATGTTAATCCATATTAGCTAAATTATTCTGATAATTGGACCTAAAATTTATAGTTAACATATAATAAAGAATCAGTAGTTAGTTGAGAGTGTAATCTGTTTAACACATGTTGGTTGACCGTTTAACTTTGGAGAGTATTCCCTGCATAAAAAAATCCAGTAGGGTATTTGAATAGATGGTCACGTCTTAAAAAAATATCCGTGTTCAATACTACAAAATCCTTATTACATCTGCGGTTCATCCTAAAAGAAGACCAGTAGCAAGGGAACACGGGTGGGGACGCCATGCATGTGTTGAGATTATCGATGTCATCAACAGATTAATACAATGGTGTTTGGTTCAATTGCTTGATGTATTCTAAAATGTGCTTATATTCCAGCGTAAATATATGTAGTCCTGAAGAAAGTATGGCGGAAATTCTTTAATATTGAGTAACATATATTACAGTAGTATATTTGTATTATAGAGATAAAATTGTGTCATTATCTTTTTTGCAAATACGTAAATATCATTTATTTATGAAAAAAGGGAGAGTGAGTTTTGGAATTGACTTTGAAATTGGCATTTGATGAATTCCGTAAAATTAAATGTGATGTAAAAAAAGTGAACAAAAATGAAAATTGTAATTGTAAACCTTTTAAAAAATAGAAAATTATTTTCATAAATCACAATGTATAACTAATTTAACAAAAAATGTGTTATAGCTATTTGATTTCAACATAAAACTATGCTTTTAAATGAGGAACATAATATTATATATATGATAATCGCATGGTGATGATTGCAGTAACAACTAAATGTACCAGTAACGTTTTTCATGATACTCATATGCCTTTTTAAATCTTGGTCATCCAAAGTTAGCACTGTGATCTCTTTTAAGATGTGAACCTTTTCTTAATATTTTATTGTTATTTCTGTTTATTATCTTTTACATCTGATTCGATCAATCTCTCTTCCACATAGAACAAAAATTTCAGGCCGTATGAATCCCATACATGAATTGATGGAAAGACCAAATATAATGAATCAAATTATGTTATGGTTCTATTCTTTGTATTAATTAATTCTAGAACACTAAAGTATGCATAATGATTTTTCAATGTGGCATAAGAATGGAGTTACTTTTTGCTCGGTACATGATAGAAAGTGCAAAATTTGGTTACATTTGTTTTGTTTATATCCTCATGATAAATAAAAAATATCATGTGTTTAGCCAAACTTATAGATCAAATTATTATGATCTACTACTATATGTTCTAATGTTCGATTTGACTTTGAATCGTGATCAATAAGGTTAAGATATTCCACCATAAAGTATCAAAATTTTACCATAAAAGTGTTTTAAAATAATTATTTGTTATTCTTAGAAATACAATCATGTATAAAGTTTTCAAAGTTATGTGTCTTCGAATATATCCATATCTAAAAATCGTGTATTTTCAATGATGAAGGAGGTAAATGGGATGATTTAAAAAAAATATAAAAGATAAGCACTATATTTTTGTAAATTAATAAATGTGATGCCCTCGCATTTGCGAGGGCCCTTTGCTAGTTCTATTTAAAATAGATCAATTTTACTTTGTAGGGAAATATAAAACAATATTTATTGTTTTCTTATTCACATCATGTTATAGTTCTACACATGATTATCTTGATTGTCTAGTTTCTTTTCAAAACAAATACAAGACAAGTAAAGCTTTGTTTTCTCTCCTATCATACTCTTATGTTTTGTATATATTGCATTCATTTGAATGTTCCATCAATTATTATCCATGGGTTCTAAAATCATGGTATCTAAAATACATATAAACTTTCTTAGGATAAACAAAGGAGCAAGCAAAGCTTTGTTTTCTCTCCTATCATACTCTTATGTTTTGTATATATTGCATTCATTTGAATGTTCCATCAATTATTATCCATGGGTTCTAAAATCATGGTATCTAAAATACATATAAACTTTCTTAGGATAAACAAAGGAGCAACCTAGGAACAACTTGGAGTAGTTGTTTTAGACATAATAGCTTGGACATTTACTTCCACTAGAGTAATTTTGGAAATTTACCGAAAACATCCTTCCCATGCTAGTTCAAATTCAAATGAGTACATACATTTCCATGCCCTAATAAATTTTTGATAAATATTAACTTGTAACAATGCACATGAATAAGCCCCATCATCGTTGTTTTTATTGAGTCTTATGTTGTTGGCTTTATTAGGCTTTTATCGGATAAATAATGTCAATATTGTTGTGTGAGAGAATGGTATGCATCGCCTGTTGTAATCTTTTAACCTATTGGACTTCGATCCTTTGAAATATATTGGTTTGAATTTCTTTTATCAAGTGTCATATTGGCGGTGTACTTGGGGCTGGAATATGAGGTTGCTGATTAAATAAATCGAGGTGCCACCAACATGGGCTAATCCTTCCCAACTGACTAACACACTTGTGATAGAAGTATAGGACTTGAGTTTGAAATCAACGACAAGCACATTCAGGGTTGTTTAGTACTTTCTATCCCTATAGGTTGTAGCATGTGAACTCGGGACTCTAGCAGTCATATGGGTGCCATCAATTACCACAAGAGTCATGTCATGACATGAAAGAACAGTGATGTTTCACACCAATATAATCATGTCATGACATGAACTAACAACTAAAATTGCTCACAATAAAATATGGATACCATCTTGGGCTTATTTGTATATTAAATGGAGTTTAACCAATTGGTGTCTTGATCATCTCTTCTCTGAGCTCTCCAACCACATACAATACTTTTTTGAAATATCGGGATATTGTGTCACTAGATCTACTAAATGTGTTGTGAGCCACTCTAAACCTATGGTTATAACCTGCAACATGAAGGAACATTACTACTTGCTCCCAGAGGTGTGGATGCTATCTTGTAACAACTACATCCCCCTACGCGTCTTCACAAGATGACTAAAAGGGGCTATTATCATCCAAAACATGTTCTCGACCTCTACATATCGTAGTTATAGATGTTGTTCAGATTTTCTTGCCTCTCCCTATCTCGGGGAAAGATTGGAGCATAGCTCACCACGTCCATGGAATTGCGACAAACAACTCTCTTGTGGAACCAAAACGAGCCAAACTTGAATGGCGGCTATGAGTGTTAATGCATGTATGAGAGGCTTCATTTGTGCCCAAATCAATTTTCATAAGTAGTGGTGAAATCAACCCTACACCTTACCTAATGACATAATGGGAGGGTGTGATATGGTGCTTTCCGAACAGGAGACAAGGGACGGTGCTAGAGACGAAGAGGTGAGCTAGTGATGGAGGGGAGGAACAAGTGTCAATACCAAATATCTGATATAGCATCGCTGCTCCTACCGGAGATCTTGGCCCAAAGCCGCTGCCGGGGCAAAGTTCTAATTCTGTGATGTTGTCGGTGCGTAAAACTGGGGTTGAGATGTCCTACCGCTGGAGGTGTCCGGTTAAGGGTGGGTGAGGCTAGCCTAGCCCATTTAGATGTCTGACTTTTTTCCCTTCCTATTTTTTCCCTTTTTCTTTTATGTTTCTTTTTCCTTTTCAGATTCAAAAAATGCTAAAATTTGAAAAATTTCAGATTTAAAAAAGTTCTGATTTTAAAAAATATTGAGATTCGAAAAGACATTTGTCTGCGGCATGCCGTATACACCGACCAGCTCGTGGCAGAAAGTAAACTAATCGCTTCTAATCTCCGTGGCGGCTGACGCCCCTTTGAAAAATGGAAAAGGATACATATCCCCGGAGGGATACGATCGTTTCATCCCCCGGGTCAAGTTGGCTTCGCGCGTGACGCACAGGTTGTGAAATAGAGCATCCAAAGTGAGTCCCACGTGGAATCTTATCTTCTCACAGCTTTCTTCTCCACGGGATTATCTCCCCCGCATCCTCTACCACAGCAGCATGTCGCCGCCGTTCCACCCCCATACGAGAAACAGTGGAGGGCGTCGGCCGGCTCCGACTCCCTCCTTCGCACCGGCGGCGGCCCGCATGTTCTCCTCCTCCCTCAACCATCTCCGATGCGTTGCCTCCTCCATAGACCAGACTGCGTCGTGCTTCAAATCTCACGACAGCCACCACGACGACGAGAATGGGGTTGCTTCTGCGAAGCAACCACCGCGTCTATGAGCCCAGGCCCAGGCTCCTGGTGGACTGGACAAGCTCGAGGGCGACCTTCGCACTGGAGAGGGGAAAGCAGGTGGTACAAGCATGGTGTACCTCCTCTAGCGAGGTCTCCACCGCCACAGCCTCGGCTCGCACCTCCTCCACGACGCCCTCCTTCGATGCCCTCCTCTGCATGGTGTTTTGGCTGGCCACGGTGCCACCGAGAGAGGCGAAGGCGTGGTTGATTTTCATTTTCCAGTTTTTCTACACTACGCCGTTGGGGTTGTTGCTACCTAGATGTTCCCTAATTGCTACAATGATTTATTGGCGTTGCTACCACAATTTAGAGTGTTTGCTAATTTAGTTGGCCGGTGTTGTTACTTTTGTGTCCGACGTTGCTAGTAGCGTTTTGCTACTTTAGCATATTATTCTTGCTAAGTATTCATATTTTCTTGCTACTTTCACATAATTTTTTTGCTACGAGAGTCCCCGACGATGTCTCTGGCTAAGTCGATCTTGCTTCATTAGAAAAAACATTTTTTGCTACAACCGTTTTGTGGTTTTGCTACAATAGCGTAACATTTTTGCTACACTAGCGCAAAGTTTTTGCTACAAGGTCTCCGGCTAGGTCTCCGGCGAAAGGTTCCGGCGAGTCTCCGGTGAGGTCGGATTTGCTACATTAGCATAACTTTTTTGCTACACGGTCGCCGACGAGGTATCCGGCGAAATCTCCGGCGAGGTCAAGTTTGTTTTTCTATTTTCCAGACTGAACCATTTTTTGTTACATGCAACAAAAACTGACCAATATATAGCAAAAGCTAGCAAAAACGGGACTTTGATTAAAAAACATGACACGTGGTTGGCTAAAGACCCGGAAGATAAAAAACACAAATCCGCCGGGGACGTCTAGTACTGCCCTTGAAAAATTGAGCAACAACTGTATTGTTTCCCCGTGGCAGAATCTCAAATTCACTGCGTGCGTAGATTTATGGTTGGAAATGCTTATGGACAGTCTCCGGGCCAAATCGATCCCTTGTCTCTGCCTTTATCACATCACACACCAAGATCTCGGTGGAATTCCATGTATAGCGAGCGACATATATATGTACACACAAATTAACCCTGGACTCGCGGTACGTATCGCAGCAGGCAAGCATCATGTCGCCGTACCGGACGTGTCACTCACTGCAATGCCTGATGCCTCTCCCACCAGGCCGGCACCAACGTCCATCGCAACAAAGCACGTACGCACGCATCATGTCGACGACACGACGGGAGCAGCAGCAGCAGCAGGGGGAGGCACGACATAGGGGGTGGCGCAGAGCATGAGGGGGTTCTTCCTGCGCACGCCGAGCCCCATGGCCTCCGCCATGTCCACCTCCTCCACGCCGGCGGGCAGCGTCCAGTCGAAGTGGTACATGAGCTGCAGCAACGTCAGCTCCATGCCGGCGAGCCCGTAGTTGTAACCCGGGCACATCCTCCTGCCGGCCCCGAACGGCGTGAACTCGAAGTGGAGGCCGTGGAAGTCGACGGCGCCCTCCTCCTCGAACCGCTCGGGGACGAACTCCTCCGGGTCCTTCCAGTACCGCGGGTCCCTCGAGATCGCCCACGCGTTCACCACCATCCTCGACTTGGCCGGCACCACGTACCCGCCGAGCTCTGTCGTCTCGATGCTTTCTCGGGGCACCAGGAGCGGCGCCGCCGGGTGCAGCCGGATCGCCTCCTTCATCGTCAGCTTCAGGTACCTCACGCTGTTGCCGCGCAGCTCCGCCTCGCTGATGGTCTCCTTGCCGTGGAACGCGCGGCGGACCTCGTCCTGCAGCTTCTTCATCACGCGCGGGGTGCGCATGATCTCCGACATCGCCCACTCCGTCGACGAGCCCGACGTCCCCGTGCCGCCCGCGAACATGTCCTGTCGTCAAGGCCATACAATATGTCGACGTCAGCATGCATGGATACTACAGAATCTGTACGTGTCAACGTGCAACCGTAACCGAAGCAAGTGTTGCTCACCAGCACGACTGCTTTGATGGTGTTGTCCGTGACAGGGAAGCCCCAGGGGTTGTCGCCCTTCTGCAGGGTGAGCATGACGTCCACCACGTTCTCGTCGACGACCTCCTTGCCGCCGGCGACCCTCTCGGCGCGCACCTTCCGTCTCCCCTCGATGATGTCCACGAGTATATCATCGAACGTCCGATGAATCTCCCGGAGCTTCCGCTTCATCCCGGTGGCCTCGCCGAGCAGCTCCCTGAGCCTTGGGAAGAGGTCCGGCACGTTGAACCCGCTCGACAGCCCGACGACCCTCTTGATGGCGTGCTGGAACACGGGCATGTCGGGGCGCACCTCCCCGAAGGCGGACCTGGAGATGGTCCGGCTGCTGATGTCGTACACCATCCTGGTCACGTCCACCGGCGTCCCGGGGCCGGCGGCGCGGACGAGCTCCACCTGCCTCCTCACCTCCTCCTCCCGGATGAACCCGAACTGGAGCACCCGCTTGGGGCTGAGGATCTCGTGGATGCAGAGCTTGCGGATCTTGCGCCAGTAGTCGCTGGTGGGGGCGAAGATGATGTCGGTCCAGCCGTAGCCGCAGATGCCGCCGACGAGGAGCCGGGGCCGGTTCGCGAAGTTGGGGTCCTGCACCTTGAGCACCTCCCGCGCCAGCTCCCTGGACGTCACCACCACCAGCGGCATCGGCCCGATCTTCAGCATCATGATCGGCCCGTGCGCGCCGGCCAGGTCCCGGAGCCGGCGGTGCACCAGCGTGTTCACGAAGTGGTGCACGCTCCCGATGATCGGCAGCGTGCGCGGGCCCGGCGGACGGCGGGTTGACGTGGGCCGGAAGAAGTAGATCATGGACACCGCCAGGAGGGCCAGGAGGATGGCGTTGTACGTGGCGTCGTCCATGGCGACGTACGCGACCCTAGCTCTAGCTAGCCGGATAACTTCACTACCTAGCTAGTGTCTGGTAGTGAAGTGACGAGTGATGCCCTAGCTCGCTCGAAGGCTTTTGCACTGCATCTCACTGGTGGAGATACCTGCTGTTTTTATAGTGGATTCGAGCAGGTGCGTCCAAGGGAACGTGCGCGGATTGACTCCGCTGATTCTTCGGTCTGAACGATTCCATCGTATATATCAAACGGAGGATTAGCACTACTACTTGTATATAGACCAGTTGTTTAATACAGCAAGTACTAGTACTACAAAGCTTAATTTCATATCAACATTTATCCACCAGCTTTAATTTGTCTCGAGCAATCTCGACTGCGAGCAAGATAACTTGCGTACGTGGACGTCGTCGATCGAGAAGAACTAGGCACGGAAACTGGGACCATGTATACAACATTGTACTGTACAATAGTTCCTCAGACTTGACGATTCGAAGCGTGTACGTGGGCCTTAACGAAACGTGGATCCGATAAAACTACTACCATGAATCCATCGGTGTCGTGTCGCCGTCATTGCTCTTGGATCGGGAATTACTATGTCTCCACAAAGCTACCATGGAAAATTTACGATTGGGTAGGAAGATACAGCTAGTGGTGATGGCTACTCTGTCCACGTCAGAACATGCCATGGTGACATGATTCAGGACGTCAACATGCAAAACCTTATCCGAGCTACGTAACAGCTGATGTGTGCGTACTAGCTATGTTGCTTGCTTTGGATCACCATTAGAACTGATGACCATCGAATGACCTGGTCGGATTAATTAACCAACCAAAGTTAGCCTCGGTCATTATGTATTGAACAGAAGAAAAAGCCTCTATAACCGTTGTTAGGCAGTAGTTGGAGCTACGGCTGTTGTGGGATCCATTGGAGAGGAGGTGAAAAACAAGAGGAAGACAAAAGTTTGCCGTTCCTAAACAGGTTAATATGAAGATTGAAGGAAAAATCCTTTCACTTGAAGAGTCTTTCTACATCTAAACCGATTATCGAGTAAACAAAAGTTTTCCACTAATTAGTAATTAACCATATCTTGAGTGGTTCATGGGTCCTGTTTTTCTTATGAACTTCTTTTTGCGGGAAAGATTTCGATCTATTTCATGAGTTCAAAAAAAGTACAAGGCAACTCAAACATAATAAAAATTACATAAAGGTCTTTGGACCACCTAACGACCACTACTACTGCAAGAGCGAGTCGTCGACGCGGCGTTGTCGTCGCTCCCTTACCGAAGCCGGCCTGACATTGTTGATGACAGTCGGGAAGTCTTCGTGCACGTGCCCCTAAGAACCAGCGCCCTAGAGCTGAAGCCGTCGCAATTGAACCCTTGAATTGATCTGAATCTTGTAACACCAAACCTAGAAAACACGTAGACTGGATGAGATCCATCACTCCATAGAAGCGGCGACCAGACGAATTCCCGTCCCCTCAACGCCAGTGGCAAGATCGTCGCCGGAGAGCTGGAAGAGAAGACGGGTATAGCTTATTCTTATCCCGCACGACGCCACCATAGCCACCATAACGTCGATGCCGGTAGACCAACTCTAACTTTAGGGACCCTTCAACAGCGTCGAGCGCAGGTCCGAGGTCCCCACCCCCTCCCGCCACCGGAACGACAAGTAGAGGAGGCAGTGACCCGTCAATTCCGGTCATAGACAGCGAGGAGCAGGTAGATGGCGGCGGCTAGGGTGGAACCCTAGACCGCCGCCTCTGTTTCTTTTGCGGGAGATTTTTTCTTATAAACTTGATCAATTATATTCTTCTTTATGTAGTCGCAGGGGCTTGACATCCGGGGATTGCCCTAGAGCTAGCTCCATCCCTGTTTATGTACCATCCTCTGACAAGGTTCTATCAAGAAAGGAATCTAAGTTGACTCTGTCTAAGTCGGTTCTAAGGTGCAACTTTAGATTAGTGAAATATGCAAACCCTCTTTCCGTAAATGTGTAAACTATATTTATCTCCCCATTTGAAGTTGATTTTGTTATTGGAAGATAACAAATCGGCAAGAAAACGAGCTCGTCCACAAGGTTGTGAGTTTATCAATCATCCTGTTTCATTCAAGTTACAAACTTACTATCTTCAATGAGTTAATTTATATCAATATCAAAACCTTACTTTCCAAAATACTTGTATCTTTATGGCCAGCAATTTATTCACATTAAAATACCATTACAAAGTATCTACCCAGCGCAATCGGATTAGGCAACATCACACACAAAAAGAACAAAATTGTACAAGGCTAGCCATAGTGGATAGTATTAAATAATAGTATCATGCATATAAGTATGATATTATCTCTATAATGCTTATCATATATTAGTGCCATAGTACCATCGTATTTTTTGATTTATAGAATCTAAATATAAAATTATGTACAAGATCTATTTGGCATTGGATTTTTTAGTTGTAAGTGCTATGATAATGTATGTACCTATGATACCATTACCTTCTCATTAATCATTAATTGCAGTGACAGTGGTTTTCTATATACATGATACTAACTATGATACGGCCACTATGACTAACCTAAAAGAATGTGCTGCCACATCTACACATAGGTTAATATCACTAGTAGAAAATAGGCCTTTAGTCCGGGCTATTAGTCTCAGTTGTGGCTGGTGCCGGGACTAAGAGCATCTCTAGCAGACACCGTAAAAGGGCGAAACCATAAAAATAACCGCCACATTTCGGTTTCACGTGATAAAAGTGGCCAGAATATACGCCCCAAAATCGACCGAACCCAAAAAATAATTTAGCGCCCTTGAGAAAACCCCCCCGCAGAACCAGAAAAACCGGTTTCGAGTCCGACCTGGACACGAACCATATCCTCCATTTCCATTGGCGGGAGGGAAGTTTCAGCTCATTCCCATCCCTTTCGGCCGCATAGTCGTCGACCGCCGCCGTAGATTTAGGTCGCTCCCGCTCGATTCCTCGCGCGCAGAAGGCCGCCGGAGCCTGCTGACCCCGTTCTGTGGGTCGGAAAACTCCTCCCGACGTAGATCCGGTCGCTCCCCACCTCCGTTGTCCTCCCTCCGCCCGTCAAAGACGGCGAGGCTCCACGGTCAGCCGCCTTTGCATCCCTCGCAACCGCAAGTTGGGCAACGACAAGCTCATGCGAGATTATTTCGCCGAGGTACCTACATATCTGCCTCACCTCTTTCGTAGACGCTATCGAATGCGCCGCTCGCTGTTCGTGAAGATATTGAAAGCTTGCGAGGCCAAGAAATGGTACTTCAAGCGTCGAAGAAATCCCGCGGGGTTGCTCGTTTTGGGGACAAGAAAACTCTCAATGACATAATGACATGTTGTGTCATTCTTCACAACATGATTATTGAGGATGAGAAGGGTCTAGACTTGGACATATTCTACGACAATGTTGGCAGTCGTGTGAAGCCATCTAGAAACCCAAATGCCATCCAAGCCTTCCTTTAAACCTACCGAGACATTGAGAACATGACCACCCACAACCAGATGCAGCATGGCCTCATTGAGAACCACTGGCAGCTATTTGGGAGGAACTAGAATGCCACATTTTATCATTCATGTGTGTGAAACATTATTTGCATTCGGAACTATTCATTTGATTTGGTCATTTTTTGTAACTGGATTATTGTTTATTCAGTTTGTTTGGACAATTGTTGTAATTTGATAATTGTTGTAATATACAATTAATAATTTCGAGATTTTACTTTACGTTGGTATCATATTTCTGTTTGAAAATGCGAGATATGTGGTGGAATTGACAAAAATAGTTCAATTTACGGGTTCGACCGCGAAACTGGGAAAAGGAAATATTCTCTTTTCTGGTTCGGGTTTTTGGTTTTTGTTCTGCCCCGCCGTTCGCGACCTGAAAAACGGCGAAACATGACCTGAAAACGCGTTTTCTGGTTCGCCCTTTTATAATGTCGGCTAGAGATGCTCTAATGGTTGATGACCCACAAGTATAGAGGATCGCAATAGTCTTCGAGGGTAGTATTACCCAATTTATTGATTCGACACAAAGAGGGCCAAAGAATACTTATAAGCCTTAACAACTGAGTTGTCAATTCAGCTGCACCTGGAAATAGTCTTGCTCACAGAAGTTTATCAGTAGCAACAGTTTTGTAGTAGCAATAGCAAAGTAACAGCAGCAGTTAAACAAAGGCAGTAGTAACAATAGTAGCAAACAGTAGGATATGAGTGTGGTAGTCATAGGGATGGATGGACGGGCATTGCATGAACGAGACTATTCATGTAACTTCAAGATATAGAGCAATTGCAGATAAATAAGATAAAGTATCCTAGTACTAAACAATCACAGGCATGTGTTCTATCTATAGTCATACGTGCTCGCAATTAGAACTTGCACAACATATTTTGTCCTGCCAGCCCGTTGCAGCGGGGCCTCAAGGGAATCTATTAGAAATTAAGGTACTCCTTTTAATAGAGCACCGGAGCAAAGCATTAACACTCCGTGAACACATGCGATCCTCACATCATTGCCATCCCCTCCGGCTGTCCCAATTTCTGTCACTTCGGGGCCTTCGGTTACGAACAATGATATGTGTACACAACTTGCAGATAAGATCACAAACAATACTATCATCATGAATCAATAATAAGTTTAGATCTAAGATCATGGCACTTGGGCCCTAGTGACAAGCATTAAGCATAACAAGTTGCAACAAAGTCAAATAGCATTAATAAAGATACTAGGCACCATGCCCTAACAATCTTATTCGATTACATGATAGATCTCATCTAATCCCTACCATACCCATAGACTACAACTGCGGATTACTCACTCATGGATGGGGGAAACATGGATGGTTGATGGAGAGTCGTCGGTGATAATGATGGCGATGATCTCCTCCAAAACCCCGTCCCGGCAGGGTGCCAGAACGAAGTTTCTGGTTCCGAATCGCGGTTTCTGGTGGTGGTGGCGAAGCGAAACTCTTTTTGGAAAAACGTCGAACCCCCCTCGTTTTTTAGGTCAGGAGGCTTCTTATAGGCGAAGAGGGAGGTCCAGGGGTGCCCGAGGTGGCCACACCCCTCCCAGGCGCGGCCAGGGGGTGTGGGCCCCTTATGTCCCTCCTCTGTCTCGTCTTATGGCTACATGAGTCTTCTGGTGAAATAGGATTTTTGGCATATTTTCTGTGATTTTTCCTGATAGTTGATTTTTTGCACAAAAACTAGACACCAAGGTAATTCTGCCAAAAACAACGTCAGTCTGTGTTAGTTGTATCCAAATCACACAAGTTTAGAGGAGAAACAATAGCAAAAGTATTCGAGAAAGTAGATACGTTTTGGACGTATCAACTCCCCCCAAGCTTAGCTTATTGCTTGTCCTCAAGCAATTCAGTTGAAAATTGAGTGCGATAAAAGAACTTTCACGAACACATTTGCTTCATATGATGTAAATATTCTGAGCACATGAGTAGATACTTAGACAATTCATAATAAGGAGTATGCAACTAAGTCTACTTAATAGTCATTGCAAGCTTATGAAGAGATTCCAACTCAATAATAATAAGTAGCTTGAAACATAAACATAAGCCACATTGCAATGCTCATAAAAAGGTATGATAGAGTGGTATCTCGATTGCCTTTGATTGTGGATCAAAACATAAATGCCAAGGCACCTCTAAAATTCAAGTGAATACTAGAAGTAAAGATATCAGAGATACAAGCATCAAAGTCATGGCTTAATTAACCAAGTTTTCAGACAAGAACATTACACTAAGAATGACAACTATGCTCTCAAGAAGGTGATCATAGAATAAGTGGTGACTCAACGAGGATGTGAAAAGGTTTTGAAAAGTTTGAAAGACTTCCAAATGCTGAAAGTATGGTACTCATTAGCTTTGAGCTCTCCTATCATATGCATCTTTAGATGGTTAAGGTGAAAGTGAGGTCCAATATGAGTTATATGCTTGACAGACCATAAACTGGAAATCTCATGTCCCTTGAGTACGAGGGACGCTCCTCATGCTACTCAACTTTAGTTATCGATAAGTTCTTGTCATAGTAAATACATGTGTATCATAGAGAACCGCCAACTAGGTACCCCTTGCACATGATACAGGAGTTATCCCATAATCAAAATAACAAGGCAAGCAGACAATGAGCATCTCAGCAATCTTCTTGTTTACCATGGGAAAATGGTGCTTTTTTCTCTCTTTCCTCTTTTCAATATGTCTCTATTTTTTTATAAGAAGAAAGTTTCATAGATTGCTCATTATGGTGATGCTGCAAGTTTCCACCATGATTAGACATGGCTTAGGCTAGCGGCTCAGGCGTTTCTCTAACACATATACATAACTCCATGGACTTACAAGCTCCCATTTTATTTCACACCGATGACATACACAAATAAAATAGCATGATATCAAATGGGTATATATTTATAGGTGTTGAAAGCGTTCCCGGTGACAGCACAGTTCTGCTTGTAGGGGTTCGTAGCATGGAAAACAAAATCTATCTACTAGATTGTAGCAACGAGTCAATAGAGTACTAACCCTCGAAGATCCAAAGCGGTTAACGAGAGCAGATTCTCGTGGATGATGTAGTCGTACACTTCCGATCTCAAGATCGCGTAGACGATCCTTCCGGCGCTGCGTTCCGGCAGCGCTTCCGCAGTCGGTCACACGTTCGGTACTCGATGAAGACCTTCCTCTCCCTTGTTCCAGCAGGCAGCGGAGGTTGTAGCACTCTCCTCGCGATTCCGGCAGCACGACGGCGTGGTACCATAAGTAGAGGGGAGATCTCGCAGGGCTTCGCCTTAAGCCGGAGCGAGTATGGTGGACTATGAGAGAGGCCTTGGCGATCTAGGGTTTAGAGGCACCAAGGGAGGAAGCTTGGCTGACGGCTAGGGCTTGGGGAGAGACCCAACTCACCGAGTTGGAGGGGAAACCCTAGGCGCCGGCGGCAGCTGCACTTGGAGGTGGAGGCGCCAAATCTAGGGTTTGAGGTGTGGCAAGGTGTAGTCTTGGAGGGGCAGCCCTACCCCTACTTATAT
This sequence comes from Avena atlantica, assembly GCA_910589765.1. NCBI lineage: Eukaryota > Viridiplantae > Streptophyta > Magnoliopsida > Poales > Poaceae > Avena > Avena atlantica. The sequence continues at coordinate 364,813,445 of OU342736.1, forward strand.
AGGTGGAGGGCGCCGGCCAAGGGGAGGGGAGTGTAGGGTTTCGTAGCATGGAAAACAAAAAATTTCTACCGCATACAAACAAACAAGCCAAGATCTATCTACTAGATTGTAGCAACGAGTCGATGGAATAACTCACCCTCGAAGATTCCAAAGTGTTTAACGAGAGCGGATTCTCGTGGGTGATGTAGTCGTACTCTTCCCGATCTCAAGATCGCGTAGACGATCCTTCAGGCGCTGCGTTCCGGCAGCGCTCCCGCAGTCGGTCACACGTTCGGTACTCGACGAAGACCTTCCTCTCCCTTGTTCCAGCAGGCAGCGGAGGTTGTAGCACCCTCCTCGCGATTCCGGCAGCACAACGGCGTGGTACCGGAAGTAGAGGGGAGATCTCGCAGGGCTTCGCCTTAAGCCGGAGCGAGTATGGTGGATTATGAGAGAGCTCCTCGGCGATCTAGGGTTTAGACACACCAAGGAGGAGATGCTAGAGCCGGCGGCTAGGGCTTGGGGCAGCCCAAGTCGGCGGCTAGGGCAACCCTAGGAGGCGGCGGCAGCTGCAGGAGGTGGTGGCGCCAAGCTAGGGTTTGGGGCAGGGAACTTGTGTGCTAGGAGGGGCAGCCCTGCCCCTCCCTTTTAGGTGGGAGGTGCGGCCAAGGGGAGGGGAGTCCCTCCCCAACTCGGCTTGGAGGTGGGCCGCCGGTTGGAGGAGGGAACTCCTCCCCAACTCGGTTTCCACCTCTCCTCCTCTTTCCAAAAACTGCCGTTTGACTTTCAAACTAGCCGTTTGACTTTTCAAACTAGGATTTGAATAAACCCTTTATTTTGGACAGCGATGACACCTAGTACATGATGCAATCATTCCAACTTGCAATGACACATTCATGTACCCCTTCCCCTCCGGAGTGTCGGACATTCCGGAACCTTCTAGAACATTCCCGATGAAAACACCGGAATCATTCCCCAACTCCGAAACGAGACTTTCCTTATATGAATCTTATTCTCCGGACCATTCTGGATCTCCTCGTGATATCCCGGATCCCATCCGAGACTCCGAACAACATTCAGTCTCTTTCTCATCATACCATAACTACTCAAACAACGTCGAATCCTTAAGTGTGTCTCCCTACGGTTCGTGAATTATGCGGACATGATCGAGACACTTCTCTGAACAATAACCAATAGAGGAATATGGAAATTCATATGGCTCCCACATATTTCTACGATTACTTTGCGATCGAATGAACCACTTACATACGATACCAATTTCCCTTTGTCTCACGATACTTTACTTATCCGAGGTTATGATCGTCGGTATCTCTGCATACCTAGTTCAACCTCGTTACCGATAAGTACTCTTTTCTCGTTCCCATGATATGTGATCCCTTGTGAGCCAGTCACATGCTTGCAAGCTAATTGGATGACATTCCACCGAGAGGTCCCAGAGTATATCTATCCGTCATATGGATGGACAAATCCCACTCTTGATCCATGTGTCTCAACCAATACTTTCCAAACACTCAATACCACCTTTATAGCCACCCAGTTACGGTGTGGTGTTTGATGTCATCAAAGCATCCATTCGGTAAAGGTGATATGCATGATCTCATGGTCGAAGGAATTAGGTTACTATGTATCAGAAAGCATATAGCAATTGAACTATTGAAATGACTTGATCTTTATGCTACGCTTATCTATAGGAGTATGTCCATCATATCATTCTCCTAACGATATGATCTTGTTGTTAATAACATCTCAATGTTCATGATATGGAAACCACAATCATTCATTAACCAACAAGCTAGTGATGCATAGAGGCTTTACTAGGGACTTCAAATTAAGTTTACAAATCACACAAGTATTAATGTTTCCTTGTTAATACTATTATAGCATGAATGTAAACATTTATCATAAACACAAAGATATAATAATAACTATATTTATTATTGCCTCTAGGGCATATCTCCAACAGTCTCCCACTTGCACTAGAGTCATCTAATCTAGATTACATGGTAATATACCGAACACCCATGGCAGTTTGGTGTTGGTCATGTTTTGCCCTCGGGAGAGGTTTAGTCAACGGATCCGCCACATTCAGATCTGTGTGTACTTTGCAAATCTTTATATCCCCATCTTGGATATGTTCTCGAATAGCATGAAAACGTAGCTTGATGTGCTTCAGCTTCTTGTGTGACCTTGGTTCTTGCGCATTGGCTATGGCGCCCATGTTATCACAGTAGATAGACATTGGGTCCAGCGCACTAGGAACCACACCCAGCTCTGTAATGAACTCTTTCATCCATATCGCTTCTTGTGAAGCCTCCGAAGCAGCCATGTATTCCGATTCAGTTGAAGATCTCGCCACAACGCTTTGCTTTGCACTCCTCCAACTAACTGGTGCACCATTCAAAATAAATACGTATCCAGATTGTGATTTAGAATCATCCGGATCGGTGTAACCATTAACAACGAGTTGTTCATCACCTCCATAAGAAAGAACCATATCCTTAGTTCTTCTCAAGTACTTAAGGATGTTTTTGACCGCTGTCCAATGATCCACTCCTGGATCACTTTGATATCTGCTAGTTAAACTAACAGCATATGCAATGTCGGGTCTAGTACATAGCATGGCATACATTAGAGATCCTATGGCTGAGGCATAGGGAGTCTTACTCATCCTTTCTCTATCTTCTGCCGATGTCGGACTTTGAGTTTTACTCAAGGTCGTATTGGGAAACATGGGCAAGAACCCTTTCTTGCTATCTTCCATTCCAAACCTCTTTAGAACCTTGTCCAAATACGTACTTTGTGACAATGATATTAAGCGTCTCGATCTATCTCTATAAATCTTTATGCCTAATATGTAAGCTGCTTCGCCAAGATCCTTCATTGAAAAACTATTATTCAAATATTCTTTGACACTATTAAGAAGGTCTACATCATTCCCAATCAACAATATGTCATCCACATATAGAATGCTACAGAGCTCCCACTCACTTTCTTGTAAATACAAGCTTCTCCATAAGTTTGTATAAAACCAAAACTTTTGATTACCTTATCAAAACGTTGATTCCAACTTCGGGATGCTTGCTTCAATCCATAGATGGACCGTTGAAGTTTGCATACCTTGTTAGCATCTTTAGGATCGACAAAACCTTTGGGTTGCATCATATACAACTCTTCATCAATGTCTCCATTGAGGAATGCTGTTTTGACATCCATCTGCCATATCTCATAATCATAATATGCAGCGATTGCTAACATAATCCTCACAGACTTTAGCTTCGCTACTGGTGAGAAAGTCTCATCGTAGTCAACTCCTTGAATTTGTCGAAACCCTTTTGCGACAAGTCGAGCTTTATAGACAGTAACATTACCATCAGCATCTGTTTTGTTCTTGAAAATCCATTTGTTCTCGACAACCTTCCGGCCATCTGGTAAGTCCACCAAAGTCCATACTTGGTTTTCGTACATGGATCCAATCTCGGATTTCATGGCTTCTTGCCATTTATTGGAATCTGGGCTCATCATTGCTTCCTCATATGTCTCAGGGTCAACGGTGTTGTCCACCAACATGACACTCATAACGGGATCATACCAATCTGGAGTGGTACGAGTTCTCGTTGACCTCCGAGGCTCTATAGCAACTTCAACCGAAGTTTCATGATCATCATCATTAGCTTCCTCTCTAATTGGTGCAGGCACCACAGGAACTTCTTCCGGTGCTGCGCTACTCACAATTTTGAGAGAAGGTTTGACAACCTCATCAAGTTCTACTTTCCTTCCAGTCACTTCTTTCGAGAGAAATTCCTTCTCTAGAAAAGATCCATTCTTGCCAACGAAGATTTTGCCTTCGGATCTATGATAGAAGGTATACCCAATAGTTTCCTTTGGGTATCCTATGAAGACGCATTTTTCCGCTTTGGGTTCAAGCTTGTCCGGCTGTAACTTCTTTACATAGGCTTCGCAACCCCAAACTTTAAGGAACGATAATTTAGGTTTCTTCCCAAACCATAATTTATACGGTGTCATTTCAACGGATTTATACGGTGCCCTATTTAAAGTGAATGCGGCTGTTTCTAATGCATAACCCCAAAATGATAGCGGTAAATCTGTAAGTGACATCATAGAACGAACCATATCTAAGAGAGTTCGATTACGACGTTCGGACACACCATTACGCTGTGGTGTTCCCGGCGGTGTCAATTGTGAAAGTATTCCGCATTTCTTCAAATGCTCGCCAAACTCGTAACTTAGATATTCACCTCCACGATCAGAACGTAGAAATTTAATCTTCTTGTTACGTTGATTCTCTACCTCACTTTGAAATTCCTTAAACTTCTCGAAAGTTTTGGACTTATGTTTCATGAAATAGATATACCCATATCTACTCAAGTCATCCGTGAAGGTAAGAACATAACGATAACCACCGCGCGATGCTACACTCATTGGACCACACACATCGGTATGTATGATTTCCAATAAGTCTCTAGCTCGCTCCATCATACCAGAAAATGGAGTCTTAGTCATTTTACCCATCAGACATGCTTCGCATCTTTCAAGTGATTCGAAATCAAGTGATTCAAGAAGTCCATCGGAATGGAGTTTCTTCATACGTTTCACTCCAATGTGACCAAGACGACAGTGCCACATATAGGTCGAATTATCGCTTGATTTCAAACGTTTAGCCTCAATGTTGTTGATATGTGTATTTCCACTATCGAGATTCAATAAGAATAGACCATCTATCAAAGGTGCATGTGCATAAAACATATTACTCATATAAATCGAACAACCATTATTCTCGGACTTAAACAAGATAAACAAGATCCCGATATAATGTTCATGCTCAACGCAGGCACCAAATAACAATTATTTAAGTATAAAACTAATCCCGATGGTAGATGAAGGGGTAGCGTGCCGACCGCGATCACATCAACCTTTGATCCGTTTCCCACGCGCATCGTCACCTCGTTCTTCGCTAGCTTCCGTTTATTCTGCAGCACTTGTTTCGAGTTACAAATATGAGCAACCGAACCAGTATCAAATACCCAGGCACTACTACGAGTACTAGTGAGATACACATCAATAACATGTATATCAGATATACCTTTCTTCTTGATGTTGCCGTTCTTCAAATCCGCCAAGTACTTTGGGCAATTCCGCTTCCAATGACCTTCTCCCTTGCAGTAAAAGCACTCAGTATCAGGCTTAGGTCCAGCCTTGGTCTTCTTCGTCGGCGCGGTAACTTTCTTACCACCCTTCTTGAAGTGTCCCTTCTGCTTAGACTTGCCTTTCTTGAATTTGGTGGTCTTATTGACCAACAACACTTGGTGCTCTTTCTTGATCTCCACTTCTGCAGACTTTAACATAGCAAACAGTTCTGGCAATTGCTTGTTCATGTTCTGCATGTTGTAGTTCATCACAAAGTTCTTGTAACTTGGTGGTAGTGATTGGAGGACACGGTAAATCCCCAAAGCATTAGGAATCACAATACCCAAGCTTTGAAGTTTGTTTGCGTGCCCAGACATCTTAAGCACATGCTCACTGACGGAGCTGCCCTCTTACATCTTGCAGTTAAAGAACTTTTTAGAAGCCTCATAGCTTTCAATTTCCGCATGAGTCTCAAAGATCAATTTGAGATCCTCGACAATATCATATGGGTCTGAATTCTCAAACCTTTTCTGAAGCTCCGATTCTAAACCATAGAAGATAGCACACTGAACTATGGAGTACTGATTCTTCCGAGCGAGGTAAACATTCTTTACTTCATCGGCAGCATCAGCTGCAGGTGGGTCACCCAGCGGTGCATCCAGCACATAGGTCAAATTACCAGCTGTGAGGACAATCCTCAAATTGCGGAACCAATCCGCGAAGTTGCTTCCATTGTTTTTTAACTTTTCTTTCTCTAGGAACGCATTAAAATTGATGGTAGGGGCTTCCATTGATCTACAACATATTTGCAATAGTTTAGACTAAGTTTATGACAAATTGAGTTCAAATTAATAATAAAATTAAACTAGGTGAACTCCCACTCAAAACAAAATCCCTCATATTGTTTTAGTGATCACACGAACCAAATCCACTACATCAACACCGATCATCACGAGAGTTGATATAGTTTCAATGGCGAACAATCGACATGTTCATCATATCTACTATATGATTCATGCTTTACCTTTCGGTGATCCGTGTTCCGAGACCATGTCTGTACATGCTAGGCTCGTCAAGATCAAACCTTAGTTTCCGTATGAGCAAATCTGGCTTGCTCACGTTGTATACACTTGCAGAATCTAACACACCCGATCATCTCGTGGTGCTTCGAAACAACAAGCTTTAGCAACGGTGCTAACTAAGGGTGAACACTTTATGACTTGAAATTCATGTGCATGAGGGATCATCTTATAATGCTACCGTTGTCTACTAAGCAATACAAGATGCATAAAGGATTAACATCACATGCAATTCATAATACGTGATCTGATATGGCCTTTCTTCTTTGTGCTTCCGATCTCCATCTTCAAGCACGAACATGATCTCCATCATCACCGGCATTGCATCAAGATCAATGACGCTTCTCCATGGTTGTCGTCCACCAGCTTCAACTATTACAACTACTTTGAATAGACACGCGGGTCTTAACAGAAATTAAAGACAACCATATGGCTCCTGCCGGTTGCCAACTTACAATAAGGATCATTGCATACATCAAATATAATCACAATCATGGCCATATCACATCACTTCACACCCCTGCAAAACAAAGTTAGACGCCTCTACTTCTTTGCATGTTTTACGTGGTTTGGGGCTTTCAATAAGTGTCGTTCTAACTTACGAACAAGAACCACAACATTGATACTAGTATTGTTAATCACCCATTGTAAATTGGATCTTAACTATGCTAGGAGAAACAAGCACCCGCAAAGCCACTTATGCAATACAAGTTGCATGTCAAGCGTGGAGCAAGTCTCATGAACGATGTCATGTAAGGTTAGCCCGGGCCGCTTCATCCCAACATACCGCAAGATGCAAAGTACACAAGAAGCAATCGACAATAAAATCATCAACGCCCACAATGACCATTGTGTTCTACTCGTGCAACAAATCTACATATAGACACGGCTCTGATACCACTGTAGGGTTTCGTAGCATGGAAAACAAAAAAATTCTACCGCATACAAACAAACAAGCCAAGATCTATCTACTAGATTGTAGCAACGAGTCGATGGAATAACTCACCCTCGAAGATTCCAAAGTGTTTAACGAGAGCGGATTCTCGTGGGTGATGTAGTCGTACTCTTCCCGATCTCAAGATCGCGTAGACGATCCTTCAGGCGCTGCGTTCCGGCAGCGCTCCCGCAGTCGGTCACACGTTCGGTACTCGACGAAGACCTTCCTCTCCCTTGTTCCAGCAGGCAGCGGAGGTTGTAGCACTCTCCTCGCGATTCCGGCAGCACAACGGCGTGGTACCGGAAGTAGAGGGGAGATCTCGCAGGGCTTCGCCTTAAGCCGGAGCGAGTATGGTGGATTATGAGAGAGCTCCTCGGCGATCTAGGGTTTAGACACACCAAGGAGGAGATGCTAGAGCCGGCGGCTAGGGCTTGGGGCAGCCCAAGTCGGCGGCTAGGGCAACCCTAGGAGGCGGCGGCAGCTGCAGGAGGTGGTGGCGCCAAGCTAGGGTTTGGGGCAGGGAACTTGTGTGCTAGGAGGGGCAGCCCTGCCCCTCCCTTTTAGGTGGGAGGTGCGGCCAAGGGGAGGGGAGTCCCTCCCCAACTCGGCTTGGAGGTGGGCCGCCGGTTGGAGGAGGGAACTCCTCCCCAACTCGGTTTCCACCTCTCCTCCTCTTTCCAAAAACTGTCGTTTGACTTCCAAACTAGCCGTTTGACTTTTCAAACTAGGATTTGAATAAACCCTTTATTTTGGACAGCGATGACACCTAGTACATGATGCAATCATTCCAACTTGCAATGACACATTCATGTACCCCTTCCCCTCTGGAGTGTCGGACATTCCGGAACCTTCTAGAACATTCCCGATGAAAACACCGGAATCATTCCCCAACTCCGAAACGAGACTTTCCTTATATGAATCTTATTCTCCGGACCATTCCGGATCTCCTCGTGATATCCCGGATCCCATCCGAGACTCCGAACAACATTCAGTCTCTTTCTCATCATACCATAACTACTCAAACAACGTCGAATCCTTAAGTGTGTCTCCCTACGGTTCGTGAATTATGCGGACATGATCGAGACACTTCTCCGAACAATAACCAATAGAGGAATCTGGAAATTCATATGGCTCCCACATATTTCTACGATTACTTTGCGATCGAATGAACCACTTACATACGATACCAATTTCCCTTTGTCTCACGATACTTTACTTATCCGAGGTTATGATCGTCGGTATCTCTGCATACCTAGTTCAACCTCGTTACCGATAAGTACTCTTTTCTCGTTCCCGTGATATGTGATCCCTTGTGAGCCAGTCACATGCTTGCAAGCTAATTGGATGACATTCCACCGAGAGGGCCCAGAGTATATCTATCCGTCATATGGATGGACAAATCCCACTCTTGATCCATGTGTCTCAACCAATACTTTCCGAACACTCAATACCACCTTTATAGCCACCCAGTTACGGTGTGGTTTTTGATGTCATCAAAGCATCCATTCGGTAAAGGTGATATGCATGATCTCATGGTCGAAGGAATTAGGTTACTATGTATCAGAAAGCATATAGCAATTGAACTATTGAAATGACTTGATCTTTATGCTACGCTTATCTATAGGAGTATGTCCATCATATCATTCTCCTAACGATATGATCTTGTTGTTAATAACATCTCAATGTTCATGATATGGAAACCATAATCATTCATTAACCAACAAGCTAGTGATGTATAGAGGCTTTACTAGGGACTTCAAATTAAGTTTACAAATCACACAAGTATTAATGTTTCCTTGTTAATACTATTACAGCATGAATGTAAACATTTATCATAAACACAAAGATATAATAATAACTATATTTATTATTGCCTCTAGGGCATATCTCCAACAGGGAGTCCCTCCCCAACTCGGCTTCCAAGGCCGGCGGGTGGAGGGAGAGGAACTCCTCCCCAAGTAGGTTTCCTACTCTCCCTCCACCAAGCAAAACTCGTCATTTGACTTTTCAATTTGGCGTTTGACTTTTCAAACTAGGATTTGATTTATCCCTTTATTTTGCTCAGCGATGACACCTAGTACATGATGCAACCATTCCAACTTGTTATGAAACATTCATGTAACCTTCCCCTCCGGAGTGCCGGACCTTTCGGAACCTTCTAGAACATTCCCGATGAAAACACCGGAACCATTCTCCAACCCCGAAACAGGACTTTCCTTATATGAATCTTATTCTCCGGACCATTCCGGATCTCCTCGTGATATCCCGGATCCCATCTGAGACTCCGAACAACATTCGGTCTCTTACTCATCATTCCATAACTACTCAACAACATCGAATCCTTAAGTGTGTCTCCCTACGGTTCGTGAATTATGCGGACATGATCGAGACACTTCTCCGATCAATAACCAATAGAGGAATCTGGAAATTCATATGGCTCCCACATATATCTACGATTACTTTGCGATCGAATGAACCACTTACATACGATACCAATTTCCCTTTGTCTCACGATAGTTTACTTATCCAAGGTTCTGATCGTTGGTATCTCTGCATACCTAGTTCAACCTCGTTACCGATAAGTACTCTTTTCTCGTTCCCGTGATATGTGATCCCTTGTGAGCCAGTCACATGCTTGCAAGCCAATTGGATGACATTCCACCGAGAGGGCCCAGAGTATATCTATCCGTCATATGGATGGACAAATCCCATTCTTGATCCATGTGTCTCAACTAATACTTTCCGAGCACTCAATGCCACCTTTATAACCACCCAGTTACGGTGTGGTGTTTGATGTCATCAAAGCATCCTTCCGGTGATGGTGATTAACATGATCTCATGGTCGAAGGAATTAGGTTACTATGTATCAGAAAGCTTATAGCAAATGAACTATATTAAATGACTTGATCTTTATGCTATGCTTTAACTATAGGAGTATGTCCATCACATCATTCTCCTAAGGATATGACCCTGTTGTTAATAACATCTCTATGTTCATGATCAGGAAACCATGATCATATATTAGTTGGTTTAACAAGAGGCTTTACTAGGGACTCTTTTATGTTTACAAATCACACAAGTATTAATGTTTCCTGTTAATACAATTATAGCATGGTATGTAAACATTTATCATAAGTATGAAGATATGATAATAACCACTTTATTATTGCCTCTTGGACATATCTCCAACACTGCTAACTCCCAGCCTATAATTTGCAAGCATATAACTTTCATGGACAACCACAATGGTTCAGGTTTATTTAGTGCAAGAAATAAAGTGTGCCATCAAGTTCGTGAGATCTTTACTAACTAACTTTCTCATAACAAGCAAGCATTTTTATTTGGAAGAAAACAAGGCATAGTAAATATGCACGGAATAGCAAATGATGCTAGTAGGTAGGTATGGTGGATACTTTTGAAAATATTGCTTTTGGGGAGTTGGAAATACGAGTAGGGCTCATACTCAGTGCAAGTGAAGGCTAGCAATAGAAAGGGAGCAACAAACAAGAGAGCAATTACTGTCATAATCATGCTTGAAACAAAATAGGACTAATTATGGCATGAAAGTGATACAAGAACTCTAAGGCAAAATAAATCATCGAGGCTTAACTGACTATTGTTCAGTCATATGCATGTGTGATCATGTGCCAAGTTGATTCAAATGAAACATTCAGAGGAGGATACCACAATGCCATACCAAGTTATGAATAGAACAATGCAAGCAAACATTCATATGACATGCTACAAACTATTAGCAAGCTAGAGCTAATCATAAGAGAGCAAGAACTACTAAGCATCCATAAATAACATACACCTTACATGAACAGGTTAAGCATGTCCATAATGATGAGTATATGTACAAAAATAAAAATAAATAGAGTTCATTACCAGCCTATTACCACACCTCAAGTTGTCATTAATCTTCATTATTGCCCTTCACTTGTGTGGCTTGAATAATAACATGAAACCAAAAATCCACTGAGGACCGTTGAACCCTGCAACGAACTTCACAAAACCAAAGAAGAACAGCAAATATTTTTGGTGTTTTCGATTTTTAAAACAAGCATAAAAGCCAAAACAAACAAAGCAAAATCTTTTTGTATTTTCCTTAAGGCAAACCAAAGCTAAAAAGCAAAGAAACAAACAAAGAGAAACAACGAAAATATTTTTGGTCTTTTGTGTTTTGGGAAAGCAGAAACAAAAACTAAAAAGAAAGCGAAACATGGATATACAAAGAACCGACAAAAAATGATATATAGATGAGTGTGATGTCGGTATACCTCCCCCCCCCAAGCTTAGGCTTTTGGCCTAAGTGGGGCTCAATAGCGCGGGTAGTAACCCCAAGCTGGTGGGTCATCGTAGGAATGATCATAATCAGACCCTCGCGATGAAGAATAAGACGCGCTCCAATCATAGGAGGGCTGCTGGTATAAAGACTCCCCCATGTTGGAGGGCTGAACCGAATCATATTTGGCATCCTCTCCAACATTCTCCTCTTGTTGGGAGAGCTCCGCCACGTATGTGTCATGTTCTTCCTTCGTGAGTGACCATCCTTGCCCATTATCAAAGTTAAAAAAGCGGGTGCAGGCAAAGAGACTACCTTCTCAGACCTACCTCCTCTCCAACCACGCTTGACAAAGGTTATTTCATACGATAAATCACTCAAAGTAGCCCAAGAGGAAACAAACTTATGCTGAACCATGGAATTGAGATCAAGTCTCTATGGGGAACTAAAAATCTGAATGATGAGGCTCTAAACCATGAAAAGCTAATAGACGAGATGCAATGAGACCTCCACAAATTCCACCTTTCTCGCGGTTAGTAGCAAGACGGAAAGTTATCAAGGCACCTAAGTTATAAGATCTATCCCTATTCAAAGCAGCTGAGATAAAAGCTAGATCAAATGAAGATAATTTTTTAGCAGTCTTTCTAGCAAGAACACACTTGGTGACGAAATAGGCAAAATATCTAATGGATGGGAACTGAATGTTCTGAATTTTTACCACTTTCCTTTGAGAAGTCGCAACCTTGGTAAATTTCAGCATATAAATCCATGAGTGGCTTAGGCCTCTCTCTAATCTTCTCACAAGAACCCCACTGTGGCACTTTAATAGATGGTTAGCTTAACATATTGGTATGGTTCTTCTCCAACAAAATGTTCCAACCCAGCATTAGTATCATAGTTTGGAAATCCTGAAAGATCCCCGCAACTCTTATAAATTCAGGGCATGGATATATGGAAGGGAAGACTTCTTCCTCATGATGGACTTTCATTGGCTCAGGTACCATCACTTCATGTTGATTCAGTTGGTATGCACTCATCTTCTTTTCTGAAATTTTTAGACAAACATCAAACCAAGTAATTTCCAAGTTGATAAATGATGAGGAACTATTATAGGAACTTGCTAGAGGGCTAAACATGCATCAAAATGAAATCTCTAAGCATATAACAAGCATGCAAGATCACACAACCTGTCACCTACAATAGCAAAATACTCACGATACAATCTACCAATCAAAAATCTAATTGGACAAGCAGAGGAGGCACATACCGGAGAGCAATCCATCCAAAAATCAACATCAAAGATGGGCTGAGCAAGGAGATCAAAAATCGGGAGCAAGAACAGCAGGAACTCGAGCTTGAGAAAAAAATTCGGTGTTTACGGGAGAGAGAAATAAGTGACTGGAAGGAGACAACTTGGAGGGGCACAGGTGGGACCCACCTAGGCCAGGCGCGCCCTAGGGATGGCCGCGCCACCAGGGGGTGTGCTGGTCTGGTGGGTCCCCCTGGGATATTCTAGGTGTCCCTCTGCCCCTTTTTTCAAGGAAAAATTTAATATGAATTTTCTGGAATTTTTCGAGAAACTTTATTTTTGGCCAATTTTCAAGTTATGAAAATTGATCTCCTCGCAGAAAAAGATTTTTTTAGAAGAAGCAAAAAGCAAACCAAAACTAAAACTATATAAGTTCTAAGACACTCTAACAAGCAAACAACTATCAAAACTAAAGCTAACAAGAGGAAGAGCAAAGACTGGAGAGGGGGGGAAATAAAAGTGAGCAAGTATAACCATTGTGAAAGCATTGTTTTGTTCATTAAAATCCTTTTGTCAACAAGGTTGATCAAGTCTTGTTACCAAAACAATCTTATATGAAACAAAACTTTGCATTTCACAAAATGATTATGTTACCTCAAACTTGATAGCAGTAGTCCCAATCATAATAGTTTCAAAACTTTCTTATGGAATGGGACAATATATTTCTCCAACTTTGATGCTCTAAATATTTTCAATGGAATTTAGGCCATAGCTCTTATCAATTTTCTTGAGAAAATAGACAGTATGCTCTTTGTAATTAATATTAAAAGTTACTTTTCCTTGATTACAATTGATGATAGCACCTGTAGTATTAAGAAAAGGTCTCTGAAGAATAATAGACATATTATCATCTTCAGGCATCTCAAGCACAACAAAGTCAGTTAAACCAAGCAATTATGAGCCACTTGAACAGGAACATCCTCACATATACCAACAGGAATAGTAGTAGACTTATCAGCCATTTTCAAAGATATATCAGTTGGTATCAACTTTTCTAGCTAGAGTCTCTTTTAGAGAGAAAAAGGCATAACACTAACTCCAGCTCCCAAATCACACAAAGCAGTTCTAACATAATTATTTTTAATAGAGCAAGGAATAGTTGGAATACCTGGATCACCAAGTTTCTTTGGAACCTTACAATTGAAGGAATAATTAGCAAGCAACATAGAAATTTCCTCATTAGGAATCTTCCTTTTATTAGAGACAATATACTTTATATACTTTGAATAAGGAGGCAACTTAATAGACCAGTCAAAGAAATTTGCAAAAATAAAGGTTTCATCCACTAACAAAACTTGTTATAGTGTTCTTCCTCCTTTGACTTGTGTTTCTTATTGGGAAAAGGCATAGGTTTCTGCACCCAAGGTTCTCTTTCACTACCATGTTTATTAGCAACAAAATCTTCCTTAGTATACCTAGTGTTCTTAGTGTGCTTCTCAGGTTCTTCCTCAACTTCTTCCTTATCAGGACCATCATTTTTATCATTACCACTTTCATTTTCAGCATCAGAGACAGATATACTATTAGGATCTACAGCAGGTTCAGGAGGTTCCTCAACTGTTTTATGTTTCTTTTTCTTTCTATTATGAGGACTACCACTATTTTTAGCTTGTTGAGAATCCTGCTCAATTCTTTTCGGATGTCCTTCAGGATATAAAGGATCTTGAGTGGTTGTACCACTCCTAGTTCTAATTCCATAAGCATCTTTATCTCCAGAAGCATTAACTAACATATCATTTTATACCTTAGCAAGTTGATCAATTTGGGTTTGAACCATTTGGAAGTGTTTAACAAGAATTTTAACATCATTAGCAGTTCTTTCCACAATATCTTTCAACTCATTAATAACTCTAGAGTTTTCCAAAAAATGATTCTGAACTTGTTTATTAAAATTACCTTGTTTAACAATAAAAATGGCAAGTTCCTCTAAGCATTGGAGGTTTACCATAGGGAATATCACCTTCATCAAAGTGTTGGAGAGAGTGTACCTCAATAGTGGATGAGTGGGGAATTGGCTTACATAATTATTCTATAGGAGGTAAATTCTTCATATCTTCAGCTCTAATACCTTTCTCCTTAACACATTTCTTAGCTTATTTCATGACTTCATCATTTAATTCAATTATTCCCCTCTTCTTTAGTATTGGTGTTGGAGTTGGTTCAGGCACAACTGGTTCAGGAGTAGTAGGCTCAGGTGTAATTGGATCAGTTTAAGTCCAATCATCATAATTCTTGCTTATTTTAGCCATTAATTATTCAGCTTCTGCAGGAGTTCTTTTCCTAAAAACACAATCAGCAAAACTATCCAGGTATGTCCTAGAATCATCAGTTAGTCCATTATAATAAATATCAAGAAGCTCATTTTTAGGTAATGGACATCCAGGATGTGCATGAATCATGGCACAAAACCTTGTCCATGACTCAGGCAATTTCTCTTCTTTTCCTTGTTTAAAATCAAAAAGTTTCTGCAAAACAGCATGTCTAGCACTAGGAGGAAAATATTTCTGAAAGAAAGTATCAATCAAACAATCAGGGCTATCAATGGATCTAGTGGGTAGTCTATTAAACCAAGCTTTAGCTTCTCCTTTTAGTGAAAAAGGGAAGATCTTTGTAACAAAGTACTTGCGCATCTTAACATCATCAGAGAATAAGGCACTCATAGTAGAAAGCTCATTCATATGTGTCACAACCTTTTCATTCTTAGTCCCACAAAAAGGTTCTTTCTCAACAATTTTTATATAGGATAAATCAAGAGAGAAATCATAATCTTTATCTTTAATGTCTATGGGAGAAGTAGCAAACTTAGCATCAGGAGACAATTTAGGTATAATAGTGTGTCTCTTAAGGAGACTCCTAATAACACTAGCACCACATGTGTTTTGGTACTCTTCAATAAATTCATCAGTCATTTCAATGTAACCATCATTAATATCATATATCTCTCTAGACTCAGGTGAGCTAACAGGTGTAATAGTGTCTTCACTAGGAGTTTCAGTTTTTCCCAAAATAGTTCTAGCAATAGTAGCATCTAGGAAAGGACCTAATGAACCAATCGCATCAAGCACAGTAGAAGTAACATCATGAGTATCAAAAGCAATTTCAGATTTAGCAGTAGTAGAAGTGTGTAGAATGTGTATGTGGTGGTGGTGTAACAAGCTTAATTATAACAGACGGTGAATCAAGAGCAGTAGAGGTGTTTAGAACTGTACCTCTTCTTGTAGTGGATGGTAAAATAGGAAACTTTCCATCACGAGACTTCCCCATGATGAAAGGAATAGCAGTGAACAATAATAGATCCAAGTGAACTTACAAATAAATCTATGCTCCCCGGCAACGGTCCCAGAAAATAGTCTTGATGACCCACAAGTATAAGGGATCGCAACAGTCTTCGAGGGTAGTATTACCCAATTTTTTGATTTGACACAAGGGGATCCAAAGAATACTTATAAGCCTTAACAACTGAGTTGTCAATTCAGCTGCACCTGGAAATAGTCTTGCTCACAGAAGTTTATCAGTAGCAACAGTTTTGTAGTAGCAATAGCAAAGTAACAGCAGCAGTAAAACAAAGGCAGTAGTAAAACAATCGGTTTGGGGCCTGGGGCGCGCTGCGGGCACCCCCATTAGTCCCGGTTTGTATCTCAAACCGGGACAAATGGTCTAGCCCTATATATATGGCACAGCCCCTCCCCTCACTCTTTTTTTCCTGGTGGGAGGTGGTGTAGTTTTGTGCTAGTTTTTTTATTCATATGCACTAGAGGTGTTCGGTGAAATGCCTGTTAGAGCGATGCGACTTGAGTTCACACAAGACAAACATGATATGAGGTGCCCGGGACACACTTAATTTTTTCTCATCTTTGTTTCAAAGTGTCCTAAAAGGTTAGCAAGTATTTTCTAGTTTAGACCGCATGGTACTAATTTTAGCATCGTTTTTGTGTTTGATATATAGTTGTATGATGCAGATGAGCCATACATGGATGTACGGTGATCGATGGTCTGGTGCTTACCGAGAAGGTGTGCGTTCTTTTTGCCTTGTGGCCGAGGCAAACAAGTGGCGGGATGGTTTTATATGTTAAATGTCGGAATGAGCAGGCTCACACTTTCTCAAGAGTCATTCAGAGCCACCTGCTTCGGTCCGGTTTCATGTCTGGCTATAATGTTTGGACCAAGCACGGAGAAAGAGGGGTTATGATGGAAGACGGCAATGAAGAAGAGAACGATGATGAAAAATATCGATCTATGTTCCCTGAATACGTTGATACTGCAATGGAAGACAATAAAGAAGAAGAAGGTGAAGAACAGGAGCCAGATGAGCCTGCTGATGATCTTGGTCGGGTCATTTCTGATGCAAAGCAAGACTACGACACATAAAAAGAGAGGTTGCAGTTCGAGCAGATGTTATAGGACCACAACAAATTGTTGTACCCAACTTGTGAAGATGGCCAGAAGAAGCTGGATAGCACACTGGAATTGTTGTAGTGGAAGGCAGAGATCGGTATGACTGACTCGACATTTGATAAGTTGCTGGTAGTAATGAAGAATATGCTTCCAAGAAAGAACGAATTGCATCCCAATATGTACGAAGCAAAGAAGCTTGTCTCCCTCTAGGATTAGATGTGCAGAAGATACATGCATGCCCTAATGACTGCATCCTCTACCGCGGTGAGAAGTACGGGAATATGGATAAATGCCCGGAATGCACTGCATTGCGGTATAAGATCGGAAAAGATGACCCTAGTGATGTTGAGGGCAAGCCACGCAGGAAGAGAGTTCCTGCCAAGGTGATGTGGTATGCTCCTATAATACCATGATTGAAATGTTTGTTAAAAAACAAAGAGCATGCCAATTTATTACGATGGCACATAGAAGACCGTAAGAAAGACGGAATGTTGAGGCATCCTGCTAATGGTCGGCAATGGAGAAAAATCGATAGAGAATTCCCGGACTTTGGTGGTGATGCAAGGAACTTATGGTTTGGTCTAAGTATAGATGTTATGAATCCTTTTGGGGAGCAGAGCTGTAGTCACAGCACCTGGCATGTGACTCTATGTATCTACAACCTTCCTCCTTGGTTGTGCATGAAGTGGAAGTTCATTATGATGCCAGTGTTCATCCAAGGCCCAAAGCAACCCGGCAACGACATTGATGTGTACCTGAGGCCATTAGTTGATGAACTTTTATAGTTGTGGGCCAAACTAGGTATACATGTATGGGATGAGCACAAACAGGAGTCATTTGACATACGAGCATGTTGTTTGTAACCATCAATTATTGGCCTGCTCTTAGTAACATTCAGGACAAACGAACAAGAAATATAATACATGCACACACTTTTTAGATCAGACTGAAACTATATATCTGGATAAATGTAGGAAGAATGTGTACTTGTACAATCGTCGTTTTCTTCCACCCAGACATCCCTTAAGGAAAAAAGGCAAGCATTTCGATGGCAAGGCAGACACCCGAACAAAGTCTGTCCCCGTGCTGGTGCTGATGTATTTGGTATGGTCAAGGATTTAAATGTAATCTTTGTAAAGGTCCTGGAGGACAACCTATTCCGAAAGACGCCGATGGACATGCACCCATGTGGAAGAAGAAATCTATATTTTGGGAGCTACCCTATTGGAAAGCCCATGAGGTCCGCTCTGCAATCGACGTGATGCACCTGACGAAGAATCTTTGTGTGAATATTCTAGGATTCCTAGGCTTGTATGGGAAGTAAAAAGATACAACGGAAGCATGGGAGGAACAACAACGTCATAAAGGACGATACGACATGCATCCAGGGCAGTTTCAAGGGCCTGCCAGCTACACACTTACCAAGGAAGAGAAGGAAATCTTTTTTGAAGTTCTTTTCAGTATCAAGGTCCCGTCTGGCTTCTCGTAGAATATAAAGGGAATAGTAAATATGAAAGAGAAAAATCCAAAACCTAAAGTCTCATGACTACCACGTGCTTATGACACAATTGCTTTTGGTTGCACTGAGGGGAATTCTACCGAAAATTGTTTGACTGGCCATTGTGAAGGTATGTGCATTCCTCAATGCAATTTCTCAGAAGGTAATCGGTCCAGAAAGTCTATCAGGGTTATAGATTGATGTGGTCCAATGTCTGGTTAGCTTCTAGTTGTTGTTCCCTCCATCCTTCTTCAATATTATGACGCACCTACTAGTTCACCTAGTCGAAGAGATTAGAATTCTCGGTACTGTGTTTTTCTACACAATATGTTCCCCTTCGAGAGGTTCATGGGAGTCTTAAAAAAATATGTTCATAACTGTGCTAGGCCATAAGGAAGCATCTCCAAGGGCTCTGGAACAGAGGAGGTCATTGAGTTTTTTGTTGACTTTCTTCCTGACCTTAAGTCGATTGGTGTTCCTGAATCTCGGTATGAGGGGAGGCTGACTGGAAAAGGCACACTAGGAAGGAAAGCAATGATATGTAGGGACGGGCATTCTTTTAGTCAATCACACTACACATTTATACACAATTTCACCTTGGTGGCTCCATATATCGAGAAACACAAGAATATTCTATGCTCCAAAAACCCGGGTAAGCCTGACTCCTGGATTAAAAGGGAACATGGGGCTACTTTTGGCAGTTGGTTGCAGACACATCTCATGAATAACACCATTGTTGAATATCAGTTCTACTTGTTGGCCAGGTTACCATCTTCGACTATATTTACTTTCCAAGGGTACGAGATAAATGGGAATACATTTTACACGATCGCCCAAGATAAAAAGAGCACCAACTAAAACAGTGGTGGCCGCTTTGATGCAACATATTACAATGGGCAGAAGGACACATATTATGGGTACATAGAGGAGATATGGGAACTTGACTATGGATCTACTTTTAAGGTCCCTTTGTTTCGATGAAAATGGGTCAAGCTGACAGGAGGCGTTGTACATGCAGACGAAAAGTATGGCATGACAACAGTGGATCTCAACAATCTTACATACATGGACGAACCATTCATCCTAGACAATGATGTGGCTCAGGTTTTCTATGTGAAGGACATGTATACCAAACCTATAAAAAGAAATCAACAAAAGAATACATCGGCCGATGAGCCAAAGCGCCACATAGTTCTTTCAGGGAAAAGAAACATCATGGGAGTGGATGACAAGACAGACATGCCAGAAGATTATAATAAGTTTCATGAAATCCCACCCTTCAAAGTGAAAACTGACCCATGCATCCTGTTAAATGATGAAGATTCTCCATGGCTACGGTAGAGAAGAAAACCACAACACTAGATAGGGATGTTGGTGATGTGTAATAATGTATTAAACCTTTTATGTAATATCATAGTGTGAGTCATATTGTGAGTCAAACCTTTTATGTAAGGTGGAAAACTTCCTCCTGCAACATTGTTCGCCATCCCAAAGAGAAGGAATATATCTTGGTCATTTGGACCGAACGCGATGAAAACTAATACATCTTGCTCAATCAAACTGGACGATGACTCCCGGTGCCTGATCCGCGGGAGGTGAACACCTAAAGATAAAGAACCATCACACGAGCATAGCTCGCGTCAGATCCCTGAAGAACCTGCCAGGTATCGGAGACCCTGACGTCCAACACAATCATATAGCGACATACGTGCTCGTCCTCCTCCTCCTTGACACGATATCGTACCACCTCCTCGGGGGCCGTCTCCCACTGCACCGAGCCTGGACCACGCGACGGCCACCAAAGAATCCCCGATTGGACGACGAGACCCTAATTCCTCACCAAGCGACACGTCCCGGAAGATAGCACCTCCTAGTGCCAGCCCGATGGAGCCCAGTCTCGGACATGCCCGACGGAGCCGAGTACTCCGTCGTTGCTGTCGAGTCGACTACGAGGATGCGGGATGGGCATCCTAAAGTAGGCGGCGAGGAATGTATGTATGTTTGGGTGTGGACATGACGGCCGGCCTACAAATAGAGGGAAAGGGCGGGAAAACATGGCGGGAAGCGGATGGAAAGGGTGGGAAAACATGGCAGAAAATATCTTTAGTCTCGATCTTAGTCCCAGATGGTGTCTCCAACTGGGACTAAAGATGAACCTTCAGTCCCGGTTGGAGACACCAACCGGGACAAAACATGAGTCCCGGGTGGCAGCACTAATGATAGGGGTGAGTGTCGACATTATGTAGTGAGTGTCAACACTATGTCGTGCTACTTAATCTATAAATAGGCATCCTTGTCAGTCCTTGGGCACTAATGATAGAGTCACTCTCTAATATGTGAAATTAGTTAGCTCCCAGGCGTATTCTCGTAACGTTGATTTTCATAGTAGCTCCTCGGCTAATGTTGGTCGTTGGGATTCCGTGGTACATGTTTTTCCTGTGCAGCAACAACACTACCATGGTCCTACTGGGAATGCATTGGGGGAGGTGAGACAGACTAATATTCCTAAAACTGGGAGAAATGTTTAGTTTAAAGAAAGTAACAATTAAACTCTAGAACCCGGGAAAATATGTCTAATGTTTGTTGATTCTCATGTGGATAAGTTTCTTTTCAATGAGCAGAAACCATGGGAGGTTGCAGCTCCCTTTGTGGGCGCATCTCCCTCGGAATGGGTTCTTTTTATTCCTTATATTTGGAATGTTTCCCCTCCAAAAGAAATTTTTCAGGATGTGATACATGTGATTGAGGGGAATGTGTCTTCAAGGCAAACTGAGGATGAATTTGGATAGTGGGTTGGTGCTAGATCTTTCTAGAGATGGTATGCTAAAACAATGACTACAAATAAATATCTGATGAGATTTCCAAGCCCAAGGGATATTGATGCTTGGAAGCACATTTTGTCATAACTCACTTGAAGACTGTTCGAAATGTGGTTATTCAGGTGGACAACTAGTTTCCTAGATATGGTGCTACTGGTGAACTGGATACTGTCTGGTTTTAGGTAAAAGGGATTCCTTTGGATAATAGGAACTGTCCTACTGTTGCTTATGATGGGAGTTTGATGGAGAGGACTCTGGCGGTGGATAAACATAGTATGAATAATGTGGACTATGTCAAAGTTCAAATTAGGAATATGGATGTGTCTTTGGTACCCCATCGGTGTAAATGTGAATATTGGAGAAAATTTCTACGACATGGAGTTCACTAGAGAAATTCCCAAGGGGAGGAATGTTGGGGACAGAACAATGGTTGCAAATGATTAGGTGGTGTCAGGTGTACCCCCATCAAATCCTAGTACTCTACAACACACTCCAAAAAGAGCAAGGACTGATGGAGATGGTAATATGGAGGGTAACAGATTTTCTCCTGGTGGTTTTATGGGGGATGCTAGAAGAACTTATAATATGCCTGTTGCTAGTTAGGTACTAAAGGGAAAGTCTATGGTTGAGGGAGATTTGGAGAATGCAATTGACAAGCTTGGCAAGAGGAAAGCTGTTGATGACAGTGTGTAGCAAGATAGAAGTGATAGTGATGGAGATACACCATCTTTTGGGATGAAGATGAAACGGCTTGGGATGATTCCTTCTTCTTATGAACATGACGACTACAAGTGCACAGATCGGATGTAGCTAGTTTCAAAATAAAGATATCGATCTCACAGGAAGCAGGAGTCTGAAGTCTAAGAATTCTTGAAGTAAATACTGAAAATATAATTTCTAAATAAAGTTCTAAGTAACAAGATAACATACGAGTAATGGGTAAAAATGTGTTTTGGGGTTTTGGGGGGGTTTTTGGTATAAGAGAACACTGCGTAAAGTAAACAAAACTGAATACAGAAAATAAGTATCGCGTATGTAAAAGAGATTTGAAACTTTAATGGGAGAAAGCGTTCTTAGGGATTAGCGGATACACCACTAGCATTATAAAGGGCTAAGATAAAGATTATTATCATGAACATTCTCAACTATGTATGTGTGGGAGGAACTATGTATTTGGACAAAGAGGTGGCAACCACTGCTTAAATAATCCTTATAACCACAGCAGACAACAATTAACATCAACTGAATTACCGCGCTATTAAGGGACATAATCCCGCAGGATGTATCCCATGGCATAGATAGTGTTTCGTGAGTTTCCTCGATTCCCAAGTTGATACGTAAGGAGTGCCAACAGCTTTATAGTCACTGTAAGTGCTAACATCCCTCCGTCTACCAAGCAAGTAGTTCCCTATATCAAATCCCCACAAGAGGCAAATATTGGAGAGGTCGACTTCTCCCAACATCAAGATGTAGACAATCTAACACATGGTCACAACGATGAATATCATAATAAACTTTATCTTATTTCAATCTCATGCTAGGGTTTCTCCATATCCATAAGAACTAATGATCTACTCAGACATGGAGGCAAACATCATCATGGCAATGATAATGGAAACGATTATCGATGAATAATACTTGTATAAATCCACAACTAGTGCAAGAATTACAACAAGATCTAGATGGGATGGATGGAGGTGATGGTCGTGATGAAGATGCAACGGTTGATGAAGATGGAGATCGATGCCTTGGCCTCCCAGATCTGCTTAGGGCGAAGATGGATCCCTAGGGTAAGTTCCCCCTCCAGATGCCTTCCAGAGGTTAGGTTTCGACGATTTCTGGGTGTTCTGTATATCGTCTCTCCGAACCATTTGAGGAGGCGGAGGTGGCGCCAACTATACGGCGGCGCCCCGTATAGTTGGTCGTTATCTCTTCTGTCTCCGTTTCTCGCTTCGGATTTTCTTCTGGTATTACTAATATCCCCCCATAAGCTATTTACGTAGTTTTTGGCTTCTTTTCTCTCCAGTACAACTACTCCAAGAATTGTGTCCATTGGATCCATCATATGATATGATCCTGGTAAAAATAAACATAAAAAGTGCATGTGAACACCATAAAATACCAAGATCCTACATCTACAATGCAAAATAATAATCTAAAACATGATGCAAATATGCACTCATTAGAACACTATGCAATTGTTTCCTCCAGTAAGACCAAATAGGTACTTCCAATGGTGGATTACTACTGCCAGTATTTGGAATTCATCAAAAGACCTAGGATCATGGCTCTAGGGGTGGTGGAAAATCCTGATGAACCACTAAAGAATGAGTTTACCTATGAAGAGTTTCTAAAACATCTTCTTGAGACAAGCAGTGATAAAAGATATGAGTGGAGGAAACATCTTGCAAATTTTCCTGGAGCTAATCTGGAGCCGGTAGTTGAATCTCCACAGGACATTTCTATGAATGCTAGTAGGAAATCTCTGAACGGAGTGATGATGTTTCAGAGGAAAAGTCTTAGCCTCATGTGGTCCAGTCATCTGTGATTAGTATTACTGAGATTCCAGCTGAACATGAAGTGCTCCTTGCTTCTTCTTCTGTAGCCAGGCCCTTTGTGCCTGTTATTCCTACTCCTCAACAGCCTCTGCCTATGAGGAAACAATTTGAGTTACTAGGCTACTGGACTATCTAATATGCCTGTGCTGGACAGATCTAAGGAGCATACTAATGCTAGGGACAATGCATGTAAAACTCTAATTCAAAATGCAAATTCCTTTTTAGTGTTGAGTGATAATGAGATTGTTGATAAATCTTTAGAGATAGGAATTGATGTGAAAACTTTACCATTGGCTATTATTTAGTTACTTAAAGATTTTGAATGTGCTAGAGATAATTTGGTAGCAAAAAATAAAAAATACAATGTGTTAATTGCTCCCTGTGACACTATGAATGAAAATATGGTGATAAGTTGTTAGATAATTGTGTGGATGGTAATGAGGGTGATGACAATGAAAATTTGGAGAATTTAAATGAGGATGATTTTAATCATGTTATTTCTAAAAGAACTAGGAAGAAATTGAAGAAATGTTCTAATGGTTCTTTAATAAAATCTAGCCGTGTGTCCCTTCGTGGCACAAAGAAAGTTCGCAGGGCAAACAAAAATCACCCTCTGTGTGATATTTTGCCCGGGCCTCGACTGAGAAGTTAAACTAGCGAGTATTTATGATAGGTATCATTATGAATTGCAGGGGTGTGGGGAAGAAAGGTTTTGCATTTTGATATTTCCATGTGTAGAAAAATTGATCCTGGAAATGATTTTATTTGGATCTGGTCCCCCTCTATGGGCAAATCATGTGGTATCATGTGTGGACTTAAATCCTCTAGATTTAAGGTGATTAATATGGAAACTAATAGATACTTTATTAAGTCAAAGGTGTTTGATCAGCAAATGAGGATTGAGATGTTTTTCATTGTGGTTTATGATGTGGCTCAGATTGAAGACAGAGAACTGTTTCTTGCAGAATGTGCTAAGGTTTGTCATAATTTGGATATCCCCTCCCTTATTGGGGGGATTTCAAAATTATTCGTTTTTCTTGTGAGAAGAATAAAAATAATAATGGATCTTCTAGAAACTCTGACTTGTTTAACTAAATTATTAATTCATATGCTCTGAGGGAGGTGAAATTCTCTGGTGGACAATATACATGGTTTAATAATCAAAAAATCCCCACGCTTCAGAAGTTGGATAGGATCTTGATTAATATGGAATGTGAATCTGCTTTTCCCTTGACCCAGGTTTAAAAAAATCCCAGAATTATGTATGATCACAACCCCTTGGTGGTTGATATATGTGAACAAGTTGAAGTCAAAAGTAGTGAGTTTAGATTTGAAAAAACTTGGTTGTCTCATCCTGAGTTTCAGAGTAGAGTTGAGTTGGTCTGGCAATCCTTTGTTTGCCTTTTGATAGTATTGGACGAATTCAAACTAAGTTGAAAAATGTGAAGAAATCATTAAAAGGTTGGGAGATTAACATGAGAGGTCTGGCTATAAGAGAGAAGCATGATCTTGCTTTAGAATTGGAAAACTTAGAGTTAATTGAAGAAGATAGTTTGTTAACTGGGAACAATTCCAGAGGAAAAGCTTTATTCAATACAAACTAATGAAAATTTATGAAGATCGGAATTTTTTTGGTTTAGTAGATCGAGTGTTAAATGGTTGTTGCAAGGTGATAATAACACTCCCTATTTTCGTAGAATTGCTAATTGAAGAAGGAGGAAAAATGTTATGTATTCCTTGAGGAACAATGATCTTTTGATTCAGGGGACCTATGATCTCCTTACTAACACAAATGATTATTATAAATCTCTATTTGGGAGGGGTGAGGGTAATAAAATTGGTTTGGATCCTTCTGTGTGGACTGCTAATGAAAAATTGAGTATGGCTGACAATGAGATTTTAGATAGATCTTTCTCTATGGATGAGATCAAATCTGCTTTAAATATGATGGTTAGGAATAAATTTCCTGGACCTGATGGTTTATTGTTAAAAAAATCAATCTTGTTGGCCCATTATTAAATTTGATGTCTCGGCTCTGTTTGATGATATGCATGCTGGTGTGCTTGATTTATTTAGATTGAATTTTGGTGTGATTATTCTTCTCCAAAAAAATCCTGATGCTAATGTGCTTTCCAAATATAGACCCATTTGTTTACTTGAGGACCCGTATAAGATAATTACCAAAGTTATTACTATTAGACTAGAACCTTTTATGGGAAAACTCATTTCTAGTTGTTAGACTGCTTTCATTAAAGAGATGAATATTATGGATGGAATAATGTCTCTCCATGAAATTTTTCATGAATCTAGGAGAATAAAATTCCAGGGGGTTGTCTTAAAAATTGATTTTGAAAAATCTTATGATAAGGTTGATGGGACTACTTGCTAAAGTGTGTAGAGCAAAAAGGTTTTAGTAAATTTTGGTGCGATCTGGTGAATACTGTGGTGAAAATGGTACCTTGTGTGTAAAAATTAATAATAAAATGGGAAAGGATTTTGGTAGACATAGAGGGGTGAGATTGGGGGATCCTTTCTCCCCATTACTGTTTAATTCGGCTGCTAAAGGTTTGGCTAAGATAATTTTTCAAGCGCAAAACTCTAGTTTAATTACTGGTTAGTGTCTCATTTGATTAACAAAGGTGTGGCTATTTTATAGTATGTTGATGATACTGTACTTCTCATTCAGGATGACATTGACCAATTAATACATGTTAAGTTGATTTTGTATATGTTTGAGGCAATGTCGAGGCTAAAAATTAATTTTAATAAGAGTGAGATTATGCTGGTTTTAGATGATGGGGAGAAAGGTTTGAGGTATGCTGAATTATTTGGTTGTGAACTCAGTTCCTAGCCGATAAAATACCTTGGTGTTCCTATTTTTGGCACCAGGCTTCATGTGGCCGATTTGTGACCTCTTTATGATAAACTTAAATAGAAGTTTGATGGTTGGATTGGCAATTCCTGTTTGATTGGTGGGCGTCTCACTCTTATTCAATCCTCTTTGAGTAGCTTGTTGATTTATCATATGTCTATGTATTTGGTTGCTAATACTAATCTGGAGAACTTTACCAAAATCATCCGTAAATTCTTTTGGGAGAGGGGTCATAATAAGAATAAGTATTACATGGTTAGGTGGTCCTTGATATGTAGTCCAAGGAAAAAAGGAGGGCTTGGTATAAAAAAATTGAAACTGTTCAACATTTGTTTGTTGTGTAAATGGTGGTGGAGACTAGAGTTTGAGGACGGTTTCTAGCAAAAAATTGTTAGAGCAAAATACAAAATAACACATGGGATTTGGAGATTGAATGGGAAACAGGGAGATTCTAGAGCTTGGAAAGATTTACTTAGGCTTAAAAATATTTATCTCTCTGGGAGGAGGATGGAGATTGGGGATGGTAGGGCAACTGACTTCTGGCATGATCAATGGCTTGGGGATCTCCCCCTCTGTGAGAGGTTCCCAGATCTTTTTGATATTTGAAATCAAAAAATTGGCACTGTTAGAGAGATGTCTGATTTGGGTTGGCTCTTTACGTTTAGTAGATGGTTGTCACCTCTGATGGCATCACAGTGGGGAGTTTTGAGAAATTCGTTGGCCTCTGTATCTTTAAATAATGAAAAAGATAGACCTAAATGGAAATTCACTAAGTCTAGGATGTTCTCTGTCAAATCCTTACAAACTTGCAGATGTGGGTCCGGATAGGTCGTTTCGGCATTTGTGGAAGGCTCATCTGCCTCTAAAAATTAAAATTTGGCTCTGGCTAATTTGGCATAATACTATTGCCACTAAGGATAATATGAAGAGGAGAAAATGAGTGGGTAGTTACATATGCCAGTTATGTCCTGGGGAGGAGACGATTAATCATTTTTTCTTTTGTTGCCCTGTTGCAGTTTATATGTGGAGTGCTATTGCATATCGTTTAGGGGCACCTTATCGCCTGTGTGTGCTTTACTCAGTATTTCTGGTGGATTGGAAATTTCCTTCCTTATGGTTACAATATTCATGTTGTTTGTGTTGCTGCTATGTGTTGGGCTTTATGGAAAACTAGAAATAGCGCATGTTTTGAAGGGAAACTGATTTCTTCCCCTTTGGGATTGATATGTTACATGAGTGTAACACCCTCAGAATCGGCCCTATGCAAGTTTTAGCGAAACCCGCCAAACCCGCATAGAAACGATTCAAAGGTGCCCACCAGGCACTTTCGTGCGGGTGGAAAACGAAGTAATATCATTACACAATAGTCCACGATGGAACCCACAGAACAGATATATACAACGGCGACTCAATGAGTCAAGAATACAGATATACAGTACAAAGATCCAAATCACCTTGAAAACGATACAGCGTCCGAGTACGGACAAGATGCAAATTGAGCTAAGAGCCCTGAAGAATAACCAAAGGCGTCCATAACCCTGCCCAGGCCAAGCCGGAAGGGTAACCCTGCTAACGATGTCGATCTCAAAACCTGCTTAAACAAAAGGGGTGCCGACAAAGGGCAAAGGAAAAAGAGAGAGCGGTCAGTACTGAGGCCAGTACACGGCGAGGCTAGAATTCGGCGGTCCTCGCCTACATAGGTATGGTGGACTGAAGCGGCAGCGCAGCATGCACTAAACAACCTATAGAGACTCGAGATAACTGTCGGCTATCAGAGAGGGATAAGAAAGACCTATTCGGAACCATCCTGATACTACCACCAAACATACCCATCCTGGTATTTTCCCCTCGAGACCAAACGAGGAAGTCAACCGAGGAACTCACACAGTTGGCAGTTTTATTCATTCCGTTATAGTGGCGGCAATTACTAGTCAAATATAGATAGCATGAGTCATCCTGATATAATAAGCAGTGGCCAGTTTTAGTTAACCATTACGTTGTAGTTGCAACACTTACTAGTCAGATACACTTAGCATGAGATATCCCCAAACCCAGCAGTTGTTGGTACTTTTATTTAGCCATTCCGTGGTAGTGGAGCTGATTACTAGTCATATCGGATACCAGTCAAATTATAACAGTAAACTTTAGTTATGGTTGTCTATGATCAAGAACTGTGCTCCAAGTCGTCCATAACCGCGGACACGGCTTTTCGAAAAGATTTAACCCTGCAGGGGTGCACCAAAGTATCCACACACACTTCGACCCTTTTTGCCAGATCAGTTAACATAAACCCATCGGTATGTCGGCGGGGCCTAAGTCATGACGTTTCCCAGACCCAAAGCAAGTACATGGGGGCCACCCCACTAAGCTACCCGCAACGAAGTCGGCCAGTCTCCGAGACGGACTCAGGGTTTGTGTAGACGGCTGTAAACGACTGGGAACCCGAAAGTGTGACTGGGCTTGTCGATACAGCGAAAACGTGTCACGATCCTAAACAGTACAGGTGTTCCTCGCACAATCGTAAATAAAGCAGTAAAGCATGGCATAAGTACAGGATAGTAATAAAGCCCCAAACTACTTGTGGCCCCCAGTACAGTACTTGGAATCAGGTACTAAATCGATGGGGGTGCCCATACACCCCACCTGTGGTTAGCGCGCTCGATCTCGGAACAGGTGTCAAGAACTCGGGGTCCTACGGGACACCAGTGAGCGGTTAAAAACCAAATATTGTCTATTACCCACCGGTGCCTCTGCATTTACCTACTTTCAATTTTAGTTATTAAACAGTAATTAAAGCCATGATCACCTCCAACATTAAACATGCGGCAACACTCCAACAACTGTGGTACTTGACGACACGCAACAGCACTTGAGCAAGCGACTACGACGCGCAAGTCCAACTATCTACCAATCAACAGGTAGTAGGATGTGTCCAAGGCGGTATAAGGCTGCAAGGGATATCACGGGTACGAAAACTAGAGCATCGCAACACAGATAGCAATAGATCAACAGGAAGAAATAAAGACTAGAAAAGTAAGATGGGTAGAAAGGGGAAGAATGCTCGCCTGAAAACATTGCCGAAGGTTCATCCGAAGATCGGGTCGACTCTCGCATCAACTCATCGGCCTAATCCGTGAAGAAGCAAAGCACTAGCAGAAACACCGGATGCAATATTTAATACTACGGCAGAAGAGCGGGCATGATGCATGTATGATGTATGACATGGCAAAGGTGCGATGCATTAAGGCAATATTAAGCGGAAATCGGGGTCCCGACATTTATTATTAGGTTCGAGTTATTTATCTACCCCGCAAATTAAGTGTTGGGTTAACAGGGCGGAACATGGCATCGGTTCGCTACACCAATTTAAATGGAGTCCGGAATAAGACAAAGATATCCCGCATATAGACTCCATATTTAATTATGAGATGAATTGGCATAATGCCCCCAAACCACAGACAAGTATGCATGCATGAACAATTTAATATGCATCAGTTGATAATGTCATATTATAAAAATAATGGGGTCTCGGATAGGGAATCACTTTAGGGTTTGGCGAACTTGGGCTCCGAGGGGTTCGGGGTCGGTCTCAGGGTTCAGGGTTCGACGGGATCGGTCTTCGAAGGTCGGTTGCAAGATGAAGAGCTTGGCGTTCCGGGAAGAAGGACTTGGTGTGGCGTCGGGGGGCGCATCGGATCCGCCCTGGTCGGTGCCGATCTTGTCGTCGATGGCGAACTTGAGTGGATCGGGTACCGGGGTCTTCGGATCCGTGAAGTAGATCTTGTCGCACGGTGTCCGGGGTAGACGATCTTGGCGTATTCGCATCGGCGATCTTGGCGTTCGGGTTCTCGACTTCGCATCCAGGATGAAGGTCTTGTCGCATGTGTGGTCGCCGGGTCCGCGAAGTGGGCTTCGAGTATGGCGACGCATGTCGAAGATCTTGTCGGTGGCCTTGGAGTGGTACTCTGGGCTGCTTCGGGTTCCTGGCGATGGTCTTGTCGGTTGAGATGGAGCACTTTGATGATCGGGCTCGATTGCCGAAGGAGAACTCGGTTCTAGTTCCGGAGATCTCCGGTGTAGATCTTGGCGTACCACCAGTTGAGAAGAACTTAAATCGTTATTGTCGGTCTTGTCGCACAGGGTATCTTGCACAACCGCCTCAGAACAACCACATCTTGTCACCAGGGAGACACAAACAGAGCACTTGCCTCGAGCTGGCCCTGAACACGCAGACACGCACAGGGAAGGTCGACGATGGCCCGCGACACGGTGGCGGCAGCTCGGCCGCGAGGCTTGCAGATGGATCGGCGAAGGCGGAGGTTGGGAGCAGAGGCGAAGGGGCGCCGGGGAAGGACGCGGACCGCGCTGCCGGACGACTCCAGCAGAGGGCGGCGCTAGCGGAGAGCGGCTGATGGGGATACGCCTACTGGGGTATACTCAGCGGGACGTTTCCGACTGGCCCAAGGGTTGGCGAGTGGGCCTGCATAACGGCGAGTGGATCAAATCCCAGCAAGATACTGGGCGACTGGAAGGTGAAGGCCCAGGCGAGTAGATAGGCCCAGTCGGACTAGGTTAAACGATTACCAAAGCTGTAACCGAATCGGTTGAGATATGTAAACCCTAGGGGAGGTGAGCCTATATAAACCTCCCTATGGGGTGAGTAGAGACACGTTCCCTCATACACCCAAGCAACTCGCCGCCTAGTCGCCGAGTTCGCCCATTGTAAACACCTCCATAATACAATCTAGCAGGAGTAGGTCTTTACCCTCCGGGGGGCCGAACCTGGGTAAAACCCTGTGTCTTTGCCCTCATCTCGCACCGCAGATGGCTGGCCGCCCTTGCCCCTCGTTCTACTACTCGCTGCCGATTGCAGCATCTGCCGTGGCCATTCCCACGACAGTGGCGCCCACCGTGGGGCATGGCCGGTCTGGCCGGTGTTCTGCGGCGAGATCCAATCTGCCCATCAACGAGACGGTCGCCACCGGCCATATGATAGCGATCGGCGAGATGCTCCAGATCTTGCCGAGCAGCTACGTCCCGGCGGCGCGACCCGTCACGCACAGCGTAATCCTGCCAATCGGCACGATCAGCCTCTTCGTCGGCCTCACCGACGTCATCACCTCGGAGGACTCGGCTCGCATCCGCGAGTCGCCACCACGCGATCGGCTCTCTGAGAGCCAGGTTCGCACGATCCACCGCCTCGCCTCCGAGTACAACTCGGCCCACAGCAACGT
Source organism: Avena atlantica (assembly GCA_910589765.1). Lineage (NCBI taxonomy): Eukaryota > Viridiplantae > Streptophyta > Magnoliopsida > Poales > Poaceae > Avena > Avena atlantica. The sequence continues at coordinate 364,845,576 of OU342736.1, forward strand.
GGCCGGGAACTCAGCGGCCGCAGAAGATGCGGCCCTCACCGACGACGCCGACTCGGCGACCCCGGCGTCACTCGCCGGATCCATCACCGCGGCCTCGTCCGCGGGCTCCATCGCCCAGGTCTCCAACGCGGGAGATTTCGAGGACCCGTCCATCCTCGGGATCTTCGAATTCGACTCCGGGTCGGAAAACTCCGCCGACTTCCACGACGGAACCGGTCGCCATGCCGCGACCTACATGGCCACCGGCGCCGATCCGCCGGAGGATCCTTTCTCCACCCCAATCCCTCCTAACGCCACGGCAACGGAGGTCGAGGAACTCCGCCTGAAATTGGCGGAGGCAGTACGCAAAGAGCAGGCCGAGCGCGAAAAATTTCGCCTCGAGCAAGTGACAGCGCAGGAACTGTCACGCTACCACCAGCAGTGGATCAGGTCACGCCTGAACCCCACCGTTCAGGGGCGCGCCCTGAACTTCGACGACGAAAACGACCCGGCTCGCATAGCCGAGCGCGCGATCTGCGAGAATGCGCCACCAGGAGGAAGCGCCCGGCCCCCGCCAGGATCGACGGCGATGGGTGCCCCACCACCACCCAACCGCACCCCTCCCAGGGACCAGCCGCGGATAGTCGTCTCCTCACGGGAGCGAGACGCGAACGGCCTCCCACTGTTCTCCACCCCGATGGACAACCTCGTGGCAGGCCGAGCAGTAGCCAATAGCATCACGGCCACCGGCGACGGCGCCTTACAAATCCAGTACGTCAAGGCCCTGCTCGCAAAGGCCGTGGAGCAGCAAAGAGCGGGCGCCGACTCGCAAGGGCGAGTATATTCGCGTTCCTCGGGAAGCAGGGCGGCCTCAAGCGGCCGCCCAGCGGCAGCAAACACCCTCAATTGCCCGCCACCAGAGCCACTGCAGCTCCAACGCCGACCCGTGAACGCAGCACTCTCCACCAACGATCCCAGGCCGGCGACCAACTTCGTCGCCGCTAACGGAGAACCCATCGACGCCCGCACTCACATCATCAATAACCAAAACTGGCGCGCACGCCAGCCCGACGACTTGCGGCACACCCTAACTAATCGCCGCGATGGCGAGCCTATGGGGTCGCTCAGTCGACTAGGGCCTAAGTGCTTCGGACCAATGATCCGAGGCGAAAAGTACCCGCCAAACTTCAAGGCACCAAAGGAGATAGAAAAATACGACTCCTCGTACGACCCCGCAGTCTGGCTTGACACATACCTCATGGCAATGGGGATCGCGGGTCACACTGACCTACTCGCCGCCCGTTACCTCCCACTGATGATGGAGGGGACGTGCAGGCAATGGATCAACACGCTCCCCCAGGACAGTATCGACTCATGGGAGGAAATGCGAGACGCCTTCGTCAGGCATTTCGAGTGCTCCTACACCCGCGCCACCACCATCGAGGACCTGGAACGATGCGTCCAGGGACCTCGCGAGTCGACTCGCAACTGGGTCCAACGGTGGCAAGAGCTCTGGTACAACGCGGTCGGCATCCACCCGGACACCGCGATCCATTGCTTCAAGACCTCGTGTCGCTACGAGCCTCTAGTCGCCAAGCTCAAGCGACACGCACGCACACTCGACAACATCCCCGACCTCCTCGAGATCGCCAAACGGTACGCCGAGGAGGACCCCAACCAAGAAATCGACGACGAGTCAGGAGGGCAACGCCGCACGGGCGGCAACGACGGCGGACGCCGAACCGACCTACGCTACAGCGGCACCCGCCTCACAGGCAAACGCCGCAACGACGGGCGAGTCGACTTCGTCGCCAACGCTGGGCACGCACAACGCGAGCCCAAGAGCTACCGCCGTGACGGAGGGCAACGGCGCGACGGCGGCAATTACAAGAACAAGCCAAGGTTTGATCCCGCGGCACTCCTTAACCAACCATGTGCGTTCCACAGCAGGGAAGGAAAGCCCGCCACGCACACCACCGAGTGCCACACCCTCAAGGAAATCGAGAAGGCACGGCACGCGCGGGAGGACACCGACAACGACCCGCAAAATGGCGGAAAATTCGGCAAAGTAGCCGGCTCGCTCCACACCTTCACGGGCTTCAACACGAAGCGTGAGAAGAAGGTCATCGCCCGCGCCGTCGCCGTCAACGCGGTGGCCCAAACAGACGTCCCCCAGTTCCTGAACTGGTCGGAACAACCCATCACCTGGAGCCGGCAAGACCACTCGCCACGCATCGAGTACCCAGGACGAGTCGCCCTGGTGGTCAAGCCCAAGGTTGGCGACTACTGGCTCCCCAAGACACTGATGGACGGCGGCAGCTCCATCAACATCCTCTACCTCGACACCTTCAGGCGGCTGCGGCTCCCGCAGTCGATGATCGAGACAACCCACACTACGTTCCACGGCATCGTCCCCGGTCGGAAGGCGTATCCGATCGGCAAAGTCACGCTGCCAGTCACTTTCGGCACTCCGGCAAACTTCCGCACCGAGCGGATCGTCTTCGAGCTGGTGCCCTTCGACAGCCCTTACCACTGCGTCCTGGGGCGCCAGGCGTTCGCCAAATTCATGGCAGCACCCCACTACGCGTACAACGCGATGAAGCTCCCCGGGCCGTGCGGCGTCATCACCATCAACGGCGACCCCGACAAGGCCGCCGAATGCGAGGCCAAAGGAGCCGAACTCGCCGACGCCGTCATCGCGGCAGAAACTAATCACGCCGACGAGCTTGCCAAATACGCGAGCGGGGTCAACAATGACGACCCCACAATACTCAAGAGGCCCAACTCAGAGGGCACAAACACCTCAACCTTTGAGGCCACGACGCACACCCGCACCGTCGAGCTGGTCCCAGGCGACCCCAGCCAGACGGTGACGATCGGGACAGGCATGAGCCCAGCATAGGAAGGCGCGCTCATCGAGTTCCTTCGTGAGAATAGGGACATCTTCGCATGGAAACCCTCCGACATGCCTGGTGTCCCTAGGGAGCTCGCTGAGCACAAACTAAACGCCGACCCCAAAGTGCGACCCGTCAAGCAGTCGCTACGGCCCTTCAATGAAGAACGCCGTCGAGCAATCGCCGAGGAAGTGCAGCGCCTGCTCGCTGCCGGCTTCATCCGGCCAATCAAATACTCCAAGTGGCTGGCAAACCCAGTCCTGGTCGAGAAGAAAAACGGGACCTGGAGAATGTGTATCGACTACACAAACCTGAACAGCGCCTGCCCAAAGGAGCAGTTCGTCCTCCCGCGGATCGACCAGATAATCGATTCAACCGCGGGTTCGGAGTCGCTATGTTTCCTCGACGCCTACTCCGGGTACAACCAGATCAAAATGGTTGTCGAGGATGAGGAGAAGACGGCGTTCATCACGCCATTCGGAGCCTTCTGCTACACCGCCATGACCTTCGGCCTCAAGAACGCCGGGGCAACCTACCAGCGGTGCATGCAAGAATGCCTAGCGAGCCAAATTGGCCGCAACATCCACGTCTACATCGACGACGTGGTCGTGAAATCCGCTCGCCAAGGCGACCTACTCGCCGACCTAGCGGAGACCTTCGCCAATCTGCGGAGGTACAAGATAAAGCTCAACCCAGGCAAGTGCACCTTCGGTGTACCCGCCGGGCAACTACTGGGGTACGTCGTCTCCAAACGAGGGATCGAGGCAAACCCAACGAAGATCGACACGATCGCCCGGCTCGGCAAACCCGAGTTCCTGCGCGACGTCCAGAAGCTGGCCGGGCGTGTAGCGGCTCTCAGTCGCTTCATCCCCCGCCTGGGCGAAAATGCGATGCCCCTATACCGCCTGATGCGCAAGAATCCCACCTTCCAGTGGGACAAGGAGGCGGACGACGCGCTCCGCGACCTCAAAAAGGTGCTACTCGCCGCACCACTACTCGCCGCACCCACTGACAAAGAGCCTATGCTGGTTTACGTCGCGGCGTCCGAGCGCGTCGTCAGTGCCGTAATGGTTGTCGAACGACCAGAGGAAGGAAAGGAGCGCCCGGTCCAGCGGCCGGTGTACTACATCAGCGAGGTCCTCACCGAGTCGCGCCAGCGATACCCGTATTACCAAAAGCTAGTATACGCGGTCTTCGGGGCTCAGCGGCGCCTGCCGCACTAATTTCAGGAGCACCCGATCACGGTCGTCTCCTCAGCACCACTACAAGACATCATCCGCAATCGCGAGGCGACCAGGCGGGTCGCCAAGTGGGCCGTCGAGATCGGCGTCCACAACATTAAATACGAGCCACGAAGGGCGATTAAGTCACAGGCACTGGCAGACTTCATCGCCGACTGGGAGGAGGCCCAGCAGCCAGAGAAGCCGCCGTACCTCCATTACTGGAGCCTGCACTTCGACGGGTCCAAGAACGCGGACGGTGCAGGAGCGGGGATAGTGCTGACTTCACCAAAGGGCGACAAGCTCCGCTACATCCTCCGCCTCGAATTCACGCCCTGCACCAACAACATGGCTGAATACGAGGCCCTACTCCACGGCATGCGAGCCGCAAAGGAGATGAGCGTCAATCGCCTTCGATGCTACGGAGACTCCGACCTCGTTGCGGGACAAGTCGCCGGCACCTGCGACGCCATCTCCCCTACCATGGCGGCGTATCGCCAAGAGGTGGATAAGTTGGGCGGCCACTTCACCGGCTACTCTGTCGAGTGGATCGACAGGCGGAAAAACAAGGAGGCCGACGCCCTCTCTCGCATCGGGTCGGCTCGACTCGCACCACCCGCCGGCGTGTTCCTCGACACAATCGCCAAACCATCAGTCTCTCCCCCGAAGGAGATCGACATCGGAGTCCCACTCCAACCGGAGGCAGCCTTGGTCGCACTCATCACCGAGCCAGACGACTGGACCAAACCCTACATCGCCTACCTGGAGACCGGCACCCTGCCAGCAGACGAGACAAGCGCTCGAATGATCGCTCGCCGATGCAAATCTTACACCATCATCGACGGCGAGCTACACAAGCGCAGCGTCACCGGCGTGTTCCAACGTTGCGTCCAACCGGCTGAAGGACGCAAAATCCTCCACGACATCCACTCGGGCGACTGCGGCCACCACGCCGCCGCCCGCTCCCTGGTCGCCAAGGCTATGCGACACGGCTTCTACTGGCCCTCCGCACACGCCGACGCTGTCGAAATCGTCCAGCAATGCGCCGGGTGCCAGAAGTACGCCAACCAGACGCACGTACCAATCTCGGCGCTCAAAACAATCCCCATCACCTGGCCATTCGCTGTGTGGGGCATGGACATGGTAGGCCCCTTCAAGAAGGCCCCCTCTGGCTACACCCACTTGCTAGTCGCCGTCGACAAGTTCACAAAGTGGGTGGAGGCCAAGCCAGTCCGGAAATGCGACGGGAAGACCGCCACTAAGTTCCTACGCGAGCTCATATACCGCTACGGGTTCCCCAACAGCATCATCACGGACAACGGCACAAACTTCGCCAAGGGAGCAATGGCCGAATTCTGCGAAGAGCACCACATCCGGCTCGACCTCGCGTCAGTCGCACACCCGGAGTCCAACGGCTAGGCGGAACGAGCCAACCAAAGCATCCTCCACGGCCTAAAGCCGCGACTCCAAGTACCACTCGAGCGCACCGCTGGATGCTGGGTCGAAGAGCTACCCTCCGTCATCTGGGGAATCCGCACCTCGGTCAACAGGTCGACGGGATTCACTCCCTTCTTCATGGTCTACGGCGCCGAAGCAGTCATGCCCACCGACCTCGAACACGACTCGCCGCGGGTCATCCACTATACGGAGGCCGCAAACGAGCTGGCCCGCCAAGATGGGCTCGACCAACTCGACAAAGCACGCGACCTCGCTCGATCGCGTACCGCCATTTATCAGCAAGGGCTCCGCCGCTACCACAGCCGACGGGTAAAAACCCGCACCTTCCAGGAAGGCGACCTGGTGTTACGACTCATCCAGGACAAGAAGGGCATGCACAAGCTCTCCCCTCCGTGGGAAGGCCCGTTCGCTATCGGGCGCGTACTCGGCAACGACGCCTACTACCTCATCGACGTCCGCGGGGACGGCGAACTCGACGTCAAGCGGCCATGGAATGTAAAACTCCTCCGGAAGTTCTACTCCTAGAACCCCACACATGTACTCTCCAGTCGCTATGAAATAAAAGAAACGGTTACTGCAAATTGCGTCTACTCTCCATGTCTTGTGCCACTCGCACTCGTAATAAACAGCGTCATGCTAAAATGCAGAAGTCAACCTTTGGTATAGCGACCGGCACGGCTAAGTAGTGCGATGTAAGAGCACTGAGTCATTTCAGGTCTTGCGTCGTCCACGAAAAACGCCAAACCGGAGCCCCATTGGAGTCGCCTAGCTCGACTGGTTTTGCGAACCAAGACAACTGCCCTCGCTTCTCACGGCGACCTCGGTCCTCCGCATCCTCGGCGTAGCGACTCGAACGGCTAAGTACCACGCTCGGGGACTGAATACCAGTTCGTCGCGATCGGTCAGGGAAAACGCCAAGTAAGAGAGCATGCCCAGGACTCGCCACGCGACTGACCCTCCGGGCCAGGCAGGAGTGACGCGCTCACACCAACGCGCTCAGTCCTCAACCACCCTCGAGTCGCGCCTTGAACTACCAAGTACCACGCTCGGGGACTCGGCCACCCGACCCCGTTCGCGTACGGGAAAACGGTAAAGTACAGAGCACTCAAGGGAGTCGCCTTGCGACTGGCTCTCCGAGCTCGGGCGAGTCGACTAAACTAATAAAACACATGATAACAACAAACATCATATACGAGGTGAACCCCACAAAAGGGCGGACGCGCTCGGGGACTCATCCAAAATCAATCCAAAACACACAAACAAATAGCAAAATGAACACAACGTTCCATTCAATCGCATATCGCATTGTCTTATATTACAAATTATGCCCGCATGGCAGAACTGCTGCTAACACATCTAGGCAAACTACCCTATTCTGCAGGCTTCGACGACGACGCGCCAGAATCCCGGCGCCTACGGATGAACGCGGTGTACGGAGTTGACGGATACGTCGTCAGCTCACCCGCCATCGCCGAGCGGAAAGGTTGCTCAACCTTGAAGTCACGATGCGGCGGCTCGGGGTCGTTCGGCGCGACGACCGTTTCCTGGTAGGGAAGGAGGTCGCCCATCGCCCAGACACGCTCCGAGTACGCGGCGGCACGTTCCTGCAACTTGAGAACCTCAGACAGATCCACCGCGCCAGTCGACGAACGATACCCACTCGTCACATCGTTGAGGTCGAAATCCTCGGGGAAGTGGGCGAGTCCAAGGCTCAGCGCTGTCGACGCTCCACGCCGAAACGCCGACCGCGTCATGAACTCTACGACCGCGGGCGCCTTCTCCAAATACTCCCACACCTCAACGAGGTCACTGGGAATAACCTCCGTGGGCGACATCTCTTGAAGGTAGGCGCGGATGCACGTCGCCGACAGCGTCGCCGAGTCAACGAGCATGCTTACGCACTCCCTCGCGTCAAGAGAGCTCGCTTCTTCTTGGCTACCAATAACACGACCTGCGAGAAGGAGACAATTATGAGCACCACGGAAACCACAAACAATACAACTGAAAGGAAGGGAAGACGGACTCACCAAGCAACGGGCGGGCGAGTCCCGTGATGAAGCTCTGAAGCGACGTATGATCGTCCTGAAGCCCAACAATGAGGGCTTCCGACACCTTGCGGTCTTCCTCTGCGGCCGCAATGGCGGCCTTAGCTCGCCCGTTCGCCGAGCTTGCTTCTTCTTTTGCCTCCCGCAGTTCGCGCTCAAGGTCGGCGACCCTCTGCTCAGCAGCACTTAACGCAGATCGCACCGCCACCAACTCACCAGCAGGGACAAGCTCCTGTCGAGCCACCTCCGCCTGCGCAGCAACAGCCTGAAGCTCCTTGTTTGCTTCTTGGATAGTGGCCAGCTCCTTCTCAGCACGCTGCTTCGCAGCCAATCGCTCTGCCGACTCCAGCAGCAGACCCTGTACATCTTCAAAGTCAGCACACATGAAAATTACTCAGTGCCCACCCGCTAAAATTTAGCGAGTGCGCACTCGGGGACTAGCGACCACGAAAATTACCCAGTGCCCACACGCTAAAATTTAGCATGTGCGCACTCGGGGACTGGCGACCACGAAAATTCCTCAGTGCATACCCGCTAAAATTTAGCGCATACGCACTCGGGGACTGGATTCGAAAGTACAAAACGAGAAACTATAAGAATCAAGCCGCTGCTAAGCACCGACCTGATCCTCGGGGACTGGAGGTACCTGGATGGCCGCACCAAGCATGCCATGAAGTTGTACTGCGTCCACAGACGTAAGCAGCGCTGGCGTGTGCCCGCGACGTTGGTCGATTTCAGCGTCGGCGGTCCCTGGAGCGAGGCTCGGGGGCGCAGCCCCACTTGCCGTGGCCGCCTTGGTCACGAAGCGGGGGAAGGTAGCAATCGAGGCACCCGCCCCAAAGGAAGTCGCTTCCTCCGGTCTAGGCAAGGAAACGCCCTCCTTTGTAGACGCGGTTGCTTCCACTGCGGGTCCAGCCGGCGCGGCCGCCGCGTCGTCAGAGACAGCGACGATGTCGTCGCCCTTGGCCTTCTTGCTGCCTTCCGCTGAGGCGGCGACCTCGTCCACTTTCCTCTTACGAGAAGGATCCTCCTCGCTAGCGGCGGAGGGTACCTTGGCCACGGTCGGGTGGCCCATCTTTTTCACTCCGGTCCTGCACATCAAATCAAATCAATAAAAGACAATCGAAGTACTAAAAGAAAATAGAGAAGGCCGAGTGCACTCACTTGGCGACTGGAATGAAACGCAGCCCTGTACGAAGGCCGGCCGGTCTTTCCAGCTCAGGGCCCAATCGGCGACTAAGCCCTAGTTCCAGGACGTCGGGGGCCCAGGATACGGACGGCTTCTTTGACGTTGAGGTAGCGGTTGGTGCCTCCGGGACGCCTTCGGCGGAGGCCTCCTCGCGAATTGGAGCTGCCGCGGCCGGAGCTTCCTTACGGGGCGAGACCGCCACGCTCGGTACCTCCTTGCGAGGCGAAGTCGCCACAGCCGGAGCCTTCCCTAGCCCGGAGACCGGCGCGAAGGGCGGAGGCATTGAGGCCAGCGGCACTTCCACGGATGGCGCATCTAGCGCGGTCGTCGCCGGGGCCGTGCCGTCACCGGCCGAGCTGTGAGCATCAGAGCTGCTCGTTGAGTGCGGCGGTGAGGCCGTCTTCGGCGGCTTCGCTTTCCTCCTCAGGGGGGCCCTCGCCTCCTTTTCCTTCTTCTTCTTCTTCGAAGGAGTGGCCTGACGGCGCGAGGTGGTCTCTGGGAGTTCGTCGTCATCATCATGACGCTCGAGGCTCCTGCTCGCTTCGATTTCGCGCTGACGTTGCCCGCGGGTCTTTCGGACTAGTGGGGCAATTTCCTCTTCGGATTCGTCCTCGTCGTCCTCGTTGCCCTTGGCGGGTGGCGATTCGCTTGTATCCTGGGCGGATGGCCTGGGGCTCTCGTCATCGGCGGGTGGTAGCCACCCTTCCACCACTTGGAACAGCTGCGATGAACACGAAACAGAGTTAGGATTACCGCGACTGCACATGCTGCGACTGCGAACAAGATAAAGAAATTACCGTCGGAGCCGGACGCTTCGCGGTGTAGGGGGGACCCCGGCCTGCGCATCCGCGTACGCCGCCTGGGTGATCTTCTTCAATGCTGAGAGGTAGTCCTCCAGCTTCCACTCGTCGAGGCAGGCTTTCGTCGAGTCTCCCCGGCCCGTGTACTGGTACATGTAATGGTCGCGTTGGGCGAGCGGAACGAGCCGCCGCCCAAGCCAACAATTGTACAAGTTTACCGTCTGGAGCCCCTTCTTCTTCACACCACGGATGGTCTGGAGCATCTCGTCGACGACCATCCGCTGGTCGTCGGGGAGCTTGCCGACCTGGAGGTGGCGTGGCTCGGAACGGTTGGCCGAGTACCGCGGGATCGCCGCCTCGTCCTCCGGAGTCGCCTCGGTCACGTAGAACCATGACTTTTTCCAGTCGCTCGCTGCTTTGGCCGGCAGCATCAGGTCGAAGAAGGAAGCTTTGGACTTGAGTTGGAAAGTCAGGCCGCCCGCGGCTAGCATTGGGCCGCCCGCCTCCTCGCGGCTGATCCGTCCATGGAACAGATCTTGCCACAAGGGAAAGTAGGGCCGGCAGCCCAAGTAGCACTCGCAGAACGCCACGAAGATGGCGAGCTGCTCGATGCTGTGGGGACCCAGATCTGAGGGCTGGATCCCGTAGTAGGCGCAGAAACGCCGGAAGAACAAAGACGTGGGAAACCCTAACCCCCGCTCGAGGTGACTGGTGAAACAGACGAACTCTCTCTCTCGCGGGTTTGGGGTCGTTTCTCCGGCTGCGGGGATACGCCAGCAGCCGGCCCGCAGGATTCCGGCCTCCTCGAAGGAGGCCAGCTGCGCCCTTGTGCACTTGGATCTGCCCCAAGGTTCGGTGGAGAGGGCCATGGCCGAGAGGTTGTTTGGAGAACGGAGGATTTCGGGTCGATTGGGTCGCGGAAGCAAAGGACGGAAGATGTGCGCACTCGGAAGAAATGGTGGGCGGTTGGCTCTGCGATAGCCTACCATTCCTCTTATATAGCGGGAGTTGCCCGCCAAATTAGGGGGCCGTTACCGCGCGATGATTACGCCGAAAGTTACCGTTGAGTTACCTTAACGGCTAGTTTGACCACGCCTGACGGTCCACCTCCAGCCACTCGGCTCGCTAAGTCACTCGCCGAGACCGCGTCCCGTTGGCTCGACTCGCCCAAGACGCAACTCGGTTCGCCGGATTTTTTCCTTCATGCGGGAGCCCGCCGACGATTCGACTGGATGCCAACTTGAAGCCGTATACTCCGACTGACCAGCAGCCACTCACGCCTAATCAACGACGGCCTCGGGGACTACTGATGGGGATACGCCTACTGGGGTATACTCAGCGGGACGTTTCCGACTGGCCCAAGGGTTGGCGAGTGGGCCTGCATAACGGCGAGTGGATCAAAGCCCAACAAGATACTGGGCGACTGGAAGGTGAAGGCCCAGGCGAGTAGATAGGCCCAGTCGGACTAGGTTAAACGATTACCAAAGCTGTAACCGAATCGGTTGAGATATGTAAACCCTAGGGGAGGTGAGCCTATATAAACCTCCCTATGGGGTGAGTAGAGACACGTTCCCTCATACACCCAAGCAACTCGCCGCCTAGTCGCCGAGTTCGCCCATTGTAAACACCTCCATAATACAATCTAGCAGGAGTAGGTCTTTACCCTCCGGGGGGCCGAACCTGGGTAAAACCCTATGTCTTTGCCCTCATCTCGCACCGCAGATGGCTGGCCGCCCTTGCCCCTCGTTCTACTACTCGCTGCCGATTGCAGCATCTGCCGTGGCCATTCCCACGACAGCGGCGGCGGCCAGGAGATGCCGAGGAAGACCGGAGGCAGAGGAGATGACGGCCACGCGGGCTCGGGTAAGGCGAGCGTGGCGGCCGGAGAATCGCCGGAGGAAGAAGGCGAGGTCCGGCGACGGGGCGAGGCCAGCGGTGGCGCTGTCGACGGGCGGCGGACGGCGGAGCCCGACGAGGCAGGGGCGCGCGGGATGGGGAATGGAGGTGAGGTCGGCGGAGCCGCCAGAGCAGGAGGTCGCACCGCCGGGCGCTGCGGAGAGCTCGGGCCGAAGGGGAGTCCGCGAGGCGGCGGGGTCGCAGCCCTAGGACGCGCGGTAAACCGGCGGCGGTAGACGGAGGAGGAGAGGTTGCCGGCGGCGGGGAGGCGGAGGACTGGCGCAGTTGTGGCCGGAGCCGGGAGGAGGGCGGCCGGATGCGGGCAGAGCAACAACGCCGAGGGAAACAAGGAGAGGCAGAGGAGCTCGGGGCCGGAGGTGGCGTCGGGCAGAGGGCGGCCAGAGACGGGGCGAGGAGGCGTGGAACTCGCTGCGGGGCTCGGTTCGAGCAAAGGCGGCCTCGCTCGGTGAGGCGCCAGGTTGAGCACGATGGCGAGGGGCGTGCGTCGGCCCGAGGAGGAGGGAGACGCGGTGAGGGAGGAGAGCAGAGGAGCGGTGGGGAGATGGCGTGCGGGAGAGGCAGGTGGGCGGTTGGTCCTGGCGCGGGGTGTGAGTGGGCCAGGCGGTGGATCAGGTGGCGGCCAGCGGGTGAGGTGGCGCGTGGCGGTTGGCTGGAGGAGGGATGATAGCTGAGGTGGCGAGCACCGATTGGGTCGGATGAGGTGGAGGCAGGGTGGGTAGATTAGGTTGGGTAGGAAAAGGGTCTAGGTAGCATAGGTTTCGGGTGTTCTGGGGTAGGTAGGGTTTTGTCTGGAGGTGGCCGGCTAGGCTTTCGGGCCTGGCTGGCTGCCTCCCAAAATAATTTAACTATTTTATTTATTAAAAACAAGGCGTTTGAAAACTGTTGGCAGACAAAACAAAATATTCCGGAGACCCGGGTTTTGTGTTTGAATAAAGACGGGGCGTTTAGAAGACAAAAACAGATTTTTCGAAGATAGTTTTATGCAAACAAATGCAAGATGACATGACGATGCTCAAATGCAATGTGGCATGATGACATGAGCATGCGGTCATCATGATGCAATGCACAAAAACAACGCGATTTTCTAGTAGTGGTTTTTGCGGGGCGCCACAATTAGACACCACTAACAATGGATCTCGCCCTCGAGATCCGCCTCATTGTACCGGGAAGAAGGGCGGCGATCTGAGTCTTCTCGCATCGTGTAGATCCTCGCGACACCACTAACAAGAGGTCGTTGTCCGTGATCGTCGAGAGAACACTCCGGGAAACAAAGGCGAAGGTAGAGGTATCAACCAATCAATCCACCTCTAACTTCGATAGAAAGAGAGAACCGATGCATTCTCATCCACTTCAATGTACACAAGCGAATAGAGTGAGTAGTCGGCATGGGGGCCAATCCATCACGCACCCAAACTATTACCCTGCACAATTAGTAGAGAAGAGTGCAACCATTCTCGGAATCAGACTGAAGGTCTTGACAATCGCGGTTCGGAATAGAGGGGTGATGCGGGTCTGCATCGGATCTGGAGTAGATGATGTCGTCGCGTCGGAAAACACCGGAAGGCACGAGAAGGAACAAAGAGAAGTCCACCAGACGAAGGATTCCTCGGATAGCATGAAGACCAGATGTAGAAACACCATTACCAAAGGAGGAAGCGAAACCCTGAAGGTACGATGGAACTCAACCACGAGAAATCCTAGACTCGAAGAGAGAGAAGAGAGCGGATTCAAAACAAGCAGAGGTAAGAAGAGAATAGCAGAGGGGTAAGGAGTAAAAGCAGACCTAATCAGATATATCCAACCGATTTTTCCAAAATAGTTTTTGACACTCTATAACGTCCGTTAGCTAGGTTATCCTACAGGATGGACCAGTGGGGTATCGTAACTGCTTAGCTCTGATACCACTCTGTAACACCCTCAGAATCGGCCCTATGCAAGTTTTAGCGAAACCCGCCAAACCCGCATAGAAACGATTCAAAGGTGCCCACCAGGCACTTTCGTGCGGGTGGAAAACGAAGTAATATCATTACACAATAGTCCACGATGGAACCCACAGAACAGATATATACAACGGCGACTCAATGAGTCAAGAATACAGATATACAGTACAAAGATCCAAATCACCTTGAAAACGATACAGCGTCCGAGTACGGACAAGATGCAAATTGAGCTAAGAGCCCTGAAGAATAACCAAAGGCGTCCATAACCCTGCCCAGGCCAAGCCGGAAGGTTAACCCTGCTAACGACGTCGATCTCAAAACCTGCTTAAACAAAAGGGGTGCCGACAAAGGGCAAAGGAAAAAGAGAGAGCGGTCAGTACTGAGGCCAGTACACGGCGAGGCTAGAATTCGGCGGTCCTCGCCTACATAGGTATGGTGGACTGAAGCGGCAGTGCAGCATGCACTAAACAACCTATAGAGACTCGAGATAACTGTCGGCTATCAGAGAGGGATAAGAAAGACCTATTCGGAACCATCCTGATACTACCACCAAACATACCCATCCTGGTATTTTCCCCTCGAGACCAAACGAGGAAGTCAACCGAGGAACTCACACAGTTGGCAGTTTTATTCATTCCGTTATAGTGGCGGCAATTACTAGTCAAATATAGATAGCATGAGTCATCCTGATATAATAAGCAGTGGCCAGTTTTAGTTAACCATTTCGTTGTAGTTGCAACACTTACTAGTCAGATACACTTAGCATGAGATATCCCCAAACCCAGCAGTTGTTGGTACTTTTATTTAGCCATTCCGTGGTAGTGGAGCTGATTACTAGTCATATCGGATACCAGTCAAATTATAACAGTAAACTTTAGTTATGGTTGTCTATGATCAAGAACTGTGCTCCAAGTCGTCCATAACCGCGGACACGGCTTTTCGAAAAGATTTAACCCTGCAGGGGTGCACCAAAGTATCCACACGCACTTCGACCCTTTTTGCCAGATCAGTTAACATACACCCATCGGTATGTCGGCGGGGCCTAAGTCATGACATTTCCCAGACCCAAAGCAAGTACATGGGGGCCACCCCACTAAGCTACCCGCAACGAAGTCGGCCAGTCTCCGAGATGGACTCAGGGTTTGTGTAGACGGCTGTAAACGACTGGGAACCCGAAAGTGTGACTGGGCTTGTCGATACAGCGAAAACGTGTCACGATCCTAAACAGTACAGGTGCTCCTCGCACAATCGTAAATAAAGCAGTAAAGCATGGCATAAGTACAGGATAGTAATAAAGCCCCAAACTACTTGTGGCCCCCAGTACAGTACTTGGAATCAGGTACTAAATCGATGGGGGTGCCCATACACCCCACCTGTGGTTAGCGCGCTCGATCTCGGAACAGGTGTCAAGAACTCGGGGTCCTACGGGACACCAGTGAGCGGTTAAAAACCAAATATTGTCTATTACCCATCGGTGCCTCTGCATTTACCTACTTTCAATTTTAGTTATTAAACAGTAATTAAAGCCATGATCACCTCCAACATTAAACATGCGGCAACACTCCAACAACTGTGGTACTTGACGACACGCAACAGCACTTGAGCAAGCGACTACTACGCGCAAGTCCAACTATCTACCAATCAACAGGTAGTAGGATGTGTCCAAGGCGGTATAAGGCTGCAAGGGATATCACGGGTACGAAAACTAGAGCATCGCAACACAGATAGCAATAGATCAACAGGAGGAAATAAAGACTAGAAAAGTAAGATGGGTAGAAAGGGGAAGAATGCTCGCCTGAAAACATTGCCGAAGGTTCATCCGAAGATCGGGTCGACTCTCGCATCAACTCATCGGCCTAATCCGTGAAGAAGCAAAGCACTAGCAGAAACACCGGATGCAATATTTAATACTACGGCAGAAGAGCGGGCATGATGCATGTATGATGTATGACATGGCAAAGGTGCGATGCATTAAGGCAATATTAAGCGGAAATCGGGGTCCCGACATTTATTATTAGGTTCGAGTTATTTATCTACCCCGCAAATTAAGTGTTGGGTTAACAGGGCGGAACATGGCATCGGTTCGCTACACCAATTTAAATGGAGTCCGGAATAAGACAAAGATATCCCGCATATAGACTCCATATTTAATTATGAGATGAATTGGCATAATGCCCCCAAACCACAGACAAGTATGCATGCATGAACAATTTAATATGCATCAGTTGATAATGTCATATTATAAAAATAATGGGGTCTCGGATAGGGAATCACTTTAGGGTTCGGCGAACTTGGGCTCCGAGGGGTTCGGGGTCGGTCTCAGGGTTCAGGGTTCGACGGGATCGGTCTTCGAAGGTCGGTTGCAAGATGAAGAGCTTGGCGTTCCGGGAAGAAGGACTTGGTGTGGCGTCGGGGGGCGCATCGGATCCGCCCTGGTCGGTGCCGATCTTGTCGTCGATGGCGAACTTGAGTGGATCGGGTACCGGGGTCTTCGGATCCGTGAAGTAGATCTTGTCGCACGGTGTCCGGGGTAGACGATCTTGGCGTATTCGCATCGGCGATCTTGGCGTTTGGGTTCTCGACTTCGCATCCGGGATGAAGGTCTTGTCGCATGTGTGGTCGCCGGGTCCGCGAAGTGGGCTTCGAGTATGGCGACGCATGTCGAAGATCTTGTCGGTGGCCTTGGAGTGGTACTCTGGGCTGCTTCGGGTTCCTGGCGATGGTCTTGTCGGCTGAGATGGAGCACTTTGATGATCGGGCTCGATTGCCGAAGGCGAACTCGGTTCTAGTTCCGGAGATCTCCGGTGTAGATCTTGGCGTACCACCAGTTGAGAAGAACTTAAATCGTTATTGTCGGTCTTGTCGCACAGGGTATCTTGCACAACCGCCTCAGAACAACCACATCTTGTCACCAGGGAGACACAAACAGAGCACTTGCCTCGAGCTGGCCCTGAACACGCAGACACGCACGGGGAAGGTCGACGATGGCCCGCGACACGGTGGAGGCAGCTCGGCCGCGAGGCTTGCAGATGGATCGGCGAAGGCGGAGGTTGGGAGCAGAGGCGAAGGGGCGCCGGGGAAGGACGCGGACCGCGCTGCCGGACGACTCCAGTGGAGGGCGGCGCTAGCGGAGAGCGGCGGCGGCCGGGAGATGCCGAGGAAGACCGGAGGCAAAGGAGATGACGGCCACGCGGGCTCGGGTAAGGCGAGCGTGGCGGCCGGAGAATCGCCGTAGGAAGAAGGCGAGGTTCGGCGACGGGGCGAGGCCAGCGGCGGCGTTGTCGACGGGCGGCGGACTGCGGAGCCCGACGAGGCAGGGGCGCGCGGGATGGGGAACGGAGGTGAGGTCGGCGGAGCCGCCAGAGCAGGAGGTCGCGCCGCCGGGCGCTGCGGAGAGCTCGGGCCGAAGGGGAGTCCGCGAGGCGGCGGGGTCGCAGCCCTAGGACACGCGGTAAACCGGCGGCGGTAGACGGAGGAGGAGAGGTTGCCGGCGGCGGGGAGGCGGAGGACTGGCGCAGTTGTGGCCGAAGCCGGGAGGAGGGCGGCCGGATGCGGGCAGAGCAACAACGCCGAGGGAAACGAGGAGAGGCAGAGGAGCTCGGGGCCGGAGGTGGCGTCGGGTAGAGGGCGGCCAGAGACGGGGCGAGGAGGCGTGGAACTCGCTGCGGGGCTCGGTTCGAGCAGAGGCGGCCTCGCTCGGTGAGGCGCCGGGTCGAGCACGATGGCGAGGGGCGTGCGTCGGCCCGAGGAGGAGGGAGACGCGGTGAGGGAGGAGAGCAGAGGAGCGGTGGGGAGATGGCGTGCAGGAGAGGCAGGTGGGCGGTTGGTCCTGGCGCGGGGTGTGAGTGGGCCAGGCGGTGGATCAGGTGGCGGCCAGCGGGTGAGGTGGCGCGTGGCGGTTGGCTGGAGGAGGGATGATAGCTGAGGTGGCGAGCACCGATTGGGTCGGATGAGGTGGAGGCAGGGTGGGTAGATTAGGTTGGGTAGGAAAAGGGTCTAGGTAGCATAGGTTTCGGGTGTTCTGGGGTAGGTAGGGTTTTGTCTGGAGGTGGCCGGCTAGGCTTTCGGGCCTGGCTGGCTGCCTCCCAAAATAATTTAACTATTTTATTTATTAAAAACAAGGCGTTTGAAAACTGTTGGCAGACAAAACAAAATATTCCGGAGACCCGGGTTTTGTGTTTGAATAAAGACGGGGCGTTTAGAAGACAAAAACAGATTTTTCGAAGATAGTTTTATGCAAACAAATGCAAGATGACATGACGATGCTCAAATGCAATGTGGCATGATGACATGAGCATGCGGTCATGATGATGCAATGCACAAAAACAACGCGATTTTCTAGTAGTGGTTTTTGCGGGGCGCCACAATGAGTGCGTTCCTTCAATATTGAGCAGGTCTGCAAAATGAGCGGGACGGGAATGTGCTGGTGGAGGGTGCTGATCGTTTGCAAAGGATGGAAACTCAGGTTCAGGAGATGGCTATGCGAATCTCAACTCAGAGGATTGAGGGGAAGGTGGTGGATGATGATTGTAGTTCATTTGGAGATTGATGGGAGAGTGGATCATGCATTTTATTTTCAAGATTGTAGTTGGAAAACTATGTGGTAAATGCCCCAGGGTGTTCCTTTTCGCTTCTGGAGAGTGCTTTAGATATCCTTGGTGAATGTGCGTGGTTATGTGGATGGATCTTTTTTTTTCAAGGATACGTCCTAGGAGACGTATCTTTTTCATAGAAGGAGGGCCAAGCGGCCAAGTTTTACAACGCCGCGGTACAGGCGCCTCGAGCGCAACCACGCTACCTCAAGGCAGCACCCAAACACTAGGCAACTACTCGCGACATCTCCACCTATCTACCTGTCTCAAGCAGTCTCGAAAGAGCTGCGCAGCTATCCACAAGCTTGCCTCCTTGGAGATCTTCCGGATGACCACTATAGCCGAGGGAGAGGCACCCTCGAAGACGACATCATTCCGGTGCCGCTAGAGCGTCCAGCACACCAGAGAAACTCCTGTCCAGAGATCTCGTTCTCGGCCTTTTCCGTCACGCCTGCCCTGCATCCAATCGACCAACTTCGTGTCATGCTCGGGCAACCACTGGATCTTGCCCCACCAACCAAGGCAGGTGTTCCACACCTCACGAGAAAATACACAGCCCATGAGGAGGTGGTCAATGGATTCACCACACTGGTCGCAGAAAGGACATGCCATCGGGTGTTGCAGCCCGCGCTGGCTCAACCTATCAGCAGTCCAGCATATATTCCTCACAACCAGCCAAAGAGTAACCTTGCAACTGGCTGGGGCTCGAGAGCGCCAGATCTGCAGCGTACCTGCCATCGATGTCCGACCAGCAAACAGGGCCAGGTAGCAAGACTTTGCAGTGTAGCAGTCAGACAGGTCCCAGGTCCACTTGAGGATATCTTGCGTCCCCTCTGTCAGGGTGACCTCCTCCATGCGATCAGTGACCTCGAGCAGCTCTCGGATTGCCGCTACATTAAGGTCAGGAGGGACATCATGGAGCCAGGCCCCGGCCAGACCCTCGTGAACCCTGCAGCCGTCGACACCATCGCGACTAATTGTGCAAAGCAATTCCAGCACGACTAATCTTGTCGCATGCATGGCATACAATTAGACTAGTCATAATGGGTAGTCATAATGGGTACGTAGTACTTTCTACATCCCAAACCTTAAGACATACTACCTCATACTACCTCCGTCCTAAGGCTTAATGTATATAACTTTTTAAACTTTTTTTAAATAATAATGCTACGTCTACAGAATAAATCCTACAGAATCGAAGCTACAGGATTACGTGGAGAGAGACCAGAGGATTACGTCCGGTTATCATGGAAGGGCAATAGATTTGAACCAACATGGTGGTTCCAACTCAGTCCGTAGAACTGTTCCGTAAAAAATAGTCCCTAACTCTAGTATTATTGTTTTCAAAAATCAAACTACCTGAAGTTTAACCAAGTTTTAGAGAAAAATATTAATATTTATAATACGTAATCCATATCCTTTCATATATCATGAAACATATTTTTATATGATATTTATATAATATAATCACTCTTGATAGTTTTTTTTCTAAAATTTTGGTCAAACTTTACATGGTTTGACTTTTCAAGAATGTTATAGGCCTTAACCCTTGGGATGGAGGGAGTATAACTTTAAAAAAAAAGTCAAACCATGTAAAGTTCCAAACTTTTATAAAAAACTATTATATTATATAGATACCATGTGAAAATATGTTTCATGATTTATGAAAGAGTATGAATTACGTATTATAAATATTAATATTTTTCTCTAAAAACTTGGTCAAAGATAGTTTGACTTTTGTAAAAAGTTATAGGCATTAAGCCTTGGGAAAGAGGTATATTAGTATCATGCATATGATACTAGTGTATGATACTACCTCTATAGTGTATAGTATCATGTACTAGTATCATGGTCGTATGAAATTTATTATTATGTAGAATCTTAATGCAAAGATTTATTTGACACTAAAATTTCTAGTTCTACGAGTTATGATACGCTATCTATCTATGATACCACCATAATCTCTCTCATCATTAATTATAGTGTCTTGTCAGATTTTTGTATACATGAAAAATGCATGATATTATATATGATACGCTCATTATAACTAGTCTTATATAGAGATGTATTGGGAGCTAGTATTTTGGCTCACATGCGTAGATGCACGCATTACAAAATGTTAAAAGGTTATTTTTTTGGCAAATCTCAGTACAACACAAACGCTCACAAATACAAGCACCTCTATGAACGCTCACACGTATACCCTACCCTATAAGAACCTTCAAAAGACTGAGTCTAAAGACTGATCTGATGCATCTTAAGATTGACAAAGCCACCATAGACGCCTCACTATCGATAAAAACGTTATCTCCCACTGAAAAATATTCCGCTTTAGTGAGACACCAAAGTGTCTAACTTTCTTTAGATCCAAAGTATCAAACCTGAAGTTTGATCTTTGGTGGATTTGGGCTGCCACTGTCCTCCTAGTGATCCAACCAAAGGTTGATTCTCAAATGTCAAAAAGTTCTGAAATAAAACTTTGTGTACATTCAGGACATTTCATATTCGCAACAATTAATTGTAAAAAAGAGTATTTTTATGGACAACGTAAACCGATAAAAAATGTCTTATAAATAGTCATATTGGTGCATCAAATTATCGTTTTACACAAGTCACAAAAATATTTTTTTATACTTAGTGTGTCAACATAGAATATTCAGATATACATTTTTTTCTTTTTTCTTTTACATTTTGAAATATATTTTAGACAGTGAGAAGGAGCCTAAGTGAATTTCCTTATATAGTTGAGTAAGTTATGATATCAAAATGATCGATTCGCAATTCATATCTTTTGCATATAAAATTTTCCATAAATAGGAATCTATTCAATTAATACATGCTTGGAAAATCAATTCTTTCAAACTTAAAAGGTTGCAACACCCATTTACCAGAAGTCTGGCACATTAGCAAAAATCAGTATCTATATCACTAGTAAACTCAAGAATTGAGTTTTGACAACTCTATCTTGCTTGTCGCCGCCTTTTTTGTAGTATACCTCGACGGCATGATGGATTTTCAGGGGTTTCGAAATACTAAGTGAGATAGAGAAAGAAGGCAGATGACAACCTGTATTACCTTGCCACTTCACCAAAATAACATAGGACTACTGCTACTGCCTTCATATTATAGAAATATCATCGCCTTCATGGCTAGGGTATGCAAGTGCACAAGTTGTATGTAGCTAGTTTTAAAGTAAGAGTATCAAACCACAGGTACTTTTGGTAATAGTATTTATGCTTCTTGTTATGTATTTACCAAAGTGTACCTATAAGTTATCTTCAATTTCAAGTGAGAGAGTGTTGAAAGTGGTTGTGTTTGAGAGAAAAGCAAAATTAAAAGAAAGTGAGTAGAGATTAGCTTGTTCATCCATATGACGGATAGATATACTCTAGGCCCTCTCGGTGGAATGTCATCCAATTAGCTTGCAAGCATGCAGCTGGCTCACAAGGGATCACATATCACGGGAACGAGAAAATAGTACTTATCAGTAACGAGGTTGAACTAGGTATGCAGAGATACTGACGATCAGACCTCGAATAAGTAAAATATCGTGAGACAAAGGAAAATTGGTATCGTATATAAATGGTTTATTCGATCGCAAAGTAATCGTAGAAATATGTGGGGACCATATGAATTTACAGATTCCTCTATTGGTTATTGATCGGAGAAGAGTCTCGGTCATGTCTGCATAATTCACGAACCGTAGGGAGACACACTTAAGGATTCGATGTTGTTTAGTAGATATGGAATATAAGTAAGGAGAACGAATGTTGTTCGGAGTCTCGGATGGGATCCGGAATATCACGAGGAGATCCGAAATGGTCCGAAGAATAAGATTCATATAAGGAAAATCCAATTTCGGAGTTCGGGAATGATTCCGGTATATCACGAGGAGATCCGAAATGGTCCGGAGAATAAGATTTATATAAGGAAAGTCCAATTCCGGAGTTCGGGAATGATTCCGGTGTTTTCACCGGAATGATCTTGAAGGGTCTACAAGGTTCACCGGACCGAAAGAGGAAGGGTGCATGAATGTGTCATGACTAAGTGGAATGGTTGCATCATGTCCTAAGTCAAAGGGTTGTGCAAATAAAGAGTAAAATCAAACTCCAAAATTAAAAGTCAAAAGGCAAGTTTGAAAAGTCAAACTGGGACAATGTATCATGTTGGAGAAAGAAGAGAATCCTTCTCTCCCTCCGCCACAAGCCTATAAGGAGAGGGAGTTGGGGTAGGATTCAAACTCCCCTCTCCCTAGCTGCCCATCCCTCTTATAAATAGAGGGGATGGGGCTGCCCCTCAACAAACCGCCACCACCCAAGCCCACGATGTTGCCGCCTGCCATCGCCGCGTCGCCACCGCCGGCCGTCGCTGCCCCGCCTTGCGCCGTCGCTGGCTCCACCTCCTCCTCTTCGGCTTCTAAACCCTAGACACCGGGAAACCCTAATACTCCACCATAACCCGCTCCGGCTAGGGCGAAGCCCTGCGGGATCTTCCCTCTACTTCCGACACCACGCCGTCGTGCTGCCGGAATCGCGAGGAGAGAACTACAACCTTCGCATCCTGCTGGAACAAGGGAGAGAAAGGTCTTCATCGAGTACCGAATGTGTGACCGACTGCGGAAGCGCTGCCGGAACGCAGCGCCGGAAGGATCGTCTACGCGATCTTGAGATCGGTAAGTGTACGACTACATCACCCACGAGAATCTGCTCTCGTTAACCGCTTTGAAATCTTCAAGGGTGAGTACTCTAATCAACTCGTTGCTACAATCTAGTAGATAGATATTGACTTGTGTGTGTTCATACGGTAGAATTTTTTTATTTTCCATGCTACGAACCCCTACAATATTTCAGAAAATAATGCGTATAACTTCTACTGATATAATGATGTCTAAGTTACCCCTACAACATCAGATGAAATAGTGATCGTCATTTAGTCACCAAATTATCCCTAAACGATCGGTTGAAATCGTAATCCTGATTCAATCACCAAATTATCTCGAAAGCACTAGTTGAAATAGTGGTCTTGATTCAATTATCTCTAAAGCATCCATAGAAATCCAGGTCATGGTTCAATGTCCAAATTATCCATAAAGCATCAGTTAAAATCATGATCCCGATTCAATCACTAAATTATTCCTAAAGTTTCGTGGTGTCTCTAAATAAACCATCAAAAATCTAGGTTGATATACCACTTAGTTATCAAGATAAATCATCAAATAATCTATTCATTATTTAATCATCACAAAAACCCCAGTTCGGATATACCACCGTGAATCATGATGGTATATCCAAACCGGGAGTGTTCTCACTCACTTTCGTGTTAATAAAATGGTATTGTCTTCCGTAAACTGGCGAGATGGAACTAAATATCTCACATCGAGTATCCCAATGCAAAAAGCGGTAGCATTCGTATCGTGTCAAAAGTGGTATCACCTTATCAACTAAGTCGACGACCCCACTTATTAGCACAGTAATGGTCAAAGGTGTTGACTTGACGAAAACACACTTAATTGGTATTCGTGAGGTTAGACAGGAGAGAAGAAGGCAAAAGAAATGAGCGTTTCAAAAAGTGGACAAAACTGAGTAGTGAATGCCTTGTTGGGGCATGAAACCAGTTATCAAAAATAGGAACAGCCGTGTTGAGTTTTTCTCTGAGTCGGTGCCTCCAGTTTAAGAAAAATGCATAAGCTCACAGTTTGTAGTCTTATTAATCCTCTGAGTTGATGCCTCTAGATTTTATATTTCTCGGTTGACCCTTTGAGAGCCTGTGAATTTAGTGGTTAGGTAAATGTAATGCAGACTATACTCACTCACGTTTGCAATAAGTGGTTTCACGGTCCTTCTTTTACAAGGAGTTTTCCGATAATCCGCGGAGAATCAGATTGTCGAGAAGCAAGTCGATTTGGGGAACCGGGAAAGAACCACATATGTCTTGAAAGTTTACGTATAGATTATTGATAACCTGTGTGAGTAGTACTACATATGATCAAACCTACTTCCTCAGTTCGCAAATAAATGTACTTCTAGGTTTTATATAAAACAAATTTTGTCAAATTTGATCAACTTTATAGATAAATATAACAATATATATTACATCAAATTAACATATATAAAACTAAATTTAAAAACATATTTATTGTTATCAACTTGAAGTTGTAAATATTACTATGTTTTTTTATAAAATTAGTCAAACTTTACTAACTTTGACTTAGGAAAAGACTAGAAATACACTTATTTGCGGACCGAGGGAGTAACTAGCCTACACGCACACTCTCGGATTTTCAGTAAGGTCTCTACTCTCGACTACCGTCCCGATCAAAAATTTGGGACTCCACACACGATGAATTTGGGGACTCCAAACAGGTCGTCATAGGATGCATCCAAGACATGCGGGTTCACAAGCTGGGTGGCATTGGAATAGGGATGCAGAGGTGGGATAATTGGGACAAGTGGGATACCATTTTTAGACTACTAGATTAACTCTAATTTATGTGGAATAAGTGGTATAAGCGGGATATGTCAAATCTAGCTTATCCCACTTGTCCCACTTAGTTTTGAGTTAGTTTAGTAGTTTAAAAGTGATATCCCACTTGTCCCACTTGTCCCACTTCTGCATCCCTAATTGGGCACGAGTCCGTTGAAGCCATTGTGATCCAAGTGCACCTCCACAAGGTTCACCATGTCGGAGATGAACAGGTCCATGCGCTCGTTGAACATGGGGTAGCTTTTAAAAAAGGAACTTGTGTTGCAAAAGTTACTTTAGTCAAAAGACTACATTATGTCAAAAAATATCGTAGAAAAATATGAGGTCAGATTTGATACTTTCTACAACCATGGGACGACGATCCACACCTCCAAAACCATAAAAAGGCCGCTCGCCCATATAAGGTTTGCGCTTTCATGGTTTTGCTGCCATAATGCACCGCTATAACATGGAGTGATGACAATGGCGCCACGTGGCAACGTCGACGCGTGTGTTTTGTGTAGGTACCAAGTTGGTTGTGGTGGTGTGTCCAATATGATCGTACTTCATGACGGGATTGGTGCATTTGTATGGGTTTTTAGCCGATTCCCTGCAAATACGCTCTCTTCGCCTTTTTATAATAAAATAAGACAAAATTGCCTGTTTTGTTTAAAAAATATACTTCTTACAACCTATATAAATTTTGAGTATGCTTCCACTAGAAACCACCACCCACCGTTCCTGTTGTAAAAATATTGCCCTTTTGGTTCCTTCGTCTCGTTGAATAAGTGTTCTCCGTCTTCGTTTTAAAGCGATGAGGGATAAAAAAGATATTGAGGTAGATGTAAGTTATGGTTTATGGCTTTATATGTCCAAATGCCCGGTTCCTGCCCGTTGGATTAGATTTGTATGGCGTGTTGAGTAAGTCTATACAGTGAAATATGTTTAGATACATGTGTTTTAGAAAGAAAAAAAGTTAAACGTCTTATAATTGTGTGAAGTAATGCAGTGCTTGATTTCTTATTAATAAAAAAATCGACGGCGGTTTCATGTTTTAAAACTTGGGTGCATCTTCGATGTAGAAATAGGGACACACAACCACAATGAGAATAAGGTTATTCGTCCCCACTCACCCTCAAGGTTGATCGTGTCGCGAGTACTGTATGGTGTACCGTGTACGTCGGTAACATGGTGTGTGCCATGTCCATGTTTAACTTAGATGGTTGGAGGGTGGGGGACCTCAGATGGTTGAAGGTTATTCGTCGCCGCCGTTGATTCCCCTGCCCACTGCCGGCCGCTGCGGCGGCTGGAGGGTAGGGACCTCAGATGGGATGATCGGTCCCCGTAGGGTCTTTTAGTTCTTCCCTTCTGGTGTAGGGGCATCGGCGGCGACGAGAATAAAGGTCATGTAGCCTGCTCCAAATCGTTGTTCTTTCTTGAAGGAGCATCGACAGGCTAGAGTTTGGAGTCGATCGTTGCGCATTAGGTGTGATGTGTTAAAGGTTTGTCTACGGCAGCGACGTTCAGTGGAGAGGATGACGTCGTAGCGTATTGGTGTCCTCAAGTTTCGCCTCCGCCAGATGAAGCTCATCCAGGTACGACTTCGTCAGGGAACTTGCGAGTCTGGTGCCCTCCTTCTCTGTTTGGTCGGAGTGGGAATTATCTCCTGGCCCTTCTTGATACTAGCTTTTTCGGGACGGCGATCTCTCGAGATCGTGTTCACCTGGTCTACGTCAATGACTTCCCAGCCGCTGCTTATACAAGTGCATGGGTTTTTCCAAGATTTCTGCGACACGAGCTTTGCTACGCCGGAGGCCCAGAGGCAGCATCGAGCTTGCTGAACTTTGTAAGAATTTCTTTTTGTAAAGATGTTTTTGTAAGGGTTGATTTCAGATAATATATGGTCGCACAAAAAAAAACTTAGATGGTTGGTGGTCCGGTGCCATGAGCCCATGAGCATGGCGTAGGCGAGGCGAGCTGAGTAGAATGTGGCCGTGTCTCCCTTGTGCTCCGGGAAATGAAAAACGAACCGGGGCATCCTACGTGGAGTAGTCGATCCAGACCGTGGGCTCCCACGCCACGTCCTCCTGCCCCCGTGCTCCTCTCCTCCTGCCGCGGAAGAAGACAAGGCAGAAGCTCCGCCGCCGGTCATCCTCTGCGCCGCGCGCCCAGCCTCACATCCCGATCGTCCTCCTCTCCCCACACACTTCTCGGAAAAAAATATCGCCCCTCTCCCCCCACACCACCACCTCTAACGGCCGCTCCACCTCCGCCCCCTCGGTGTCACACGGCGCCGCCGCCGCCGCCGCCATGGCCGCAGCAGTCTCTCTCCTCGAACCCACCCGCTTCCTCTCTCTGCCCCTCCCGCGCTCGCTCCCGCCTCGCTGCGGCCTCCTCCACCTCCCCATCCCCTCTCCCCCCTTCCGCGCCCCGCGCATCCGCGCCCAGGCAACCACCCCCCGCCTCCCGCCCTCCTCCTCCTCCTCACCACCATCACGCCCACCCCACGCCCTCCTCGACGCGCTCAAGCAGTCCCTCCTCGACTCCCTCTCCGCCCTCAAGAAGCCCGCGCTGGCCCTCCTCCTCGCCGGCGCGCTGCTCGCGGCCGCCGCGGGGGCGGGGCCCCACCACGACGCGGCGCTGGCCGCCTCCGGCGGCCGCGTAGGAGGGTCCGCCTTCTCCTCCTCGCGGTCTTCCTCCTCGTCGCGGTCCTCCTACGGCTACACCGCGCCGTCGCCCAGAGGAGGAGGGTACTCCTCCGCGCCCTTCTACTCGCCTTCGCCCTTCGTCTCCGTCGGCCCAGCCTTCGGCATCGGCTTCGGCGGGTCCGGGTTCCTCCTGACCCTCGTGGGCTTCGCCGCGTTCCTATACCTCGGCGGGTTCCTCACCGACTCGTCCGGGGGTGGGAGCGTGCTCACCGACACGCAGAAGACCACCGTGCTAAAGCTGCAGGTTTCTTCTACCCGTTTCTTTTTGTTCATGCCCTCTAGTGTCTAAGCGGATTTCTTGCGCGAGTAAACTAATTCAAACTAGCATGGATCAATTGACAGACTGACATTTTGCATGAAAAAATTGCAATTGATTGATGATTGATTGGTTATTGTTAAATGTGAACCACTTCTGCGAATGAGCTGTTGGTAGATTGGTTATTGTGAAATCTAAACTACTTCCTCGATTTAACTTACCATTTCTAGGTGTTGGCATAAACCGTTGCTTGAGCATGTCAATCTGATTTAATCTGAACTACACTAGAAGCCTTGCCTATTATAGATATTTGTGGCTATTTGGTTGTAAATTCTTCTGATTATTCTTGGTGCCAACTTCTTGGATTCAGCATCCATCGAAGGTAAAGCGGTGTAAAAGCTGTGGGAAAAATATGTTAGAAAAACTTTGCTTTTAGTACATACTCCCTCTGTTTCAAAATATAAGATGTTTTAGGTTTGTGAAGAAAATGTATCTAGACTTGTTTTAGTGTCTAGATTCACTCTAAACCTTAGTGAACCTACATACTAAAAGTAGTCTAGATACATTTGCTTCACAAATCTAAAACATCTTATATTTTGAAACGGAGGGAGTATATCTTTAAAATGTTAGAAACTTTTTGAGCTCCTGATGTGTATGTTGGCAGCTGTATAGTGATATAACTGAGGATATAAGTATGCAAATGAGACAATGTCAAGTTATTTCCTCATATAATTCAATCTTTATTTTGGCTAATATTCTTAGAGATTCATAAATTGCTGGTTCATTGTGCACTTTCCGTAGATCTATTTATCTTCTCAAACTTAACTATGTAGTGTTGCTTTCCAAACTGTTATAAACATTGTTTATGTATTCAGATGCACATTACTTAGTACAAAAAAATCATTAATCGTGCCGATGTAACTCATAATGTACATAAATGTACAGCAACTGCACGAATACTTGATCCATATAGATAGCCGATTATTATGTGTGGGAGGAATCCATTTAAATTTCCTAATCTATATGTTGACATGTGTTCCTAGGTTGGCTTGCTAGGCTTGGCCCGATCATTTCAAAAGGAGCTTGATCAAATAGCCGAGAAGGCAGATACATCAACCCCAGCTGGGTTGAGCTATGTACTAACAGGTAAAATTAAATGATGTATGTTACTTCATTATACTACTTCACAGTTATCGTGGTATGTGGTATAAATATTTGGTAACGGCTAAATTATCCTATGCGTGATTTAGTCACGGCATTATTTTACTGGTTAGGACACATGACTCCTGAGTCCTGACATAAAATGCACTTAGTTTAGTGATGATAACCCGCAATAAATTATGCATCGGAACTCCTTTCTGAAGCATCTGAACTACAAGCTAGGTTCTGAAATAGTCAATCTAACTATTTGGTTATTGATATGATATTTTCAGAGACAACATTGTCACTACTTCGGCATCCAGATTGCTGTATCTCAGCTTACTCAACAGTAAGCGCGCTTTGTCCTTGAATTTATCACTCACTTTTTCGAGCATAATTGCAGTTATTAACTTTACTATTCCCTCGACAAAAAGTAAAATCTCTTTTTTAGTATTTATTTTTCCAGTGCACCAGTAATTGACACAATCATAAGCTTGCAAGATTTCATCGCCAAAAAAAGATATCGACAAATTCTAAATCGTAAACTGCCCTTCAGTTTGTAGGTTGTAGATTTGAAAGATTTCATGAGCACTATATCATGTAAACCAAGGAGATCTTATAGATTTGAAAGTCATGGTAATATTTCTTGTTTCGATATTAATTTTTTTAATATCTTTGTGGTTTACTTTTTCTGAAGGTGGATGTGAAACGAAGTATAGATGATGGAGAGAAACGCTTCAATCAATTGTCAATTGAGGAACGAGGCAAGTTTGATGAAGAGACACTCGTGAATGTGAACAGTATCAAGAGGCAAAAAGCAGGCAATCAAAGATCAAGTGGTTTTAGCAACGAGTACATTGTGGTATGCTTTCTAAAAAACTCTCAAATTAAATGGCAGCAGTCTTTTGATGTTATATATCTGATAGGCGTGTTCTAATATTTGGCACCTTCATTATTATGTGTAAAAGTTAATATTCAGTATTCACTTATTTTTAGTTATTTTTCCCTAGTAAAATAAACATAATTGACTCTGCAAAGACGCTCGGCCATGTTGCAGAATTTTTATGAATCATACTCTCTTTTTACTGGAAACAGTTCCTGATTGCCTGTGCTACTGGTAGTAATGGTCATATGATATCTACGCTTTTTATTTCTTGTAGATTACCATATTGGTTGCTGCCGAGGGAGTACACAAGATACCCACTATAAATAGCAGCTCGGACTTGAAGACAGCTCTACAAACTCTTGGTGGTCTACCGTCAAGCAAAATATTGGTATTCCCTGCTTGTTTCTCTTCTGTCTTATTCTACTGTCAAGTGTACTATGCTGGAGTCAAATAATGTATGCCAGCAGCAGCCCGGTTACAGCAACCGAAACCAACAGTTCTTTGAAATAGAGCTGGTTAATTATTTCATTCTACTTAGATCTGTACCTACTAGTATTAAAGAATCTGACAGATATCTACTCAGAAAATGATAACTGTTGTGAATTATTAATCATTATTACATCTTGTACACTCAGTGAGCAACATCTTTCTAGACTATTTTCTAAATAGAAGGCTGGCTGTTAATATGTTTAGGCCATAAGAATGATCTTTGGCATTGTCTTGACTTTTTTCTTATAGGCGGTCGAGGTCTTATGGACTCCACAAAACGAGAACGACACATTGTCTGAGAGGGAACTCCTGGAAGATTATCCACTTTTGAGGCCCCTATAGAAGGATTAAGATGTATACTGCCCCCTATAAAACGGATCAAGTCGTGGATTCATTTTTGACAGTCCAGTCTGTTAACTATAGCCCAGATTTTGTGTTTGTAAAAATATGATTGTAAATGAAGTCGTTCTTAGCAGCTACTGTACATGAAAGTTTGCTCGATGCAACCGTGCTGCATTAATGAATCTGACATAGCATGTTAGTCTTGTCAAGTTTTCCGGACACAGCTCAAGTTTGTAAATAAATTTCATCTGCAAGAACACATTACTCTCACTCATATACCAAGTTCTACGCGTGCATCCTAGGAGTATGGATCATGTTAAGATACACAGGTAAAGAAACAAATTGACAAACCTACTGGTAAAATGCAAGGACTGTTGTCCCTGGAAATAGTTGGTCTCTCACCAAGATATCAGGACCGGGCAAAGGCCTTGTGGAGCGAATTTCTAGAATTGTCACTAAGGAGGCAGCAGTGGAGCGAGTTTCTAGAATTGTCACCAAGGAGTCTTCTATATATATAAAAAAATGCCAACAAGTGCTAGCGCTTGGGTTGGCCTCAATTCTTTTTTAGGATTACGACCCTAGACATAAACAGTGTATGCTCATCAGTGATAAGCTGCAATGTCATGTGATATTAGTACATCACAGGTCAATGATTGACCGTGCAACATGTATTAAACGGCAAGCTTTCAACAGTAATAAGAAGCAACAATCCATGACCAGAAATATAAGGGCATAAACGAAGTATAGAAAAACCGGTTGCAAAGCATTTGGGAGCAAGAAACTGAGACATATAAGGTGTAGGGCATAAACAGACTAGTCAATGTCTGGGAGAAATTGCAACACAGTTCTCAAATCCAAACGTTTTGCGATTACATTGTGACAGTACTCGGAAACAATTAACACAGCTCCATCCAAATGACCGCCAACAGGGCCACCTTAGGCAGTAGTTGGAGCAGTTGCAGCTTCAACTGGACTGTCGCCTACGATCTCACGCCTCGCATGGAATCTGGCACCATTCTTGTCAACGATCTTGATTGCGAAATTCTGGGGCGCAACCACCAACCGGAGTCTGATCTCCTTGATGCACTTGTCAACAAGGTCCACCGCCTCGTCAACAGTCATGTCAGGATGGTACAGCTTGTCCATCAGCGACAGGCAGAAGTACGAACCATACCCGAATGCACCCTTGTCAATTTTGTGTAGTGTTGCAATGTAGTCGATGTAATACAATGATGCACCAACATCTTCATCAAACCCTGCAAGTAGGATGTTTACAGAGTAGGGATTCTGCAAAAATGAAAGATACAAAGTCAGAGAATAAAAACTAACATACAGGTCAACACAGACTAAATTATCAGAGAAAATGAAAAGTTGAATATGGTGCTACCAAATTTAGCCAATGCTGCTGTTAGTTTCAACTACGGTAGTACATTAGTCAGAAATTAAGGCAAGGGAAGGCAACATGGTCTTTAGTACTTAGCAGCCAAAAAAAGGAATTTTAAGATAAAAATATAATTAGGTACTACCTCCGATCCATAATAAGTGTCGCTGATTTAGTATAAAGTTGCACTAAATCATCGACACTTATTATGGATCAGAGGGAGTAGTACTTTACAGCCAAGATTATTTCTTTCAAACAGATCCTCGTAATGCTGTTCCTTATAGTGAATGTGACAATTTGAGAAGTTTCAGGTTAAAATACCACGATTCTGTCCCTAAAATGAGGTTCACATGCAGAAGTATAAAAGATGGAATCAACAATTTTGGCCAATGAATTTATACGCTGTCAGAGACACAATGCCAAAGGTCTATCAGAAACCAACTTAAGTTTCATGTGGACATGTCGTGAGAACAACTTGGTTTAATCTGAATTATACAGTGAAAAGAAGCATTAATATGGTAAGAATTGCAATATCCAACATCCCAAAATGAGTTCCATATCAATATTCATAAATAAGATGACCAAACAGCCAATAAGAAGAGAGAAATACATGGCCTGTATTTCATAGGTGATGGTTATACAAGTGCACAGTAAACAGTTTCTCATATATTGTCATGTATAAAATAGTTCTATGAAATTAATGCTGTAAAACCGGAAGCATGCAATTACACTATCCTTAGGAAAACAAAATCGTCCCAAGCAGTTAAAGCCCATATGCAGTAGCCTAGACGTTCCATCTAATACTCGAAACAGGTTCTGCTCTGTATTAGCTTAAAGTAGCATAAAAACATATAATCTACTATGAGTAGAACAGACAAATAGGTATCTAGAAGTGACAGAGTAGGATAGTAAGCCATATAAGCCCCCCTGTTTGAATCAGAGGCAATCCTGGATCACAAGTGCAGGATCACTGGCTTTACAAAATCTGAGTCAGACCCAGCAATCCAACAACAGGTCTACACAAAACCTAGAGACCTGTACAAAACAGGTAGCAGGTACCAGAAGTTTCCGCCGAATCGAAACCCTAAGACGACCAAACCGGCCACCACACCTAGCCAATCCCTGCGACATCCACGCATAATCCATAGCAGAAGACGGGGAAGGAGGAGAAATTAGGTCGTGTGGGTACCTTCCGCAGGGCGGTGGCGAGCTCGCCGCGGGTGAAGTTGGCTGTGGCGGCGGTACTGAGCGGCATGTTGTTGCGGAACTGGTAGAGGTGGAGGTTCTTCTGGATGAACTCGGTGAACTGCACGCTGTTCTCCCCCAAAACAAAGCCAGATCGGGTCAGATCGAGAGCGCAAAAGCACCGCCCGGGTAAAAAGCGGACCCGAAATCAATCAGCGGGGGGACTAGAGGGCGGCGGAGGCGGCGAGGGTCTCACCGGTCGCCGGGCTCCCCGGAGG
Source organism: Avena atlantica (assembly GCA_910589765.1). Classification (NCBI taxonomy): domain Eukaryota; kingdom Viridiplantae; phylum Streptophyta; class Magnoliopsida; order Poales; family Poaceae; genus Avena; species Avena atlantica. Next base: position 364,878,737 of record OU342736.1, read on the forward strand.
CGCCCATGAGCTTGTGGGAGTCGAGGACCATGATCTTGTCCTCGTCCGTCTTGTGCACGAGGATGCTCTGCACCGCGGACGTGTCCGCCGCCACCACCGCGAAGTCGCGGCCGACCACGCCGAGGACGCACTCCATCGCCTCCGCCTACGCTGGTTCGACTGGGGTTCGTGGGGGAGGGAAGAGAGAAAGAGAGATTTGGGGGAGCAGACGGCGAGAGAGGTATTTGGGGACTGGGCAGGACGGGGAGGTGAGTTCGGCTTCGGTTCCAAGAAAGAACGAAGTGAGGGGGTCAGACTCAGAGAGACGAGAACTTTGGGCCTTGGTGGGCTGCCTTGCAGGCTTAGGCCTTTGTGCTGGGCCTGATGCAGTTTCTGCCTTTATATTTCTTCTTTTATGTTTTTCCCCTGCTGCGTTTGTGCGCGTTTTTTTTTTTTTTTTGCCCTGCCCCCGTTAACGAAAATTGTTGCAAGTTTCGAACAGGCTTTACATTTACCGGCAATACAAGTCTGAGCGATGCACACTCCTGCTGGCTGCCATATTGCAGAACAATAACGAGCAGGCAGGCACGAAACAAAAAACAAAAATGTTCTTGCCAGTGCAGTCCACTGTTCACACTTCACAGCCATTTTAACAGAGAAACAAGACGAGATTTCTCGCAGAAAGCAATGCAAGGGCAATTCTCTCAGAATGAAATTCTCATGGTCGTGGTATACATTGATGGATATGACCATATGAGTGTGCAGAGTCTGTAAACATTTCTACGAGCAACAAACTTACAATCACCTAATTAGTCACCAACACATGGGGCGGGGCGATCCTCCTGTTGCGTCCGTCAACCTTGGAGAATCCAGCCTATGCGCAGTTCATCCCTTCGCTGTTGCTTGGTTTGTGTACCTCGCCGAGGGTCTGAAGATGCCCCAACATGCAGTGGAAGGTTAACTGCTTGCTATCAAAATTTATCTTGAGACGTGTTCTGCTATGTATTTACTCCTCGATCATCAGACTGTCTAGTAGAGGACGCTGTAGATGTGTGTTTCCCCCCAGCGTTTTACCGTTCAGGCGAGCTCTGCAGGACAAAATAGTTTCCGGTCAATCCAGAATGGCATCAACAAACTGTGGTACTGCATCCGAATTAGTCATCAACCTATTCGGTACCATAATGCTTCTCTAAACAAGTACTAGTGAATCCAGTGTGGCATAGATTGCATCGCAATATGCACCGTGGTTTACTGAATCTGATAAATGGGACATAAGCTGAACACTTATATGCTCAAGCATGGCATGCCACCTCCATATGCACTGTGATTTACTGAATCCGATAAGTGGGACGTAAGCTGAACACTTATATGCTCAAGCATGGCAAGAGCATTGCAGTAGAATCTACAGGAGGGCTATTTACTGTTTCCTGTGCAATAGCCACAGCAGCGAGTAATGAAAAGCAAAAACTTAAATAAAAACATGATTAAACTTATTGCCACAGACCAGCTTGCAAGATGTAGATAATATAGACCTTACACTAGTCGACTGGAGCTCTGTTGTCACAGTATCGCCATCCTCCTGTTATCAAAAGAATAGCACGGAGAAGTCAGAAGGGTGTCCAGCCAAATATTATGTACAACACAACAGCAACAATTGTCAATCACGGCTCCTCACCTCAAGTAACAGATCTTTTCTTGTTATCATTCCTACGGCACGAGAAGGCCGAGGAACAACAAATATATGCCGCAATCCTAGTTGGCGGAAGAGATTGTACACCTGAGAATCATTAAAAAAAATCGCCCATACTCAACTCGCTGAAATGGGTGTATATAGGCCAAAGAAAGCAAGCTTTACCTTTGCCAAAGACATGTCCTCCGGCACTATATAAGGAGAAGGATTTAGAAATGGGGCAAGATCCAAATACAACCCAAGTTCATCGTCCGTCACGTGGATATCATCAATTGACTTTCCTTTACTTGATGCTGGTTTAACAAAGTCGCTAAAATTGTGCCTGTGAAACAGCACAATAAGCCATTATTAGTAATGAATACTATTACTGAACCCATTTGTTCCTACTTAGAGAGAAAGCACAAACCTGTTCAGTACGCCTGGCCCGCAAGGGAATGGTGTATTCTGGAAATCTACTTTAGATTGCAAAAGCACCAACAAGTGACTGCAAGAAGAGGATGAATGGGTCAGTGAACAAGGTAAAACAAGATAGCAAGAGTGCATGGTATTGCACCTTACCTACGAAGTATGAGACCTATGACAAGTGACTCTCCATTCTGCGCACGTTCAACAATCTGGACAACAAAAGAAAATCTATTACTAAAACCTCACAGAAGCAGCTGTTTTCCAGAAACTGTCATGTACTTACAGGGAAACCGTTATGATTGTTGCTTCGCAAAACAGAGACAATGTCGACAACTCTTGAAACACGAGGAAGGCACACGACCTAACACAAGCCACAGAAGATTGGATGTGTTAGATTTTGGAACTATACTGACACAAGATATAGTTCTTGCTTCCACCTAAATGGCATAGACGTCTTCAGAACCTTTTGATTCTTGCAGGCATCCCTTGCACTCATGTTTCTCATTACTTGTTTAGGCCTAGAATCAAGTAAGGGGATTCCCTTTAATCGGGCTTGCTCTTCATATAGCCCTTCATTAAAGAAGTCACCAACAGCCTACATAAAGAGAAGTCAGAAGGAACACCCTAACATCGTGTTCAACAAGGAATCAACATATACAGAGTTTGTACCTTTGAGATTAGAAGAACAAGCATGATTAGTGGCAAGAGTTGCAAGTTGTTTGTAATCTCAACCATAATAACACATAAAGACACAGTCATTCTCATCGAACCACCAAGAAACGAAGCAGCACCAAGTAGAGCATACCTATACCAACATTGATAATAAGTACGATTTACGCCTTGCTACCCAGGGGAGAAAGAAAAAACATAATTCAAGGGGCTATTAATGCAAAACTAAGAAGCCTAATAGAGGGATATTAATAATGCATGAAACATAGGCTGATTGAAAAGATTATGAGAACTCACGTGCCCTCGTCAACATTTAGTTTCTTATAGAACTTAACAACGGACATTCCAACAAGCCGACCATATGTAGATCCAATCATTATTCCTGGAACAAACTGACCAGCTGGAACAGCAGTTCCAAATGTTACAACAGCTAAGGAGTAAAACATGACCTGAGCGAAGCAAGAAAAAGAGGGACAGGTAAGTATATGAAAAACAAAGATATTTTATATCTCAAAACTCATCCAAAAGATGGTAAATGGAATGATGAGAAATAGAATTTGCTACAGCACAGTAATATATATGTATATAGTAGCTGACAATACTATCTTCTATCATACCAATAGCATGTGCTACTAAGACAGGAAACATAATCGAACTTCGACAAGACTATAATGATTGTTTGAACCCTAAAGATTATGATTATATGGACTTGATAGGTAATTCTTCATATTCTTCTAACTTGATATTATTAAAGGTGCGTTAATTTAATAGATCAGGATGAAATCCTGATGGAGTTAGGAAGATGACGTGAGGTACAATATTCCATAAATCAAACAGACAGAGAAGGGTACCAGGAAAGTGATAAGGCTTTGTGCACTGTACTCGTGGAATGTTTTTGCACTGAACAGATTACGTATTGCATCATCCTGCAAGAGAATGTTTTTGAGTATTGTCACATGGAATACGGAATGTCAAATGAAAATCTCTCAAATATATGCTAACCTGAGAATTGAAGAAAATGGTTGCTAGATCATTGTACTCATTACCCTTTGAGCAGTAAAACTGCAAAATACAAAGAGCAGATTAAGAGAAAAATACAACCAATATAACTGTAGCTGCATGACATGTAATTTGAGTTGAAAATTCCTAAAATACACTCACATTAACAAAATTCCCATCTGTTCCAGGTGGATGAGGGCATTGGATACCAGAATTAACTTCTAATTCAGGACAAGGGCTGCATTTCCTCAGTAGTGGCAACACAAAGGAAACGGTGGATGTTATCAAAGATATGAGGCAAGCTTCAAAGATCTGCAAATTTCAACCCACATGTTAGGTATGGAACCACAAGAGGAACTCTACATTTATAACCACTAAGACATACGGTATCTTCAGCATACCTGGACTCGTTTCCCTTTCTTATGAAGATATGTTCGACGCCATTTAGTTATATACAGGGTGAGTTGATTAAATAGAGCTCCTGAAGAAACACAAAATGGATTGATTGAAAAATTATCAAACATAGGCATATGGCATACATACCAGGACTGCTTATTTGTTTTTTACCTATGGTTAGTTTGTGGCCAAAATTGTTTACTATTATGGTAAATCGGGAAGCTAACACTATGATCTCCATGGAACTTGATCCAACTCTAACTAGACTGAGGGAATAACCTCCATCCCTCCCAGCTAACTTAAAGCTGGGTGAGGACAAGAATCCAGGCTCTACCTATGTGCAACTTTGCTTTTCAAGCAGGTTGACATCCAGAGGAGATTGTGAAGTAGACTGACCATGGCATTTCAAGATATACTGGAAAAACTTTGCATGCTATTACTTACCAAGAAGTCCACCAATAACACCAATAATTGCAACAGGTAGAAGTTCCTGATAAGAGTAATCTTCTTGACCTCTTCAAGAAAAAGTGAATAATCAAGATCATGAAAGGTCATTTTCAGATTCAGCTCTAACACAGAAAAGGTAATCTTACCCAGATATGTCCCAGATTATGAAACCTCCGGCACCAAAATGACCACATTTTCCGCTGTTGCACCAATTCATCGCTGAGCGCACCACAACAGCCACAACAGCAGATGTAAAAAATACTCTCCACATAAGATGACTTCTCCACCTTTACAAGATAACATAATCAATCATATCATATTACATTAGAGTGCAAGGCACAATTGAACAGGATATTTCACATCATTGGGCTACCCAGCATGAATAGATGTACATAAAAAGAAATGTCACGAGAGGTTCCAATGCATAACTCCCAAACATGCTAGAGAAATGTATATCGATGCTACATGATGAAATAGTTGACTGTAGCACACACCACAAGCATACTCAGGTGTAAGAAGAAATCAAGCAACAACTGGCTACAATCAAACCACACAGTAAAAGCACCAAAACTATCTAGACATATATCACTATGACATCTAAAGTAGGTACATGCGGAGGAAGAGTTCCAATTTTCATGCAACATTACTGGTGCTGCAAAAAGATTTTCTATGGATTAACCTTCTTGACCCAACTAAATACACACGTAGCATTATAAAACGTATAGTAACAGCGCAATGGCGGTGAACTCACAGCCCTAAAATATGATATTACAAATACAATGATACTTAGCTGCCATGCCGGCATGTCCTGCTTCTCTAGAAAAACGAAATAATAAAGAAAGAACATTCTTACCAGGATGTTACTTCCTCCAGGGCAAATAGTACCCCACCAACCGGAGCTCTGAAAGCGGCAGCAACTCCAGCTGCACATCCACATGTCACCTTTTGAAACATTAATATAGCTTTGAGATCTTTAATATGAAAACTGACCCATTCCATCCTAAATACAGGCTTATTGCCATGGAGCATAATAATAATAGAAAAGAATGTACAACATGAAAAACAAAACAACATAGTAAGTCCCTCAATTACTATATCTTCCTGGTACTCTACCTCTTCAAAATCATTTTTAGTGCTAGAAATTGGGACCTGTGCTATCAGAAGTTCAAGAAAAAACAGAAATGGAGAGCCCATCCCACTGGTTGAAGTAGCTTATAGACATCAGGCATAGAGAACCAATATGATAGCAATAAGAGGTTATAGACTTCTCTCGAGAAAAAAAGGTTCTGGATAAGGCGGTGGCACCAGCCAGGAAGTCTGGGTCCGGTGCTGTCATGTGGGACATGACAAGGGCCACAGATGTACTCGGCCAGGGGGGGGGGGGGGGGGGGGGGGTATGTTTGTCCTTCCAAAAGATAAAAACTACATGTTATGATTTGGTTAGATATGTCCCTGTTTCTCAAGTTAATTTCTGTCCCACATTGGTTTTGGTTTAGCCCTAAAGTTGATCTCCTAGGCATGTAGGCTGTATCGCAGGCCATATGATGCCTTGCAGTCAGTCAATAAAGCAAGCACGAATTGTCAACCTCCCTATATGCCAACCAGCGCCTCACGCCGGACTCTCACTGCATGAATGGGGTGAGGTCCCAGGACCTCGCCCTCCTGTTGATCACCCCTGCAGCCCAAGGTCCAAACAAGGTCCCCTTAGCTCTCTAGGACGTGACAGGTGCTTCCGCTCAAATACCTCATTTCAAACAGAGAAGAGGCTGGCGCCTGGCGGCCATCAAGTGTTAGCCTAAAGCGAGAGTCATCAAGTTTTAAACTAGAAAGATGATGCTGGTTTCTGAAGTCTGAACCATTTCAATCTCAATGGAACAATCTTAGTTAATAATATTCACATATAGCATCACAACCCAACGAGAATCTCAATACAGCATTCTATACTCAACCCAAATATTATGCAACGAGCATATGCTCTCCTTTTTCTGTTGACTAGCTGCCAACAGGAAGTGACACTAGTCACAATAAAGGTTGTTCAATTTAGTAAAATGGTTCAGTTGGGATGTTAATAAGAAAACTCAAAGCAAGAGATCAAACTAATCTAAACATGGAAACATAAAACATGATAAGTAAATAAGCAGCTATTGCATGGTAAACAAAATGACTTACAAGGTCTCGCCGATCTCTGTCACTTTCAAAAATCTGCACCCACCTAGAACTCAAGTGGTACTTCGCGGATCCACCCTATGAACATGCATAGAGTAAGTAATTGACACTATTTACATGCCCGGAATAATCATTACTTGCAGAGTAGAAATGAAGTAGAATGGGTAAAACAAAAGCTGATGGCAAGTCGTTATGTACTTGGTTTTGGGACAAACATTGTTGGACTATACAATAGGGATGCAAGTTTAGATGGATTGCCAATCCGCTCAATTTGTAAACATCACTAGTGCTGACAGCTAAAATATTGTTCAAATGACGCATGCTTTCTGAACTTGATGAGGTGGTTAATCATTGTATCAGACTATCAGTCTACATAACAATGCCAACGGTCGCATGCCTTATGTTACATGTAGCACCAACCATCTTTGCCATCATATACTACATCTTATCATGATGAACACTACAAATTCTTAAGAGGCTTTCCATGGGTTTTTCTAAATTGATGATGGTGACAAACTGATGTCCCTTTGGCACGAAAACTAGAGGCTTGATGATTGATCCATAGACCTATGAGTGAGTCTACTGCCTATTTTGCATTATATTCATACTGATAAAAGACAATGTTAAACATGATAGGAAAAATCATATATCTGTTTTTCTAACTGAGATAAATGCTGAATAAAACATTATATCGCCAACATAACCTACTTGTCCAAGAAGAGAAGCAATACAGGCTCCAGTGTGAACAAGAGGGCCTTCTTTTCCTAGAGCCAATCCACCTCCAACCGATCCAATGCTCCCAAAAATCTATTACTCAAAGCAGCAGTATTTGAGCATGACATGACATACCATGATAGATGAAGAAAGCAATGTAAAATTGTAAACTCACCTTCCCAACTAATGTCCTAAAAAGGAGGATTCCATGTGTGTCAACCCCTACATAAATATTTCAAATTATCTCTCATACTGTTCAGAATGCCAATATCAGGAATTCAAGTTGTTAATAAACCTTACCATTTAAGTAACCTTTGATCTCCGGGATACCAGATCCAGCAGCTGCTGGTGCAAAGTGTGTGATTATGTATACAGAAGAGAAGACGAGGGCTAGATTGAGAAGTATGTACACCAAGAACCCCACAAAATATGAGTGTTGTATTATTTTAAAAGTCAAAGTGAATTTCCATCCAGAGAAGTTCTCAACAGCCAAATTTATGAATATAGCAGCCAGTCCAGTACCTGAAAATAGCAAGATTTACATCATATATACCAAAACAAAAATCCACTCGCTGCAAAGAAGTGTGAATCATAGGAACAAAGGGGGGTAGGGGGCAAAAATATGAGTGCATAAAACAGTTTCCACTGACAGGTATATGGTCTTGTATGCTTGGACTTCGTATATTTCCTATCAACTAGTATTATATTTGTATGGAATGGCCAATTTGGAGTGATATAGAGCAGCCGACATTGCTAAAAATCATCATAGAACACAACAAAATGAAAGAATGAATTTAGATTACTACGTATAAATTTCTGAAGTTCCAAGTTGTAAACAAATATGAATTTGACATTATGTCCAAATGAACAACCAGGGAATTTCAGGGTTTGGGTTCTATCTACATCATACTGCTTCCAATATGGACTGCATACGGCAATTATTATATCGATTGTCCTAGAAAAAATACAATTGTCACGATTCCTTGCCCTTAGCTTCCCCCGGCGATTAAAATGTTTTTTGCGTTTCCATGATACAACAAAACTCAACGGCTAAGTCTTACTAAACAATGCATATCTTACTTCCACACCTCAGCACTTGCCTTACTAGATTATTAAGCTTTCAGTCTCTACGGATGACAAATTCCGCTCAAACCACGGGACACACAAGGTGTAAGAAGGCAAGGCACTCACCGACTCCGATCAGCAGAGCGAAGAACCACTTGAGCATGATGTAGTAGGGAACCCAGAACTTGCTCCGCTGCGCCTGCAAGCACCCAACCAACACACACCAGAAACTCATCTAACCGCACACGGACAGTCCGAAACCACGAGCGGGGCAGTAGGGCAAAAGCCAGTAGCAAAATGGGGGTGGGTGCGTACCTGCTCCTCCCGGTAGGCGTAGTTCTCGATGACCTCGTAGTCGAGGCTCTCGACGGCGCCGACGAAGAGCTCGTCCTGGGCGGCGGAGGTGGAGGCGGCGGCGGCGAGCCCATCCGGTAGCGGCGGCGGCGCGCCCTCGGCGGTGGGGAGGCGCGTCCACGCCAGGCGCGCCATCCCGATGCCGTCCGGGAGGTCCTGGTCGCCGGAGAGCATCGGATCGTGGCCGGGGGCCGCGCCGGATCCCGCCCTGGGGGAGCGATTCGAACGGCTCGACGGGGAGGTGTGGGGGAAGTTTTTACTGGACAGAAGCTCTTGAGCTGTTGTTGGACTTGGCTGGAATCGGGCTCGTCAAATTCTGTGGTTTGTTTTGGTGCGTAGTACGGGGTTTCGTTTGGTGCTGCTCTCGCGCGTGTGTCCTTGGCGCGGTCGGTTGTCTGGCTGGCCACGGTGTCGCGGTCGTCGCGGCGGGCGGCCTGGCGTGGCGTTGGGATCTGTGAATCGATGGCGCCGGGCCCGGGGCAGATGACTGGGACTCTGGGACTGGGAGGAGCGGCCGGAGAACGTGGTGGGAGACCGGGCGGGAGGAGTGGCCGTTCTTCCGAGAGATCGTATCCTGTGCACTCGTGCTCGCGGTGGAACCGTGGAACCCAAACTTGAAAACCCACCCCTCTTCAAAATGACAAATAGCAGAGTGCGCACAATCTTACATCTATGCAGGGAGTTTTGCTTAACAAAATCATGAAATCTTGTTCTTGGAAAGGCCAAGAATAACTCTATTTTGCCTTCAACATATGTCTTTTATTTAGACCATATATGAAAAGATCGATGCATATTTAGTTGTACATACTAGAGATGCATATGTGCTTGTGTATTTATTTTCAGATGTTTTTTAGACATAAAACTAAAGTTTTTCTTAAGTTTTAATAAAAGACGAGCTCCTATAGAGCCAAAACCGCTTTTCTCATATAGCATGTCTACACAAACTCGAAATTGATATATGTACGATATTTTCTTATGCGGTATTCATACGGTGCTACTTATGCGCTATCAGACGGGCAAACGGTCCAAGTGCAAAAGTTTGGCAAACTCCTTTCGGCCCTGACCTAGCCGACAGGCTCCAGGGAGTCGACGTTCCCACCGCCCGATCTCCACCGGCGTTCTTGCTGGTCCCCTCTCCCTCTACCTACTGTTCCAGCGGTGGGAGGGAGGGGGATCCGGTCTCTCGCTCTGTAGTTAGGGTTTTGGTTTTGCAGGTCGTGGAGCGCCGTTGGGGTGGTGGGAGCGACGCCCAGGCGAATAAATCTGCCTCAACTTCACTCCCACACCGACGACGTCCCTCGGAGTTGATGGCATCGTGTGTGTGCCGATTCCTCGGATTGGTGGCATTAGAGTTCTTGGATGGTGTCGTCGAGGCGGAGGCGGCGATCCCATCAGGTGTGTCCCTCCTTCTGCTCTATCCCCGTTACTACGGCGTTTGCTATGACGTCATGGTGGAACATGGAGGATGTGTTGTCCGGGAGTACGCGCAGACGATCGTCTGTGTATGAGTCAGATTGAAGATGGTTTTTCCTGTGCTGGATTTGTGGATGGAAGCTGGCAGTTCTAATTTCCTCTCCCGACGTTGTAGTCGTGCGGGGGTGTCAGTCCTGGAGTTTGATCGCGTGTCCGGGGACATGTTGCCCCGATCTGATTCGTTCAACGACAATGGTTTTGCCTTTGGCAAGCTACTTTGGAGTCTAAAAAGCTGTTGATCAGCGATGGAGTCGCGTCAAGCTTGGGTGTTGTGGTGATCTGTCTTTCGCCCCTTTGGTGGTCGCTTCAGTGGTGCCGAAGGAGGAGGATAGGCGTTGGTATTTTGCATAGGTTTATTCTATCTTTCCAGTTCAGTAAGGTCGTTCCGTTCATACCTTGTAACTTGTTTTTATCCTATTAATAAAGAGCGGATTACAATGTCAAAAAAAACAGTCCAGGGGCATACGGCTTGAATTAGCCTTATGTGTAGCAGTTCTCGACTCTTAGGATGGACTCGAGCGCCTAGTGACAAGAAGACATACAATGCAACCCGCTGAAAACAAGTGAAAGTTACACACTAGAGGCATGTTTTAGTTTAGGGTTTAGGGTCAGAAGTGGACTTGAATAATGGCCAACTTATTTCTCAAGGAATTTGTATACATAATCAAGATATTGCTCACAATTAAGATACAGATACATACATTAAGAGCGATGGGATTCTCGAGCTGTTAGCGATTGTTAAGTTCCGTTCAATAATGTCGCTGGGTTACTGTAGATTCGGAGTTTCGCCAAATCACTATACCCAACTTATTTCTCAAGGAATTTGTATACATAATCAAGATATTGCTCACAATTAAGATATAGATACATATATTAAGAGCGGTTGGATTCTCGAGCTGTTAGCGATTGTTACGTTCCGTTCAATAACGTCGATGGGTTACTGTAGATGCTGGGTTTCGCCAAATCATTTTACGCCGCGCGTCTCGCCTTTCGCCATACTTCTTCGAGCGGTGCTGCTTTTTAATTTTTTCGTCACCTACCGATTACCACCAAGCAAACCCACGTTATTTTTCTCCCCACTACTTTCTCACTGTTGGACTCTTCGCTAATCCTCATCGTAGCCCCTTAGGACAGGGAGCTAGAGTCCGGCCGCGATTTAAGGCTGGTCATAGTGCAGAGTAACTTAGAGTAGTAACATGCATATGTTACTAGTCTAAGTTACTATCTTCATAGAAATAATATTGGTGTGGTATCATGCAAAGTCTTATTTATTATAATGTAGACTCATTTTTTCTTGAAATGTATAATGTTATGATAACATAGCTAGTTACCACAAGACTCTCTCTTATCATTTAATTACATGCGATGTCATCTAAATGCTTAATTGACAGTACATGTAGGATTATGTCACTACTCAAGTTACTTCCACTATGACTAGCCTAATCCAACCGGGAGAGCCGTATCCCCTCCTCTCTCTCGCCCACGTGCTTCCCCTCATTCTCGTCCTCGCCATCCATAGATAAGTGGCGTCCGTACGGGGTCCGCGGCGAGGTTGGAGCGGCTGCACTAGGTAAGCTAGAGGCGGCCAGCGCTGGATGCGCGATCCGGGTGTTGTCGTTGCTGGAGGCGGCGGCTAGAACACTCTAGAATCCTTTTCCTCTCCGTTGTCTCCTCTCAAAAATCCTACTATTTGTATTCTTTGAGTCCGGCATCAATGTGTTATTTGTTGCTTCCTCTTCTCCAACCACGCAGACGCCGCAGGAGGTCGCAGCAGGTCCAACGCGTTGGACGGCGGTAGAGCCCGAGGATGGTCGCGGGAGGCAAAAGGGTGTACCTGGCATGGATGGAGAGGCCAGAGCCGACGTGGCTCGTGTGCCAGTCGAGGTCCTCGATGCCACGTCGGGCATCATCCGTGGATAGCGTGATGTCACGGTCACCGAGGCTTCTGCAGCACGCGGCGGGGCGTGGTGGCATTGATGTTGATGGTGGAGCGGAGGTTTACGTCTCCGGATAGAAGACTATGGTGGGCGGCGCTGCGACCGGTGAGAACCTTGTGCAGGTTCTGATTTTTTTGAACGTGCTCATGCTGCTCTCGGTTGTTAAATTGGTGTACAATTAGTGTCCAACGACGTTATTTTTTGGTTATGTGATACGTCGTAAACGTATCTATAATTTTTGATGTTCCATGCTTGTTTAGTATCCACTTTGTTTTGTTTTGTCTACACTTTGAGGTATTTTTATTCGTTTTCTGGGACTAACCTATTAACAAGATGTCATAGTGCCAGTTACCTATTTCTGTTGTTTTTGGTTTCAGAAAAGCCAGAAAATGAATATTCTCGGAATTGGACGGGACAAAAGCCAAAGTCAATATTTCACCGAGGAGGACACGGAGCCAGAAGACGAGACGAAGGAGGGCCTCTAGGGGACCACACCCCCTGGACGCGCGGCCAGGCCTAGCCCGTGCCTAGGGGTGCGGCTGCCTCAGGCACCCCCTCGGTCTCCCCTTCGCATATAAGAAGCCCCCAATACCAAAACCCTAAGTACCCGATCAGATCTCCATGAAACAGTCCATAGCCGCCGTCACCATTGTCCCTAGATCGGGGGATCTGAAGCTCTTCCCGGCATCCTATTGGAGGGGAGAAATCATCCCGGAGGCCTTCTTCATCACCATGTCAGCCTCCAGTATGATGCATGAGTAGTTTCACCTTGGACTATGGGTCCATACGGTAGCTAAATGGTTGTTTCTCCTCCTTTGTGCTACCATGTATAGATCTTGTGAGCTCCGTTTATGATCAAGATCATCTATTTGTAATCATGCATGTTGTGTTTACGGGGATCCGATGGATATTGAGATTACTATGTCAGATTGGTTAATAATTATATCTTATTGATTCTATCATGCATGTGTTGTTTGAGATCTTGCATGCTCTCCATTTCTAGTAACTATCTTGGCCAAGTAGATGCTAGTGACTCCACGAGGGAGTATTTATTCTCAATAGTGGGTTCATGCCTCTATTGAATCTAGGGAAGGGACAGAAATCTCTAAGGTTGTAGATCTGTTATTGCTACTAGGGAGAAAACAACGATCTTTTGTTCATGGAACAATTGTATTGTTTATTTTACACATTTTGCTTAAAGCAGTTATCCGTTGCTTGCAACTTAATACTAGAGGGGGTTCGGATGATAACCTGAAGGCGGATTACTAGTCATAGATGCAGTTGGATGGCGTTCTATGTATCTTGTTATAATTCCCAATCAAATCTCATAGGATCATGAATGTCTAGTATTGCATTGTTATGCCTTGCTCTGTCCTGTCAATTGTCTAGTTGTAATTTTTTTACCCAGCATGTTATGTTGTTTATCTTAAGAAGAACACCTCTAGTGAATTATGGGCCCCGCTCCAATCTTTACCATTGATACATCTTCCACTGTTACTGTTTATTATTTGCAAGCCACCATTACCTTCCACACCATACGTTTAATCCTTTGTTTTTAGCAAACCGGTGAGATTGAAAACCTCATTGTTCGTTGGGGCAAAGTCTTGAGTTTGTGTTGTGCAGGTTTCCAAGTTGCTAGAAACACCTTTGAGTCATTTCCTTCCTCCTACTGGTTCGATAACCTTGGTTTCTTACTGATGGAAAACTTGCTGTTGTGCTCATCACACCTTCCTCTTCAGATTTCCCAATGAAGTTCTATAGTGATCTGAGCTGCAACAATATTATGTTTTCTGATCCATGCGTGTTCTTGATTCGATTTTCAGTTTCATAGGTTGCCCATGTTGATAGATGCCACGGAGCATACATGTTTCATCTGGTCAACGACTGCTTGCACCTCCCTTTGGTTTGTTTGCCCCATCTACATGTGTGTTCTAGTGGCTTACTGTAGGGGTTCGTAGCATGGAAAACAAAAAAATTCTACCGCATGCAAACAAACAAGCCAAGATCTATCTACTAGATTGTAGAAACGAGTCAATAGAGGAACCCACCCTCGAAGATTCCAAAGTGTTTAACGAGAGCAGATTCTCGTGGGTGATGTAGTCGTACTCTTGCCGATCTCAAGATCGTGTAGACGATCCTCCGGCGCTGCGTTCCGGCAGCGCTTCCGCAGTCGGTCACACGTTCGGTACTCGATGAAGACCTTCCTCTCCCTTGTTCCAGCAGGCAGCGGAGGTTGTAGCACTCTCCTCGCGATTCCGGCAGCACGACGGCGTGGTACCGGAAGTAGAGGGGAGATCTCGTAGGGATTCGCCTTAAGCCAAAGCGAGTATGGTGGACTATGAGAGAGGCCTTGGCGATCTAGAGTTTAGAGGCACCAAGGGAGGAGGCTAGGCTGGCGGCTAGGGCTTGGGGAGAGCCCCAACTCGGCGGTTAGGGCAAACCCTAGGGCGGCGGCGACTTGTGGTGGCCGGCGGTTAGGGCTAGGGTTTTGGTGGAGAGAGGTGTAGGCTAGAGGGGGCACCCCTGCCCCTTCTTTTATAGGTGGGAGGGCGCCGAACAAGGGGAGGGAGTCCTCCCCCAAGTCGGACTCCTTGGCCGGTGGTGTGGGGTTTCGTAGCATGGAAAACAAAAAATTTCTACCGCATACAAACAAACAAGCCAAGATCTATCTACTAGATTGTAGCAACGAGTCGATAGAGTAACTCACCCTCGAAGATTCCAAAGTGTTTAACGAGAGCGGATTCTCGTGGGTGATGTAGTCGTACTCTTCCCGATCTCAAGATCGCGTAGACGATCCTTCCGGCGCTGCGTTTCGGCAGTGCTCCCGCAGTCAGTCACACGTTCGGTACTCGACGAAGACCTTCCTCTCCCTTGTTCCAGCAGGCAGCGGAGGTTGTAGCACTCCTCGCGATTCCGGCAGCACAACGGCATGGTACCGGAAGTAGAGGGGAGATCTCGCAGGGCTTCGCCTTAAGCCGGAGCGAGTATGGTGGACTATGAGAGAGCCCCGACGATCTAGGCTTTAGACACGCCGAGGAGGGGGCAAGCCGGCGGCTAGGGTTAGCTAGGCAGCGGCGGTTTGCCCTAGGGCCGGCGGCGGCTATGGAGGCGACGGCGGCTTGGGGCTAGGGTTTAGAGGTAGGGAACTTGTGTGTCTAGGAGGGGAGCCCTGCCCCTCCTCTTATAGGTGGAGGGAGGCGCGCCAGGGGAAGGGAGTCCCTCCCCAACTCAGACCCAAGGTGGGCCGGCGGTGGAGGTGGAGGGACTCCTCCCCAACTCGGTTTCCACCTCCCCTCCACTTCCCAAAAATAGTCGTTTGACTTTTCAAACAAGGATTTGATTAAACCCTTTATTTTGTTCAGCGATGACACCTAGTACATGATGCGATCATACCAACTTGATATAACACATTCATGTACCCTTCCCCTCCGGAGTGCCGGACATTCCGGAACCTTCTAGAACATTCCCGATGAAAACACTGGAACCATTCCCCAACTCCGAAACAGGACTTTCCTTATATGAATCTTATTCTCCGGACCATTCTGGATCTCCTCGTGATATCCCGAATCCCATTCGAGACTCCGAACAACATTCGGTCTCTTTCTCATCATTCCATAACTACTCAAACAACGTCGAATCCTTAAGTGTGTCTCCCTACGGTTCGTGAATTATGCGGACATGATCGAGACACTTCTCCGATCAATAACCAATAGAGGAATCTGGAAATTCATATGGCTCCCACATATTTCTACGATTACTTTGCGATCGAATGAACCACTTACATACGATACCAATTTCCCTTTGTCTCACGATAGTTTACTTATCCAAGGTTATGATCGTCGGTATCTCTGCATACCTAGTTCAACCTCGTTACTGATAAGTACTCTTTTCTCGTTCCCGTGATATGTGATCCCTTGTGAGCCAGTCACATGCTTGCAAGCCAATTGGATGACATTTCACCGAGAGGGCCCAGAGTATATCTATCCGTCATATGGATGGACAAATCCCACTCTTGATCCATGTGTCTCAACCAATACTTTCCGAACACTCAATGCCACCTTTATAGCCACCCAGTTACGGTGTGGTGTTTGATGTCATCAAAGCATACTTCTGGTGAAGGTGATATGCATGATCTCATGGTCGAAGGAATTAGGTTACTATGTTTCAGAAAGCATATAGCAATTGAACTATTAAAATGACTTGATCTTTATGCTATGCTTATCTATAGGAGTATGTCCACCATATCATTCTCCTAACGATATGATCTTGTTGTTAATAACATCTCAATGTTCATGATAGGGAAACCACAATCATTTATTAACCAACAAGCTAGTGATGTATAGAGGCTTTACTAGGGACTTCAATTTAAGTTTACAAATCACACAAGTATTAATGTTTCCTTGTTAATACTATTATAGCATGAATGTAAACATTTATCATAAACACAAAGATATAATAATAACTACATTTATTATTGCCTCTAGGGCATATCTCCAACAGGCGGGTGGAGGGAGAAGAACTCCTCCCCAAGTAGGTTTCCTACTCTCCCTCCACCAAGCAGAACTGTCATTTGACTTTTCAAATTGGCGTTTGACTTTTCAAACTAGGATTTGATTTATCCCTTTATTTTGCTCAGCCATGATACCTAGTACATGATGCAACCAGTTCACATTGTCATGAAACATTCATGTACCCTTCCCCTCCGGAGTGTCGGACCTTCTGGAACCTTCTAGAACATTCCCGATGAAAACACCGCAATCATTCCCCAACTCCGAAACAGGACTTTCCTTATATGAATCTTATTCTCCGAACCATTACGGATCTCCTCATGATATCCCGGATCCCATCCGAGACTCCGAACAACATTCATTCTCTTACTCATCATTCCATAACTACTCAACAACATCGAATCCTTAAGTGTGTCTCCCTACGGTTCGTGAATTATGCGGACATGATCGAGACACTTCTCCGAACAATAACCAATAGAGGAATCTGGAAATTCATATGGCTCCCACATATTTCTACGATTACTTTGCGATCGAATGAACCACTTACACACGATACCAATTTCCCTTTGTCTCACGATAGTTTACTTATCCGAGGTTTTGATCGTCGGTATCTCTGCATACCTAGTTCAACCTCGTTACTGATAAATACTCTTTTCTTGTTCCCGTGATATGTGATCCCTTGTGAGCCAGTCACATGCTTGCAAGCTAATTGGATGACATTCCACCGAGAGGGCCCAGAGTATATCTATCCGTCATATGGATGGACAAATCCCACTCTTGATCCATGTGTCTCAACCCATACTTTATGAATACTCAATGCCACCTTTATAGCCACCCAGTTACGGTGTGGTGTTTGACGTCATCAAAGCATCCTTCCGGTGATGGTGATAAGCATGATCTCATGGTCGAAGGAATTAGGTTATTATGTATTAGAAAGCTTGTAGCAATTGAACTATTAAAATGACTTGATCTTTATGCTACGCTTATCTATAAGAGTATGTACACCATACCATTCTCCTAATGATATGATCTTGTTATTAACAACATCTCAAATGTTCATGATCAAGAAACTATGATCATCTAATAATCAACAAGCTAGTATTAAGAAGAGGCTTTACTAGGGACTCTAATTTAGTTTACAAATCACACAAGTATTAATGTTTCTTGTTAATACTATTATAGCATGAATGTAAACATTTATCATAAACACAAAGATATAATAATAACTACATTTATTATTGATTCTAGGGCATATCTCCAACAGTCTCCCACTTGCACTAGAGTCAACTAATCTAGATTACATGGTAATATACCGAACACCCATGGCAGTTTGGTGTTGGTCATGTTTTGCCCTCGGAAGAGGTTTAGTCAACGGATCCGCCACATTCGGATCTGTGTGTACTTTGCAAATCTTTATGTCACCATCTTGGACATGTTCCCGAATAGCGTGAAAACGTAGCTTGATGTGCTTCAACTTCTTGTGTGACCTTGGTTCTTGCGCATTGGCTATGGCGCCCATGTCATCACAGTAGATAGACATTACATCCGGCGCACTTGGAACCACACCGAGCTCTGTAATGAACTCCTTCATCCATATCGCTTCTTGTGAAGCCTCCGAAGCAGCTATATATTCCGATTCAGTTGAAGATCTCGCCACAACGCTTTGCTTTGCACTCCTCCAGCTAACTGCTGCACCATTCAAAGTAAATACGTATCCAGATTGTGATTTAGGATCATCCGGATCGGTGTTCCAACTAGCATCAGTGTAACCATTAACAACGAGTTGTTCATCACCTCCATAAGAAAGAACCATATTCTTAGTTCTTCTCAAGTACTTAAGGATGTTTTTGACCGCTGTCCAATGATCCACTCCTGGATCACTTTGATATCTGCTAGTCAAACTAACATCATATGCAATGTCGGGTCTAGTACATAGCATGGCATACATTAGAGATCCTATGGCCGAGGCATAGGGAGTCTTACTCATCCTTTCTCTATCTTCTGCCGTTGCTGGACTTTGAGTTTTACTCAAGGTCATATTGGGCAACATGGCCAAGAACCCTTTCTTGCTATCTTCCATTCCAAACCTCTTTAGAACTTTGTCCAAATATGTACTTTGTGACAATGATATTAGGCGTCTCGATCTATCTATATAAATCTTTATGCCTAATATGTAAGCTGCTTCGCCAAGATCTTTCATTGAAAAACTATTATTCAAATATTCCTTGACACTATTAAGAAGGTCTACATCATTCCCAATCAACAATATGTCATCTACATATGGTATTAAGAATGCTACAGAGCTCCCACTCACTTTCTTGTAAATACAAGCTTCTCCACAAGTTTGTATAAAATCAAAATTTTGATAACCTTATCAAAACGTCGGTTCCAACTTCGGGATGCTTGCTTCAACCCATATATGGACCGTTGAAGTTTGCATACCTTGTTAGCATCTTTAGGATCGACAAAACCTTTGGGTTGCATCATATACAACTCTTCATCAATGTCTCCATTGAGGAACGCCGTTTTGACATCCATCTGCCATATCTCATAATCGTAATATGCAGCGATTGCTAACATAATCCTCACAGACTTTAGCTTCGCTACTGGTGAGAAAGTTTCATCGTAGTCAACTCCTTGAATTTGTCGAAACCCTTTTGCGACAAGTCGAGCTTTATGGACAGTAACATTACCATCAGCATCTGTTTTCTTCTTGAAAATCCATTTGTTCTCGACAGCCTTCCGACCATCCGGTAAGTCCATCAAAGTCCATACTTGGTTTTCGTACATGGATCCAATTTCGGATTTCATGGCATATTGCCATTTATTGGAATCTGGGCTCATCATCGCTTCCTCATATGTCGCAGGGTCATCGGTGTTGTCCACCAACATCACACTCATAACGGGATCATACCAATCAGGAGTGGTACGAGTTCTCGTTGACCTGCGAGGTTCTGTAGCAACTTCAACCAAAGTTTCATGATCATCATCATTAGCTTCCTCTCTTATTGGTGTAGGCGCCACAAGAACTTCTTCCGGTGCTGCGCTACTCGCAAGTTCGTGTTGGAATTATGCCCTAGAGGCAATAATAAAGATGTTATTATTATAATTCTTCTTCATGATAAAGTTTATATTCCATGCTAGAATTGTATTAAGCGGAAATTTTAATACTTGTGTGGTTTGTGAACAACACCGTGTCCCTAGTATGCCTCTATGGACTAGCTCATTGATTAATGATGGTTAAGGTTTCCTAATCATAGACATGAGTTGTCGATTAATAATGAGATCATGTCACTGGGAGAATGATATGATGGACATACCCAAACTAAGCGGGGCAATTAGATCGTGTCATCGTGTTCATCTTTGCGAAGCTTTTCCTATGTCAAATATTGTATTCCTTAGACCATGAGATAATACAACTCCCTGGTATCGGAAGAAAGCTTTGAGGTCATCAAACGTCATCATATGAGAGGGTGATCATAAAGGTGTCTCTTAGGTGATCGGAAAGTACCTATTGGGTTGTATGTATCGAGATGGGATTTGTCCCTCCCAAGTCGGAGAGATATACTTCGGGCCCACTCGGTAATCGATATCAACACCGCTTGCAAGCATGTTGTTAAGAGTTAATCACAAAGTGATATCGGATTACGGAACGAGTAAAGTACTTGCTGTGAACGAGATTGAACTAGGTATGACGGTACCAACGATCAAATCTCGCGCAAGTAAAATATCGCGAGACGAAGGGAATATATATATGGGATTGATTGAATCCTGGCATCGTGGTTCATCCGATATGATCATCGATGAATGTGTGGGAGTCAATATGGGTTTCCAGACCCCGCTGTTGATTATTGATAGAAGATCATGTCTACATATTCTCGAACCCGAAGGGTCACACACTTAACGTGTCTTGACGCTAGGATAGATTGGATAATTGGTTTATGAGTTTTTGTTCGGAGTCTCGGATGAGATCCAGGACATCACGAGAGGTTCCGGAATGGTCCGGAGAATAAGATTCATATAAGGCAATGCAGTTTTTGGAGTTCGGAATTGTTTCGGGTTAATCGGTATTGTACTAGAAGCTTCTAGAACCTTCTGGAGTGGGACCAACGTGGCCCCACTTGTCGGGAGGGGGCATGGTCCTATGAGGGAGTGCCCTGGTCGCATTGGGCTAGGGGCACAAGGCCCCATAGGGCCCAGTCGGCCAAACCCTAGGGAAACCCTAGGGGAGCTTCTAGAAGGGGGGGGACTTGCCCCCCACTCCTCCCTCCTTTGGCCGCCGGCCTAGGGATTGGGGGAGGGGCAAGGGTCAGCCGCCCACCCCTCTATATAAAGAGGGATGGGGGCGCACCCTCCCCACACCTCCTCCTCAACCCTAGCCGCCCTGCTGCCCCTCCTCTCTCTCTCCCTCCCGACTGCGCGTAGGCGAAGCCCTGCCGCCGAACTCTCCACCGCTTGCACCGCGCTGTCGCGTTGTAGATCCAATCCATCTCTCCACCCTACTTGCTGGACCGAGGAAGGATGAGACGTCGAGGTGCCGCACGTGTGCATCTCTCGGAGGCATCGCCACTTGCGGTGTTAGATCGGATCGGATCGCGAGGAGGAGAAGCGAGTACGACTACATCACCCACGTTCCGTCGAACGTTCCGTTGTGCGAATCTTCAAGGGTATGAAGATCTCATCTATTCCCTCCTCGTTGTTTGCATCTCCTAGATTATATCTTGGCTTTCCTGTTCGCATCCGTAGAATTTTTTTGATTTACTATGCTGCGAAACCCTTCAGTGGTATCACAGCTAGATTTATGCGTAGATGTGTTTCACGAGTAGAACGCAACATGCTTGTTGCGGGCGTTGATATTTTCTATTGCAAGCCTCTTGTTTGTGTACTTCTTATGATGCGGGATAGTGAGATCGAAGCGGTCCAGGCCAACCTTACGCGACCTCGTTCGCGAGACCGGCTCCGCACTTGACGTGTGGCTTGTTCCACACATGCGGCTGGTGGATGTCAGTTTCTCTCACTATAGTTGTCATGGGATTTACACCGGAGTTTGGCAACCATAATATCACCATTGTGTCTTTCCGTAGGTAAGAATCGTTCTTAGCTTGCTACTCCCATAAGCCACGTAAAACATGCAACAACAAAGTAGAGGCGTCTAACTTGTTTTTGCAGGGAGTGTTTTTTGTGATATGGTATGGCCCAAGATGTGATGTGTATGTTGTATGCGATGATCATGTTTTGTAATATTTCACGACTTGCATGTCGATGAGTACACAACCGGCAGGAGCCATATGGTTGTCTTTATAATTGTGTATGACCTGTGTGTCAACTTCTTATACGCCATGTAATAGCTTTACTTTATCGCTAAGTAGTTAGCAATAGTTGTAGTTGCTATTCGTGGTGGAGGAAATCATGGTGGAGTGATGGAGATCATGCTGGCACGCACAAGATGGAGATCATTGCGCGAAGATTGGCTATACCATGTCACATAAAATTATATGCATGTGATGTTTATCCTTTTATGAATCTTATTATGCTTAGATCGCGACGGTAGCATTATAAGATGATTCCTCACTTAAAGATCAAGATAAAACTGTGTTCTCCCCATGTATGCACTGTTGCGAAAGTTCGTCGTGTTCAAGCATCACGTGATGATCGGGTGCTATAAACTCTACGTTCACATACAACGGGTGCAAGCCAGTTTTGCACACGCGGAAATACTTGGGTTTGACTTGACGAGCCTAGCATGTACAGACATGGCCTCGGAACACATGAACCGAAAGGTTAAGCATGAGTCATATGAATGATATGATCGACACTTTGTTGTCCACCATTGAAACCACATATCTTCTCGTGAAGATCGGATTTGGTGTGGTGAATTTGGATCATGTTCACTAAACAACTTGAGGGATGTTGAATTTAGTGGGAGTTCATCTAGTAATTTGATTAAGTTAAACTAGTTATCATGAACATAGTCTAAATTGTACTTGCAAATTTTGTAGATCAAATGGCTAAGTCCAACTTCAACTTCAATGTTTTTGCTGAGAAATAAAAGCTTAAGAACAATGGGTCTAACTTCACCAACTGGTTCCGCAATCTGAGAATCATTCTCGCTGGCGGACAAAGGACTATGTCCTTGAGAATGCGCTAGGTGACGCCCCTACTGTAGATGCGCCGGCTGATGAGAAAGCTGTTTATCAGTCGTGCAAAGATGATTATGGTGTGATTAAGAGCACCATGTTGTTTGCTATGGAATCGGACCTGCAAAATCGTTTTGAAGATTACCCCGGGCCCTTTGAGATTCTTGAGGAACTGAAAACTATGTTCCAGACTCAGGCCTGTTCTGAGAGATATGAGATCTCTGAGAAATTCTTTAACTGCAAGATGGAGGAAGGAAGTTCTGTTAGTGAGCACGCCATAAAGATGTCGGGCTACACTCAACGCTTTGAGCAACTGGACTGCAAGATTCCAGAGGAGCTCAAGATTGACAGGGTTCTGCAATCACTCCCTCCTAGCTACAAAAGTTTTGTAGTTACTCATAATCAGATTGGTTCCACTGATACGATCACCGAGCTCTTCGCTAAGCTGAAAGCTGCGGAGGTGGACATCAAGAAGGATAATCATGTGTTAATGGTCAATAAGCCCCCCAGCTTTAAGAAAGGTAAGGGTGCAAAGAAGCCCTTCAAGAAAGGCAGCGGCAAGCGCGTGCCCCTGCTGAGAAGAAGCTCAAGTCTGGACCTAAGCCGGACACCGAGTGCTTCTATTGCAAGGACAAGGGTCACTGGAACCGCAACTGTCTGAAGTACTTAGCAGACAAGAAGGCTGGCACCATCAAAGGTATATTTGATATACATGTTATTGATGTTTTCCTTACTATCCCTCGTTGTAGTGCCTGGGTATTTGATACTGGTTCAGTTGCTAATATTTATAACTCGAAACAGGAGCTGCGGAATAGACGGAGGCTAGCGAGGGATGAGGTGACGATGCGCGTTGGCAACAGATCAATAGTTGATGTGACGGCCGTCGTCACGCTGTCCTTAGTTTTACCTTCGGGATTAGTTTTAAACCTCAATAAATGTTATTATGTGCCTGCGTTGAGCATGAACATCATATCTGGATCATGTTTATTGCAAGACGGTTATTCATTTAAATCTGAGAATAATGGTTGTTCTATTTATATGAGTAACATCTTTTATGGTCATGCACCTGCTATGAATGGTTTATTTCTTCTGAATCTCGAAAGGGATGAAACACACATCCATAACATTGAGGCTAAGACATGCAAGGTAGATAGTGATAATATTACTTTTTGTGGCACTGTCGTCTAGGTCATATTGGTGTAAAACGCATGAAGAAACTCCATTCTGATGGACTTTTGGAGTCTCTTGATTTTGAATCATTTGATACATGCGAACCATGCGTCATGGGCAAGATGATCAAAACCCTGTTCTCCGGAATGATGGAGCGAGCAACGGACTTGTTGGAAATCATACATACTGATGTATGCGGACCGATGAGTGTTTCGACGCGCGGTGGATATCGCTATTTTCTCACTTTTACCGATGACTTAAGTAGATATGGGTATATCTATTTAATGAAACATAAATCTGAAACATTTGAAAAGTTCAAAGAATTTCAGAATGAAGTGGAAAACCATCGTAATAGAAAGATTAAGTTTCTACGATCCGATCGTGGAGGTGAATATTTGAGTTATGATTTTCTCACGCATCTTAAAGCAAGCGGAATCGTTTCGCAACTCACGCCACCCGGAACACCACAGCGCAATGGTGTGTCTGAACGCCGGAATCGAACTCTAGTAGATATGGTCCGATCAATGATGTCTCTTACTGATTTGCCGTTATCATTTTGGTGTTATGCATTAGAAACCGATGCATTCACTTTAAATAGGGCACCATCTAAATCCGTTGAGACGACACTGTATGAACTGTGGTTTGGTGCTAAGCCTAAGTTGTCGTTTCTTAAAGTTTGGGGATGCGAAGCTTACGTCAAGAAGTTGATGCCAGACAAGCTCGAACCCAAAGCAGAGAAATGCGTCTTCATAGGATACCCTAAGGAAACTATTGGGTATACCTTCTACCCAGATCCGAAGGCAAAGTGTTTGTCGCAAAGAACGGATCCTTTCTTGAGAAGGAGTTTCTCTCGAAAGAAGTGAGTGGGAGGAAAGTAGAGCTAGACGAGGTTGTTGAACCTTCTCTTGAGTTGGAGAGTAGCGCAGCACCTGAAATTGTTCCAGTGCCGTCTGCACCAACAATAGAGGAAGCTAATGACAAGGATCATGAAGCTTCGAACGATGCTACTACTGAACGTCGCAGGTCGACAAGGTCGCATGCCCCTCCTGAGTGGTATGGCAACCCTGTCTTAACTGTCTTGTTAGTAGACGACAGTGAACCTGCGAACTATGAGGAAGCGATGATGAGCCCAGATTCCGAGAAATGGCTAGAGGCCATGAAATCCGAATTGGGATCCATGAGCGAAAACCAAGTATGGACTTTGGTGGACCCTCCTAGCGACCGAAAGGCCGTTGAGTGCAAATGGATTTTTAAGAAGAAAACGGACGCGGATGGTAATGTTACTGTCTATAAAGCACGACTTGTCGTGAAAGGTTTTCGACAAGTTCAAGGTGTTGACTACGATGAGACTTTCTCTCCCGTAGCGATGTTTAAGTCCATTCGGATTTTATTAGCAATTGCTGCATTTCATGATTATGAAATATGGCAGATGGATGTCAAGACTGCGTTCCTCAATGGCAACATTGATGAAGAGTTGTATATGATGCAACCTGAAGGTTTTGCCGATCCTAAGGATGCTGATAAAGTGTGCAAACTTCAGCGTTCCATTTATGGACTGAAGCAAGCATCTCGGAGTTGGAACCTTCGTTTTGATCAAGTGATCAAGCGCTTTGGATTTGTTCCAAATTGCTACGAAACTTGTATCTACAAGAAAGTGAGTGGGAGCTCAGTGACATTTCTAGTACTATATGTGGATGACATATTGATTATTGGAAATGACATTGACATGCTTAACGATGTGAGGAGTTATTTGAAAAAATGTTTTCAATGAAAGACCTAGGGGAAGCTGCTTATATATTGGGCATCAAAATCTATAGAGATAGACAAAGACACTGATAGCTTTAAGCCAAAGTACATACCTAGACAAAGTTCCGAAAAGGTTCAGAATGGATAAGGCAAAGAAAGGTTCAGTGCCTATGTTGTCAGGTAAGATATTGAGCAGGGCTCAGTGTCCACCTACGGTAAATGATAGAGAAGCTATGAGCAAAGTGCCTTATGCCTCGGCCATAGGTTCTATCATGTATGCCATGCTGTGTACTAGACCGGATGTGTCCAATGCTCTTAGTTTGACGAGCAGATACCAAAGTGATCCAGGAGTGGAACACTGGACAGCCGTGAAGAACATCCTAAAGTATTTAAATAGGACTAAAGAAATGTTCTTAGTCTATGGAGGTGATGAACAACTCGTCATAAAAGGTTACGTCGACGCTAGTTTCGACACCGACAAGGATGATTCTAAATCTCAGACAGGATACGTTTATATTTTGAATGTAGGAGCTGTGAGCTGGAGAAGTTGCAAGCAAAGCATGATCGTGGGATCTACAGTAGAAGCGGAATACATGGCTGCTGCAGAAGCGTCAAGTGAAGGAGTTTGGATCAGGAACTTCATCACTGAGCTTGGCGTGGTTCCAAGTGCCTTGGACCCACTGGAGATATTGTGTGACAACACTGGCGCCATAGCACTAGCTAAGGAATCAAGATATCATCCAAAGACCAAGCATATCAACCGCAAGTTTCATATAATCCGAGATTATATAGCAGATGGAGATCTGAAGATTAGCAAAGTACATACAGATCTGAATGTCGCAGATCCGTTGACTAAACCTCTTTCACGAGCAAAACATGATCAGCACCTTAGTGCCATGGGTGTTAGATTGTTGCCAGATGTAAACTAGATTATTGACTCTAGTGCAAGTGGGAGACTGTTGGAATTATGCCCTAGAGGCAATAATAAAGATGTTGTTATTATAATTCTTGTTCATGATAAAGTTTATATTCCATGCTAGAATTGTATTAAGCGGAAACTTTAATACTTGTGTGGTTTGTGAACAACACCGTGTCCCTAGTATGCCTCTATGGACTAGCTCATTGATTAATGATGGTTAAGGTTTCCTAACCATAGACATGAGTTGTCGATTAATAATGAGATCATGTCATTGGGAGAATGATATGATGGACAGACCCAAACTAAGCGGAGCAATTAGATCGTGTCATCGTGTTCATCTTTGCAAAGCTTTTCCTATGTCAAATATTGTATTCCTTAGACCATGAGATAATACAACTCCCTGGTATCGGAAGAAAGTTTTGAGGTCATCAAACGTCATCCTATGAGAGGGTGATCATAAAGGTGTCTCTCGGGTGATCAGAAAGTACCTGTTGGGTTGTATGCATCGAGATGGGATTTGTCCCTCCCAAGTCGGAGAGATATACTTCGGGTCCACTCCGTAATCGATATCAACACCGCTTGCAAGCATGTGGTTAAGGAGTTAATCACAAAGTGATATTGGATTACGGAACGAGTAAAGTACTTGCTGTGAACGAGATTGAACTAGGTATGATGATAGCGACGATCAAATCTCGGGCACGTAAAATATCGCGAGACGAAGGGAATATATATATGGGATTGATTGAATCCTGGCATCGTGGTTCATCCGATATGATCATCGATGAATGTGTGGGAGTCAATATGGGTTTCCAGACCCCGTTGTTGATTATTGATAGAAGATCATGTCTGCATATTCTCGAACCCGAAAGGTCACACACTTAATGTGTCTCGACGCTAGGATAGATTGGATAATTGGTTTATGAGTTTTTGTTCGGAGTCTCGGATGAGATCCAGGACGTCACGAGAGGTTCCAGAATGGTCCGGAGAATAAGATTCATATAAGGCAATGCAGTTTTTGGAGTTTGGAATTGTTTCGTGTTAATCGGTATTGTACCGGAAGCTTCTAGAACCTTCTGGAGTGGGACCAACGTGGCCCCACTTGTCGGGAGGGGGCATGGGCCTATGAGGGAGTGCCCTGGCCGCATTGGGCCAGGGGCACAAGGCCCCATAGGGCCCAGCCGGCCAAACCCTAGGGGAGCTTCTAGAAGGGGGGGTGAAAGAACATGTTGGGCCCCATGTGTGGTTTTGGTAATTAATGACAATCTTTGTGGACTAATGTGTGTATTAAGTTATACATGTAGGATTTGTCCATTGGCATCGCTTGGATCATGTGTTGGCGTCAAGGTCGATGAAATGCAAAGAAGATATGTTGGGCAAGCTCAATATGCGAGGTCGATGATGAGGAATTAAGAAAGGCGTTCCATCTTGAGAAGGGCAAGATCGTCTACATCGAGATCAATTGGAATGCTTAAGTCAAAGGTATAATCTTGATAGGTTTTACCTTTTCCGGTTTCACATTGTGTGTATGAGACCGGGTTTAGGATAGATAACCGTACTATCAAGAGGGGCTCTCGTATGAGTAATTCGGTCACATCGTTTGGAGAGAGCTCAAACCTTTGCATACTTGCATCATCGTATTTGGTTGTTATTTGGTCTTATCCATGTGAGGATATAGAGCTTGTGGTAATCTCCATAACAAACTCTTGTTCATCAAAATCGGATCTTCCGTTTGTATCTTGTTGCGATTTTGATTTATGCGGCTTTTCGGTTTCTCACCAAGTGAGGTATCTCACATTTTTATAGGATAGCATTTGTCGTCCTCTATCCAACGCAATTGGAATCAGGTCAATCGGAGCTACCGTTTAAAAGTTATGAGCGTTTGAATATTGGTTGTTATTCGATTTAAAAAGAAAAAATAAAAAAGTTGTTTTCTAGGCCGTCCGGTACTACCGGGCCCAGTGTTGGACGCGCCTGGCACGCGCAGGCCATTTTCTGTGTGGCCCGGCACCGGCGACCGGCTCTACCGGACCGGCCCGGTAGTACCGCCCAGGTGGGCCGGTACTACCGGCCGGCCCAGGTACATCAGCTGCTAGATCTTGCTGGGCCCGTTCGCTGTGCTTGCTTGCTGCTGCCGCACTGCTACTCCGCGCGCGCGCCGCCTGGGCCGGCCCAGCTGTCCGCCTGCGCTCGCTCGCGTGCGCCGCCGCCGCGTCAATCCCTCGCGCTGGCCCCGCACCGCCTCTCCCGCGTTGACTCGCGCGCTCGCCAGATCCCGCATGCGCGCGTGCTGGCCCGCGCTGCGGTCTGCCTGCGTTGCTGCTCACTGCGCGTTGCCGCTTCGATCGCGCATGCTGGCTTGCTTGCGTGCTGTACTGCAGCTGCCGATTTGCTGCTTTGTTGCTGGCCGGCCCCACACTGGCAGCGTGCAAAGGCCCCGCATCCCCTGCTGGATGCGCTCGCTTGGTGGTCTATCCCGTTGACCTGCTACCGGGCGGTAGTACCGGTCAAAACCGGTACTACCGGTCCAGACCAAAAATTATCCCCAACGGTCAGTTTTTCTGGGCCCTCTATTTAAGCTTTGCCCGTTTTCAGTTTAGTGAACTCCTCTCTTATCTATTAGCTAAACTTTGTCCACACTTGCTCTAGATCTTGAAGCTTGCCTAATCTTTTCCCTCCGATGATTCTTGCCCATATTTGAGTGGAAGAGAGAGGAGATCTAGCCCCACGTTTTGACCTAACCAATTCATATCTTTGTGAGTGTATCTTTGGGGATCTAGATTTTGGGGGATTTTGTGTCTCTCTTTGATTTCTCCTCTCTTGTTCCCCCAATAGCTTTAGTAGCTTTGTTGGAACTTGAGAGTGAGGGATTTGAGCACCTTTGTGGTGTTCTTGCCATTTGCATTTGGTGCATCGGTTTGAGTTCTCCTCAGAGGATTTGGTTTGAGTTGCTCATTGGAGCTTGTCCCTCTTGGGTTCTTG
Organism: Avena atlantica; assembly: GCA_910589765.1. Lineage (NCBI taxonomy): Eukaryota > Viridiplantae > Streptophyta > Magnoliopsida > Poales > Poaceae > Avena > Avena atlantica. The sequence continues at coordinate 364,908,490 of OU342736.1, forward strand.
GAACCCTAGACGGTTTGTGGCCTTGGTGGCATTGTGGCCTTTTGTGGTGTTTGTTGGGAGCCTCCAATTAAGTTGTGGAGTTGTGCCCCAACCTTGTGAGAGGTTCCGGTTGCCACCGACAAGTGCACCGATAGTGGAAGCGTGGATCGATCCCGTTGGGGTGAGATTCACCGGAGAATAAGGGAGGCCTTTTGTGGCGTTGGTGGTTTGATACCACCCCCTCTCCAAACGAGACGTACTCCATGTTGGGAGGAACTCGATAAAATATCGGTGTCCCCGCGTGCCTCGGTTATCTCTATACACGAGCTCTTTACTTATGCAATTTACATTGTGATAGCCTTCGTGCTTGAAGTAATATATATCTTGATATCACTTTGTTGCTTGTATTGCTTAGCATAAGTTGTTGGTGCACATAGGTGAACCTTAGTTGTTCTAGGTTGTGTTTAACAAAGTAAACACTAGTTTTATTCCGCCTTTGTTGAGCCACTCTAGGAAAAGTTTTAATCGCCTATTCACCCCCCCCTCTAGGCGACATCCTTATCCTTTCAGGGGGGAAACTTGCCCCCCACTCCTCCCTCCTTTGGCCGTCGGCCTAGGGCTTGGGGGAGGGGCAAGGTCCAGCCGCCCACCCCTCTATATAAAGAGGGCTGGGGGCGCACCCTCCCCACACCTCCTCCTCAACCCTAGCCGCCCTGCTGCCCCTCCTCTCTCTCTCCCTCCCGACTGCGTGTAGGCGAAGCCCTGCCACAGAAACTCTCCACCGCTTGCACCGCGCCGTCGCGTTGTAGATCCAATCCATCTCTCCACCCTACTTGCTAGACCGAGGAAGGAGGAGACGTCGAGGTGCCGCACGTGTGCATCTCTCGGAGGCATCGCCACTTGCGGTGTTAGATCGGATCGGATCGCGAGGAGGAGAAGCGAGTACGACTACATCACCCACGTTCCGTCGAACGTTCCGCTGTGCGAATCTTCAAGGGTATGAAGATCTCATCTATTCCCCCCTCGTTGTTTGCATATCCTAGATTAGATCTTGGCTTTCCCGTTTGTATCCGTAGAATTTTTTTGATTTACTATGCTGCGAAACCCTTCAGTTCGAGAGAAGGTTCAACAACCTCGTCGAGTTCTACTTTCCTTCCAGTCACTTCTTTCGAGAGAAATTCCTTCTCTAGAAAGGATCCATTCTTGGCAACGAAGATTTTGCCCTCGGATCTATGATAGAAGGTATACCCAATAGTTTCCTTCGGGTATCCTATGAAGACGCATTTTTCCGCTTTGGGTTCAAGCTTGTCCGGTTGTAACTTATTTACATAGGCTTCGCAACCCCAAACTTTAAGGAACGACAATTTAGGTTTCTTCCCAAACCATAATTCATACGGTGTCGTTTCAACGGATTTAGATGGTGCCCTATTTAAAGTGAATGCGGCTGTTTCTAATGCATAACCCCAAAATGATAGCGGTAAATCTATAAGTGACATCATAGAACGAACCATATCTAAGAGAGTTCGATTACGACGTTCGGACACACCATTACGCTGTGGTGTTCCCGGCGGTATTGTGAAAGTATTCCGCATTTCTTCAAATGCTCGCCAAACTCGTAACTTAGATATTCACCTCCACGATCAGAACATAGAAATTTAATCTTCTTGTTACGTTGATTCTCTACCTCACTTTGAAATTCCTTAAACTTCTCGAAAGTTTCGGACTTATGTTTCATGAAATAGATATACCCATATCTACTCAAGTCATCTGTGAAGGTAAGAACATAACGATAACCACCGCGCGATGCTACACTCATTGGACCACACACATCGGTATGTATGATTTCCAATAAGTCCGTAGCTCTCTCCATCATACCAGAAAATGGAGTCTTAGTCATTTTACCCATCAGACATGCTTCGCATCTTTCAAGTGTTTCAAAATCAAGTGATTCAAGAAGTCCATCGGAATGGAGTTTCTTCATGCGCTTCACTCCAATATGACCAAGGCGACAGTGCCACATATAGGTCGAGTTATCGCTTAATTTCAAACGTTTAGCTTCAATGTTATTAATATGTGTATTTCCACTATCGAGATTCAATAAGAATAGACCATCTATCAAAGGTGCATGTGCATAAAACATATTACTCATATAAATCAAACAACCATTATTCTCGAACTTAAACAAGTAACCGTCTCGCAACAAACATGATCCACATATAATGTTCATGCTCAACGCAGGCACCAAATAACAATTATTTAAGTATAAAACTAATCCCGATGGTAGATGAAGAGTTAGCGTGCCGACCGTGATCACATCAACCTTTGATCCATTTCCAACGCGCATCGTCACCTCGTTCTTCGCTAGCTTCCGTTTATTCTGCAACACCTGTTTCGAGTTACAAATATGAGCAACCGAACCAGTATCAAATACCCAGGCACTACTATGAGTACTAGTGAGATACACATCAATAACATGTATATCGGATATACCTTTCTTCTTGATGTTGCCGTTCTTCAAATCCGCCAAGTACTTTGGGCAATTCCGCTTCCAGTGACCCTCTCCCTTGTAGTAAAAGCATTCAGTATCAAGCTTAGGTCCAACTTTGGTCTTCTTCGCCGGTGCGGCAACTTTCTTACCACCCTTCTTCAAGTTTCCCTTTTGCTTAGACTTGCCTTTCTTGAATTTGGTGGTCTTATTGACCAACGACACTTGATGCTCTTTCATGATCTCTACTTCTGCAGATTTCAACATGGAGAAGAGTTCTGGTAACGTCTTGTTCATGCTTTGCATATTGTAGTTCATCACAAAGTTCTTGTAACTTGGTGGCAGTGATTGGAGGACACGGTAAATCCCCAAAGCATTAGGAATCATGTAACACCCTCAGAATCGGACCTATGCAAGTTTTAGCAAAACTCGCCAAACCCGCATAGAAACGATTCAAAGGTGCCCACCAGGCACTTTCGTGCGGGTGGAAAACAAAGTAATAACATTACACAACAGTCCTCGATGGGACCCACAGAACAGATATATATATAACAGCGACTCAAAGAGTCAAGAATACAGATATAATATACAAAGATCCAAATCACCTTGAAAACGACAGAGCGTCCGGCTACGGACAAGATGCAAATGGGGCTAACAGCCCTGAAGAATAACCAATGGCGTCCATAACCCTGCCCAGGCCAAGCCGGAAGGGTAACCCTGCTAACGGCGTCGATCTCAAAACCTGCTTAAACAAAAGGGGTGCCGACAAAGGGCAAAGGAAAAAGAGGAGCGTCAGTACTGAGGCCAGTACACGGCGAGGCTAGAATTCGGCGGTCCTCGCCTACATAGGTATGGTGGACTGAAGCGGCAGCGGCAGCATGCACTGAACAACCTATAGAGACTCGATACAACTGGCGTCAGTCAGAGAGGGGTAAGATAGACCTATCCGGATCCAACCTGAAGCTAACACCAAACAAACCCATCCTGGTGTTTCTCCCTCGAGAGCAAACGAGGAAGTCAACCGAGGAACTCACACCGTTGGCAGTTTTATTTATTCCGTTATCGTTGCAGCAATTACTAGTCAGGTTTAGATAATCATTCTGATAAAGTAAGCAGTGGGCAATTTTAGTTGACCATTCCGTTATAGTTGTAGCGATTACTAATCAGATACAGATAGCATGATATAATCCCAAAACCCAGCAGTTGTTGGTACTTTTATTCAGCCATTCCGTTGTAGTTGCAATACTTACTAGTCAGATACAATTGTCGCAAGCAACAAACCAAACAAACAATTGTGGGCAGTATTATTTAGCCATTCCGTTGTAGTGAAGCTGATTACTAGTCATTATAAAGTCAAATTTATAGCAATAAACTTTAGTTATGCTTGTCTATGGTCGAGATACTGTGCTCCAAGTCGTCCATATCCGCGGACACGGCTTTCAGAAAGTTTTACCCGGCCGGGGTGCACCAATAGCAACACACGCTCGATCAACCTCGGAAAAACCAAATCAAAACCCAACGAGCCTTTCACGACTGAACAATCATAGGATTCAGAAATATTTCAGGGGGCCACCCCTTGGAGTACACCCGCAACGAAGTAAGCAAGCTCCGAGACGGACTCAAGGTTTGTGGGGCCGGCGGTAAACGACAGCAGATCCCCAAACGGGGACTGTCGATACCACGTAAACGGGTCACAATTCCTAAATAGTACAGTATGCTCCTCGCACAATCGTAAATACATAAGTAGCATGGCATAAGTACAGGATAGTAAATAAAACCTCAAACTAGTTTGTGGCCCCAAGAAATAAGACTGAATCAAGCTCTGGCTCAGGGGGGTCCCATATACCTCCCGGATGTGGATAGCGCGATAAATCAAGGAACAGGTATCAAGTACTCGGGGTCCTACGGGACACAAGTGGGCGTTCGGAAACCAAATATTTTCTATCACCCACCGATGCCTCTGCTTACTTCAATTTTAGTTGTTAAACAGGAATTAAAGTGAACGATAAGTAAATCCATGATCATCTCCAACATCAACATGCGGCAAGGCTCCAACAACTGTGGCATTTGACGACACGCAACAGCACTTGAGCAAGCGACTAAGACGCACAGGTCCAACTATCTACCAAACAACAGGTAATAGGGTGTGTCCAAGGCAATATAGGGCTGCACGGTTTATCACAGGTACGGAAGCTAAAGCATCGCAACACAGATAGCAATAGATCAACAGGAGGGAATAAATACTATAAAAGTAAGATAGGTAGAAAGGGGGAGATGCTCGCCTGAAAACATTGTCGAAGGGTTCAACCGAAGATCGGGTCGAAGCTCACATCAACTCAACGGCCTTATCCGCGAAGAATCAAAACACTAGAATAAACACCGGATGCAATATTTAATACAGCGGCAGAAGATCGGCATGATGCATGTATGATGCATGACATGGCAAGGGTGCGATGCAATTAGACAATATTAAATGGAACCGGGGTCCCGACAATTAATTAGGTGGTTCATGTTATTTAGAAGCCCCGCAAATTTAGAGGTTGTTTAACATGGCCAAAATATAGCACCGGTTCGCTACATAAGTTTAAATGAGGCCAATATGAGACTAGATTTGCCCGCATATGGGCCCCATATTTAATTATTAGGTGAATCGGCGTAAGGCCCCCAAACCAATGATATGCATGAGAGATGAATGGTTAATATGCAACAAGTTTATTATGTTATAAAATAGGGTTTCGGGAAGGGGTTCACACATTAGGGTTCTCGACGGTCTTGGGGTTCCGAGGTTCGGGGTCGGGTCTCGGGGTCCAGGGTTCGACGGGTTCGGTCTCGGCGGAAGCGTTCTCGGACAACGGAGAAGATCTTGTCGCATCCACGAAGAAGGACTTGGTTCGGCGCCGGGGGCGCATCGGGTTCTTCCGGTCGGGGTCGTTCGTGTCGTTGTGCCGGTCTTGTCGGGTCCCACGGGGTCGATCTTGCCGCTGCGAAGGTCTTGTCGGGCCCGCGCCATCGAGTCGGAGTTAGCGTTCAGGAGCGTTCTCGTGGCAATCTTGGGGTCCGAGACGGAGAACTTGAGATCCGTGAAGGAGTCTTGATGCTTCGGTCTGATGTCGACCTCTGGTACCGGGGTTTCTCGACGAGGTTCCCTCGGTTCAAGCGCCAGGGGTCTTGCGTGTTCTGACGGGGTTCGGGCGCGCCGTGATCGGTCTTCGGACCCGTGTAGATGGTCTTGGCGTTCCGGGGATCTTGGACCGTGTCGGCCTTCTCAAGGTCATGCATCGACGCTCCATGATCGGAGGTTTCGAGGGTTCGGTGACGGAGATCTTGACATAAAGAAAGTTCACGTCGGTGGTTCTCCGGTGGCGGCGCTTTGGTGACGATGTCGTGCTTGGTTCGGCAACGCTGGTCTTCGGATGCACTTGTACTCGGTGCGGGGGTCTTGATAGCGTCGATGGGATCCGGGCAAGGTCTGGTACTGGAGCACCAGTACTGGCGAGGACGGATAAGTTCCCGGGCGTCCGCGATAGAGGCCAACGGCGGCGCAGCACTGCAGGACCCCAGGCGACGACAACGTCAGGCGGCACAGGCACGGCCAGGGGAAGGCTCGAGGTCGCGCGCAGGGTGCCGGAGAGAGCGGGGGCGTCTGGCGCGCGGGTCCGGGGCGCCGGGGCGCGACGGGGCAGACACACGGCCAGGCGACGGCGAGACTAGGCCGGCCGAGGAGGAGGCGGGCCGCGCCGGAGAGGCGGCGGCGCGGGACCACGCGGCGGAGGAGGGTGCGGCGCCACGGTCGGGGCGAGGAGGAGGACGCCGGCAGGGGGCGCGGGGCTCGGGCGAGCTCGGCCTGGGCGGGGCGAGCCGGAGGAGGCGGCGAGGCAGACGGCTGGGGCGCGGCGGAGGTGGCCGGAACCGGGGCTCGCGGAAGCCGGGGGTCGCGAGGAAGGAGGTGGGGAGGGGCGTCGCGCGTGGGAGGCGCGGCTCGGGCCTGCGGTGGCGGAGACGATGGCGACGGCGGCGACCGGCGTCGGGAGCGGGGCTGGAGGAGGCCGCGGCGGTGGCGAGCGGCCGGGGCTAGGGGCGAGGCGGAGGGAGCCGGCGCGGGGTCGGCGAGGTTGCAGAGGAGAACGCGGTGAGGCGGGGCCTCGAGCTCCCGGAGGCGAAGGGGAGCACGGCGGCCGGCGGGGGAGCGGCGCTGCTGGGGAAGGCTGGTGGCGTCGGGGGAGGCTAGGAGGGAGACGGAGCCAGGCGCGGGTGGTGGAGAAGAGGAACAGGGGAGGCAGGTGGGCACGCGGCAGGTGGTGGGCCAGGGCGTGGGCCTCGGGGTGGCGGTGAGAGGGGGAAAAGGGGCCGGATGCGTGTGTGCGTGCGTTGTGTGGTGGGATGGATCAGGTGGTGTGGGATGTGGGCTGGAGGGAGAGGGAGGAGAGAGAGGGGTGTGGCCACGTGGCAGTTTGGGACTGGCAGAGGGGGGAAAGAGGGTGAGGTGGCAGCGGCCTATTAGGTGGGGTGAGGTGGAGGCTGGGTTGGGGTAGATTAGTTGGTAGCCTTAGGATTTTGGGTGGACTGATTGGTTGGTCCGATTTAAATCCTGGGGGTGGTCGTTCGGGTCGGGTCGGCCCGTTCGACTGCCCCCACTAAAAATAAATAATATAATTTTTATTTATTTCAAACAAGGCTTTTGCAAACCGATATCAGACAAAACAAACTATTCCGGCGACCCGGATTTTGGTGTTTGAAAAGATGGGGCATTTAGAAAACAAGGACAGGTTTTCTGAAAATAGTTTTTGACAAACAACATATGATGATGACGATGCTATGCACAAATTCAACGCGATTTTCTAGTAGTGGTTTTGCGGGATGCCACAATTCGACACCACTAACAATGGATCTCGCCCTCGAGATCCGCCTCATGGTACCGGAAGGAAAGGTCGGCGATCTGCATCTTCTCGCACCGTGTAGATCCTCGCGACACCACTAACGAAGGTTCATCCTCCATCTTGAAAACGGCGACACCACCAACAAAGGTTCGTTGTTCCTGTTCGTCGAGAGAACACTCCGGAGGAACAAAGGACGAAGGTAGAGGTATCAAACGATAAGGCCACCTCTAACTTCCATTAGAAGAGGGAAAAATTACATTGATCCACCAGTTCGATGTACAGAGCGAACAGTAAGAGTCGGTTAGGGTGATCAGTCCATCCCGGACCCAAACTATCAACTCTCTACATGGGTAGGAGAATCAGGCAACTCAACTCTCGAGATTTAGACTGAAGATCTTCATAGGCGGTTTCCGGAACAAAGGGATGATGCCAGCAGAATTCGTATGAAAGACACACTGATTAGGTTCCGCGATGGTTCCATTGGCATGAACAACACATGCTCAAGGTTAACTCCAACTTCACCAATGCTCGTCCCTCTCATATGTTTTTCAACGACACTGATATCCGGCAAGGAACAGATATGGATAAGGAGCTCAAAAACAAAAGATTGGAGGAAGGGTACAACAGACAAGTTGCAGATTGATGATCGTAGCACCTTCGTTACAAAAGGGAGAAAGCGAAACCCTGAAGGTACGACGGAAACCCAACCACGAGAAATCCTGGACTCGAAGAGAGAGAAGAGAGCGGATTCAAAACACGTAGAGGTAAGAGAGGAATAGCAAAGGGGTGAGGAGTAAAATCAGACCTAATCAGATCTATCCAACCGATTTTTCAAAAATAGTTTTGACACTCTACTTCGGCCGTTAGCTAGGTTATCCTACAGGCTGGACTTGTGGGGTATCGTAACTGCTGAGCTCTGATACCACTCTGTAACACCCTCAGAATCGGACCTATGCAAGTTTTAGCAAAACTCGCCAAACCCGCATAGAAACGATTCAAAGGTGCCCACCAGGCACTTTCGTGCGGGTGGAAAACAAAGTAATAACATTACACAACAGTCCTCGATGGGACCCACAGAACAGATATATATAACAGCGACTCAAAGAGTCAAGAATACAGATATAATATACAAAGATCCAAATCACCTTGAAAACGACAGAGCGTTCGGCTACGGACAAGATGCAAATGGGGCTAAGAGCCCTGAAGAATAACCAATGGCGTCCATAACCCTGCCCAGGCCAAGCCGGAAGGGTAACCCTGCTAACGGCGTCGATCTCAAAACCTGCTTAAACAAAAGGGGTGCCGACAAAGGGCAAAGGAAAAAGAGGAGCGTCAGTACTGAGGCCAGTACACGGCGAGGCTAGACGGCTGGGGCGCGGAGAAGGTGGCCGGAACCGGGGCTCGCGGAAGCCGGGGGTCGCGAGGAAGGAGGTGGGGAGGGGCGTTGCGCGTGGGAGGCGCGGCTCGGGCCTGCGGTGGCGGAGACGATGGCGACGGCGGCGACCGGCGTCGGGAACGGGGCTGGAGGAGGCCGCGGCGGTGGCGAGCGGCCGGGGCTAGGGGCGAGGCGGAGGGAGCCGGCGCGGGGTCGGCGAGGTTGCAGAGGAGAACGCGGTGAGGCGGGGCCTCGAGCTCCCGGAGGCGAAGGGGAGCACGGCGGCCGGCGGGGGAGCGGCGCTGCTGGGGAAGGCTGGTGGCGTCGGGGGAGGCTAGGAAGGAGACGGAGCCAGGCGCGGGTGGTGGAGAAGAGGAACAGGGGAGGCAGGTGGGCACGCGGCAGGTGGTGGGCCAGGGCGTGGGCCCCGGGGTGGCAGTGAGAGGGGGAAAAGGGGCCGGATGCGTGTGTGCGTGCGTTGTGTGGTGGGATGGATCAGGTGGTGTGGGATGTGGGCTGGAGGGAGAGGGAGGAGAGAGAGGGGTGTGGCCACGTGGTAGTTTGGGATTGGCAGAGGGGGGAAAGAGGGTGAGGTGGCAGCGGCCTATTGGGTGGGGTGAGGTGGAGGCTGGGTTGGGGTAGATTAGTTGGTAGCCTTAGGATTTTGGGTGGACTGATTGGTTGGTCCGATTTAAATCCTGGGGGTGGTCGTTCGGGTCGGGTTGGCCCGTTCGACTGCCCCCACTAAAAATAAATAATATAATTTTTATTTATTTCAAACAAGGCTTTTGCAAACCGATATCAGACAAAACAAACTATTCCGGCGACCCGGATTTTGGTGTTTGAAAAGATGGGGCATTTAGAAAACAAGGACAGGTTTTCTGAAAATAGTTTTTGACAAACAACATATGATGATGACGATGCTATGCACAAATTCAACGCGATTTTCTAGTAGTGGTTTTGCGGGATGCCACAAATCACTATACCCAAACTTTGGAGTTTGTTCGCGTGCCCAGACATCTTAAGCACATGCTCACTGACGGAGCTGCCCTCTTCCATATTGCAGTTAAAGAACTTTTCAGAAGCCTCATAACTCTCAACTGCCGCGTGAGTCTCAAATATCAATTTGAGTTCGCGGACAATATCATGTGGGTCATGGTTCTCAAACCTTTTCTGAAGCTCCGATTCCAAACCATACAAGATAGCACACTGAACTGTGGAGTACTGATTCTTCCGAGCGAGGTAAACGTTCTTTACTTCATCGGTAGCATCAGCTGCAGGCGGGTCACCCAGCGGTGCATCTAGCACATAGGTCAAATTACCAGCATTGAGGACAATCCTCAAATTGCGGAACCAATCCGCGAAGTTGCTTCCATTGTTTTTCAACTTTTCTTTCTCTAGGAACGCATTAAAATTGATGCTAGGGGCCTCCATTGATCTACAACATATTTGCAATAGTTTATAATAAGTTTATGACAAATTGAGTTCTAATTAATAGTCAAATTAATCTAGGTGAACTCCCACTCAAAACAATATCCCTCACATTGTTTTAGTGATCACATGAATCAAATCCACCACATCAAAACCGATCATCACGAGAGTTGATGTAGCTTCAATGGCGAACAATCAACATGTTCATCATATCTACTATATGATTCATGCTTTACCTTTCGGTGATCCGTGTTCCGAGACCATGTCTGTACATGCTAGGTTCGTCAAGATCAAACCTTAGCTTCCGCATGAGCAAATCTGGCTTGCTCACGTTGTATACACTTGCAGAATCTAACACACCCGATCATCACGTGGTGCTTCGAAACAACAAGCTTTAGCAACGGTGCTTACTAAGGATGAACACTTTAAAACTTGAAATTTGTGTGCTTGAGGGATCATCTTATAATGCTACCGTCGTTAACTAAGCAACACAAGATGCATAAAGGGTTAACATCACATGCAATTCATAATATGTGATATGATATGGCCTTTCTTCTTTGTGCTTCTGATCTCCATCTTCAAGAACGAACATGATCTCCATCATCACCGGCATTGCATCAAGGTCAATGACGCCGCTCCATGGTTGTCGTCCACCAGTTTCAACTATTACAACTACTTTGAATAGACACGCGAGTCTTAACAGAATTTAAAGACAACCATATGGCTCCTGCCGGTTGCCAACTTACAATAAGGATCATTGCATACATCAAATATAATCACAATCATGGCCATATAACATCACATCACACCCCTGCAAAACAAAGTTAGACGCCTCTAATTCTCTTTGCATATTTTACGTGGTTTGGGGCTTTCAATAAGTGTCGATCTAACTTACTAACAAGAACCACAACGTTGATGTTTGAAATATCAAGTGTCCGTTGTAAATTGGATCTATACTATAATGGGAGAGACAGACACCCGCAAAGCCACTTATGCAATACAAGTTGCATGTTGAGCATGGAGCAAGTCTCATGAACGATGTCATGTAAGGTTAGCCTGGGCCGCTGCATCCCATCATACCGCAAGATGCAAAGTACACAAGAAGCAATTGATAATAAAAGCACCACCGCCAATAATGACCATTGTGTTCTACTCGTGCAACAGATCTACATATAGACACGGCTCTGATACCACTGTAGGGGTTCGTAGCATGGAAAACAAAAAATTCTACCGCATGCAAACAAACAAGCCAAGATCTATCTACTAGATTGTAGCAACGAGTCGATAGAGGAACTCACCCTCAAAGATTCCAAAGTGTTTAACGAGAGCAGATTCTCGTGGGTGATGTAGTCGTACTCTTGCCGATCTCAAGATCGTGTAGACGATCCTTCCGGAGCTGCGTTCCGGCAGCGCTTCCGCAGTCGGTCACACGTTCGGTACTCGATGAAGACCTTCCTCTCCCTTGTTCCAGCAGGCAACGGAGGTTGTAGCACTCTCCTCGCGATTCCGGCAGCACGACGGCGTGGTACCAGAAGTAGAGGAGAGATCTCGCAGGGCTTCGCCTTAAGCCGGAGCGAGTATGGTGGACTATGAGAGAGGCCTTGGTGATCTAGAGTTTAGAGGCACCAAGGGAGGAGGCTAGGCCGGAGGATAGGGCTTGGGGAGAGCCCCAACTCGACGGCTAGGGCAAACCCTAGGGCGGCGGTGACTTGTGGTGGCCGGCGGCTAGGGCTAGGGTTTTGGTGGAGAGAGGTGTAGGCTAGAGGGGCACCCTTGCCCCTTATTTTATAGGTGGGAGGGCGCCGGCCAAGGGGAGGGAGTCCTCCCCCAAGTCGGCCTCCTTGGCCGGCGGGTGGAGGGAGAGGAACTCCTCCCCAAGTAGGTTTCCTACTCTCCCTCCACCAAGCAAAACTGTCGTTTGACTTTTCAAACTAGGATTTGATTTATCCCTTTATTTTGCTCAGCCATGATACCTAGTACATGATGCAATCATTCCACATTGTCATGACACATTCATGTACCCTTCCCCTCCGGAGTGTCGGACCTTCCGGAACCTTCTAGAACATTCCCGATGAAAACACCGGAATCATTCCCCAACTCCGAAACAGGACTTTCCTTATATGAATCTTATTCTCCGGACCATTCCGGATCTCCTCGTGATATCCCGGATCCCATCCGAGACTCCAAACAACATTCATTCTCTTACTCATCATCCCATAACTACTCAACAACATCGAATCCTTAAGTGTGTCTCCCTACGGTTCATGAATTATGCGGACATGATCAAGACACTTCTCCGAACAATAACCAATAGAGGAATCTGGAAATTCATATGGCTCCCACATATTTCTACGATTACTTTGCGATCGAATGAACCACTTACACACGATACCAATTTCCCTCTGTCTCACAATAGTTTACTTATCCGAGGTTTTGATCGTCGGTATCTCTGCATACCTAGTTCAACCTCGTTACTGATAAGTACTCTTTTCTCGTTCCCGTGGTATGTGATCCCTTGTGAGCCAGTCACATTCTTGCAAGCTAATTGGAGGACATTCCACCGAGAGGGCCCAAAGTATATCTATCCGTCATATGGATGGACAAATCCCACTCTTGATCCATGTGTCTCAACCCATACTTTCCGAATACTCAATGCCACCTTTATAGCCACCCAGTTACGGTGTGGTGTTTGACGTCATCAAAGCATCCTTCCGGTGATGGTGATAAGCATGATCTCATGGTCGAAGGAATTAGGTTACTATGTATCAGAAAGCTTATAACAATTGAACTATTAAAATTACTTGATCTTTATGCTACGCTTATGTATAGGAGTATGTCCACCATACCATTCTCCTAATGATATGATCTTGTTATTAACAACATCTCAAATGCTCATGATCAAGAAACTATGATCATTTATTAATCAACAAGCTAGTACTAAGAAGAGGCTTTACTAGGGACTCTAATTTAGTTTACAAATCACACAAGTATTAATGTTTCTTGTTAATACTATTATAGCATAAATGTAAACATTTATCATAAACACAGAGATATAATAATAACTACATTTATTATTGCCTCTAGGGCATATCTCCAATACTTACATCGGGTGGTCGGCACTTCCAGACACCTTTGAGATCGGATCAATCAAACTATTATTCCATGGCAAACTAAACCTTGAAGAAAGCACATAGGAGATATTTTGTATTTTTTATTAATTTCTGCACTCATGCTCATAAGAATAGCGATGAGCAATACATGCGTGCAAATAAAGCACACTAGGAAATATGTACATCTTTTAGGGTTACTTTTGTCTTATTATGAATTATCAGAAGCTCTAAAAAAATTATCTTATTTTTTCATTTGAATGCGGATAAGAATTTTCGTATAGCATCTGTCGTTGGCCCTCCTCGCAATACTTGCCAAATTAATTACCATGATGCTAGCGCTTGTATTATTGGCTTCACGAAAACATTCCATTTTCATGCCACCTAGGATGCCTGAAAATAGTGGTTGGAATTATGGAGGGACTCCAGGAAGAATGCCCATGTATATTTCTTCTATAATAAGTTAACATATACATAATTTGGTAATTGAGTACTAAATTCTTAACTATATGTTTTACTGAATAAACTGTTATCATGTCGAGCCATGCATTACTAAATATACCATGTACCGCATGATCTACGTTCTATACTACAATCGTGTGTTGCTTTCTAAGGTAACTACTACATCGATTAGTTCTCCACATGCCATTTATGTCAAATAGGGCACATGTGCAGACAATGATAACAAAAAAATTCTTACATTAAGATTATCAACATAGAATATTGAGTTATAGTGATTTTAGAGTTGCTTCACTATTGTGCTCGCCGCCATCGCCTTTTCTTTTGTGCGTGCAATGTTTTGAAATAGGAGATGTGTATCCACTATGTGAGTTAAGACAGTGGAAAATAGGTTTTATGTTTGCATCTTTTATCCATTATTAAGAGTTTTGAGGAAAGACCACTTGCTCATAAGAAACGTTTTCATGGGAGCTTGATTATTTGCTATTTAAGTTGAGATGAACGTGGTGAACTGCAGCAATAGACAGCGACAAGGACATATGTACGACACGAGAGTCGAGCCTGCCCTGGAGCCAGGATGTCGTAGGGACAAGCTAGAGCATGTCCAGTCCTCTTTGGGACAACATAATGTCTATGGCTGTGGATCCCCTTACGGACAAGGAGAAGGACCTAAAAAAGTGAGAACTTCTTGGCATATAATTCAATTTTGAATGCACCTCTTAGCCTTGGATGTTCCATTTATTTTGCTCAGCTTTTTGATAGAAAATATATGTGATATTTTGATGATGTACGAGTGCCCATGATATGCATGAATGTCTTGGATTCAATACACTAGGGTCCTGCATATTTCCCTATCATAAGTTTAGATAAGACAGCTTGCTTTTGCATCTTAGTTTTTTTTAAATCGCTCCAGATTTAAATGGTCACAATGTTATCAAACATACAATATGTAATCAAGAGGAAAGAGGAAAGACCGAGTCCTTCTATTTTTTCCTAGACACCATTGTGTCTTTACTTGTCGTTAATACTTCTTCAAGAGATCATGATAACCCTTCTCATGTTGTAATTATTGTTGACTTGAACCGATGGATAAATATTTATATCTGACAATGGTGATAATTCAGATATTTTATATATCTACCATTAAATACATGGTTCTTTTACATCAGGTAGTCCAAGTAGCAAGGAACCGGACTAAATTCTTTTACTATGTTCCAATAACCACGGTAGAATATGATCTCTTTGGTTTTGTATCACATATTGCATATTTAGTAGTAGTTCACATTAATGTTCATGCATGTTGCCTGTGACAGAGCATATATTGCCAGCCAGGAAACACTAGATAAACATGTCTGAATTTATAGGTCAATCAGTTTTCAGTTATCCACCTCTTAAACATGTCCCAGGATGTATGTGTGGCAAAGATTCACCTGAGCTTGATCTAATACAGGTACAACCGAAGTTTAGCTCCGAACATGCTGCTATCGTTGCTGGAGAGCTATTTGAGTGCTATGTTGCAAAACATCATGTTGCACATGTTATCAGTATTTTTGGACTGGGTTTGTATGCTCATCAATGTCACTTAGTTTGCATTATAATTGTGTATACTTCCTGTCCTGAAAGGTTAGTATATTGGGCCATCATGTTGTGGGATTGTAATCGGACTATCTTATAGTCAACCTTCATTGTCCTAACTTCTCATTCCACATTCGTGGTGACCAACTATTTATGCCAAAAGTTACCACGCACTGCGGCGTGTCGCCGCGCCTATGTTTCCTAGTTTTGTCTAAAGTGTTGTTGTAGTTATATAGAAAATGTGTTGTCATTGTGATAAGAGGGAATTTCACTTTTTACCTTCTAGTTTTGCATTTGTGAGACTAACTACCCAGTCGAGTGGAAAATGTTTAGATTACCCCTCTAGAAGTTTTGGACCATAGTTTTATGCGTGTTTATTGGGCAAGGTGTTGACAAGGGTTTAAAAATATCACAACAATGATGCAAAATTGAACATATGGATAAGAAAAGTCTAAACATGATTGTTGATCACATCGTCAGATCTTTACACATTCTACCATGCCACTCCGGCGTAACATGTCAGTCTTATCTAACAGAAACAAGCAAAGTGCTAAACTGGAATGAAATTGTGTTCAAAGTCTCTTAAATTAGATACTTTGGTAGAAGTTCCACTAAATATGGTAATATGTGTCACAAATGCAGAACTTTAGAGTAAAAAAGTGGAATTCAATTAAGTGACAAATATGAGAATATAAAACATCCTTTTTATGCCCCTACCTGGCCATCTTATTTTGGCGGATTGTGTTTATGGTGTTCAGTCTTTCTCCCCCCTCGATTTATAATATGTTTGGTATTGGTAAGTAGTAAAAGAAAGTGAATAAACAACTCATGCCTCAAATCTGGGTTGGGATATGTGTTTTATGTTGGTCCACGTAGAATCCCAAAAGAACACTATCTTTTTTGTGAGAAGAATCTGTATCTAATACGAAATGACATTGTTGTCAATAAGAAAAAACTCAGTTGCATGCAAATCATTTTTAAGAGTTAAGGTAACTCGTGAGGCCCAAGATTCTCTGGTTTTAGAATACGGGCTTTTAGAGATGACATCTTGGATTTTGTTCAACGACTTAGTAGTAGGATTTAATCGCAGGAGTTGTAAGCTGTTGTCTTGTCTATGTATGAACATGTGCGGGGCCAGGTATACACATAGGTGTACAAGTGTACACCCATCATTTTGAAGAAAAACTTTATTTATCTATAATACTTGTGTTCATGACAATACACCTCACATATTCTTTTGTGTTTCGCAATTGCTTGTTGCACTTGCACACCTTTTTTTTTTCAGACGGAGCTCTTCCAATGTGTATGAACCTTTGTACTACCTCGTGGACAATTATACTAGCACACTATAAGAGAGAGAGCAGTAGATTGCGTGCCTGGATCGACAAATATCCGCTTCATCAGCCGCCACTAACACCACTACTAAAGTGTCCCGCAAAAAAACACCACTACTAAAGTGAGAGGTACATGTTTAAAGAAGAGAGCGAAATAGAATGAGCAACCGACGAGTATCTGAGCTCGTATCTCCGTTGCTACCCGGCTAATCCAGGGGAGATGGGAGATGAACATCTTTATTTTTTATTTTTTTGTGTATCGGAAACCTTGTTGATTCATCCACTGGATTATAATTTTATCACATTGTCTTTCTATGAGACGATGGTTGTAGGTCTTTAGTAGGTTCGTTTGTTTTGTTCTGGTTCTGTAATCAGTATGCACTTCTGGCCTTCTTCGGCCCTTCTTTGCTTAATCTATTAAGCGACAGGATTACAATTACAATTTAGAATATTAGCGACACAATATGGGTTATATACTAGTAGTACTCCACATATTCTCAAAAAAAAAAAAGTAGTACTCCACATAGCTGCTTTCACTTGGCTGATTAGATTTGGACACGTAGCGCTCGGATACGCCGTGCGTCACCGTTCGCAAAAGTACTGCAGACAAATCGCTTTCACAAATCGTCAACCGCAATCCGCAAGCAAAGATCCAAACAATGACAATGGCCAAAACCAAACCAATCGGAGCACACACACACACGCCCTTCCCGAGCTCTCGCCGGTTCTCACCGTAACTTCCAATCAACGGAATAACCGATCTCCTATCCTCCTCCTCCTTGCAAGCTACTACGCGTAAAGCCCCACCCGGCAGCAGAGCAGCAGCAGCCCCACCACCAACCACCACCCCCAATGGCGAAGACGCAACCCCGCGGGCCCTCGGGGGAGCCGCTGCTCCCCTCCGCCTGCCCGCCGCCGTACCTCGCCCACCACTCGCCCGCCGCCGTCGACGCGGACTCCTACGTCCTCCTCGTCCCCGTCGGGCGGCTCCGCCACCGCCTCCGCCGGGGCGGCTGCCGCTGCAGCTGCCTCGCGCCTCTCCTCGCCTCCCTAGTCCTCCTCGCCCTCGGCTTCCTCCTCTGGCCCGCCGACCCGGACGTCAGCGTCGCGCGCCTCCGCCTCGCGCACGTCTCCGTCGTCGCGCGCCCCGCCGTCGCCGTCAACATCTCCGCCGCGCTCAAGGTCCGCGTCCGCAACCCGGACCTCTTCGCGCTCGACTACAGCCGCCTCGACATCGACATCGGCTACCGTGGCAAGCCGCTCGGCCGCGTCACCTCGGGGGGCGGCCGCGTCCGCGCGCGGGCCGTCTCATACATCGACGCAGACCTCCACCTCAACGGCATACGCGTCGTCGAGGACGCGATCTACCTGCTCGAGGACCTCGCGCGGGGATCCATACCCTTCGACACCGTCGTACAGGTGGAGGGCCGCCTACACTTCTTCTTCTTCACCGTCCCGGTCCAGGTCCGTGCCGCCGGAACCCTAATTGCCCATTGATTATGCGGTGGAATGAGTGCATTGTGAGTTACTAGATTATTACAACCTGCATCTGTCGTTGGGTGTCATTTGTTCAATGTGCTTTCTCCTTCACACTGGAAGCCACATAGGCATATCTATCGTATACATTAATTGCAAGTATAGTGCTGAAGCAAGTTAGAATCCTCTTGTGCCAGGCAACGTTTGGGGACCGTGTATTGTCAATCTTATTCAGTTTTATATGCATCTTATATCGAAAAATGCACCTTATAAACAAACATTGTGAATTACTAGATTATTACAACCTGCATCTGTAGTTAGGTGTCATTTGTTCAATGTGCTTTCTCCTTCACACTGGAAGCCACATAGGCATATCTGTCGAATAATTAGAGTATAGTGTTGAAGCAATTTAGAATCCTCTTGTGCGAGGCAAGGGTTGGGGACCGTGTATTGCCAATCTAGTTCAGTTTTTTATTCATCTAATATCGGCCGCACCTTCTAAAAAAACAGATCCGAAGCAAGTGCAAAAAAAAAATCAATGGAGAGCTTTGCAACAAACACCCTGCAACTCGGGATTGCGATAACTTTCACCAGCCAAACATTTGTTGGTTACCGCTTTAGCTTGAGAATAGGGCTATGATACTTTCAGGAGAAATATGCTCTAACTTCCATAGTCAGGATTCAGTAAACTGCCACAGCCTACCATCATTCTAGTTATGATCTTTGATCTGTTGTCTCTTGCATCTTGTTCATCTTTCTATAACCATTTGTCAGGGGTGTAATACGATACGTACATTGAGAGATGATATAACAATCATTTTTTGCTTATCCCCTTTGTGTATGATCTGCTAACTCAAGGGGCTGCAGAAATTATCATTTTTTTCAAGAAGGAACCTGAATAAAGTAAACGGAACATATGTTTTCAGTCATGTATGAAGAAGACCAACAAAACATTTGATGGCCTAATATGTTACGTTTCTAACTGGTTAACATATTCAATAGCGCATAAATGATGTATACACAGCTTCAGAAATATTTATAGATAAATATGCCATTTTACCAATGTTTATAGGTTTATGTGCCCCTTCCTACATTCATGTTGTATTGATCTTGATCTCGAATTACTAATGAAACTGGATTGCCAAATTGATGCTATTTTTTTTCTGATTTGCATGTTTGGACGAAAGCGTTTGTGTCAAATGAGTGAAAAAACTGAAGTTACTACTTGGGCCTTAGTCGTTTGTGTCAAATGATAGTCTGGAAAATAGTCAAATTGCCTAAGAAACATAAAATTTGCGGCTTCCGTATTTAAAAAAAAAAATATTATGGTGGCATGCTACACCAGAGAAGTTCGTAAACCCAAATACTTGTTAAAGGGAGTTATAGAGGAGATCCCATGTGTGCTTCTCGGTGTGATTGTACGATTCTACCAAGTGGACATGGGAACTACAAAACAAATATGTCAAAACATTTACTTCTACCGTGCTCGAACAATTCTACCACTCTGCTGCCATGGAGATCCCACCGCAGAGCCTTGACCTTGCAGCAGGCATGCCTATCTTAAATGAAATTTAACTAGCACATGATCAAATACATCGCCAAGCGATCCGATACCATGTGTCAGACGTATCTATAATGGGCAAATATACCCAACTCATACCCTTTTCAGGGTAATTCTCAAGGCCACCGAATCAGTGGGTTCATTCTGGCCAGCAAGGCCTATCTTTTGACGTGCAATATTGAGAGCTTCCTAGTTGCTTGGCTACCGACAGAAAAAAACAATTCTCAATTTGAAATTATTGGCACCTGGACGGATAAGTTGAATAATTCCAATTTTCTGAAAGAGATATGCAGAATAGTCGAGATGAACTGGACAATGGAATGTAGATGTAAATATGGCTTGGCTACTGACAGAAAAAAACAATTCTCAGTTTGGAATTATTAGCACCTGGACGGATAAGTCGGATAATTCAAATTTTCTGAAAGAGATATGCAGAATAGTGGAGATGAACTGGACAATGGAATGTAGATGAAATATGGCAGGTAGTAAGCAAAAAAATAAATATGGGCCCCACCCCTGAAATTAGCCTGCTTTAGACTTTTAGGGCTCTCAGCACTTGTTACTTGGCAGCAACTGCCCAGTTACGAACAATAAAGTTTTCCTTGGCTTCGACAACCTTACATTGTTACCTTTATCATCATATTGTCATATTGTTGGAGACAAAGATGCCTCAGTTCAGCATCTCCCCATCTTTTGCTTTGGCACTGTTGATTGTCCGCTTCTTGCAAGCATTTGCAGTCATTTTCCTTGTTGATGCACATAAAGAGTAGTTTGTGTCTTGTGAAAGAAACTCGTTACATATGTTTGTTACATTGCTTAGGAGCAGCCAGGTCCTAGTTATCCAAATTAAGAGTATAGTACCTGCATTTTCTTTGACAATTTTCAAATTTTCTCTAAACCATGTCTCAAGCAACATTAGTGGATCAAACGCAGGCTGAATCTCTGTTTTGCCCTTGTGTATTTGTCTCTTAGTTATGGCTATGTCTGTATGAGTTGTGTTGTGTCATGACCACACATGTAAATGCGCTGGGCCTTGTCGCCCTGGGCATTGGGCCAGCCTCGCTTGGAGAGGGATGGATGCATCGGAGAGGGGCTGCACATGCAAGGGGATCGAACAAGTCTGATGATTGGAATAGAACCAAACTCTGCTCGCTACTCTCTCTGCTTTTCCTCTCTGTTCCAGTTGGATTCAGGCGATTTTGATCGTGCCTCACGATGGCAATCATACCGGCAAGGGGGTGGTGTGACAATTTGGTATCTAGAGCCAGGTTCCCTCCACAAATTCCAACCAAAAAAATTCCCCCAAATTTCCCCCCCAATTCGATTTGGTTTTCAGTGAGATTGTGGAGGCGATGAGGGAGGTAGATACAACGATGGATGATAGAGATCAGCAATCACGGCGAGCCTCAACGCCTCGCATGCGTTGCTGGCTTCTTGTGCGTGGCGACTGGGTGTCAAGGAGTCGGAATGGCAGGAGGCCACCAAGGCTTCGGTTGCCACGATGACTGGGTCGTTGTTCGTGCCGGATCCAGTGCGTGAGCAGCCGGAGACCAAGCCTTCTTCATCCTCCTTCATCTCCACGCATCGGGTGGTGACTGCTGGTGCTGTACACGCGGACGCAGTCGTCAGTCCCACCGTGCCCACAAGGAGTTTGACGGCTGGTTTGTACTTCAACTCCGGTAACAATCATGCAATGGTCGTGTTTCCCTGCTGGGGTAACACACTAGCTGAGGCCCCGGTGCCAATGGTGTTCTCATTGGACCATACACTGCAACCGTTTGTTGCCATCAAGTTTGGCACACCAGCACCCGCCATGTGCTCGACAAAATGCGGCCATGCCAATGCTAACATGCAGCTGTCTGTGGTCTCCTGGGAACCGACTCCGCGTGCATCTTCGTCCATTGTGGGGCTCAAAAGGACTCTTGCCGCGTTGGCCGGCTGGGTAGACGTCTTGGAGGTGCTCACCAACATTGGAGGTTTGTCCCTGTTTCTAGAGCTATGTGTGGATGCTCCTGGTGAGGTGTTTGAGAAAATGCTTCTTAAGGAGATGGTTTGGGATGAGGAGGTTGCCGATAGCATGCTCACTCATATTAGCAGCTCCTCTCTGTTCCTAGAGCTGGGTACAGAAACTAATCAAGAGCTGCAGGGTCATACTGGCTCCGATCATGGAGTAGGGGTTCCGTGTGTTTCTTGTGACACAATGATAGTCAAACTGGAGAAGGTGCAGTATGTCAATATTAATCAGCGCATTCACAGGCTTGGGCATACAAGGTTAGAGCTGGCTGGCGGCTTTGATGTAGTGTTAAACTGTACAAGCTTATGGTAAACAGAGCAGATGGACAAGTTAAGTAGCCCTTGGGATCCTGGAGGTTCAAGGTTTGCATGTTGGGTACTGGATAACAAGCATCTTGGTACAGATATCATTGTGTCTTTCATGAACCAGCTGCTCCATTTATATGTTTGGGAGAATTGCAAGTCCACAGTTCATGCAATTGAGCCCTATGTTCAGTGGCCCCTAGAAATTATAGAAATTGTTCTTATGGATGCAATGTTTGTTCAGTTGGTCCAGAAATCAGTTTATCTGCCTGTGCTTTCCATTCAAGTGATCAAAGAATTACGCAACTACACCGTTGCTGGAAACAGCACTGGTTACTGCATGCACAACCTGCTGACGGATTCAATCTTATGGCTTGGAGATCATGGGCTGGTAGCGGAATTAACATTTTAGAGGTTAAATCGTCACTTCCTATCTTTTCCCCTAAAAAACCTGGTGTAGGTTTGGGGTTAACGTTTTAGAGGCCATATAAAATCCTGTACAATGGACCCTTGTTTTGCAGACGAGATGATGACCATCTCAAACAATGCAAAGTTCTGCTGTGAAAACCTTCATGGCAGCCAAGCCGGTTCCACAATTCTAAGCTTATGGCTTTCACAATCATCTTTGAAACAATATTTCCTGATGCCACTAGTTGATTTACCTTCTTAGTTTCTCATGTTCTGGGCAAATGACATGATATTTATATTTTTATTGTTGCAAAGTAGGACTCTTAATGATATAGGTAGATCGATAGTGTTAAGGAACTTTTTGAAATGGTACTCAGTGATTTCATTATATGGTGGTAATCTGTTACCGTTTTGGATTTTCGGAGTTATTTTTTCCAAATGAAGTGTCTTATCTGTTATCGGGTTATGTTGGGTCTGTTGCCTGATTTAATCTATTGAGATATTCTCCTATCCTATGAGTCCTCCCAATCTTGTAGATCTTTGGTTCCTTGCTGGAATCATTATCATTTTTTCTGAACTGATGATATCATTATTCCATACATGGCTACATAACAAGAGCCATGGTGTCTCAGGCCCCTACTGTCCCCTTCTTTTAGATTCTTTCGCCATTAATCAGAGATGGCATACTGATATGCCTGCATGATGTTTCCTTGCAGAATGAATATACTCTGTCCCGAAATATGTGACATGGATTTTTCTAGATTCGCATGTATCTACACACTAAAACGCGTCTAGATACATGCATATTTAGACAAATCCAAGTCACTTATTTCTGGACGGAGGGAGTAATATTTTCCCTCATGCATGACAGAACTATGGAAATAGTTGATTTCTGTTTTAGATACCAGAAAGACTTTGCTAGAAGAAGAAAAGATGCGGATTTTTTTATTGGCGCATCAGTTTATTATTATTGTCTGTACCAGTTTATGCTCATATGTACTGAAGCCCTTGTATGGTTGTTGCAGGGTAAAATAGCTTGCGTTGTTCATGTGAATCCACACGATCAGACCATAGTACACCAGGATTGCTATCCAAAGGTAAAAAACTGTGAAGTCATTCTACCCTCTGGAGGTTGATTGCAATCTTTTCAGAATCTTACCAGCTCGTATTTTCTATCAGTGAGTGGCTGGCGGCCTCAAGCTATCTTCGCGAGTGTGAGTTGATTATTTCAAACATCGCTGGGAGTGCTGTTGGTTGTTGTAAACGTAATCCACTGGTTATGGATGTGCACGTAATGACATTTCCCTTGTACACTATACCTACTGAATAGATGGGCCGTTTGTAAATTTGTTGGCATGCCTGAATACTGTAGTTTCAATCCATGTTAATATCAACCAGTTCCATTACGATAAGAGTTAACAGTGTCAATGTTTAACATTGGTGTTTTCGATGATGGTTCGCCGGGTTAAGTTCATGGGAACTGGGATCACCTGGCATCGATAGGCCATCTGGTAGTAGCTGTCAGTGGACTTCTCCGAACAGGGATGGCCAGTTGTCTGTTCTTTTTACATCGTTTACAGTTAGTATGCTAACCACATCAGTCATCACCTTAACGTGGTGGATGAAAGCACGCATTGGATGGGAAACATTGGGCTAAAACGCTTCCAAACCAATTTCTCGTAAAATATGCATACGGAAGATTCCATCACATGATCGAAAATGACTAGTGTAATGTATACAAGGAGGTCATTTGCTTATTAGTACTTCATCCGATCCATATTAGTTGACTTAGGTTCATCTAGATATATTATACGAATGTATCTTGACAAATCTGAGTCAAGTAATATGGATTAGAGGGAGTACTAAATCGATCGTCACTATCAGTGCCTAACTGTCACAGTAAGCAGTTCAGGGCCATCAGGGGACCCTAATCTCAACCTGGTACTCTAGGTGGAGCAAAGCGCAGCTCGTTATCCAGATGTCCAGTTATTACAAGGCGGTAGCACTAATACTGGCTAATAGTCTATGCTATTGCTACTTACTGCTAGCTTACCACGTCAGGAGGAGAATCAGAAAACACGGTGCGGTGTTGCCTGTGCTGACAGTGCAGATTGCAGATGCACTATTTGGCCTGGCTCGGGTTGGACGATGTTCCGGGCGGCGGCGGCAGTCCGCCGTCGAGGCAGCTGCGGCACCTGAGCTCCACGCACCCTTCGACGTCGTGGTCCGCGCTGGGCGCCACGTGCCTCCCCCCGCACGCCCGCGCGAGGACGCCCGCGAGCGCCGCGGCGAGCACGATGGCCGCCACGATCACCACCAGCGTCTCCACCGACCTCCCCGTGGACGACCGCGCAGCCGGGGCCTGGCGGTGCGCGTACGAGGCCGCGGCGGCCTCCTGCAGCGACCTTCTCACCCACGGCACGGCCTCCTCCATCGCCCGCTGGTCTGGTCACCACCCTGCCTCTCACTCAGCTCTCAGCCGCGCCGCGCCAGCTGCTAGCTAGCCCGATCCCCTCGCGGCGCCGCTACTTATAATAAGCTCGGCGCAGGCAGGCAGCCCATGCACGCGGCGGACAAAAGAGCGGTCAAAGAGGTCATCGGCGCGCGCTCTCTCTCTCTCTCTCTCTGGGTAGTGCACACCATAGTGACACTTGCTGAAGCTGCTACTGCTACTGCTGCTACGGTGACCGTTGCTCCCACATATACGTAGTATACATCGTACGGTGGATTTTGAAACGATGTGGCGTCTCTTTCTCCCTCTCCCTCTCGGCTCTCGCGCCTGGGAAATTTTTAGGATTTTGGTCTGGCTGAATTGCTCGCGTTTTGAAACTGAGATGGAGGGAGAGGTGATGTGCGTGCGTGCGTGGCGCAGGCTGGGCAGGACGGACAGGCGGCCGCGCGGTTGCTTCTTCAGCGCTGTGCAACTGTGCAAGGGGAGGGCCCGACTACGACATGTCGTCGGGTCAGGCGCTCTGGGTGCGGGGTGGGGGCCACACCAGCTACTGCTACTGCTCGTCCAGTCGTCCTCGTCTCGTCCGGGACCAGCTTTGCGCGGAGCAGAGCAAGGTGTGGCGCCAGTGGGCTCTGCGCCCCCGCGCGCATAATCCTGCTGCAGCCCGCACCACGGGTTCTTCGTTGTTGGGTTGTTAGCCCCGTGGGCTCATCTCGCGTTACTCCCTCCGCCGTCATCCGCTAGGCAGGCAGCATTTACGGCACCGGCGCTCCCTTAACGGGGTAGGCCCATTTCCCCCGCTGCTTCCTTTTCCTTTTACTCTAGACAGAGAACATAGCCCCCGTCGTGTAAATTGTCTGATAAAAATGTCATACTACTTCCTTCTATCCAAATTAATAGCCTCGGATTTTTACATCTAATAACCTTTTTTTTGCTAGAAAGATCCAGTGATACATCCAACTCACTATGGCATCTAATCCCGTCGTGGGCTGCTATTTCTCTATGGCATCCAACTTCGTCATCTTTCGCCCAACTCTCTTCTCCACATTGCTTGCTTCCTCACTTTTTGCGAGTGCTGGCTCGGCATTGAGCCACACTTTGGCCTTTTCCGGAAACTTTATTCCGTGAAGAGGCAGTCTGGTTTGGATGGTGTTTATCCCATTGGGGGTTGCATCATCTCTCTTAGTCCCAATCTTCTTTTCTTTTCTTTTTCCATGTCCGAATCCGTCCAGTACTGGCGAAGGCGATGGTTTTACATCCGCGACTCCGTAGTGCCTGGGCAAGATTTTGGTCTTGTTCCTTTTGACCCTTTCCAAATCATTGAGCCAAAAAGGTCTTGGAAAAACAAAATCTTGGATGGCGAGGTGGCGGAAATAGAGGCCCTTTACCGTCGGGTGGAGGATATCCAGCTAATTCTGGAGAAGGAAGTGAACGGTGTGGACATCATCCGGACGTTTCTTGAGCGTCGGGTGCAGCCTCTCCAAGCGAGGGCGCACCCGATGTTTCTTTATTCTGGGCGCCGTGATCCGACAAGGGTTTCGGCTGAGAAAGTCTCCGAGGAGGATCTTGACAAGACCCTTCGCGCGCTGCTGAAGTTCAAGGCCGGAGAGAAAATCCCGGGAAAGTCGCTGACTCCGCCGTTTTCTTCGGCGTTGGCTGTTCCACAGGTGTAGATTTGTGTGCGTAGCGCTTTTTTGTCGACTGCGTATTTATTTCCTTTGTTTGCTAACAAAGTTCCTTCTGTTGTGGCAGAGCTTCAAGGTACCGGGCATGGTACCGCCATTGCCTGAAAAGTATCCGAATGCCCCGGATAATGAAGTGGTCGAGTCCATGTCCGAACTTTCTTCAGCGCGATCTCCGGCCGAAGATGCCGACGAGTCGAGTGAGGACCATACACGCAAACGATCACGGAGCTCCAGCGAGTCTTCGGATGCATCGACTCCTCCGACTCCTAGAAATCCTCTGGGCCTTGAGCGTCATAGCGATGGTCATGGAGATTCTTCCTCTCCCATTCCCGCCATTCCTGTGCGGGCTGTGGTACCGCACCCGCCAGCGAAGCGGGAGAAGGAAGAAAAGAAGGAAGAGAAGAAAGAAGAGAAGAAGGAAGAGAAGAGAGCCCGAAGGACTCCTCCTGTCTTCGACCTGAGCTCGCTGGGCTCGTAAGTTTTTTGTTATACTACTGTCCTTTTTCCTTTTTGATTTTGCACTTGTGCTGATTGCTTCGTATGCAGGCATTCCTCCCGCGACTCCTCCAGTGATGGTGCGCGGTAGATAATGGGGGAGTCAAAAATTTCGTCTCCTCCTCCTCAGACGGTGACGACTTACAGAACAACCCAAAGAAACGCATACGAATTTGTGAATCCATTAACATGGATCAGAGGAAGTAGTAACATTATCTCATACTCCTAGCACGCTAGATGTCCTCTGTAAAATAGTACTCCCTCTGATCCACTCATACAGGTTTAATTAATGCAGATAAACTTCAGGCGGACTTTTTTTTTGCTAAAACTGCAACAAGTATTTCGGATCTGGGGATTAGATATATGTTTTGCATTGATCTGTCGCTTAAAGTTGTCTCTAAAAATAAATGTTTGCTTCTCTCGGATTACGGAATTAATGAAATTATGCCCTCTTTGGATTGTTGAGATTTTTTTGGTTGGATCCTCATGAGTTTTTCTCTATGGACTGCATTTTGATATTGTGAATGAATAAATCAATATGGATTGGATCCATATACATCAGTTACATAAGAATTTGAACATCCATTTGAACCTCTTTTTAAGACTCTTTTTATATATTTTTCTTGTGTTTCATCCAAACGACCATCCATGAAATTTTCATGTATTTTGGGCTCGCCATCTATGTGTTGGCAAACTAGTCTGAATCCCATGTTTTTCCAACTACGCTTCACAACCCTATGATCTAAAAAGGCACTTAAACCAAAAAAAAAATGTGACTAAGAGAAGGCCTCAATAATAGAGAAAATGCTGCATCTTTCTAGAGATCCTATCTATGAGAAGGCAAAACCTCTTTTCTCAATTCCCTCCTCTAATTCAGCAATCATCACATGTGCCATTGCTAAAATAATATCATCGTACATAATCTCGACACTTTGTTCTACAACTATCCCTATTTGGTTTTCTAGTTACATGATGTTTTTTCTTATTATCTCTTCTCTTTGTTACTTTACTTTTATTTTTGTTTCATTTGTTATTCTATGTTTTGAAAAGTACGAGAATATATATGAAAATAATTATTGTCAGGTATATTAATTCTTTTCCATATACATGTTTTTAAAGTTTTTTTTGGATAAAGTAACATTATTAATTTTACTAATTAGAATATTTTGCATCGTGGGTTGTCTCTATCAGGCGAATTTCTAGAAATGCAACAAAATCTTGAATATGTTATTTCTCAAAAGACATTTTGCGAAGCATGCCACATTTCATCTATTGAGTGGACATGCTAGCTCTCAAGCCCATGTGTGTATATACAAATGCATTTCCTTTTATAAATATTCATGATTTTAATTTGATGCAAAAACATTTTCAAATTAATAAATAGCAATGGGCAAAAAAATAAAAATATTACTACACAAAATTCCATTTCATGTTATATTTATGATTTATGCGCAAATTCTTTCTTTTTCCATCTAAAAAAACTTTTTCAGGAAAAAAAACATTGATTCATTGTACATGTCTTAGTTGAAAGAACGGGAACGGACGGTACCGAAGTATTGGGATACGCGCTACGCAAGCCAAAAAAAAAATTAGCTGCATAAGAAGAGCTTTTGCGAGGAGAGATGCAATGAATTATACCCTCATAAATCGAACTAGTGGAAGTTTGTCGATAACGAGGTTGATCTATACGCGAGTTAATCTCTGCAACTAGACTTGTCCAGTCACAAGGAGGTGTACTCCCACAATTATCGATTTCTACAGCTAGTCGATTAGCCACGAGTAGAATCTCCTTGTAAAAATCCGCACGATCAAGTGTTAAAGTAGACGACACCTCCAAGGTATCCGCAGGTATGGGCCGCATCGGCGTGCGATCAAGTGCACCGTCAAAGCGGGGAATCAAGTCGATGAAGACCCGGCGCTCCGCGATCGCCATCTAGATTAGATCCCAGTTAGATGTACCTTTGGAGTGAACTTCCAAATTCCAATTCACATCACATGAACACTATAGTTCTTTTTTTTTGCGAAATTCCGTCAATATATTAATAATCATCAGCAGTCTAAAAAGTCTTAAAAGTAATAAAAATTAGAATAAAACGCTGGACCACCTAGCGATTACTACAAACACTAGCAAGAGCCGAATGAGCGTGGCCGTCCTCACCCCTCCAACTATAATTCGGTTTGGATAAAAGGCTTAGGAAGAGTGAAATGAATATCATTGTTGTGGGGGTTGCGGCAGTGATATATATGGGGATTTGGAAGGGTAGTAATTTGGCATGTTTTGAAAACAAATGGCCAGATGAGTCGGTCACTGTGATGCTTTGAATTTGCCTTTGGATTCAGTGGTGGAGTTCGTTGCCAGTGAGACCGCGCACGCAAAGGATGATCAGCTCGTGATTGCGCTACAAGTTTGCTGGACTCTAGAAGTTTCCAATGCTAGGAAGAGCTGTGCGTCGTCCATCGATACCAAGAATAGGGTGTGAGAGACTGGTGTGTTTGGTTGACAAAAACTTCTACTCCTACTAGTGAGTTTTCAAAAAAAAAATCGGGGAAACATTTTATCTCAAAAGAAAAGGTGTGTGCACCGAGTTGCTTAGCAGCTGAACCACTCGAGGAGACGTGGTCCGGCCTCATGATCACCCGCCCACTCATATTCCACCGCTAAAACTGACAAAGCGCACGTGTTGTAACTTGTAATAAGCTTGCTAATTATCTGATTCTCTACACGGGGTCTGATCGATCCCCCAAAGGCCAAAACCACTGATCCTGAATGTGCCGCGAAGATTGTGCCAGTAATAATCGGGGTAGAAATATGAAGCTGCATTTTGCGGCCTACGTGTCAGCAGCTGATCTCCAGGCTCTATCTGTTTGACTATTATTTTATTACTAGAACGGGCGCTAGTGTTTTCAAAGCGTTGTTTCGATTTGGATCTACTAGTATACGTGCAGTGTGTTAAATGTAAAATCGAGAGAACACGAGAGACAACAACAAATGATTTAACTGTTGTTTTATTCCATTGTGATCAACCTATTTATACAAGGGGAACGAACGCGTATATAGGACGCGTCCGTACGAAAAGGCATGAGGAGAGTCGGTTGACAAACCAACCGACATAGGAAGGATTATTATTTAATTAACCTATTAATTAAATCCTAACACTCCCCCTAATCCTTCCTTATCCTTGGGATCGATCATCTTTGGAATGATCTCCTCCAAAAACCCTGTGGGAAAAATGCGAGGAGTAGTGTGTATAATATGTTGCTAAAACTCCTTTAAACCCAGTGGGAAAATAAAGAGAAAATGGTGCAACATATAATGGTTAGATATGCTGTTAAAACTCCTTCAAACCCAGTGGGAAAATAAGGAGAAAATGATACAACATATAATGATTATTGCCTCCATGTTAACTCCATATGAGAAAAATCTTGTAAAAGGGAAAAACCCATAGAGTTTAAAGGATAATATATATGTCATGTATACTTTCCTAAAAACCCTAAGTGGGGAAAAAAGAAAGTATGACATATAATCTTGTGTTGATATTACCTCATTAAAAACCTTGATGAGAACCTGGATAGTAAACTCATAAAGGGAAAAAGAGTGTAATATGATACTTTGAATAGGAGTAGTCTAGGATGATACTCCCCCTGATTCTTGCAAATCCTGAAGCCGTCAAATACCAATTCCATAAAAATATTTATGGAATATGAAAGTTGGTAGAGACTTCATGAATAGATCAGTGAGGTTATCACATGATTTGACTCGTAAGACGTTCATTTCCTGACTCTTCTGGAGTTCATGAAGATAAACCAATTAATAGGCAATATGCTTAGTGATATTGCTCTCGATGTATCCTATTTGCATCCATGCAACACAAGCAACATTATCTGTATAGACAATGGTCGATGATTCAAGAGAACCAATACCACATGACGCATGTATGTGGTTTATCATTTTGTAAAGCTACACATGACAATGTGGCTTTGTATTTCAGAATGATTGGTAGGTGTAGTCACCGAAGTATATTTCGAAGACATCAATGGAGTGACACTTCTACCATGTAGGTACACAATATGGGGATCATTCAAGTAGCCAACATCAGTGTATTCTGATGGTATTGGAGATATCGAAAGATATTCTTGATTCCCAACCAATTGTCTTGGTGGGTCCAATGGCACTGGGATATGGAACTTCAAGTCCCAACATCCCTTCTACATCATCCCTTGGTTTGAGTGAATCTTTCTCTACGTCTAGAGATCGAACAACCGGTCATGGGAGATGGATATGACATGTCTATTTTTAGGTTTCTCCAATATTTATAATATAGGAAACTTGGTGTACCATAATACTTGAGTGAAGGAGTTCGAGTTGTGGTCTCTAGAACTATTTGGTTTTATCCAAATTCTTCATCTCAAATTCTGTCTTTTAGATGATCACGTGCTTCGTCATTGTAGGAGTAATCCTTGAGCATGATAAACACGCATGGGTAATCATTATTGTAGGAGTAATCCTTGTGTATAAGGAACTCACTATGTCGGTTGTACCAGAATATACCAACAACAATAAGCCATGTAATGACTTATTGATTTTACACAATGCATGTTGTATTTACATTTCGATTCGGATAGAGATTCCATCGGGAACCATACATGTCCAAATCTAGTGATCCACATGAAATGTCGTCACTACATCTATCAACTGCATAGATAGATGATTTTGCACTGCCAATGATATAATTATCGGAAAATTTTGAGGATTCCAATCATGTCTGGAGAGTAGGTCTCGGATCTCTGCGAAAACCCGACCTTATGCTACAAGCCTTGCGTTCTCACCACCTTGTTGTTCTCATTCCGTTTTTGAAAGAGAACATATGGAATCCCATGCATAGGGAATTCATTTGGAAGAGCGAGGCTAATTCTTCTTGGATTGCATCCTTTGTTTGTTTCAGTCAGAGCGAGTGGTTTACACTCTTCCATGACCATGGTCTTTGTATCTGAATCATTTGAAGGATGTTTGCAATCATACAAGAGAATGTTTGTCGACAATTGTAGTCTTGGTTATATGATTCTCCATAATTAATATTGTTGGAGGAAATCTCATGCACCCATGATGACTCTTCGTGATTTCCCAATAAGCGTGAGTCCGGGTGTTCCGATGTCCCAGCCAGTGTGTGCAAGCTGAAGCTGGGGTTGTGGAAGTTTTCCTTCCACTGGGTGTATACTACCCATAAGGTGTTTATCAACACAAGGTTGACTTGCATTTACTGATTTAGAGGATATCTCCTCGATTTCCTTTGTTGCTTGCAGGAAGCTAGATTCTGGTTAGAGGCCATACTACTCCTCCTCTTCTCGGGTACGGAGAGTTGAGTGGTTTTTATTGGTACCTCCACTCTTTCAGGCGCGTTTCTAGCCGGACTAAAGGATTTTGTAACACCTTTGAGATCAGTAAATGAATCTGGCAGGTTATTTGCAATATGTTGCAAATATGTGAATTCCGGACGTAGTCCAAATTCTTGAATACGTGGATATAAGGCGGAACGTGTAGTCCCAATTGATTTCCTGGCATTCTATGTGGTACTTGAATTCTCCCCCTAATGCCCTGGAAATAATCCATCCTTGGATATAAAAATCAACATACTGGGCAATGAATGGATCCCGCAAGAAGGGTTCCAGATACTTTGTGATCGACAAAGATCTGTACCCCACATTGATCCCTAGTCTGTGGGCCCTTTCAATGTATGTTGCGGTGGTGAGATCGGTACGCGTGAAGCGCTTCCGAACTTACGCAGATGGAAAATGCTTGGAGGATTTACACGTATCAATTGCAGAGGGGAAGTACTGCTATATACAGTTAATCGGTCAACAGTGTGTAAAACTGCATGACTCCAACGTAAAGTTGGTAGTGCATTTCATCGACAAAGTCATGCAATGAGTTCGATCCTCTTATTCAGGGATTCAACCAAACCATTATGAGTGTGGATGTATTAGATAGAGTGCTGAACTTCAATCCGCATGGCCATGCAATATTCATTGAAGGCACATGAGGAAAATTCTGCAACATTTTCTGTGTGAATTTGTCAAATTCTACTTTCTCGATAATGGGCCTGTAACTTGATTACTTCCCTCATTATCATGGTAAATGCATGGTTCCATGTGGACAGAAAACACATGTATGAGCATCGTATAGATGCATAATTGAGAACCATGAAAAATACCTTAAAAGATCCACACAATGGTTGGGAAATAACAAATTTCTCCCTGGATGTGTTCAAGGAACTGAAGCGGTCCAACTTATATTTTGAGGTGCGAATGCCTCAAAATTATCTTCCTTGTGTTGCACAATATACACACAAAGTCTGATGACCGAGGAAATTTGGACTCATGCAACTTGTGACCAATGAAATTGTTTTGTATGCAACATGTGCTACGGGTGGGATGTACATGTAGTACATTCCAAACAATAGAGAGAGTATTTTTTCAAATACTTGTTCCTCATCCATCGGACTACCCCTATAGAAATCTATATATCGAGTTGAAGGATTTTCGCTATGGAAATCTTTTCTCAGATAAATAGATCATACAATCTTTTTTTATATCAGAGTGCTGATGCAATGTATTGTGATATACAATACTTATGTTCTGTTACAACATCACAAAAGGACATGATTAAAATTGATCACAAAGGAGATAATGGGACTAGTCAAAGTCTCCAAACATGTCATTTGAGGCATACTCAACAATCATGTTCTCCGTGCTCATAGGATCCGTGCTCATAGGCTTCAAACCGTTTCCTATGAGGTTCTTTGCGTTATTGGGATTGCTGTTAGAGAATTTCCAGATGCTTTGGGTTATTGCACTTGTTAGTAGGATGCGTGTAGCATCCACACTTGTCACAAAGCCTAGTTTTGTCATACTTTGGTTTTGCGGTGCCATCCCACGGTCCGAGTTTTGAGGCTTGTTGTTCTGGTTGTGCTTACGCTTACCCTTGAAGTTTGATTGGTTGCTATTGAAGGCACCACCAAACTTTCTTTCATTCGCGACATTCATATGAACTTCCGGCAAAGGTTGGGAACCAACCGGGCGCTTAGAGTCATTCATAGCAAGAAGCTCATCATGCTTTTCGGCCTGAAGTAGGATATGAATAAGGTCTGAATAGACCTGGTAGTCACGAGCGCGGTATTGGTGCTGGAGGATCCTTTTAGATGGGAGCATAGCGGATAGAGTTCTTTCTATCTTTTTCGCATCTGTAGGTTCCTTCTCACAAAAGCGTAATTTAGAACTTATCTTATGAACTTCATGATTGTAATCCCCGACGGACTTGAAGTACTGGAATCGAAGATGAGTCCAATCATGAAGTGCTTTAGGCAGGATAACTGCCTTCTGCTTTTCATACCTCGTTTTGAGGGCCTGAAACAAAGTAAATGGGGATTCCTCCTCCTCCAAATACTCGGACTTAAGATCTGGGTGGATATGGTGTCTTATAATGTATAAGGCAACATATTGTAACACCCTCAGAATCAGACCTATGCTAGTTTGAGCAAAATTCGCCAAACCCGCATAGAAACGATTCGAAGGTGCCCACCAGGCACTTTCGTGCGGGTGGAAAAACAAAGTAAGAACATTACACAACAGTCCTCGATGGGACCCACAGAACAGATATATATATACAGCAGCGACTCAAAGAGTCAAGAATACAAATATACGGTACAAGATCCAAATCACCTTGAAAACGATAGAGCGTCCGTCTACGGACAAGAAGCAAATGGGGCTAAGAGCCCTGAAGAATAACCAATGGCGTCCATAACCCTGCCCAGGCCAAGCCGGAAGGGTAACCCTGCTAACGGCGTTGATCGCAAAACCTGCTTAAACAAAAGGGGTGCCGACAAAGGGCAAAGGAAAAAGGAGCGTCAGTACTGAGGCCAGTACACGGCGAGGCTAGAATTCGGCGGTCCTCGCCTACATAGGTGTGGTGGACTGAAGCGGCAGCGGCAGCAGGCACTAAACAACCTATAGAGACTCGATACAACTGGCGGTTATCAGAGAGGGGTGAGAATGGCCTAACCGGATCCAACCTGAAGCTAACACCAATCAAACCCATCCTGGTATTTCCCCCTCGAGACCAAACGAGGAAGTCAACCGAGGAACTCACACAGTTGGCAGTTTTATTTTATTAGTGATAGTTGCGGTACTTTACTAGTCAGGTTTAGATAATCGTCCTGGTAAAGTAAACAGTGGGCACTTTTAGTTAATCATGCCGTTGTAGTTGCAACAATTACTATTCAGATACAGATAGCATGAGATAAACCCGAAAACCCGGCAGTTGTTGGTACTTTTATTCAGCCATTCCGTTGTAGTTGCAATACTTACTAGTCAGGTACAATGGTCGCAAGCGACAATCCAAACAAGCAATGGTGGGCAGTATTATTAGCCATTCCGTTATAGTGCAGCTGATTACTAGTCATTATAAGTCAAATTTATAACAATAAACTTTAGTTATGCTTGTCTATGATCGAGATACTGTGCTCCAAGTCGTCCATAACCGCGGACACGGCTTTCAGAAAGTTTTAACCCGGCCGGGGTGCACAAATAGCAACACACACACGATCAACCTCGGAAAAACCAAATAAAAACCCAACGAGGTCTTCACGACAGAGCAATCGCAAGATTCAGAAATGTTTCAGGGGGCCACCCCTTTGAGTAGAACCCGCAACGGAGTAGGCAAGCTCCGAGACGGCCTCAAGGTCTGCGACAATGGCTGTGAGCGACTGGGAACCCCAAACGGGGCTTGTCGACACCGCGTAATCACTCCGCTTCCAAAACAGTACAGTGTGCAGTACCTCGCACAATCGTAAATAAAGCAGTAAAGCATGGCATAAGTACAGGATAGTAATAAAACCTCAAACTAGTTTGTGGCCCCAAGAAATAAGACGGAATCAAGCTCTGGCTAGGGGGGGCCCATATCTCCCCATATGTGGATAGTGCGATAAATCAAGGAACAGGTATCAAGTACTCGGGGTCTTACGGGACACAAGTGGGCGTTCGGAAACCAAATATTATCTATCACCCACCGATGCCTCTGCTTATCAATTTTAGTTGTTAAACAGAAATTAAAGTGACGATAAGTAAAGCTAGAATCATCTCCAACAACACCATGCGGCAATACATCAACAACTGTGGCATTTGACAACACGCAACATTACTTGAGCAAGCGACTACGACGCGCAAGTCCAACTATCTACCAAACAACAGGTAATAGGATGTGTCCAAGGCAATATGAGGCTGCAGGGAATAACACGGTTACGGAAAACTAGAGCATCGCAACACAGATAGCAATAGATCAACAGGAGGGAAATAAATACTATAAAAGTAAGATAGGTAGAAAGGGGGAGATGCTCGCCTGAAAACATTGCCGAAGGTTCGACAGAAGATCGGGGCGAAGCTCACATCAACTCAACGGCCTTATCCGCGAAGAAGCAAAACACTAGAATAAACACCGGATGCAATATTTAATACAACGGCAGAAGATCGGCATGATGCATGCATGATGAATGGCATGGCAAAGTGCGGTGCAATTAGGTCATATTAGGTGGAACCGGGGTCCCGACGATATTTAGGTTCAAGTTATTTAGAAACCCCGCATTTAGATGTTGTTTTAACATGGCAAAATAAGGCACCGGGTTCGCTACACAAATTTAAATGAGGCCAATATGAGACTAGATTTGCCCGCATATGGGCCCCATATTTAATTATTAGGTGAATCGGCGTAAGGCCCCCAAACCACATGAAATGCATGCGAGATGACAATTAAATATGCAACAATTGTTATTATGTTGTAAAATAGGGTTCCGGGAAGGGGTTCACACATTGAGGGGGGCTCGACGATCTTGGGGTTCCGGGGTGCGGGGCCGGTCTCGAGGTCCAGGGTCTAGGGTTCGACGAGTTCGGCGGAAGCGTTCTCGGACTCCGGGGTCGATCTTGTCGCATCGGGGTCTCGGCGATCTGGGGGAGAACTTGTGTCAGCGTCGGGACGCATCGGATTCTTCCGGTCGGGGCGTTCTTGCCGTCGCGAAGATCTTGCCGGTCCCACGGGGTCGATCTTGTCGTTGCGAGGGTCTTGGCGTTCCGGATCGGTCTTGAATCAATGAAGCAGACCTTGTCGGGCCTCACGTCGGTCTTGGGTTATCATATCGGCGTCCTCGGTGCTCCGTGTCGAAGGCTTCGGGGTACTCGAGTCCGTGTGGCGATCTTGGCGGTCATCGGGTCCGGACT
The DNA here is from genome assembly GCA_910589765.1 of Avena atlantica. Classification (NCBI taxonomy): domain Eukaryota; kingdom Viridiplantae; phylum Streptophyta; class Magnoliopsida; order Poales; family Poaceae; genus Avena; species Avena atlantica. The sequence continues at coordinate 364,945,768 of OU342736.1, forward strand.
TCGCCTCCGGGAACGGGTCTTCAGGGTCTCGACAAACTTGGTGTTCTAGATGTGGTTGTTGGCCTCGGGTTCGGGATCCGCTTGTCGATGATGACCTTGGAACGGCACCGACGGTCTTCGGTTGGCATCGTGATGGTATTGTCGTCGGCCACCTAGGCAGGTACTTGCCCGGATGTAGGTCTTGTCCACCACGTCGGTCTCGGGCAACATCACCGTCTTGCATTACTGAAACGGGGTAGCATCGACGAACTGCAGAACACCCAGCGAAGGCATCGGGGAGGAGGCGCTGGCGCATACGCAACGAAGCAGGGACCTTGGCCAAGACGTCCTGGACAGGGAGGGGAGGGGCGAGGCAGAGGGCGGTGAGGCGAAGGGGGCCGCGGGCCGGCGCTGACGCGCAGGAGGGCGCCGGCGGCGAGGGACACCGCGGCGGGGTGCCATGGCCGGCAAGCTCGGGGAAGGGAAGGTGGCAGCGGCAGCATGGCGAGGACGCACATGGGCCGGCGAGCTCGGGGCCGAGCCGGGCCAGCGCAGGCGGGATGGGAGCCGAGGCGGACGAGGGGCCGACGGCGGCGCGCGGGGCCGCGTCGTCGTCGGGGCGCGGCTGGGCGGAGGAACCTGGAAAGCGGCGGAGGCGGGCCGGCGACCTGGCGAGGAGAGCCGGAGGGCGGGGATGCGGGGCAGGGGAGCCGGAGGGGCGCGTCCGGCCGGAGAGGTGAGCTGAGGGCGAGGCGGCGCAGAGAGGAGGGTGCTCGCCGGCGGAGCGCTGGAGCAGCGACGGCGGTTTTTGAGCGGGCGCGCGCGAGCGGAGAGGAGGAGGTGCTGGGGGCGGCGCTGGGCGAGCAGGCGGCGCAGCGCCGGAGGGGAGAGGAAGCCGGCGGCGCCGGAGAGGGAGGAGCGGGCCGGCGCTGAGGAAGAGGGGAGCGAGGCAGAGGGGCGAGCGGTTGCTGCGGGTGAGGACGAGAGGAGCGACGGGGGAGCGGGTCGCACGGGTGGGCCAGGGGGACAGGGCGGGGCCCAGGGTACAGGCGGAGTGTGCGCGCGCGCGGGTGTGTGCTGCGCTGCTGTGTGCGTGAGTGGTGTGTAGGCTGGTGGGGAGGGTGAGAGAGAGGCCACGTGGCAGGGTGTGATTGGAGGGTGGGAAGGGACAGCTGAGGTGGCAAGATACTATTGGTTGGAGTGATGTGGCTGGGAAGGGGTGGGTAGCTAATTGGGTGGGTTTAGGATTTAGAGGGGCAGGACAGGTTGGACCGATTTAGTTTTCCTGGGGCGGTCGGTCGGGTCAAACGGCCCGTTCGACTGCCCCTATTAAAATAATTTAAATTTTTATTTATTCTAATTGGGCCGTTTGCAACCCGATAGCAACAAACAAATTAACTCCGGAGACCCGGGTTTTGGCGTTTGAATAAAAGACGGGGCGTTTTAGAAAACAACGGCTGGTTTTGCAAACATAGTTTTGGCAAACAATGCATGATGATGACGATGCAATGCACAAATTCAACGCGATTTTCTAGTAGTGGTTTTGCGGGATGCCACAATTCGACACCACTAACAAGGGATCTCGCCCTCGAGATCCGCCTCATGGTACCGGAAGGAAGGTCGGCGTTCTGAATCTTCTCGCTTCGTGCAGATCCTCGCGACACCACTAACAAGAGGTCGTTGTCCCTGTTCGTCAAGAGAGCACTCCGGTTAAACAACGGACGAAGTGAAGGGTGAGGCCACCTCTACTTCAGCGGACGGAGTAAATTGCATCGATCCATCATTCAATGTACATAAGCGAATGATACGAGTAGTGGTATGGTCGCGACTCCATCCCGCACTCAAAGCATTACTATGTACACGAATAGACAGACGATGCAACCTACCCTCAAGATTCAGACTGAAGATCTCGACAAGCGAGGTTCGGATCAAAGGAGTGATGCAGAATCTGCATCGGATCTGGCGTAGAGGATGTCGTCGCGTCGGAAAACACCGGAAGGCTCAAACAAGGAACAAAGAATGGTAACACCGTAGACGGATTCATCAGGCAGCTTGAACACCGGAGGTATCAACACCGTTATCAAAGGAGGAAGCGAAACCCTAAAGGTACGACGGAACCCAACCACGAGAATTCCTGGACTCGAAGAAAGAGAAGAGAGCGGATTCAAAACACGTGGAGGTAAGAGGAGAACAGCAGAGGGGTAAGGAGTAAAATCAGACCTAATTAGAACTATCCAACCGGTTTTCAAAAATAGTTTTGACACTCTACTTCGGCCGTTAGCTAGGTTATCCTACAGGCTGGACTTGTGGGGTATCGCAACTGCTGAGCTCTGATACCACTCTGTAACACCCTCAGAATCGGACCTATGCTAGTTTGAGCAAAATTCGCCAAACCCGCATAGAAACGATTCGAAGGTGCCCACCAGGCACTTTCGTGCGGGTGGAAAAACAAAGTAAGAACATTACACAACAGTCCTCGATGGGACCCACAGAACAGATATATATATACAGCAGCGACTCAAAGAGTCAAGAATACAAATATACGGTACAAGATCCAAATCACCTTGAAAACGATAGAGCGTCCGTCTACGGACAAGAAGCAAATGGGGCTAAGAGCCCTGAAGAATAACCAATGGCGTCCATAACCCTGCCCAGGCCAAGCCGGAAGGGTAACCCTGCTAACGGCGTTGATCGCAAAACCTGCTTAAACAAAAGGGGTGCCGACAAAGGGCAAAGGAAAAAGGAGCGTCAGTACTGAGGCCAGTACACGGCGAGGCTAGAATTCGGCGGTCCTCGCCTACATAGGTGTGGTGGACTGAAGCGGCAGCGGCAGCAGGCACTAAACAACCTATAGAGACTCGATACAACTGGCGGTTATCAGAGAGGGGTGAGAATGGCCTAACCGGATCCAACCTGAAGCTAACACCAATCAAACCCATCCTGGTATTTCCCCCTCGAGACCAAACGAGGAAGTCAACCGAGGAACTCACACAGTTGGCAGTTTTATTTTATTAGTGATAGTTGCGGTACTTTACTAGTCAGGTTTAGATAATCGTCCTGGTAAAGTAAACAGTGGGCACTTTTAGTTAATCATGCCGTTGTAGTTGCAACAATTACTATTCAGATACAGATAGCATGAGATAAACCCGAAAACCCGGCAGTTGTTGGTACTTTTATTCAGCCATTCCGTTGTAGTTGCAATACTTACTAGTCAGGTACAATGGTCGCAAGCGACAATCCAAACAAGCAATGGTGGGCAGTATTATTAGCCATTCCGTTATAGTGCAGCTGATTACTAGTCATTATAAGTCAAATTTATAACAATAAACTTTAGTTATGCTTGTCTATGATCGAGATACTGTGCTCCAAGTCGTCCATAACCGCGGACACGGCTTTCAGAAAGTTTTAACCCGGCCGGGGTGCACAAATAGCAACACACACACGATCAACCTCGGAAAAACCAAATAAAAACCCAACGAGGTCTTCACGACAGAGCAATCGCAAGATTCAGAAATGTTTCAGGGGGCCACCCCTTTGAGTAGAACCCGCAACGGAGTAGGCAAGCTCCGAGACGGCCTCAAGGTCTGCGACAATGGCTGTGAGCGACTGGGAACCCCAAACGGGGCTTGTCGACACCGCGTAATCACTCCGCTTCCAAAACAGTACAGTGTGCAGTACCTCGCACAATCGTAAATAAAGCAGTAAAGCATGGCATAAGTACAGGATAGTAATAAAACCTCAAACTAGTTTGTGGCCCCAAGAAATAAGACGGAATCAAGCTCTGGCTAGGGGGGGCCCATATCTCCCCATATGTGGATAGTGCGATAAATCAAGGAACAGGTATCAAGTACTCGGGGTCTTACGGGACACAAGTGGGCGTTCGGAAACCAAATATTATCTATCACCCACCGATGCCTCTGCTTATCAATTTTAGTTGTTAAACAGAAATTAAAGTGACGATAAGTAAAGCTAGAATCATCTCCAACAACACCATGCGGCAATACATCAACAACTGTGGCATTTGACAACACGCAACATTACTTGAGCAAGCGACTACGACGCGCAAGTCCAACTATCTACCAAACAACAGGTAATAGGATGTGTCCAAGGCAATATGAGGCTGCAGGGAATAACACGGTTACGGAAAACTAGAGCATCGCAACACAGATAGCAATAGATCAACAGGAGGGAAATAAATACTATAAAAGTAAGATAGGTAGAAAGGGGGAGATGCTCGCCTGAAAACATTGCCGAAGGTTCGACAGAAGATCGGGGCGAAGCTCACATCAACTCAACGGCCTTATCCGCGAAGAAGCAAAACACTAGAATAAACACCGGATGCAATATTTAATACAACGGCAGAAGATCGGCATGATGCATGCATGATGAATGGCATGGCAAAGTGCGGTGCAATTAGGTCATATTAGGTGGAACCGGGGTCCCGACGATATTTAGGTTCAAGTTATTTAGAAACCCCGCATTTAGATGTTGTTTTAACATGGCAAAATAAGGCACCGGGTTCGCTACACAAATTTAAATGAGGCCAATATGAGACTAGATTTGCCCGCATATGGGCCCCATATTTAATTATTAGGTGAATCGGCGTAAGGCCCCCAAACCACATGAAATGCATGCGAGATGACAATTAAATATGCAACAATTGTTATTATGTTGTAAAATAGGGTTCCGGGAAGGGGTTCACACATTGAGGGGGGCTCGACGATCTTGGGGTTCCGGGGTGCGGGGCCGGTCTCGAGGTCCAGGATCTAGGGTTCGACGAGTTCGGCGGAAGCGTTCTCGGACTCCGGGGTCGATCTTGTCGCATCGGGGTCTCGGCGATCTGGGGGAGAACTTGTGTCAGCGTCGGGACGCATCGGATTCTTCCGGTCGGGGCGTTCTTGCCGTCGCGAAGATCTTGCCGGTCCCACGGGGTCGATCTTGTCGTTGCGAGGGTCTTGGCGTTCCGGATCGGTCTTGAATCAATGAAGCAGACCTTGTCGGGCCTCACGTCGGTCTTGGGTTATCATATCGGCGTCCTCGGTGCTCCGTGTCGAAGGCTTCGGGGTACTCGAGTCCGTGTGGCGATCTTGGCGGTCATCGGGTCCGGACTTCGCCTCCGGGAACGGGTCTTCAGGGTCTCGACAAACTTGGTGTTCTAGATGTGGTTGTTGGCCTCGGGTTCGGGATCCGCTTGTCGATGATGACCTTGGAACGGCACCGACGGTCTTCGGTTGGCATCGTGATGGTATTGTCGTCGGCCACCTAGGCAGGTACTTGCCCGGATGTAGGTCTTGTCCACCACGTCGGTCTCGGGCAACATCACCGTCTTGCATTACTGAAACGGGGTAGCATCGACGAACTGCAGAACACCCAGCGAAGGCATCGGGGAGGAGGCGCTGGCGCATACGCAACGAAGCAGGGACCTTGGCCAAGACGTCCTGGACAGGGAGGGGAGGGGCGAGGCAGAGGGCGGTGAGGCGAAGGGGGCCGCGGGCCGGCGCTGACGCGCAGGAGGGCGCCGGCGGCGAGGGACACCGCGGCGGGGTGCCATGGCCGGCAAGCTCGGGGAAGGGAAGGTGGCAGCGGCAGCATGGCGAGGACGCACATGGGCCGGCGAGCTCGGGGCCGAGCCGGGCCAGCGCAGGCGGGATGCGAGCCGAGGCGGACGAGGGGCCGACGGCGGCGCGCGGGGCCGCGTCGTCGTCGGGGCGCGGCTGGGCGGAGGAACCTGGAAAGCGGCGGAGGCGGGCCGGCGACCTGGCGAGGAGAGCCGGAGGGCGGGGATGCGGGGCAGGGGAGCCGGAGGGGCGCGTCCGGCCGGAGAGGTGAGCTGAGGGCGAGGCGGCGCAGAGAGGAGGGTGCTCGCCGGCGGAGCGCTGGAGCAGCGACGGCGGTTTTTGAGCGGGCGCGCGCGAGCGGAGAGGAGGAGGTGCTGGGGGCGGCGCTGGGCGAGCAGGCGGCGCAGCGCCGGAGGGGAGAGGAAGCCGGCGGCGCCGGAGAGGGAGGAGCGGGCCGGCGCTGAGGAAGAGGGGAGCGAGGCAGAGGGGCGAGCGGTTGCTGCGGGTGAGGACGAGAGGAGCGACGGGGGAGCGGGTCGCACGGGTGGGCCAGGGGGACAGGGCGGGGCCCAGGGTACAGGCGGAGTGTGCGCGCGCGCGGGTGTGTGCTGCGCTGCTGTGTGCGTGAGTGGTGTGTAGGCTGGTGGGGAGGGTGAGAGAGAGGCCACGTGGCAGGGTGTGATTGGAGGGTGGGAAGGGACAGCTGAGGTGGCAAGATACTATTGGTTGGAGTGATGTGGCTGGGAAGGGGTGGATAGCTAATTGGGTGGGTTTAGGATTTAGAGGGGCAGGACAGGTTGGACCGATTTAGTTTTCCTGGGGCGGTCGGTCGGGTCAAACGGCCCGTTCGACTGCCCCTATTAAAATAATTTAAATTTTTATTTATTCTAATTGGGCCGTTTGCAACCCGATAGCAACAAACAAATTAACTCCGGAGACCCGGGTTTTGGCGTTTGAATAAAAGACGGGGCGTTTTAGAAAACAACGGCTGGTTTTGCAAACATAGTTTTGGCAAACAATGCATGATGATGACGATGCAATGCACAAATTCAACGCGATTTTCTAGTAGTGGTTTTGCGGGATGCCACACATATTTCTGCTCTTCTCTCAGCGGTGCGACTCCAGCCGGAAGGGGGTCCTCCGGGTTCTGGATGGCATGCACTATCCCACGGGACGCAAGGGCGATCTTGATGTCCGTGGCCCAGATAAGGTAGTTGTGGCTATTGAGGTCGAGCACATCGAACTCTCATTTCCGGCCATCTGTTACCATCATGGGTAAACTAGAGATTATTAATTTACGTATAGTAAACCAACAACCATCATGGTCGTGTTGTAACGAATGCTGCAAAATTATTGATGACTTCAAGAAATGGGCTTGAAATCATTAGTGTGAACTTCAAATTATTAAGTTTTGACACATTGTAGATACTCCCCAAAAAGAAATTTCAGGGTCCATCTCTCAGCACTAGAGAGTATAATCTGATGAAATCAGTAGATACTCATGTTTCTAATACCTTATGTCATAACTTAATAAAATGTATGGGAGATCACTTGTTAAAGTAATCACGGTAGTGGAGATAATCTGCCATGCATACAGTAGATCTGTGCACTACCCTTGATCCCAAAACATCAATTTGAGGAAATCACTTTAAATTTTTTGGCATATCAATTCTTGCTCGTATTGAACCAAAAATAGCTCAATTAAGGTGAATCGATTTTTATTTGCAAGAAATTAAAAAAATCTCAATTGCAAATAATGGATGTAATAAATCTTAGCATGTATAAACATGGAAATTTATTACATGACTTTTATTCCGGAACACATAATATTCAACAGAAAACAATACTCGACCACGTTGTGCAGGATTTTGCAAATAGCAGCCTTTGACCACGTTGCAATTGCTGTTTACCAATTCTTGCAACCACATGGGCCTTTATGAAAATTGGACAAAGGGATAAGGTTTCCCTGTCCTATACGGGATGGTTGCCAATCGAGGATTGGTAGCGTCGGAGTGCGCTGCAAAGCAGCAAGCCGGTCGCCGGGCGCACTGGCGTCGTTCGGGGGACTCTCCTGTGCACGCTGCCGCAACTATGCGAGCCGGGCGTGAGGTGTCGCGCTGGGAGGCTCTTCTGGCGCGGGGCACCGCACCGGCCGTCCTCCGGTAGGGTCGCCGCATGGGGCAACACCGTGTCGAAGGTCGATGCAGCGGGGAGCCGCACTAGGAGGCCGCGGCAGGGGTCCGAGCGCCTCGTCGCGGGCGCCGCCGCGTCGAAGATGTCGCGGGGCGCGGACATTTGCGGATGGCCAGTCGTGAAGACCAAGTATTCCGTCACCGCGCTGGAAGTCGCTTTGGGCGTCCTCGTCGTGGGGAGCCACGCCGGGAGGCCGCGGGCACGGGCGTTGCCGCGCCTAGTCTGGAGCACGCCGGCCGTAGCGTTGGGAACAGTCGGGCTGGAAAACACCACAGCCGGTGCCTGAACGAACGTTGCAGTTCGTCGCGGCTTTGCGCCCATGAAGGGCGTTGCCGTAGCAAGTTCTAAAGGTACTGATTCTTGGTAGTATTTGTTGTATGAACAAAACTGGAAAAGAGCACCTGGCAATCTAGGAACCAGATTGAATTTTTCGTCAGTTTGCTTGACGATGCTGCTGATGCGCTTCATGTATTGAGCGACTCTTCTTCCTTCTTTCTATGTTCTTCCGTGTTCTTGATTTCCTCGTGAAAAAGGGGAATATACTGCGATGCGTCAGGCAATTTTTTTCTTACCGATTTGCTTGTTCTTCCTTTCCCCAATCTTCCAGTTCTCGAAATCGCTCAGATGTAGAGCGTGCTGATAACGTGTTAAATGTAAAATCGAGAGAACACGAGAGACAACAACAAATAATTTAACTGTTGTTTTATTCCATTGTGATCAACCTATTTATATAAGGGGAACGAACGCGTATATAGGACGCGTCCGTACGAAAAGGCATGAGGAGAGTCGGTTGACAAACCAACCAACATAGGAAGAATTATTATTTAATTAACCTATTAATTAAATCCTAACACAGTGCACTACTCGATCGGACTTCGGAGACGTCACGGGACGGGAGACGAGCACGCTGCACGCACTGCTCCGGGAGCCCCGGGTGTCCCCCGAGACCCCGAGCTGCCACCTCGCCACGAGACAGCGCCGCACCACGCCAAAACCCGGCACCTCGTCTCGTCGCAGCCGCAAGGGCGCCCGCGCGAGGCTGCTGACGCTGGCATCGCTCGCGTCACCGCGCGCCCGTCGCCGTCTTGCCCGCTCCACCTACCGTGGCGAGCCGGGCCACGTACGCGCGGTCCCCGCCGCCTCCGTCGACGCGTGGTCGATCTGGCCGGGCTGCGCGCGATCCGCTGGGGCGTCCCTGTCGCGCGCGGGCCCCGCGCCCTGCGTCTTGCCACGGCACGCGCAATGACGACGCCGCCCGCTTCCCCCATGAAAAGGGAAGGGGACAAACCAAGGTGGTGGCCGGGCGAGCGCTGCAGGTTCGGTTCGACCGGCGTAGATCCAGCCGAGGACATCGCATCATCGATCGATCCGTCGATCACGAGTGAGCGATGAGTGATGTTTACGCTCTCTCTCACCCTTCCATGCCTTGCCTCTTTCGGAGGTTCAGCCTTTAACCATAAACGGATGGAGCCCTCCGCTATTCAAAGCGCTAGTAGGACCGATCGCGGTGACAAAAGGTAGAATGATGGTCACCACATGGGAACGCGGCGTGCGTGTGTCAGTCGAGAGGGAGCGCCCAATTTTCTTCTTAAAACAGAGCGCCCAATTTTCTTCTTAACAGCTTGAGGATCACGAGTGAGATTACTCTCTCGATCGGCCTACCTCTTTCGGCACTTCGCCCTTCAACCAGAAACGGGGCGGTTCACTGTTCAAAGCGATAGGATCGAACCAACCGGGGGGCAAAGCAAACTGTCTTGTAGTAGATCCGTAGAACCTTTTTTTTTTCACCTTGGTCCGATAGTGGACCAGTACGTACTGTCCTTGTTGTAGAAGAGATTACACAAGGATCGTAGATTCCGTGCGTCACGTGAGATCGATGCACAGGAGGGAGGTAACTTTCTGCCCAACTTGCCAAGTATCCATTTTTATTCGACCTTGTGGACGCTCCTTACTGGAGCATGTGGATTTCTTTTCTTTTGCACTAGTACGTAATTTGTTTAACTCTCTACGCACCGAACGTGTGTATTAAAATCGTCTTCAGTGGACGTGGCTAGTTCGTTCGGTAGAAAGTACAAATTGCTACATAACCTAGTAGAGGGGCATCTTGATAAGCTCGACCTATTTCTCTACGTAAGTAGTACTCCCTCTGTTTCAAATATAAGATGTTTTAGGTTTGTGAAGAAAATAAATCTAGACTTCTTTTAGTGTGTAGATTCATTCCAAAGTTGAGTGAATCTATATACTAAAACAAGTTTAGATACATTTTCTTCACAAACCTAAAACATCTTATATTTTGAAACGGAGGGAGTACAATGGAATATCACACTTTACCTTATTCCTGGTTTTGAGAACGCGATGCCAAAGAGGCAAAGACTAGAGTAAAAATCAGCAACTAAGAGCAACCCTAGCCGATCCCCTAAAACCGGTTAGCGGAACAAAAAAAAATCCTGCTTTACTCCTTTAACGCGCATCTAACAGAAGGCCGCAACGGCTTTAGAGGAGTAAAAGATTTAGGAGTCAGCCTCCGTGGATCCCAAATATAGTCGACCGCGACCGCGGTGAGCAAAAGCAGTCACTCTCCTCCCGCCTGACCACCTTGCATTGCCGAAAGGAATTTTCGCCGCCGTTGTCACGGCCGACCACCAGAGGCTTCCGCTGGAAGCCCTCTCCTTCTTCTCACCTTCCTCCCCACACCGAACCTCTTGCCGGTGAAAACCGTCATCGGAATCAGCCGCTGACCATCTGACCCCGCGATGTCGGTGTTCTGAGCTCCAGCCATGTTTGCCACCTCCTCCGCCGCAAAGGTGTTCGACGAAATAGCAAGGTGAGCTTTGCACCTGTTTTTTCGGTTTCTCGACGAAATATGGGGATTCGGCGTGGCCGGCGTTTCTTTAGAGAAGGAAATATGGGGAGTTAAGGTTTAGAGACGGTTTGCTCCTCTAAAAGTATAGGTTTTCGGCTAGAGTTGCTATACTAAACAGGACACAAGGAGGATCGCCCTAAGACTATTCTCTGCCATCTGGCCACTTATTTAACCACTACACGAGACCAGCACCAGCTTAGCATTAATCAACCGCAGCTTAGCGCTAATAATAATCCCGCGAGCCCCGTCCCGGGGTGATTAACGCCGCCCCCTCGTTTAGTCTAGCATTATCTCCTCGCGTCGTGTCCTGTCCCGCCCCGCCCCGCCCGTCGTCACCCACCCGTCTGTCACTCTCGCTTCCCCTGCTCGCACCGGCCGCGTGGCCACCACCACCCTCGCTTTCCCTCCCTCCCCCCGCTACACGTCTCCACCCATCTCTCTCCTCCTCTAACAGCCATGTTAACCACCGCGATAATCGCTCGCCCAATCCCGTCTTAGCAGAGCAGAGGCGTGTGTCCGCAGGCAGCGAGTGTGTGTGTGAGCCCGGCGCCCGATAGCTTCCGTGGCCACGGATTGGCCGCCTTCTTTCTTGGAGCCCCAGACCCAACGAGGAAGACGCGCTATTGGCCGGGAGCACGCCGCCATCCCCCCTCCGCGCGCGCCCAGTGGTCAGCATCCTCTCGCTCGCTTCCTTCCTTCCTTTTTATTCTCCCTCCGTCGGCTTCTTTGATTGGGCGCTCGCCTGCCTGCCTGCCTGCTTGCCCTTTTCTGCGCCGCCTCGGTTTTGATGCGTGGAAACCAGGGTGTTTCCATTTCTGGGGCGCCTGCCGCACGCCCGGTTTTCTCTCTCCGCGGATAAGGAAATCTCGCGGCTTATCCGAATTCCGCGGGGTTTTTCTGGAGGAGTGAGTGAGCGGGTGGTTCGGGGATCTTGCCGGCGCGTTCTTCTTACTACGGGTCCGTGATCCAAGCCAAGCGGCGGGGTTCAATCGGATCGTCCAGCCGGGAGTAGCTAGCTGCACCAGATTTATGGCGTGATTTCTCCAGGATTTTGGGCTCCAGCTTCGGCGGAGAATTTCGTGGCTTTTCCCCCGGGCCTCGGTTGCACCCGTCCAACTGTATCCTGAATTCTATGCTAGCTTTTTTTTTTTGAGGGATTTCTATGCTAGCTAGAGCATCTTTTGTTTGTTTACTCTTAGTATCTGCCTTCGGCTTAAGCTTCAGTCCGGGCATCAAATGATTGTAATTACACCACTGTACCGCGAGAAATAACTTCCGGGAAAAGTCGTTGGTTCTTCTTCGTCCCGAGCTTTCCTGTTCACCACTAATTGCTTGTCTGTGGTACAATACGATCCCACCCATCTCTTAATGATCCCTGCGTACGGCCATCTGATCTTCCGAGGATTCAGAGTTCAGTTCTTGAGTAGTATCTTCTTTCATCCCGAGACTTGATTGATTGATTCAACTGCTCGTGAAGCATCTTGGTTGACCTCTGCTTTTATTCCCGTGTATGTTTTCCTTTGCTGCTATCTGCAACAGCGAGGGCCTGAATTCGCCGCGGAGCGGGAGCTATGAGCGGCATGGGGTCACGGCCGGGGGAGACCAACCTGGTTCAGCCCAGAGGACAGGGCGCGCTCCCGTCCGGCATGGCGATGCAGCCCTGGTGGACGGGCTCCGGGCTCGGGGCCGTCTCTCCGGCCGTCGTGGCGCCGGGGAGCGGAGCTGGGATCAGCCTGTCGAGCAACCTGCTTGGTGGCGGTGGCGCGACCAAGGGCGCGCAGGGGAAGGCGGTCGAGGACGCGCGGGCGGAGAGCAGCGAGGATTCGCGGAGATCAGGGGAACCAAGAGGTTTGTTCCGCTTTCTAGTAGTACTGTTTGTTACAAGTCTTTATTAGTATGTCTCTGTTCACGCTTGTTTTGGCTGTAAATTTGTTTGAGTTGGAAACCTCCTAGTAGTTCAGGTATATTTCCATATATGATGTGGAGTGCAACTGTTTCCTTTGCCACATGTCATTTATAGAAGGGAGATAGTAGTATGGATTGAAACCAGGCCTCCTGGGGTTTTTAGTTTCTGTTTCTGTCTTTCAGGTTCAGAAAACCATGCATAGTTCTGAAATCTTGTCAGAGCCACTCTTTTATTTTGTTGTTTACAGCTTCTTTAGTGAAGTTGGGGCATATAGCCCTTAAGTAGAACTTTTTCTGAAATCTTTTCAAGCACTTCAATACTGAAACATGGCAACTCATCGCTCTCATGTAGCAGGATCGCATTAGCCGTAGAGCTGCGGTGATGGAGAACTGAAATTTCATGATGTCGTGTTCAGTTTAGCTTTGCTTGTGATGCTCTTTCGTGAAAGAAAGCGATCTTACTCAAACAGTCAAACGACCATAATAAGCAATCAAATCTCTAGTAATCAGTGAATCGTTTGTTCATAAGGTCTTCGAACAAGAAAATAACTACTATATAGATTAGTGGTGAGTAATTACCTTCAGTAATTTATACACCTCAGACTAAAGCCTGAATAACTCTTACCAGTGGAAATGAACATTCAGCAATTTCTCTACCTGATATCACGTCTTTGGATGCCAGATGGAAGTGCAACTGTTTCTTTTGCCTCATGGCATTTATAGAAGGGAGATACAGAGTAGTATGTATTGAAAGCAGACCTGAGGATCCCTGGATTTTTTAGTATCCGTTTCTGTCTTTCAGGTTCAGAAACCCTGCATAATTCTGAAATCTTGTCACAACCTCTGTTTTATTTTGCTGTTTATCAGCTTTTTTTAGTGAAGTTGGGGCCTGTGGCCCTTATGTCGAACCTTTTCTTTTCCTGAAATATTGTCCAGCAATTCGATACTGAAACATGCGCAGCTCATCACTCTCATGTAGCAGGATCTCAAAAGCCGTAGAGTTGCGGTGATGGAGAAGTGAAATTTCATGAGATCGTGCTTAGTTGCAGCTTTGCTTGTCATGCTCTTTGGTGAAAGAAAGCAATCTTACTCAAACAGTCAAACAACAATAATAAGCAATCAATCTCTAGTAATCAGTGAACCGGTTGTTCATAAGGTCTTCGAACAAGAAAATAACTACTATATACTCCCTCCGTTCAGAACTATAAGACATTTTAGACTTGTGAAATGAATGTACCTAGACGCCTTTTAGTGTATAGGTTCACTCCATACCTCTACGAACCTATACACTAAAAGACGTCTATATAAATTCGATTCACAAAGTTAAAACGTCTTATATTTCTGAATGGAGGGAGTAGGTTAGAGTGGCGAGTAATTACCTTCAGTAATTTGTCCACCTCAGACTTAAGCCTGAATAACTCTTCCCAGTGGAAATGAGCATTCAGTAATTTCTCTACCTGATATCACGTCTTTGAATGCCAGATGGAAGCTTTGATGAAGAAAAGCAGCATGCTACATCGCAGATGCCAGCTTTGGCGTCAGACTATTTAACACCATACTCACAGCTGGAATTAAACCAACCAATTGTGTGCACTCTTCCCCTTCGCCGACTCTTTCGTCTCTGTTGAAGTTTGCATAATATGAAACATGTTCATATCTCAAGGTCATATTGGCATTGTGCAGGCTTCAGCACCATATCACTACCCTGAAGCTTACTATACGGGCATGGTTGGTGCCTATGGACCTCAAGCTGTGGTACATTCTATGTCAATTTAAATATCAGAAATCATCTCCCCTATATATGCACTTTTTCATGGTATTCGTCTAAATTACAGTGTTACCGAGTACATATAGTTCAAGTAAGGACAGTATAAGATATGGTTGTCAAAATCCAAGATGCATAAAGAATGGAAGTGCTATTGTCAGAATATTTTTCAATCTCACAGCGATACAAAATAAATTCATAATATTTGAATCATTGATTTCCACAAGTTGGTTGAAAGGATGCTGAAATCATGGCGGATTAGTATGTTTTTCTGATATAATGTAAACAAAATAATGACTTGTGATTCAGATAGTTTTCGTGTTGGTTGCTCATGTCATTAACAAACATCATAATTCCCGCGTATTTGGGTTGAGCCCAACAGTTTTGCTAGATTAATGTGATTTCACATAAAAAAGATTGCATGATTCCACTGTCCTTTTCCTGAACTGTCTGCAATTTTTTGTGTGGCCCATGCAGACTCATTTCCAGCTTCCTGGATTAACTCAGGCTCGCATGCCATTGCCTCTCGAAGTATCGGAGGAGCCTGTCTATGTAAACGCTAAGCAGTATCATGGAATTCTAAGACGGAGACAGTCACGTGCAAAGGCTGAACTTGAGAGAAAGGCGATTAAAGATAGGAAGGTGTGTGAAGCAGTCCCTTGTTCCTGCTACCCAATCATTAGTAAATTTGGTTCTTGGTTCTGGTCCTGGCTAGACCACTCACCACTTTCCTGGAGAAGGAGCTTGATATAGTAGTTTGCTAAGCACTGACATTCGATATTGCAGCCTTACCTTCACGAGTCCCGTCACCAGCATGCGATGCGAAGGGCGAGGGGAACCGGGGGGCGTTTCCTGAACACAAAGAAGAGTGAAGACGGTGCTCCCAACGGCGAGAGAACTGAACCTAGCAAAGGTATGATCACTTCCCAACCGTTTCGGCTGCTTACCTTAGTCGAAGAAACAACTGTCCGCAGATGCATTCCTGATTCTGACAAACTGGTTTTGGATTCATCAGGCGAGCAGAACTCCGAGTATCTGCGCCTGCCTCCTGACCTGCATCTCCGTCAGGCATGAAGCAGCAGTCTGGCAACCTAGAACAGTGGCTTCTGTCCACCGGCGTACACAGGACCCGAGGGTGGATTTCTCGCGACGCGACATCTATGCGCGAAGCGCTCAGAGTTACGTTCTTCTGAAATCCATCGCGGCGTCTGATGCCATGGGTTCAGGTCTGCTGGTTCCAGGCAATTCATTCTTGGCTTTCACATTGTGTTCTCCTGTTTGTGTGTAATGGTCGCAAGTGAAACCGGCCCGTGCTGCGTTCCCGCTGGGGTGCCGCGGGGACGCATGTGTAAGATTAACTTGGGATAGTGTTTGTTTGTGCTGTGGTAGATTTATAAATTTGGTTTGCTTTTGATTGGAAGTGTAACAAAGGGCTAGTACAGAGTTGAACTCGATATGGCATGCTGAGAGAGAGGACAAGTGGTGTTTCAGTATCATTTGGTGCGCGTTGCACTTCTTTCGGTCTTCTCTTGCTTATTGTTTCAGTTTTCGAGAATTGCTGTGAAGCGCCTGTTTCTCTGTTGCAAATTGCAATGTGCTCAGAGTTTTCATCCTTCTCTCAGCTGGGCCTTTCTATCTATCCACATGAGGGCCGGGCCGGCGACTCGGCGTCGAGAGAACCTGGGCCGGGTACGCCTATACGACTGAGGGAGATAGCAGCACAGCACTGTACGCAGTCTCGAAGCGTCTCACTCTCACTCGCCCGTTCTGTTCGAATCCATCGCCCTGTCGTCTCCTGCCGTCGTGCGCCAGATCCCACGCCTGAGATGTTTGCGACGGCCGCGCGGTGGGCGGCGAAGAAGGGGAAGCCCAAGATGGCGCCGATCGAGCTTACGGCGCCGCCGGAGCAGGCGCAGTCCATCACTCGCGCCATCTTCGACGTCGTCAGGGAGCACGGCCCGCTCACCATCTCTGACGTTTGGGAGCACGTCATGGTACACGCCACTGAAACTTCTCGTTTCGGCTCCGCGCACCACCTGTTCGAAGGAATGTCTATGTCGGATTTTAGCTGCAGACTCGCGTGGAGTCATCTACAACCTGCCTGTTCTCACAGGTAAAAGCCATGTTGCTATAATAATTTTCAGGACGTAGGGCTGAGGGGTTTGACAAGCAAGAGGCAGATGAAGATCATGCTGCGATGGATGAGGGAGAAGCAGAAGCTCAGACTCATCTGCGACCATGACGGGCCTCACAAGCAATTCCTCTACACGACATGGTTCACTAACCCCAGGAATGCACCGCAATTCCTCTACAGGGAGCTTCTGCTTCCGAAGCAATGACCGCATTCGTCTCCGGTTCCAGTGCCGCCACAATCCTCCGCAAGCTTAGGAAAGGATGCTAGGGCATTAAGCTTGTTAGTATCATTTTATCAATGTTCAATAGCTTCACAATTTATTATGCCGTTATTACAGTTGCAACACTGTGTATTGCAGGCTTGTACAAATTCATCAACAATTGGGAATCCTGACACTTCGTATGCGACACAAGAAAAAAGCTAGCAGATGGGAAGACTATCAAAATCTTTGAATCATTTTCTTTTCTTCTGAATGAAAACAGTGAGCTTTATTAATAGGCAAAACCATTTTTACAGTCGTTTGTGATCCTTGTGGACACATATAAACCAACACTGAATCATGTAAAACACCACCGGATTGGACTCATGCTTACCTAATTGTGATGACATATGCGTGATACCATTGCTCACCTTATCCACTTTAGGCAAGACTTTTGTCATCAAAGTTTTTCATGCACTGTGTTTCAATAATCGACAACTTTGGGATCCGAAGCTAGTCCATGAGAGGGTTGTCTTCTTATGATCCTCAGCTTGCTCATCCTCGGTAGAGCATCTTCACTCGTTGGGCGAACCCAGGCCAAAATCCGGACCTTCTTTTGGCGGACAGAACTTGATTTCGGCCTAGTTACGCCCAGTTTCTCACTCGCGTAACCAGGCCGAGTACCCAGGCGAACACAAAACGACGATATATTTGAATCTTTATCGTTCTCGCCGGCGGATGCTCGGCCACAAGGTGTTCGACAGGTACGTCCACAAATTCGGCGGCAGATTTTTATTGCATAACAGGGGAAATGACTTTTAGTCGTCGATGGGGATGGGCTCCTGCAGCGTGGCCGACGCGGCGTTGTTGTCCGTCTCGCTGTTGAGGGCCGTCGGGTTGGAGGAAGTAGAAGCAGAACTCGGCGTCGGAGCGTTCGGCGCAGGCACGTTCGGCACAGAGGAAGGGAAAGCCGTGATCACGCCCTGCAGGATGGCCTGACGTTGCGCCATGTACCAGGCCTTGACTGGCGAGCTCATCTTCGACGTGTCCTGGCCGCCCATCAGGAACTTGAGTTCCGTGTTGCGCTTCTTGGCGGCGTAGTTGGCCTTCTTCTCAGCGAGGTTGGCCTTGATGAGGGCCACCTTTTCCCCTTATATCTCGATCAGTTGCTTCCAGCGCTCCTCGCTCTTCTCTGCCTCTTCTCGGCCTACGCCCTCGTGTCGGCGATGCATTTCTCGATCGAAGCCCGGAGACGCTCAGCGGGAGGTCCGGCGGCCTTGAGCATCTTCGCCTTCTTCTGGCCGAGCTCAGGTCTTCCTTCGCTGGCAGCAGTGGCCGGGGCCTCGGGGTTGTAGACGCCGTCCTTGCTCTTGGAGAGACTCAGGCGAGTGTCCCGCCACTTCTCGCAATGCTCGATTTGCTCGAAGACATGATGGAACTTGAACTCCATCTTCATGTCCTCTCGAAATAGAGCAAGTGCACGACGCAACTGCAAAATGAAAGTGTGTCAAGTTTGTCAAAATGGAAGAGAGTGCACGACAAAGATAGTGTTCGCGAGTACCTTGTTGTTCATGTTCTCCCCACTGGCTTGTGTGCGGTCGACCTCTTCCACGCAGCTATGCCACTTGCTACAGGCAGTCTGGATGATCGCCCAATGATTGGTAATAGCCTTTTCCCCTCGCTCCATGTGGATTTTGCGATACTTTGGGTCGCACATGCTACGCTCGTCGAACGCTGCCTTCACGCGCCGCCAATAATTATCGGAATTTTGGTTAGCACCGGTGATCGGATCCATGCTCACCGTTTTCGAAGCTTCGGCGAGGCAGGTGTCCTCGGCCACGGTCCACTTGAGCCGAGCATCCACCGAAGTGCCCGGCTTCTTCTTCCCCTTCTTGCCTTTCGCCTCAGCCTCGGCGTCCTCTGGCTGCGTCTGCTCGGCCTGCGTCTCCTCGGCATCGATGTCGGCGAGGTCCTAGGACTCGATGCCGTGCTCGGCGTCGGCCCGGGTCTGCTCTTCCATGAAGAAGGAGGAGTGGTTGGAGGCTGAGCCTGTTGCGATCAAGTCCTCCATGTATGCCTCCGCAGACATGCCGACCGGAAGTGCGCCCGGCGTTCCGCCGAACAGGTTGCGCGCGTCGGCATCGCCGAAGGGCGCCGAGCTTCCGCCGAAAGGCAGCGGTCCGCGACGCAGAGCGGGGCTTGCGTACGCCGGAGAGGTGGAGTAGGGGAGGTTGATGTCCACGCCGAAGGCCGAAGGAGGGCGCGACACCGGGCAGGGAAAGATCATGTTGGGGTTGAACCCGCCGTCGAACTCGGGCGACGAGGAGTACCTCTGCCGAGCGGTCACCTGGGTCTCCTAGAAGCCTGCCGGAGAGATCAGCGAGAATCCGGCGGGTGAGCCCACGCTCGCCTGGCTTCCCCAGTGTGGTGGGTACGGCGCCGCCATCAACGTCGAACGCGTCCCCGCCTCCTGCTTCACCTTCACCATCGCATGTTCCTCCGCCGCCGCCTTCACCATCGCCTGCTCTTCCACCGCCTGCTTTTGCCGGAGCTTCGCCCTCTCCTTCCTGTCCTTCCGATCGGCCGGCGAGATCTGCCTGGCGTGCTCCTTCTTCTCCCACTCGGCCGAGGACATGCCCTCTGGCTTCGTCGGCGGCGCTCTCGGCTTCCTCGCCTTCTTCTCCGCCGGACCGTCGCCGAGGATCGATCTGGGTGACGAAGCTCTTGGGCGGCATGTCGGGCGTCGGTCTCGGCGGAGTGGCGGGAGTGGGGGAATGGGGAAGAAAGGCGGGAGGGGGCAAAAGGGCGGGAGCTCGGCGAAGTGGCGGGAGTGTCGCCTTCTCTCGCCGACAGAGCTGGCCCACGCCTGTTTTCGCTGAGTCCGGCGTTCCCAGGGCGTACCCGGGATCCTGGGTACGGCCTGGGTAGGCCGGACCAAAGCACGCCGAAATCCGGACGAAAACAGGTCCCTGAGTACGCAACTGGGCCGATTTTAGGCGTCCAGACCTAATTTTGGCGTCCGGATCGGCGTCCTGGGTAGGCGAGTGGAGATGCTCTTAGTCTATGAGGGATTCATACTATTTGTTGTGCTTACATCTAAATTCGAGCTTGAAAGCTAATGTGCTTATTAGACTTTGAAATTCATAGGTGAGCCTATTTTGGTTAAATTTTACAAAAAAAAAGGTGCAATCATAGAAGGAATTATTGCTATGCGCGTTAAAGCGTCCAACTGCCTCTTGATCTCTCTCCCAGATGCGTGAGAAATTATATGGAAGGCTTTAATGGCTTCTAATTAACAGATTTATACCCGAAATTGATAGCTTTTAATTGTTTTATCCATCAATACCTTTGATTCCGGTGAAAGCAAGCATAAAAGGTGCGCGCGAGCGCGATAAAATACCCAAATCATATCACTACTTATGCAAAAACATAACGTAAACATGCTGCAAATACACTCATCAGATCCCTGAAACCCACATACATTCACATGCTCGTCGGCCTCGTCTGCATCACATGTACTCCCTCCATCTCAAAAAGGATCTCGTGTATTTGTTTAGTGTATCTAGATATGTTTATATGTGTTTTAGCGTATATATGTGTTGTAGTGCATCGCTTACTCCCTCCATCACAAATCTAATACAAATTCACATTTATCTAGATGTGTTTTAGTATATAAATATATGCAAATCTAAACAAATTCGCGACATCCTTTTTTTGGGATGGATGGAGTGTGCTTTTGCCTTGTTTTTTTCTTAGCCGCTAACATATCATATGAGCTGCTAACTTCAGAACATCGATCGTGAGGAGTAAAAGAAATCGAATGTGAATCAAGACAGGGATCATAGAATGTTCATGCGGCATTAGGTGTTACGGTATTTTCTAGCGATTGGGTCTATGTTTCAAAGGGTTTTGATTTCCTTATTGGCCATCTTTATGAACTAGACTATGTAGTATTGTGTTTTAGCGATGTTATATTGCCTTGCCACTGGACAACATTCTTATCCTTATAGTATTTGTGCTTGAGTACTATGATTAATCAAAAAACATACACATGTTTCTCTTTAGGTCCCTTCCTACCTGTTTACAGGCTGAAAAACTGGTATATTTATTTTGCAATCTTATTGTGATTGTGTATACTAATAGAAGATTCGATCTCTTGCAAAACCGCAATACTGATTGACCTAATATAAGATCCGCTTGAGTATTATGTCTCATACTACTTTTTCATTTGTCGCTCAAGAAACAATAGTGCCCTACCAAGACAAAACAGAACCAGAGAAGAGAAAACTCCCAGACAGTTGCGTTTAGCACATAGCTTTAATTTTTTTGCCTTATTTTTGCACCTACAACACTTTTTCCTTCACAACCTTGATTAGTACTAGATTAGTTTGCCAAAGCATATTACACTATGAAACATAGGGGTTAGTAATTAAAAAAAGACTCACTGACCCTAGGTTTAAATCAGGAAGGACAGGCCTGGCACGGTAGTAGAGCATCTCCACTTGTGTCCTAAGGGTCGTAGGTTTAAATCATCTCTTTGTAGGAGAAGCAAGGAAATGACTGCTTAGAGATTTTCTTCCATAGATCCCACAATGTATGAGAGCTTTTAGTCCCGCTATGCTGACCCTAGGTTTACAACACATAATCTTAGCATCATGACTATGTAAACTATAAGGCACAAACAAAATACCCAATGCACCATCCATCTAACAAAGAAAAACACACAAGTCATTATTTATTACACATGAGTAATAAGACTATGATATCTAACTTTTGGTTCGGCTGTCCATGTGGATATTATGCTTTATATGACATACATGCGTCAATCGTGGGTAGCAGCCCTAAAGTCAGTGAATCTAACAGATTATTGGGAGGGTGTGTGTGTGTGGGGTGGGGAGGGGGGGGGGGGTAATGATGAATTTTACGGGTACGTGTTAGTTCGGGTGATGATCACATACAACGACATAATTGGGCAACAAAACAAGATAAAGCTTATGTCTTGTCTCCTGTCTAGATTCCACACTGTCTACATGTTAATGTCTTATAAGATCAATCAGTTCAGCTAATGGACATCAGCATGAATAATATTAAATTGCATGCACTAACTAACGCAACCAAAAGTCCGAACTGATAGAAAGAGCTAGATAATTTATTTTAACACCCATCCTATGCCTTTGCTCTTTGGTCTATTGTGACGTGTGTTTGTGGAGCCGCAATTTTTTAATTTTTGCGTTGGCCATAATTTGATTTTAGGATCTCCTGCTTTGATACCATATTAAATTGTATGCATTAACCAACGCAACTAACGATCCGAACTGATAAAAATAGCTAGATAATTTATTGCAACAAATAAAACTTATGGATTGCATGACGTCTTGCTTTTGCCATTTGCGTCAACGACGCACCGGGTCATCTAATCTCTTACAAATATAGATGAGCCCTCGACGCTTGTGGAGAGCAACAAAAGTATTTACAGAAATCCCGATTTACGTGCCGACATAGGCTCCAGCGTAGCATAGCACCGGTGACGCGAACGTTTCAGTAGCAGTACAGCGCGTACGTACCTTTTCCAGTACGCCCCGTACCAGCAGCAGCAAGCAGCAGCACGGACGCTCTTGTCCTCTTGTCGAGTTCCCGGCGCAAATAATCGGACGCCGATGCGCGGAAGAAGACAAGGCGCGTGCCTGCCTGCAGCCTGCAGCCTGCAGGCCGCAGCCTCAGCAATCGCGTCGCGTGGATTTGGATTTGCGCAAGGGCATCTCCGCTCCGCCGAGTGGAGGCGTGGTACGGGGGTGCGTCGGGCCGGCGCGTGGTGCACGGAGGCACATGCGGCGTGCGTCCGGACGTCCGGTCGCGGCAGGAAAAGGGAGGCCGCCTCAGCCAGCCAGCCAGCCAGCCAGCCAGTGGAGGCGCAGGGCAGGTACGAAGGCCGGCGCGTGCGCAGCGCGGCAGACCGTAGCGACGCGGGCGCGCGCACCCGGCACGGCCAGGGCGTCCGCTGCGCCGGCCCCGATAATTGATCGAGCTTTACGTGACACCGGCCGGCCGGCCGATCGATGGATGGAGCGGCCCGGGTGCCCGGCCGGCCCGACCCTTTTTGGTTTGGGTGCTGTCTGTCTGTCTCGGTGCGCGCTGCGGGAAGGCAGGCGGGAGGGCCAGCCTGGTGCGCGCCAGTCAGGCGGCCGGCCCCGGCGCGGGGCGCAGGCAGGCGGCCAACCAGGGAGACACACACGCAGACGCCGGGGCGGGGCGGGCCGGGGGGGACGGCAGCACGTAAACGGCAGCCAGGGGGCGTGGTTAATTTGTGGCAACAGAGGAGAACCCCACCAGCTGCTCGCTGCCTGCTGCCTGCAGGGCGCGGCATGGCAGGGCAGGGCAGGGCAGGCAGTGCGCCCAGCTGGGGGTGTCCCGGTCCCGCGCGTCGGAAGATCCAAGGGGGCGCTGACGTGGGCCTATGGCTTTTCGTCGGCCGTACACCCCGTTCTGCTCACCTCCTTTTTATGGGAAACGTTTCAAGTTGCTGCGCATGGCTGTGGCAGGTAGCGCGCCGCGGGTGGTAGATCTGAAACACTCACTTTTGTGGTAGAGTTCAGAACTCTAGATAGTGCGGTACGTACACAGCAGTAGCGTAAATGCAATAGAGAGAAAAAAAACATCATCAAAACACATATTCACTAGAGATCTAAAGTCTATTATTGAATATGCATGTTGGCAAAACTAACAAAAATATTTTGATTTGAAATGCTCGTTTTGAGAGCAGTGACTCTTCGAAGTTCCGAAGTCAGACTTTAGAACTTCAAAGAGTAATTGCTCTAAAAAAATGATAAATTGGGTTGAAGCGATCTCGGGCCATCTAGCTAGGCTAAGCTTACATCTGCTAGTGTTACAAAAGAAGCAAGGTCATGATGACTCGATCTATAGTTTGAGTTGTCGGATTATTGGCATACACTCTGCTCGTAGCGATTTCGAGCCCGGTAAGAAAATTCTAAAAATTACTGGTGATGACAACCCAATCGCTTAAATCAAACAATTAGGTTTGATTTTTATGTGCAAACGCATTTTAAAAGGTAATGGTGTTTTCATCCGGAATCATATATAGATAGAAGATCTTATACCATTAATTTTCATTTTATGTATCGAATACAATACTATACCTACAATGCTACTTTGAGCTAACCCCTTGCTTCAAACTCACTTTACTTTCTACGCAGCTACAACAAAAGGCTCTTACTCGGCTCATTTCTTTCCAAGTCAATTTCTAGCAGTGCTAAAATTCGAATCGATCTCGAGTGGCTCCTTGAAATTTTGTTGTGGCCGTTGGTGTGGCAAAGAGAAAATAGACAATTTTAAGCGTTAATGCCCAAGAAATAGATAACTGCCAAAAATGTAACTTGTTTACTCGTATTTTAAAAGGTTTTATTTTTTAGGGGGATATTTTAAAAGGTTAGCATTCCCTCATTAGCAAGAACGCTTGTCCTTTTGCTCAAACTCCAAAATTAAGATGAACACAAAGTAGGGGTCCAAGTCCGAGTGTGTGGATCGCTCCTGTGGCGGCGTGGCCAAACAACTTACTGTGGTAGCCAGACTAGACCAGACCATTTTATCTCTTCCTGCAAGTTGCAAACATGCACGGCATGTACTTGAAAGAAACGACGCTTTTTGTGCTGCTAACCTGACTTGCCATACTCAGACGGCCGTAGCTAATAGTAGCAGACGGCGAGAGTACACGTACGTTTCCTTAGTAGTACGGCTGCTAGCTGCTTGGTACACTGCAAGCTAGCCTTAAGTCCGGCACCCGTACAATTTAATTGTACGCTTGTGCTGCTTACGGATCTTTTTTTTTTGTTGCGAATTTGTGCTTACGGAGCATAAAAGCGTTCTCTTCGTGCTAGCTATTTTTTTTTCTAGGATACAATCTGGGAGGCGTACCAAACACACAGTAGAAGACTTTGTGCTAGCTTGGCCACAACGTACATTATGGTCAAAGGAACGGTCGATATTACATGCATGCATAATAACAAGAAGATTAAGAATGGAACACGGACGTACTTAGTACTTAGTGAACAATAAGCTATAGCTAGAGGAGGGGAGAAAATATATAAGCGGATTAATTAGGCTAGACGACGATATGCATGTTGCCGGTGAAGCAAGCTAGCTAGCTTCTTTTCCTCTTGGCGCCGGCGGCCGCCTCGCCCTTGTGGCCGTCGACTTCCTCGTCAATAACAGGGGCAGCGGTGAGCTTGGTGAGCAGGTCGGCGGCGGTTTCGGCGAGGACGAAGATGTTGCGCGCGGCGTCGTCGATGAATCCCTCCTCGACGCCCTTGTCGAACAGAGAAAGCAGGCTGTTGTAGTAGCCGTCCACGTTGAGCAGTCCCACCTAATAATGCAAATCAAAGATCACAAACACACCAACCGTACGTTGCGATTAGCTAGTTACAAATGCGTCGTCGCTTTCGAAATTAAGTTGGGAAAATCAGAGCTATATATCGAGCTAGCTAGCTATGTAGCTAGTGGGATTGATTAGGGCATGATGAGGCAGGGCGCCCTACAATGCATGCCGATGCCAACCAATATCTACACACATTGAGATCGACCACGTACTGGCTGGCCCCGGCGGGCGGCAATACTCCTACTCCATGAGATCGATCGATGGGAATAATGCATGCAAGAGAGAGAGAGAGAGAGATGTGTCGGTTAAATACGACAAGCTTACAGGTTTGTTATGGATCCCCAGCTGCGCCCACGTTATGATCTCCAACAGCTCCTCGATCGTCCCATAACCGCCTGCACGCGCATATGTACGTACGTTAATACTTACTCCTACAAGAAATGATCGAGTTGCAACGACGCAAGAAGGCCTGTCATTTCGACCTTAAACGTCTGTTAACTTCACACACAAGTACTACTAGTACTATGCACGAGTTGAGTCGCATATAGTGTGGGTAATTAAGAGTGGCAGTACTGCGTGACGTAGCGTACCTGGCAGGGCGATGAAGGCGTCCGAGTGTTTGGCCATTTCTGACTTGCGCTCATGCATGTCCCTGACCACTTTCACCTCTCCCAACGTCTCCCCTGACACCTAGCAAGAGGGCCGGCCGTACGTACGTACAGATAGCAGCAGTACATATGCACATTCAAAACACACGTTTCATATACTGTGTACTACAGTATGTGTAGTGTAGTAGTAGTAGTAGTAGCCTTTAATCAGATGGGGCGCGCATGCATTTGGTTCAGGGATTACACATGTCTACCAGCTGGAGAGATTCGCGTACCTCTTCGGGAAGGAGAGCGCTCGGGATGACCCTGCACGTACAGGTATGAGCCTAGATCGGGTTAAGAGCCAAGAAGCTAGCTACATGCACGAGTAGTGCTGGATTTACGTACCCGAGGACGTGGCGGCCGCCGTCGTGGACGGCCTTGGACACGAGGCCCATCAGGCCGCCGCTGCCGCCGCCGTAGACGAGATCGAGCTTCCTCTCCACCTGCAAAGGAGAGAGGCCGGCCGAGATGGGGAGTCAGAAACGGTGGAGATCGATCGAGTGGAAGCCTGCGCAGCTAGCGCTAGAGAGACATGTAGTACTACTCTGGGTCCGAGGTGGCTGCGCGCGCGGCTACTAGCAGCTCACCAGTTGCTTTCCAAGGTCCAGAGCGGCGGCGCTGAAGGACGGCCGGTTCCCCGGCTTGCTGCCGCAGAAGACGCAGACGGCTCGCACAGGCCCCCGGCCACTGCCGCCGCCCTCAGCAGCCTTCTCCTTGTCTTGGTTCGCCGCCTCCATCTGTTGGCCAGGTAGAAGGAGGGGGCAGAGGGCAGAGGGAGGATAAATGAGACTATGAGAGTGGGTGCTATCAGCTATGGTGGCCGGCTCTCTTGTGAGGTCCCCCCGGTGCCTATTTATGCACAAGCCGTTGTGCATGCTACTCGTATAATTGAGCTCCTACAGAACCATTACTACCTGTCTACTACCTTTTTCACGGTTTACAGGGCGTCTAATCAAATTTGGTTTTTTCTAAAACTGCAATGTTCCTAGGCGTATAAAAATTAATTATTGATTAATGTGACACTTTTCCTCCCAACTTTCTATGCATGCAACGGTCTTCCACCAATGCATGCGCCTTAATCGCTTACTAATAGGCCTAATTTTCAGCCAATACGTTCACGCCTAGGTCCATAAAATTTTTGTAGGACGCCTTGCAAACCGTGAAGGAGGGAGTAATGAAAATCACCCCGGCCTTTTTCAATTTTTCTCCCACATCCCAACCAGCTCTCTTTGGGACCACCAGCTCCGGCCGGTATCTCTTGCTGCTCTCCCTTTTTGGAAAGTCTATGGGCATGTTTGATTCAAAGGATTTTCAAAGGAATTCTATAGAATTCCTATTCATAGGATTTTTTCCAATATGGTGTGTTTGTTTCAAAGGAATAAATCCTTTAAAATTCTTATGCATGGCTTTTCTACATTACAATCCTATAGGATTTCTAACAAGAGGTGAGACCTCTTGGAAAATTTTCTTTGTGTCTATGACAACAATGACATGTACCTAAACCCTATAAAATTTCCTGTGTTTTTCCTACGGTGCAATCAAACATCTTATCTTATCGATTCCTGCATTTTTCATTCCTATAGGATTCTAAGTGTCATGCCATTCTATTCCTACACTTTTCCTATTCCCGTGTCTTACAAATCCTTTGAATCAAACAAGCCCTAAATTTTAAAACTTGATCGTGTTTACAAAACAAGGCACCAATATTCATGCCACCAAATTAGTATCCTCATATTCATGATTAAATATATTTTCATCATATGGCTATTTGAGTTCTTAAATATTATTATATTTTTGTGTAAAAATAGTTTGACTTTCTAAGAAAAGTGGGAGTACACTCTTTCATGAATGGAGGGACTAATTTTTAACACGACCATGATAATACTCGAACACTGATGTAAGGCAACAAGTCAAAAAACATCAACAAACAGAGTACGTAGAATATATATAATTGGAAAACCATGAAAATATAGGAAATAAACACCTAGCCATTAGGATTTCTTCTTCAAGAAGGGAGAACACACTCGCACCCATGTCATCATTTGTGCCAGGAATATGATTTTCATCCTCGATGCAGAGTCCAAGCAACCACGTCTAGAACCCAAGAATGGTCTTCAACACGATTACTTTGCAAATTTGTCGCTGCTAGGTCCAACAAAGTCTAGAGAGTGGATTTTGCCCGTTTTGTGATGTGGTGTTCCACTTTACCATCCTGACAACAGATCTCCCTAAAGCTATGTGACCCACAGAGCTATTGCGGTGTGATGAGTGAATTTTATATTGTGTTTTAAGTACAATTTATGTTTATAAAACCACTCATCGCATGCTCTATCTAATTATTATGCCTATTATATATATGATTACTTGTTTCCATTCATTTTCATGTGAGTGCTCACAACTATCAGTTTATTAGGATTCTATTAGTTTTGTTGGCCTTGGTTTATGTTTGGGTGCAATGGAGAATTTTGAACAAAGCACGGCGAAAAGAGCCAAGAGGATGCAATATGAAGGACTCACATGCACCGGACTTAACCACACAGAGTGTGGAAGAAGTATTATTTTTTCTTCAACACAAAATAAAGATCCAAATCCATGATGTTGTAACCATCATCCATAAGAATCCAATGAACCCAAGAACACCTCATATGAGTCTGTATGAAGAAATGGCATGCACAACACGAAAATCATCTACAAGAATAAAGGGCACTGGTACGGTCACAATGACTGTATCAGATGACTATACCACCCTCAGATAGGTCTGGAATGTCAAACCAAACCTCATTTATGAAGGTCAGGAGGCATATTCGAAGGGACACTCCAGATACACCAAACCGGCCTCTAGGAGCCTATTTAAGGTGGTGAAACCCCAGCTGCCACATCCAATCCATCTGCACACTTCATCTCCATTAAGCCTCCTCCATCTCTATCACCGACAAGGCGTAGCCACCATGCCACCTCAAGATCCATCTACATCCACCTCAACCTTGAAGGAAGGCTGGGGAGGAAGATACCAAGGAGCCACCACCAAGGCGCCGCCTATGCACTGCCACCCACATCGCTGACGCCATCACCATCATTATCGTCGTTTCTCCTTCTTCCTTCCCCATCATGGTCTCCGTGATGGGTTGTAAGATGACTTGAACCCCTAATGTTATGATTACTTGATTATCTGTGGATGGTATGTCAATCTAGTATCTATGGTTATGTTTATTCAATGTGTTGCTCTAATCATGTTATTATCTTAGTGATTGGAGATGTCTGGTCCATTGGTTTAGTTGGAGATATCCAACTCCATAGGCCACACATGAATTAGATGTTTATTTTGTGTGAATCATTTGACCTCTGAGTGAGACAGCTGATATCTCTTGAGACGCAGATACTTAAGGGGTTCGCAACATAAAACAATAATTTTTCTAACTAGTGTACACCAATTGCTAAGATCTTCGAGTTAATGATGCAACAGAGAGAGGTTTCGATGACATACCCTTGTATACCGAAAGCGTTAACGTTCACAATGAACGTGGATGATGTCATCGAACTCGTAGCTGACCTCAAGGTCGCGTTGATCCTCGTTTAACGACCAGGTGCCACAACTGGTAGCACCCCCGTGGATTTGCACACGTTCGATGCTCAACAACGACTCTTAGTCTCTCTAATCCAGTCAAGATTGCGGAAGTAGATCTTTAAGATCATAGATCTAGCAGAGCGATGACGTGCCGAGGATGAATTCATCTCCCACGTGCACATTTCCTTTTGGAACCGCGAGCACGAGAGCTAAAGAGTGAGAAAACCCAAGAGGAAAATGCCTTGGGATTTGTGTTGTACCTCCTCTCCCCCACATGTCCCCTCCTTATATAGGGGGAGGAGAGGAGGCTTTGTCAACAACCGGATTTTTCAATCCTAGATGCCTGTTATGCCATACATCGCAATCCCAGGATTACCATTTTTGCGAGACATAACAGAATTGGATACCATAGTACATCATCCATTACAAACAATACATAAGTTCTTACACAAATAGGGATCTCATGATCCAGTTCTTAATACAACATCAAGCAGCGGAATAAGTAATAATAACGATAGCGTAGGCGAAACTCCATCTTCAGGGTCACAGGCAATGCTGACGATGGGAGATGATCCTAGTTGTCGTAACCTTCCTGGGGTCCATCTTCCAGGTACTCCTCTTCATAGTCTGGCCATGGGAATAGCCAGGGACAAAGCCATGAGTACTCTTTAAGTACTCGCAAACTAATACTAATAGGTAAAGGTTTTTTTGGATAATAGGACACTAGGCTCTAGGGTTGTTTTGCAAAAGCCAGATTTATCTCAATTAAGCTCCAAAGCTAGTCACAATTTTATAAATCCTAAGCGGGAACTTGTATTTCATATCACAACTCTGTTATGGTCAAGTCAAAGTCTCAATTCATCTCACAAGTCATTTTGAAAAGTCTGACGGGGGAACAGTATGGCCACTCCAACTGTCCATAACCGCGGACGCGGCTATTCGAATAGTTTGACACTCTGCAGAGATTGTACACTTTCACCACAACATTCGATACATCCGTCATGAACAAATCCTGAATTCACCATACTCAGTATGCGGATAATCAATCCTAACCTTTCGATTACACGCCCTAGTATAAGCACCTCTCCTGTGAGTTTGGCCTCCCAACCATGACCAACTGTCATCTTGGGTACTACACAGGTGGACAATCTTCACAAGGTAGCCTCAGCTCAGACCTTGGCCGTGAGGGAACTAATACTAAGGTACATAAGTTTCCAGTCAAGCCCTACCCAATATTCGGGTATTGTGGTTGTACGATAAAATTGGAATGGTATCGCATCCAGACAACCATCAGTTTTATAAAGGGCTAAGGCTCATGCCTCAACATTTTTATCACCAAAATTCTCAAGTGTTTGGAAACACATGTCCAAAACATTTCAATAGAATGATCCATCATTCCAAGGTTTTCATAACCATTTTTTCACCAAGTATTCCCATCTAAAAGTTGATCAAGTTTTATGGTTAGCACTATCATCTACAGGTGGGGGTAGTAATGATGAGGGGTGGTAACTAGTGGAGTTTTAACTAAGTACAACCTCATGTCTCAGGTTGATGTCAAGGTGTCTAACTTAGGCCAAATTTTATGCTCTTTATGCAACCTTCAGCATCTTTCCAAAATCTACCAGTCACTTAAGTAAACTCTAAGTAAGCTTTGATAAAGAAATAGCGTAAGGAGCTTGCACATAAAACTAGGATTGGTTTATCAAGTGGGTATGATCACATATGCTTAAGGCATATAGTAGTCATAGACAAGTATGGGTTTGTTGCATCAGTAGGGTATCTTGCAAGGGTTAGCTTGCATAGGTCAACTTGATTAGTAAGGATTGCATAGGTATAGTATCAGCTTGCATCAATATCAGTATAAGCTTGCTAAAGTAGAGTGTCTTGCAAGTTTTAGCTTGCAGGGTTACTAGCTTGCCTTGTGCAGAGCAGTGGTTGAAGGTCTCCTCGGCTTATTCTTCGTAGAATCCTCCTTCCTCCTCGTATCCTTGGTCGGTACTAGCGTCTATGAATAAATACGAGGTACATAATCACCAAACAATACTTAACTACTTGCAATCATCACACACAAGGGTCCTATGGATGATCTAGCATCATCCCTAACATTACAAGGTTAAGGCTTGGTTTAAATCTTTTTATTTTTAGAAAAGTAATTTCTACTCCTTGAAAAACTACTTAAGATTTTATATTCTCCAAACCCAACATGGGATCATGTTGACACATGTCATCACCACATATTGTAGTCCATGGGAATGTGATTTAAAGTGGTGTCACAAATTAATAAGGTTTTACCCTTTTATTTTAATTAATTAAAGTGGCTAGAAATGCTTATGTAGCATTCTTTTATTACTTGAACATTATTTCTGCAAGTAAACCTATATATTTTTATATATTCTGAAAGGTATGGTTAAATGCGATTTTTGAGAGTTGGAATCAACTCAAAAGCTATTATGGTTTAAATTTGAAAAATGTTTGAATGCAGAAAAGCTTCTGCCTTGTTATTTTTACCATGGGTGATCTATAGATCCAAATGAGTTGAATCCAACGGGCTTGGATTCAGCATTCACAGACCTTTCCAACAAAATTGGTTTCATTCAATTTGGTGCACTGAATCGATTTGGGTTGATTTTTGAAGTTGGGTGCAGAAGTGTGTTTGAATTGAAATAGAAAAAGGTTTAATTTGAATAACTGGGCTGCGCGGGAAAAGTTACTGGGCCGGCCTGCTAAGCGCAGTGCTCCCGCGGGCTGCTTAAGTGGGTGTGCCCACTCGTCAGTGACACGGGGCTGGGCGAAGCGGTATGGGGTGACGTGAATCGTTCGATCTAGTTCTAATCTAACGGCTGAGAGTCATCGTCGACGCGAGACAACTCCGGCGAGAACGAAACCTAGCGCAGCCAGTGAGGGTCGCTGGGGGCTCACCTGGGTGCTGCCGAGGGTCGGCGAGGCGGGCGAACGACGAAGTCGACGACGACGAACTCAGGGGTGGTCGCGGCAGCTCCTGGGGCGGCTCCAATCGCTGGCTCCCTTCTTCTCCAGAGGCGGCGGGCTCCGGTGAAATTCCGACGGGGTGGTGCTTGCCTTGCTCTGAGAACGGTGTGGCACGATCAGTGAGGAGAGGGGAGTGAGATGGTGTGAAGAAATCGTGCGGGGGTGGCCTCTATTTATAGTCGAGCGAGGGGACCGTCGGGGCGCACGGTAAGCTCGTCGGGGGCGAGGTTACAGGTGGCTAATTGCATGGGCAAGGGCAGGGGACGGTGCGGTGTCTCCTGGCGATGCTCAACAACTTGGTCTCGGGGCATGGAGCGGTGTGGTTTGGTCTGGAAAGGGCGGTGCTCTGCGCGGCAGAGGCGGCGTCCTCGACGGCGGGCGGTGGCTGTGCGGCACGGGGCGGCAAACGGGGATGTCTGGCGGTCTCCTGGGTCGGTGGGGATTGTGTATGCACGCGGCGAGGGTGGCGCGCGGTCTATGGGTGATGGTCGAGGGTGGCGCTCTGGCGCACGCTCGACATGGTCTGGGCGGCTTGTGCGCGTGGTCCAGGGCTTGGCAACGCTCGCGGCTGGGACAGTGAGTGGCGATGGACGGTGGGCTGCCTCCGAGACATGCTGGCTAGGCTTGCTGCTGCTCCTAGCTTGCTGTCGACTATGGGGTGGCAAGAGGGTGCTCGGCTATTCACCATTGATGACAATGGCAAGCTCACAGTGGTGCTAGTGCCTGGCTAATCTTCCTAGATGATCTAGTGAGTTGTGTGTGAGCTAAATGGGGAACCAGTTAGGCAATAATCACTGCTCACAATAGTGTTTGATGTTTGTTTGATTTGTGTCTACAACCTGTTTGATGAAATGGCCGCATGAAATCAAGTTTTGAATTTTGAAATGATTTTTGGTGGGTTTGCTAGATTGGTGATGGTGAGTCTGCAGATGCTTGGGTTTTGAAAGTTGAGCTTGTTTGAGTAGTTTTTGAAAAAGTGGGATCTTCCCATATGATAAAGATTCAATTTTGAATTGTCATTTAAACTATGCATTTAAAAGTTTCTGGATGATCACAAAGTGGGCCTTGATACCTTGTTATGAGTACATTCAAGGGGTGCAAAGATCCAGAAAAGTTTCTGTTAGGTTCTGCAAGTTTGAGACAGCCAAAGTAGGCATGGGAGTTAAATTGGCCAAAATGACCATTCATTTCATATATGTGTTTTGATTTACTTGTCTTTAGGAAAGGTGTGGGAAATGTTTTAGATGATGTTTATTTCACCTAAGAAACATTTTACAAGCAATGGAACAAACAAACAAGGTGGTTTTAAAGGATTTCAAAATCCATGCATACACATATGCATGCATTCATGATTTCATTTAGAAAAGTTTTTGTTAACCCTAATTTTGATGATTAGAATTTGATGATCCAAGCTTAGTATTTTTGGGATGTTACAAACCTTCCCCCCTTAAACAAAATCTCGTCCCGAGATTTGAAAAAGGACGAATAGATTACCTAGGATTTGAAGAGATCGGGAAACTCCGTCCTGATGTGATCTTCGCGCTCCCTGGTAGCTTCCTCTTCTGTGTGGTTGCTCCACTGAATCTTGAGAAACTTGATGCTTCGGGTTCGGGTAGTTCGAAAAGCTTCTTCCAGAATGTGGATGGGTACTTCGGGATAGGTCAGGTCATCGTTGATCTCTATGGTCCGGTGATCGATATTCTTGAACACTTCGGTCTTCTCTGGGACTTCGAGACATTTGCGAAGTAACGAGATATGGAACACATTGTGCACAGCTGACATCTCTTCAGGTAGTTCCAATTGATACGATACTTCTCCTCGACGGTTCAGAATTTTGAAAGGTCCGATATATCTTGGGGCTAAATTTCCTTTGAGTTGGAAACACTGCATTCCCTTCAATGGAGACACTTTCATATAAACAAAATCTCCTATGTTGAAGGCGAGGTCTCGACGTCTCTTTTCGGCGTAACTCTTCTGTCGGGATTGGGCGGTCTTGAGGTGCCCACGAATCTTGTGAACCTTCTCTTCTGCTTCCCGGAGGATGCCGAGTCCGAAAATCTGACTCTCTCCTACTTCCGACCAGTTCAAAGGGGTGCTACACTTTCTTCCGTACATGAATTCAAATGGGGCCATTTGCAAACTGGCTTGGTAACTATTGTTGTAGGAAAATTCTGCAAACGGTAGACAGTCTTCCCACTTGGATCCATATTCTAGCACACATGCTCTAAGCATATCTTCGAGTATTTGGTTTACTCGCTCCGTTTGTCCATCGGTCTGAGGGTGATACGCGGTACTGAAATCTAGGCGGGTTCCTAAACCTTCTTGGACTTTCTTCCAGAATCTCGAGGTAAACTGAGTTCCTCTATCCGATACTATATTCTTGGGGACTCCGTGCAAACTGACGATTCTAGCGATGTATAACTCTGCTAGCTTCGAACTCTGATAGGTGGTTTTGACGGGCAAGAAATGGGCGACTTTGGACAATCTGTCCACTATGACCCAAATAGAGTCATTTACCCTACTAGAAGTAGGTAGTCCAGTGATAAAGTCCATTCCTACAGAATCCCATTTCCATTCCGGAATTTGCAAAGGTTGCAACAATCCAGCAGGTCTTTGATGTCCTGCCTTGACTCGCTGACATATATCACACTTGGCGATATAGCTTCCGATTTCTCTCTTCATCTTATGCCACCAAAATTGCTCTTTCAAATCTTGATACATCTTAGTTCCTCCGGGATGGATAGAATAAAGAGTATCATGAGCCTCCTTCAACATAACTTCTTTCAACTCCGAATCTGTTGGTACACAAAGGCGTCCTTTGTACCACAGAACTCCTTCTTCGTCCTCGGTGAATCCGGGTACTTTGCCCGTACCGATACGACACTTGATTCCATAGATACTGGCATTTCCCTTCTACGCCTTTTTATCTGACTGATCAAAGTGGGCCGAAGTTCTATGCTAGCCAAAAATCCTTCACTTACTAATTCCATTCGAAAATCTTCCATCTCCTTGTGCAGACTTGGTTGCTCCTTCAAAATCATGGAGTTCAAGCGGCACGGCAATCTGCTAAGGGCATCGGCTACCACGTTGGCTTTACCAGGGTGATAGTGAATGTCCAGATCGTAATCTTTGATTAGCTCAATCCATCTTCTCTTCCTCATATTCAACTCCTTCTGAGTGAATATATACTTTAGGCTCTTGTGATCCGAATAAATCTCACAACGGTTTCCCATTAGGTAATGTCTCCATGTCTTCAGGGCTAGAACTACTGCTGCGAGTTCGAGGTCATGGGTTGGATAGTTTTGCTCATGTTGCTTCAATTGTCGAGATAGATAAGATATAACTTTGCCTTCTTGCATTAGCACACATCCGAGACCAATCTTGGATGCGTCACAATACACATCGAAGGGCTTCGTGATATCCGGCATGATCAAGATTGGGGATGATATCAATCTCCTCTTGAGTTCTTGAAAACTCGCTTCACACTTGTCTGTCCATTCAAACTTCTTGTCCTTCTTCAGCAATTGTGTCATGGGTCGGGCGATACTCGAGAATCCTTCTACGAACTTGCGGTAATATCCCGCCAATCCGAGAAAAGCACGAACTTGGGTTTGAGTGGTTGGGGCTTGCCAATCTTCTACATCTTTCACTTTGGCAGGGTCAACGGCAATTCCTCCGGCTGATACAATGTGACCGAGGAATCCTACCTCCTGTAACCAGAATTCACATTTGCTAAACTTTGCATACAGCTGATGCTCTCTAAGGGTTCCAAGAATGGTCCTTAGGTGTAGCTCATGTTCTTCTTCTGATTTGGAATAAATCAGAATGTCATCGATGAAAACAACGACAAACTTATCCAGGAAGTCCATAAAAATCTTATTCATGAGGTTCATGAAATAAGCGGGGGCATTGGTTAATCCAAAAGACATGACTGTATACTCGTACAATCCATATCTGGTGGTAAAGGTAGTCTTTGGAATATCCTCTGCACGAATTTTGAGTTAATGATAGCCAGTTCTAAGATCAATCTTAGAAAACACCTGGGCACCGGTCAACTGATCAAACAAATCTTCTATCTTGGGCAAGGGGTACTTGTTCTTGATGGTGACATCATTCAACTTCCGATAATCCGTACACAAACGGTTACCTCCATCTTTCTTGTCCACAAATAAGACAGGGGATCTCCATGGTGACGCACTTGGTTGAATCAATCCAATTTCTAGCATGGAATCCAGTTGCTTCTTCAGTTCTTCTAGTTCCGACGGGTTCATACTATAGGGTCTCTAGCCTATGGGTCCTGTTCCAGGGATTAGTTCAATGATAAACTCGATATCCCGATCTGGGGGCATACCGGGCAAAACATCGGGAAATACATCGGGGTATTCACAGACTATCCGGACTTGGTCAATGGTAGGTTGGGCTAGACTCTTGTTATACTTGAATTGGCGAGGTAAGGTTTCAGAGATATGCTCGACTGTTATTCCGGCGGTACTGTTCATGGTGATGGCTTTCTTAGCACAGTCAATCAATCCCTTATGTTTGGACATCCAATCCATTCCTAGTACTACTTCCAAACCTTTAGTTCCGAGTACTATTAGAGTAGCATAAAAATCTATGCCATGGATTCGGATAGGGACGGCTTTGCAAATTTGCCTAGCCTTGGTGGTTGATCCGGGAATTTGCACAATCCTAACATGCTTCAGTTTGGTTGGTTGAATTTTACTAGTGCAGGCAAATTCTTCGGTGACAAATGAATGCGAGGCACTACAGTCAAACAACACTCTTGCAAGTACTGAATTAACAGAAAACATACCCAGCACGACGTCTAGCGCTTCCTGAGCTTCTTCAGCATGCATGAGAAAAAGACGGCCATTGCGGTTGAGTGAATTCCCTGGGGCAAATCTTCTCCCTGGCTGGACACGACGCTGCTGCTAAGCTGGGGCATTGGCATTAGGGGCTGTAGCGTTCTTCTTGTTGGGGCACTCGTTGGAATAGTGGCCTTTATTCCCACAGTCATAACATGTCACTTGTGACTTGTCCTTGGCTGCGACAGGCACAGCATTGCTTCCAGTCCTCGGGGCAGTGTTGGTGTTTAACTTGGGTGGGGCACGGGTGAAATTGCTAGAGTTTCCGGGTTTGTTGTGATTTCCTCCGGGTCTAGGGTTTCCACGGTTGGGGTAGGTCGGACGGGTCATAGGGGGTCTGTTGGTTCTTGGGGCAAATCCTGAAGATGGGTTGGGGCGATACTTTTGGGGTCTGATGGGTTCCTGGTTGATGCATCATGCGACGCTTGCGGTTCTCATTGGCTTGGTTGATCTTTCCTTCCATCTGGATAGCAGAGTCGACAAGGGCTTCAATATCAGCAAATGGGATATTGACTAACACCGTCTGCATCTCGTCATGCAGACCATTCAGGAATCTTTCTTTCTTCTTGGCTTCGGTGTCTATCTCGTCCGGGGCATACCTAGCTAATGACAAAAATTTGTCACGGTATTCCACTACAGTCATCCTTCCTTGCTTTAGCTCTCTGAACTCGTCTCTCATTCTCTTGATCAAACCTGGTGGCACATGGGTTCTACTAAACTTGACTTTGAATTCCTCCCAGGTCATCATCTGGCCTCCGGTCATTACACGAACACTGTTCCACCATGCCCTGGCATCTCCGGCTAGATAATGGGTGGCGAACATGACTTTCTCGTTGGCTTCCACTCCGGCGACTTCTAGGTTGTTTTCCATGGTTTGCAGCCAATCGTCGGCATCTAGGGGTTCTTCTGACTTGGTGAAAACGGGTGGGTTAGTATTCTGGAAATTCTTGAGCTTAGATCCATGGTTGTCCTGATTTCTGTGGCCTTGGTTGTTGTGGGCTAGCTGGGCTATCTGTTGCAGAGTGGATATGTTGGCTTGGCGTTCCGCTCTTTCAGCTTCGCGGTCAGAAGTCAACATTTGCAGGATCTGCAACATCGGGTCCGGGGCTGAACCACTTCCTCCACGTGGCATCTGAAGATTGATATAGATCATGAGAAAAGAGGGAAATTTCTAAGGTCTTGGGTCTTTGAAAAGTTTTAAATGTTTGACTCAGATTTTTCTGGCAACTTGATTTTTCATTCATTCACTCATAGCACACAGTACAACACACACCACAACAAAGAAAAAAATAGATGGTTTTAAGAACCATTCTGGAAACTACGATACAGTGGGACCGACTACTACTCACTACGCTAGTGCTCAGTGCTACTACTCCTCGGAGTCTGTGGCTTCATCATATTCAGCATCATCGATGAAGGCGAAATCATCCTCATCGGTGAAGAAGTCCATGGCCTGATCCTCCAGAAAATCACCGTCATCGCTGAGATAAGAGTAAGGGTCTCCACGAAGATCCTCTCCGGCATTCTCCCTTTCCTCCAACTGCATGTCTCTCTCGTGGATGGTCTCCTCCAGAGATGAGATGCGGTGGCGAAGACGGGCAATAATGCACTCCTTTTTGTCGAGCTGACGGCGTCGAGACTTGCGATCCTTTGCTAGTATGGCTATGGTCTGATCCTTCGTCTTGATGATGGCAGACTTATGATTGCAATAGTCACGGCAGTTGTCCAACTCCTGCTGGCGATCATACATCATGAAGCTAAGGTGGTCCAATTGAGTCTTCAGCTCGGGGTGGTATGGGGCTTCCAGTGGTTGTCCATTTGCATCACGCTTTGGGCAAAACTCAAAGCGAGTACCCTTGATCTGATTGATGCTCTGCCCACACAGACGGGAAAGAGCTTCCTGCATTGCTCTGGCAAGTCCATCGAGCCAGTTGTTTTCCCTCAAGGTAAACTGAATTCCCTCCGCAGTGGGAGGTTCAATCTTTCCTCGGAGACTTGCAACAATTAGCCACTTCAGATATTCTCCTCCTTGATCATTGAGCTGAGCTCCAAAGAACTCGGGGTGCGGACGCTCCAGAAGTTCCGAAAGCTGATCCAGATCCCTCTCAAAGATAAGGTCTGCCCCATTCCCAAGTTGGTAAAACTTGCTGTACTTCACGTCCATCTATAAAAATAGAGGATGAGTAGATTAGCAGAGTGATCAAGTGTGTCAAAATTTTATGTATTTTGCAAGAGTTTTTTTAGGAACATGAATTTTTATGAAAGAATCAAAGAGATAAGAATGAGAATAAGTTTTTGTAAATATTTGTTTTCTTTGGTTTTGAAACTAAGTTTTTGATTCAAACGTCTGGTTTAACTAGGGTCTCCTATGGTCAGGATGGCTCTGATACCAACTTGTCAACACCCGGATTTTTCAATCCTAGATGCCTGTTATGCTATACATCGCAATCCCAGGATTACCATTTTTGCGAGACATAACATAATTGGATACCATAGTACATCATCCATTACAAACGATACATAAGTTCTTACACAAATAGGGATCTCATGATCCAGTTCTTAATACAACATCAAGCAGCGGAATACGTAATAATAACGGTAGTGTAGGCGAAGCTCCATCTTCGGAGTCACAGGCAATGCTGACGATGGGAGATGATCCTAGTTGTCGTAACCTTCCTGGGGTCCATCTTCCAGGTACTCCTCTTCATAGTCTGGCCATGGGAATAGCCAGGGACAAAGCCATGAGTACTCTTTAAGTACTCGCAAACTAATACTAATAGGTAAAGGTTTTTTTTGGATAATAGGACACTAGGCTCTAGGGTTGTTTTGCAAAAGCCAGATTTATCTCTACTAAGCTCCAAAGCTAGTCACAATTTTATAAATCCTAAGCGGGAACTTGTATTTCATATCACAACTCTGTTGTGGTCAAGTCAAAGTCTCAATTCATCTCACAGGTCATTTTGAAAAGTCTGACGGGGGAACAGTATGGCCACTCCAACTGTCCATAACCGTGGACGTGGCTATTCGAATAGTTTGACACTCTGCAGAGATTGTACACTTTCACCACAACATTCGATACATCCGTCAGGAACAAATCCTGAATTCACCATACTCAGTATGCGGATAATCAATCCTAACCTTTCGATTACACGCCCTAGTATAAGCACCTCTCCTGTGAGTTTGGCCTCCCAACCATGACCAACTGTCATCTTGGGTACTACACAGGTGGACAATCTTCACAAGGTAGCCTCAGCTCAGACCTTGGCCGTGAGGGAACTAATACTAAGGTACATAAGTTTCCAGTCAAGCCCTACCCAATATTCGGGTATTATGGTTGTACGATAAAATTGGAATGGTATCGCATCCAGACAACCATCAGTTTTATAAAGGGCTAAGGCTCATGCCTCAACATTTTTATCACCAAAATTCTCAAGTGTTTGGAAACACATGTCCAAAGCATTTCAATAGAATGATCCATCATTCCAAGGTTTTCATAACCATTTTTCCACCAAGTATTCCCATCTAAAAGTTGATCAAGTTTTATGCTTAGCACTAGCATCTACATGTGGGGGTAGTAATGATGAGGGGTGGTAACTAGTGGAGTTTCAACTAAGTGCAACCTCATGTCTCAGGATGATGTCAAGGTGTTTAACTTAGGCCAAATTTTATGCTCTTTATGCAACCTTCAGCATCTTTCCAAAATCTACCAGTCACTTAAGTAAACTCTAAGTAAGCTTTGATAAAGAAATAGCGTAAGGAGCTTGCACATAAAACTAGGATTGGTTTATCAAGTGGGTATGATCACATATGCTTAAGGCATATAGTA
Source organism: Avena atlantica (assembly GCA_910589765.1). Lineage (NCBI taxonomy): Eukaryota > Viridiplantae > Streptophyta > Magnoliopsida > Poales > Poaceae > Avena > Avena atlantica. The sequence goes on from OU342736.1 coordinate 364,986,647, forward strand.
GTCATAGAACAAGTATGGGTTTGTTGCATCAGTAGGGTATCTTGCAAGGGTTAGCTTGCATAGGTCAACTTGATTAGTAAGGCTTGCATAGGTATAGTATCAGCTTGCATCAATATCAGTATAAGCTTGCTAAAGTAGAGTGTCTTGCAAGTTTTAGCTTGCAGGGTTACTAGCTTGCCTTGTGCAGAGCAGTGGTTGAAGGTCTCGTCGGCTTCTTCTTCGTAGAATCCCCCTTCCTCCTCGTATCCTTGGTCGGTACTAGCGTCTATGAATAAATACGAGGTAGACAATCACCAAACAATACTTAACTACTTGCAATCATCACACACAAGGGTCCTATGGATGATCTAGCATCATCCCTAACATTACAAGGTTAAGGCTTGGTTTAAATCTTTTTATTTTTAGAAAGGTAATTTCTACTCCTTGAAAAACTACTTAAGATTTTATATTCTCCAAACCCAACATGGGATCATGTTGACACATGTCATCACGACATATTGTAGTCCATGGGAATGTGATTTAAAGTGGTGTCACAAATTAATAAGGTTTTACCCTTTTATTTTAATTAATTAAAGTGGCTAGAAATGCTTATGTAGCATTTTTTATTACTTGAACATTATTTCTGCAAGTAAACCTATATATTTTTATATATTCTGAAAGGTATGGTTAAATGTGATTTTTGAGAGTTGGAATCGACTCAAAAGCTATTATGGTTTAAATTTGAAAAATGTTTGAATGCAGAAAATCTTCTGCCTTGTTATTTTTACCATGGGTGATCTATAGATCCAAATGACTTGAATCCAACGGGCTTAGATTCAGCATTCACAGACCTTTCCAACAAAATTGGTTTCATTCAATTTGGTGCACTGAATCGATCTGGGTTGATTTTTGAAGTTGGGTACAGAAATGTGTTTGAATTGAAATAGAAAAAGGTTTAATTTGAATAACTGGGCTGCGGAGGAAAAGTTACTGGGCCGGCCTACTAAGTGCAGTGCTCCCGCGGGCTGCTTAAGTGGGTGTCCCCACTCGTCAGAGACACGGGGCTGGGCGAAGCGGTATGGGGCGACGTGGATCGTTCGATCTAGTTCTAATCTAACGGCTGGGAGTCATCGTCGACGCGAGATAACTCCGGCGAGAACGAAACCTAGCGCAGCCAGTGAGGGTCGCTGGGGGCTCATCGGGGTGCTGGCGAGGGTCGGCGAGGCGGGCGAATGACGAAGTCGACGACGGCGAACTCAGGGGTGGTCGCGGCAGCTCCTGGGGCGGCTCCAATCGCTGGCTCCCTTCTTCTCCAGAGGTGGCGGGCTCCAGTAAAATTCCGGCGGGGTGGTGCTTGCCTTGCTCTGAGAATGTCGTGGAATGGTCACGGCAGATGCTGCAATCGGCAACGAGTAGTAGAATGAGGGGCAAGGGCGGCCAGCCATCTGCGGTGCGAGATGAGGGCAAAAACACAGGGTTTTCCCCAGGTTCGGCCCCCCGGAGGGTAAAGACCTACTCCTGCTAGATTGTATTATGGAGGTGTTACAATGGGCGAGCTCGACGGCTAGGCTGCGAGTCGCTTGGGTGTATGAGGGAACGTATCTCTACTTACCCTTTAGGGAGGTTTATATAGGCTCACCTCCCCTAGGGTTTACATATCTCAACCGATTCGGTTACAGCTTTAATAGTCGTTTAACCCAGTCCGACTGGGCCTATCTACTCGCCTGGGCCTTCAGCTTCCAGTCGCTCGGTACCTTGCTGGGCTTCAATCCACTCGCCGTTCTGCAGGCCCACTCGCCAGCTCTCGGGCCAGTCGGAAACGCCCTGCTGGGTATACCCCAGTAGGCATATCCCCATCAGTAGTCCCCGAGTCCGTCATCGATTGGGCGTAAGTGGCTGCTGGCAGTCGGAGTATACGGCTTCAGAGTAGGCATCCAGTCGAATCGTCGGCGGGCTCCTGTATAAAGGAGGAAATCCGGTGAACCAAGTCGTGGCTTGGGCAAGTCGAGTCGGCGGGACGCAGTCATGGTGATTGACCTGGCGAGTCGAGTGGCTGGAGTTGGACCGTCAAACGCGGTCAAACTAGCCGTTGGAGTGATCCGACGGTAACTTTCGGCGTAATCATCGCGCGGTAACGGCCTTCTGATTTGGCGGGTAACTCCCGCTATATAAGAGGAATGGCATGCAATCGTAGAGCCAACAACCCACCACTTCTTCCGAGTGCGCGCATTTTCCTTCCTTTGCTCCGCGATCCAGTCGACCCGAAATCCTCCGATCTCCAACCAACCTCTCGGCCATGGCCCTTTCCACCGAACCATGGGGTAGGTCCAAGTGCACGAGGGCGCAGCTGGCCTCTTTCGAGGAGGCCGGGATCCTGCGAGCCGGCTGTTGGCGCATCCCCGCAGCCGGAGAGACGACCCTAAACCCGCGAGAGAGGGAATTCGTCTGTTTCACCAGTCATCTCGAGCGAGGGCTAGGGTTTCCAACGTCCTTGTTCTTCCGGCGCTTTTGCGCCTACTATGGGATCCAGTCTTCAGATCTGGGTCCCCACAGCATCGAGCAGCTCGCCATTTTCATGGCGTTCTGCGAATGCTACTTGGGCTGCCGGCCCTACTTTCCCTTGTGGCAGGATCTGTTCCATGGACGGATCAGCCGCGAGGAGGCAGGCGGCCCAATGCTAGCCGCGGGCGGCTTGACGTTCCAGCTCAAGTCCAAAGCCTCCTTCTTTGACCTGATGCTACCCGCCAAGGCAGCGAGCGACTGGAAAAAGTCGTGGTTCTACGTGACCGAGGCGACCCCAGAGGGCGAGGCGGCGATCCCACGGTACTCCGCTAGTCGTTCGGAGCCGCGCCATCTCCAAGTCGGCAAGCTCCCCGACGACCAGCGGATGGTCGTTGATGAGATGCTCCATACCATCCGTGGTTTGAAGAAGAAGGGCCTCCAAACGATAAATTTGTACAATTGCTGGCTTGGGCGGCGGCTCGTTCCACTCGCCCAGCGCGACCACTACATGTACCAATACACCGGCCGGGAGGACTCGACGAAGGCCTGCCTCGACGAGTGGAGGCTGGAAGATTACCTCCCAGCACTAAAGAAGATTACCCAGGCGGTGTACCTGGATGCGCAGGCCGTGATCGCCCCCTACACCGCGAAGCGTCCAGCTCCAACGGTAATTTCTTTACCTTGTTTGCAGTCGCAGTGTATGCAGTCGCGGTAATCCTGATCCTGTTTGTATCCATCGTAGCTATTCCAGGTGGTGGAAGGGTGGCTCCCACCTTCGGATGATGAGAGCCCGGACCCATCCGCCCAGGACGTAGGCGAATCACCACCCGCGAGGGGCAACGAAGACGACGAGGACGAGTCCGAAGAAGAGGTCGCCCCGCTGGTCCGAAAGACCCGCGGGCAACGTCAGCGCGAGATCGAGGCGAGCAGAAGCCTCGAGCGCCATGACGATGACGACGAACTCCCAGAGACCACCTCGCACCGTCAAGCCACTCCGTCGAAGAGGAAGGATAAGAAGAGGGAGGCGAGGGCCCCCCTGAAGAAGAAAACGAAGCCGTCGAAGACGGCCTCACCGCCACACTCGGCGAGCAGCTCCGATGCTCCCAGCCCAACTGGTGACGGTGCGCCACCAGCGACAACCGTTCTGGACACGGCGACTATGGAGGTGCCGCTGGCCTCATTGCCTCCGCCATTCGCCCCAGTCTCCGGGCTGGGGGAGGCTCCGGCCGTGGCGGCTTCGCCGCGCAGGGAGGCTCCGGCTGCGGCGGCTTCACCTCGCAAGGAGGCTCCAGCTGCAGCAGCTTCGACTCACGAGGAAGCTCCCGCCGAGGATGTCCCAGAGGCGCCGGCTGCAGCCTCAACGACGAAGAAGCCGTCCGTGTCTTGGGCACACGATGTCCTGGAACTGGGGCTCAGTCGCCGACTGGGCCCTGAACTGGAAAAACCGGCCGGCCTTCGTACGGGGCTACGTTTCATCCCAGTCGCCAAGTGAGTATGCTCACCCCTTCTTATTTTCCATAACTATTTCGATTGTCTTTGTTGATTCGATTAATGCGTCGGACCGGAGTGAAAAGGATGGGCCATCCGACCGTGGCCAAGGTGCCCTCCGCCGCTAGCGAGGAGGATCCTTCACGCAAGAGGAAGGCGGACGAGGTCGTCGCCTCAGCGGATGGCAGTAAGAAGGCCAAGGGCGACGACATCGTCACCATCTCTGACGATACGGCGGCCGCGCCGGCCGAGCCCGCGGTGGAGGCAGCCGCGTCTACGAAGGAACCCGCGGCGGAGGCGACCTCCCTTGGAGCGGGTGCCTCCATCGCTACCTTCCCCCGCTTCGTGACCAAGGCGGCCACGGCGAGCGGGGTTGCGCCCTCAAGCCACGCTCCTGGGACCGCCGATGCTGAAGTCGACCAGCGTCGTGGGCACACGCCAGCGTTACTCGCGTCCGTGGACGCGATCCAGCTCCACAGCATGCTTGGCGCAGCCATCCAGGTACATCCAGTCCCCGAGGATCAGGTCGGTGTTCTGCAGCGGCGTGATTCTTATAATTTCTCGTCTTTTATTTTCGTATCCAGTCCCCGAGTGCGTACTCGCTGAATTTCAGCGAGTGGGCACTTAGGAATTTCTTGATCGCCAGTCCCCGAGTGCGCACTCGCTGAATTTCAGCGGGTGGGCACTTAGGAATTTCTTGATCGCCAGTCCCCGAGTGCGCACTCGCTGAATTTCAGCGGGTGGGCACTTAGGAATTTCTTGATCGCCAGTCCCCGAGTGCGCACTCGCTGAATTTCAGCGGGTGGGCACTTAGGAATTTCTTGATCGCCAGTCCCCGAGTGCGCACTCGCTGAATTTCAGCGGGTGGGCACTTATGGAGTTCGTTTTAACTGACTTTTTCGGTGATGTGCAGGGTCTGCAGCTTGAGTCAGCGGACCGATTGGCCGCCAAACAGCGTGCGGAGAAAGAGCTGGCCATCTTCCAGGAGGCGAACAAAGGTCTTCAGGCTGTTGCTGAGAAGGCAGATCAAGCTCGCCAGGGGCTTGTCCCCGCTGGTGAGTTAGTGGCGGCACGGTCTGCTCTTGGTGCCGCTGAACAACGGATCGCCGACCTCGAGCGCGAACTGCGGGAGGCGAGAGAAGAAGCTAGCTTGGCGGACGGGCGAGCTAAGGCCGCCATTGTGGCCGCAGAGGAGGATCGCAAGGTGTCAGAAGTCCTTATTGCTGGGCATCAGGACGACCACACGTCGCTTCAGTGCTTCATCACGGGACTCGCCCGCCCGCTGCTTGGTGAGTGCTTCCTCCCTTTCTTATGGTTGTGGTTTTTGTGGTACCCATCATACTCATCATTGTCTTTTTCTTCGCAGGTCGCATCATTGATAGCGACGAAGAGGCGAGCTCGCTCGACGCAAGGCAGTGCGTAAGCATGCTCGTCGACTCGGCGACGCTGTCAGCGACCTGCATCCGCGCCTACCTCCAAGAAATATCACCCACGGAGGTGATTCCCAGCGACCTCGTTGAGGTGTGGAAGTACTTGGAGAAGGCACCCGCGGTCGTTGAATTTATGACGCGATCGGCGTTTCGGCGTGGAGCATCGACGGCCCTGAGCCTTGGACTCGCCCACTTCCCCGAAGACTTCGACATCGACGATGTGACGAGTGGGTACCCATCGTCAACTGGCGCGGTGGATCTGTCCGAGGTTCTCAAGTTGCAAGAGCGTGCCGCCACGTATTCGGAGCGTGTTTGGGCGATGGGCGACCTCCTTCCATACCAGGAAATGGTCGTCGCGCCGAACGACCCCGAGCCGCCGCATCGTGACTTCAAGGTCGAGCAGCCTTTTTGCGCGGCGATGGCAGGTGAACTGACGACGTATCCATCAAACCCGTACACCGCGTTCATCCGTAATCGCCGGGATGCTGGCGAGTCGTCATCGAAGCCTGCAGAGTAGGGTAGTTTGCCTTGAAGCGTTAGCAGCAGTTCTGCCACGCGGGCATATTTTGTAACATAAGACAATGCAATATGCGATTGAATGGGACGTCGTGTCTATTTTGGTATTTGTTTGTGTGCTTTGGATTGATTTTGGACGAGTCCCCGAGCGCGTCCGCCCTTTTGTGGGGTTTACCTCGTATATGATGTGTGTGTTGTTATCATGTGTTTTGTTGCTTTGGTCGACTCGCCCGAGCTCGGAGAGCCAGTCGCAAGGCGACTCCCTTGAGTGCTCTGTACTTTACCGTTTTCCCGTACGCGAACGAAGTCGGGTGGCCGAGTCCCCGAGCGTGGTACTTGGTAGTTCTAGGCGCGACTCGAGGGTGGTTGAGGACTTAGCGCGTTGGTGTGAGCACGTCACTCCTGCCTGGCCCGTGGGGTTAGTCCCTTGGCGAGTCCTGGGCATGCTCTCTTACTTGGCGTTTTCCCTGACCGCTCTTGACGAACTGGTATTCAGTCCCCGAGCGTGGTACTTAGCCGTTCGAGTCGCTATGCCGAGGATGCGGAGGACCAAGGTCGCTGTGAGAAGCGAGGGCAGTTGCCTTGGCTCGTAGAACCAGTCGAGCTAGGCGACTCCAATGGGGCTCCGGGTTGGCTTTTTTCGTGGACGATGCAAGACCTGAAGTGATTTAGTGCTCTTACACCGCACTACTTAGCCGTGCCGATCGCTGTACCAAAGGTTGACTTCTGCATTTTAGCATACCGCTGTTATTACGAGTGCGAGTGGCACAAGTCATGGAGAGTAGGCGCAATTTGCGGTAACCGTTTCTTTTATTTCATAGCGACTGGAGAGTACATGTGTGGGGTTCTAGGAGTAGAACTTCCGGAGGAGGTTTACATTCCATGGTCGCTTGACGTCGAGCTCGCCGTCCCCGCGGACATCGATGAGGTAGTAGGCGTCGTTGGTGAGTACGCGCCCGATAGCGAATGGGCCTTCCCACGGAGGGGAGAGCTTGTGCATGCCCTTCTTGTCCTGGATGAGGCGTAACACCAGGTCGCCTTCCTGGAAGGTGCGAGCTTTCACCCACCGGCTGTGGTAGCGGCGGAGTCCTTGCTGGTAGATGGCGGTGTGTGTGACCGAGCGAGGTCGCGTGCTTCGTCGAGCTGGTCGACCCCATCTTGGCGGGCCAGCTCGTTTGCAGCCTCCGTATAATGGACGACTAGCGGCGAGTCGTGTTCGAGGTCGGTGGGCATGACTGCTTCGGCGCCGCAGACCATGAAGAAGGGAGTGAATCCCGTTGATCTGTTAACCGAGGTACGGATTCCCCAGATGAGGAGGGCAACTCTTCGACCCAGCACCCAGCGGTGCGCTCGAGTGGTACTTGGAGTCGCGGCTTCAGGCCATGGAGGATGCTTTGGTTGGCCCGTTCTGCCTGGCCGTTGGATTCCTGGTGGGCGACTGACGCGAGGTCGAGCCGGATGTGGTGCTCTTCGCAGAATTCGGCCATGGCTCCCTTGGCGAAGTTGGTGCCGTTGTCCGTGATGATACTGTTTGGGAACCCGTAGCGATATATGAGCTCACGTAGGAATTTAGTGGCGGTCTTCCCGTCGCATTTCCGGACTGGCTTGGCCTCCACCCACTTAGTGAATTTGTCGACGGCGACTAGCAGGTGGGTGTAGCCGGAGGGGGCTTTCTTGAAGGGGCCTACCATGTCCATGCCCCATACGGCGAATGGCCAGGTAATGGGGACTGTTTTGAGCGCCGAGCTCGGTACGCGCGTCTGATTGGCGTACTTCTGGCACCCGGCGCATCGCTGGACGATGTCGACAGCGTCGGCGTGTGCGGTGGGCCAGTAGAAGCCGTGTCGCATAGCCTTGGCGACCAGGGAGCGAGCGGCGGCGTGGTGGCCGCAGTCACCTGAGTGAATGTCGTGGAGGATTTTGCGTCCTTCAGCCGGTTGGACGCAGCGTTGGAACACGCCGGTGACGCTGCGCTTGTGTAGCTCGCCGTCGATGATGGTGTAGGACTTGCATCGGCGAGCGATCATTCGAGCGTCTGTCTCGTCTGCTGGAAAGGTGCCGGCTTCCAGGTAGGCGATGTAGGGCTTGGTCCAATCGTCTGGCTCGGTGATGAGTGCGACCAAGGCTGCCTCTGGTTGGAGTGGGACTCCGATGTCGATCTCCCTCGGGGGAGAGACTGATGGTTTGGAGATTGTGTCGAGGAACACGCCGGCGGGTGGTGCGAGTCGAGCCGACCCGATGCGAGAGAGGGCGTCGGCCTCCTCGTTTTTCCGCCTGTCGATCCACTCGACAGAGTAGCCGGTGAAGTGGCCGCCCAACTTGTCCACCGCTTGGCGGTACGCCGCCATGGTAGGGGAGACGGCGTCGCAGGTGCCGGCGACTTGCCCCGCGACGAGGTCGGAATCTCCGTAGCATCGGAGGCGATTGACGTTCATCTCCTTGGCGGCTCGCATGCCGTGGAGTAGGGCCTCGTATTCAGCCATGTTGTTGGTGCAGGGCGTGAAGTCGAGGCAGAGGATGTAGCGGAGCTTGTCGCCCTTTGGTGAAGTCAACACTATCCCTGCTCCTGCATCGTCCGCGTTCTTGGAGCCGTCGAAGTGCAGGCTCCAGTAATGGAGGTACGGCAGCTTCTCTGGCTGCTGGGCCTCCTCCCAGTCGGCGATGAAGTCTGCCAGCGCCTGCGACTTAATCGCCTTTCGTGGCTCGTATTTGATGTTGTGGACGCCGATCTCGACGGCCCACTTGGCGACCCGCCCGGTCGCCTCGCGATTGCGGATGATGTCTTGCAGTGGCGCTGAGGAGACGACCGTGATCGGGTGCTCCTGGAAGTAGTGCGGCAGGCGCCGCTGAGCCCTGAAGACCGCGTATACTAGCTTTTGGTACTGTGGGTACCGCTGGCACGACTCGGTGAGGACCTCGCTGATGTAGTACACCGGCCGCTGAATCGGGCGCTCCTTTCCTTCCTCTGGTCGTTCGACGACCATCACAGCGCTGACGACGCGTTCGGACGCCGCGACATAAACCAGCATAGGTTCTTTGTCGGCGGGGGCGGCGAGTAGTGGTGCGGCGAGTAGGACCTTTTTGAGGTCGCGGAGCGCGTCGTCCGCCTCCTTGTCCCACTGGAAGGTGGGGTTCTTGCGCATCAGGCGGTATAGGGGCATCGCCTTTTCGCCCAGGCGGGGGATGAAGCGACTGAGAGCCGCTACTCGCCCGGCCAGCTTCTGGACGTCGTGCAGGCACTCGGGTTTGCCGAGCCGGGCGATCGTGTCGATCTTTGTTGGGTTCGCCTCGATCCCTCGTTTGGAGACGACGCACCCCAGTAGTTGTTCGGCGGGTACACCGAAGGTGCACTTGCCTGGGTTGAGCTTTATCTTGTACCTTCGCAGGTTGGCGAAGGTTTCCGCCAGGTTGGCGAGTAGGTCGCCTTGGCGAGCGGACTTCACGACCACGTCGTCGATGTAGACGTGGATGTTGCAGCCAATTTGGCTCGCAAGGCATTCTTGCATGCATCGCTGGTAGGTCGCCCGGCGTTCTTGAGGCCGAAGGTCATGGCGGTGTAGCAGAAGGCTCCGAATGGCGTGATGAACGCCGTCTTCTCCTCGTCTTCGACAGCCATTTTGATCTGGTTGTACCCAGAGTAGGCGTCGAGGAAACATAGCGACTCCGAACCCGCGGTTGAATCGATTATCTGGTCGATCCGCGGGAGGACGAACTGCTCCTTTGGGCAGGCGCTGTTCAGGTTTGTGTAGTCGATACACATTCTCCAGGTCCCGTTTTTCTTCTCGACCAGGACTGGGTTTGCCAGCCACTTGGAGTACTTGATTGGCCGGATGAAGCCGGCAGCGAGTAGACATTGCACTTCCTCGGCGATTGCTCGACGGCGTTCTTCATTGAAGGGCCGTAGCGACTGCTTGACAGGTCGCACTTTGGGGTCGGCGTTCAGTTTGTGCTCAGCGGGCTCCCTAGGGACACCGGGCATGTCGGAGGGTTTCCATCCGAAGATGTCCCTGTTCTCACGGAGGAACTCGATGAGCGCGCCTTCCTATGCTGGGCTCATGCCTGTCCCGATCGTCACCGTCTGGCTGGAGTCGCCTGGGACCAGCTCGACGGTGCGGGTGTGCGTCGTTGCCTCAAAGGTTGAGGTGTTTGCGCCCTCTGAGTTGGGCTTCTTGAGTATTGTGGGGTCGTCGTTGTTGACCCTGCTCGCGTATTTGGCGAGCTCGTCGGCGTGGTTGGTCTCTGCCGCGATGACGGCGTCGGCGAGCTCGGCTCCTTTGGCCTCGCACTCGGCGGCCATGTCGGGGTCGCCGTTGATGGTGATGACGCCGCACGACCCGGGGAGCTTCATCGCGTTGTACGCGTAGTGGGGCGCTGCCATGAATTTAGCGAACGCCTGGCGCCCCAGGACGCAGTGGTAAGGGCTGTCGAAGGGCACCGGCTCGAAGACGATCCGCTCGGTGCGGAAGTTTGCCGGTGTGCCGAAAGTGACTGGCAGCGTGACCTTGCCGATCGGGTACGCCTTCCGACCGGGGACGATGCCGTGGAACGTGGTGTGGGTCGTCTCGATCATCGACTGCGGGAGCCGCAGCCGCCTGAAGGTGTCGAGGTAGAGGATGTTGATGGAACTACCGCCGTCCATCAGTGTCTTGGGGAGCCAGTAGTCGCCAACCTTGGGCTTGACCACCAAGGCGACTCGTCCTGGGTACTCGATGCGCGGCGAGTGATCTTGCCGGCTCCAGGTGATGGGCTGTTCCGACCAGTTCAGGAACTGGGGGACGTCTATTTGGGCCACCGCATTGACAGCGACGGCGCGGGCGATGACCTTCTTCTCGCGCTTCGTGTTGAAGCCTGTGAAGGTGTGGAGCGAGCCGGCTACTTTGCCGAATTTTCCGCCATTTGGCGGGTTGTTGTCGGGGTCCTCCCGCGCTTGCCGTGCCTTCTCGATTTCCCTGAGGGTGTGGCAGTCGGCGGTGGTGTGCGTTGCGGGCTTCCCTTCCCTGCTATGGAACGCACATGGTTGGTTAAGGAGGGTCGCGGGATCGAACCTTGGCTTGTTCTTGTAGTTGCCGCCATCGCGGCGTTGCCCTCCGTCGCGGCGGTAGCTCTTGGGCTCGCGCTGCGCGTGCCCGGCGTTGGCGACGAAGTCGACTCGCCCGTCACTGCGGAGCTTGCCAGTGAGGCGAGTGCCGCTGTAGCGTAGGTCGGTTCGACGTCCGCCGTCGTTGCCGCTCGTGCGGCGTTGCCCTCCTGACTCGTCGTCAGTTTCCTGGTTTGGATCTTCCTCGGCGTACCGTTTGGCGATCTCGAGGAGGTCGGGGATGTTGTCGAGTGTGCGGGAGTGTCGTTTGAGCTTGGCGACTAGAGGCTCGTAGTGGCACGAGGTCTTGAAGCAATGGATCGCGGTGTCCGGGTGGATGCCGACGGCATTGTACCAAAGCTCTTGCCACCGTTGGACCCAGTTGCGGGTCGACTCGCGGGGTCCTTGGACGCACCGTTCCAGGTCCTCAATAGTGGTGGCGCGGGTGTAGGAGCACTCGAAGTGCCTGACGAAGGCGTCGCGCATTTCCTCCCAGGAATCGATACTGTCCTGGGGGAGAGTGTTGATCCACTGCCTGCACGTCCCCTCCATCATCAGGGGGAGGTAACGGGCGGCGAGTAGGTCAGTGTGACCCGCGATCCCCATTGCCATGAGGTATGTGTCGAGCCAGACGGCGGGGTCGTACGAGGAGTCGTATTTTTCTATCTCCTTTGGCGCCTTGAAGTTTGGCGGGTACTTCTCGCCTCGGATCATTGGTCCGAAGCACTTGGGCCCGAGTCGACTGAGCGACCCCATGGGCTCGCCGTCGCGGCGATTAGTTAGGGTGTGCCGCAAGTCATCGGGCTGGCGTGCGCGCCAGTTTTGGTTGTTGATGATGTGGGTGCGGGCGTCGATGGGTTGCCCGTTAGCGGCGACGAAGTTGGTCGCCGGCCTGGGGTCGTTGGTGGAGAGTGCCGCGTTCGCGGGTCGGTGTTGGAGCTGCAGTGGCTCTGGTGGCGGGCAATTGAGGGTGTTTGCCGCCGCTGGGCGGCCGCTGGAGGCCGCTCTGCTTCCCGAGGAATGCGAGTATACTCGACCTTGCGAGTCGGCGCCCGCTTTTTGCTGCTCCACGGCCTTCACGAGTAGGGCCTTGACGTACTGGATCTGTAGGGCGCCGTCGCCAGTGGCCGTGATGCTGTCGGCTGCTGCTCGGCCTGCCACGAGGTTGTCCATCGGGGTGAACAGTGGGAGGCCGTTTGCGTCTCGCTCCCGTGAGGAGACTACTATCCGCGGCTGGTCCCTGGGAGGGGTGCGGTTGGGTGGAGGTGGGGCGCCCATCGCCGTTGATCCTGGCGGTGGCCGTGCGCTTCCTCCTGGTGGCGCGTTCTTGCAGATCGCGCGCTCGGCCACGCGGGCCGGGTCATTTTCGTCGTCGAAGTTCAGGGCACGCCCTTGAACGGTGGGGTTCAGGCGTGACCTGATCCGCTGCTGGTGGTAGCGTGACAGCTCCTGCGCCGTCACCTGCTCGAGGCGAAATTTTTCGCGCTCGGCTTGCTCCTTGCGCACCTCCTCTGCCAGTTTCAGGCGGAGTTCCTCGACCTCCGTTGCCGTGGCGTTAGGAGGGATTGGGGTGGAGAACGGATCCTCCGGCGGATCGGCGCCGGTGGCCATGTAGGCCGCGGCGTGGCGACCGGTTCCATCGCGGAGGTCGGCGGAGTTCTCTGACCCGGAGTCGAATTCGAAGATACCGAGGATGGAGGGGTCCTCGAAGTCTCCCGTGTTGGAGACCTGGGCGATGGAGCCCGCGGATGAGGCCGCGGTGATGGATCCGACGAGTGACGCCGGGGTCGCCGAGTCGGCGTCGTCGGTGAGGGCCGCATCTTCTGCGGCCGCTGAATTCCCGGCCACGTTGCTGTGGGCCGAGTTGTACTCGGAGGCGAGGCGGTGGATCGTGCGGATCTGGCTCTCGGAGAGCCGATCGCGTGGTGGCGACTCGCGGATGCGAGCCGAGTCCTCCGAGACGATGACGTCGGTGAGGCCGACGAAGAGGCTGATCGTGCCGATTGGCAGGATCACGCTGTGCGTGACGGGTCGCGCCGCCGGGACGTAGCTGCTCGGCAAGATCTGGAGCATCTCGCCGATCGCTATCATGCGGCCGGTGGCGACCGTCTCGTTGATGGGCAGATTGGATCTCGCCGCAGAACACCGGCCAGACCGGCCAGGCCCCACGGTGGGCGCCACTGTCGTGGGAATGGTCACGGCAGATGCTGCAATTGGCAGCGAGTAGTAGAACGAGGGGCAAGGGCGGCCAGCCATCTGCGGTGCGAGATGAGGGCAAAGACACAGGGTTTTACCCAGGTTCGGCCCCCCCGGAGGGTAAAGACCTACTCCTGCTAGATTGTATTATGGAGGTGTTACAATGGGCGAGCTCGGCGGCTAGGCGGCGAGTCGCTTGGGTGTATGAGGGAACGTATCTCTACTCACCCTTTAGGCCTTGTTCGGTTGTCCGGGTCCAGTTCCCAGCAGGGAAATAATCACCATGGGGTTTGGGTGGAGTCCCGTGTGTCACTCTAATCCCTGCGAGGTTCGGATCCTCTCTGCACTTTATCCTGTCCAGAGTACAAACCGTTCGGTTATAGTGTGGTTTGGTGGGGTTTGGTGGAGTACAAGGTTTGCTGTTGTTTGGTGGGGTTTAAATATAATAGCACAACAAGGTCAAAACAGTGCAATGACGAAAGAAAATGACATGGACGGTAATTACAAAGAAAATACTACTTGATAAAATATTAGGAATAAATTTCACCAATATTATCAGAATAAATTGCAACGATATTACCAGAATAAACTACTAGAATGGCATCATAATAATATTAGAAATTTCTACATATTTTCTGCATAAGTAAAAATGAGTCTTTTAGACAGTCAACAACTCCAGACATTACAAAACACATCGACGAAAACACTGAAATCTCGACAACATCTTAGAACCTCTTGACAGCAATATATGACAAGTGTTCCATCTGCAGCCTCCTTATGCGTCAATATCATCTTAACCTGAACGGCACAAAGAAGAGTCAGACAATTTCATTAAACAAATGGTCTACAAAAATTGAATTCATGATCAGGTTGTTAGATGTTAACGAACAGAAAATATCATCTCAGCAGACCCAACAAATGCATATCGATATGAAGCTCAGGAATGCATCTACTGATCTAGATAAAGCAAACTAAGCTCAACACTACCTCAACTCACAAAGCGAGCACGTGAAACAAAGTTTGCAAGCGTGTATGCATGTTGTTCAGCATTTTTTTCCTATAGATATGCACTGTGCAAACAAGTTAAAATATCAAAGTGAAGAGCTGGTGCCCTTTGTCCTGGATACTGCCCCTAATGGTACATGTTCTAAAGATATGCAAGTATCACTGCTAACATTACCATATTTATTTTTATAGGTAGAATCAAGTAGTGCAATATATAACATGGTAGCACATTGCGAAGACATGAATTATATGAAGCTTATAAAGAAAACACCCCACATATGCATGTCCACTTCATATCTCATGAATGCATCTACTAATATGGATACAGAAAATTGAACCCATCACTAGCAGAACTTACAAGAACAAGATACCCTGCTCCTCCACGAAATAAACTAATTGTCTAGCAGCAAACTAGAGCCTACAGCGCTCATCTAGAGAAAACTAGAGCCTTGCAAACTAGAAACTAATTACTATGACAACCAGTAGGTTTTATACTATAATAAAGATTTTAGTTACAGTAGGAGACAACAACAAGCAGCTCATCTAGAAGAATGGCTTGAGTTCAGAGTCAAGCAAATCAAAACATTTTATGTATCAACAGAGAATAAATAACATACCTTCAGACCACTTGTGACAGCTTGGCCACCTCATTCCTTAACCAAACCAGCGCCACATCTGGATCATCTTCTTTCGAGCTCATGAAAATTTCTCTGTTATCTGGATCCTTGAATACAATAAGAGCTGCGGCCTTCTCATTGGTCGACAATGACAGTTTTAGCATTTCAGAGATGCATCTCTTGATCGAGTAATCTCCACCTTGAGCAACCTTATTTTCACCCGCCCATTGAGCAGATTCTAATGCAAACTGTCTTTCCCTCATTTCGATGAACCTGTCCATACTTCCTGCGATCTCGTTGCTACTCTGCTTCTTTGGCCTCTTAGGCTCTTTCTCTTCCTTGTTACTTGTTGTAGCAGCATCTCTCTTATTCTTCTTCGGTTCAGTCCTTGCCACACTTTCATCTTCAAGATCTATTGTGATTTTTTCTCTTGAATCTGCATCAATCAAGATCGGTTCAGTCCTTGCCACACTTTCACTGTAAGCCCAAGTCTCTTCAAATTCTGGAAATGTAGCCTCGGCGTGACTAAGCTCTTCTCCATTATCAATTTGTGTAAGATCTGGATGTTGGGGTGGCTGGGTAGAATTAACATTGTAGTTCCCTTCGGCTATTTGCCCATCATATAGATTTCCAAGTGCTTCAAACAAAGGGAATGACTTAGTTTTGAACTTATTCATTTTGGGGAATGAAATGAGCAGATTGTTCCAAAGAGCATCTTCTGCTTCAATCATAGACCTTGAGTCATTCCAGCCTACCCCACTTTGCTTTCTTGCTTCTTTGATCATTTTATACTCTCGTTTTAGCTCCTTCTCTTTTTCTTGAACTTGACTCTTTGTGTAAGACACGTATGTGTTTCTTGCGTGAAACTCTTTCACCATTTTGTTCCAAGCTTCCGAAGACCATCCATTCTGACCCCTGTAGTGAATGGTGTTGTGTTCATGCAGTAGATCAACAAGGGACTTCTCCAAGAGTGAGTTCCAAGACGCTCGAGGTTTGTTCTCTACATAAAACAAGGTAACATAGCTGAATTGAGACAAGTGATATTAGAACTATGAGACAAATAGAACAACAATGAGTTAAACCGTTACCTTCATTGTTAGCCTTTTTTGTCGAGCGGGCTTTAGGAGATTTTTTTTTGTATGAAGCAGTCTTGTTCACGATCATGTTGAATCTAGGGGAACCTTTTGAAATCATTGGGGAAGCTCCTCTAACCATGTTAGCTGTAGAAAACAGTCATAAGAAAAACAATACACAATTTTCATAGCATAAACAGTATACAATTTTTATAACATAAACAGTACTTAATTTTCATAGTATTCATTACAGAATTGCCAATGCATAAATATTACACAACATTCATAAGACACAACTCCCTTAATGCAGCAACCATTACACTAATTTCTATGCCTTTGGTAGTCAATCCACATCTGATGGGCTATTGTATCTCTAAGATTGTTGCCTTGATAGTCACCATGATCATCATTGCCCTCATCACCATCAGGTAGATCAACAAAATTTTCTGGAGGGATGTTATCTTCCTGATGATCCAACCATTGCTCATCTCCCTTGAGTGCTTTAATAATATTGTGTAATATGGCTGCAGCCATGGGTATCTTGACTTGGTTTTCCATTATATGAAATGTTGCAACCTTGAGGATAGAGAACCGCTTCTTCAGGACCCCAAATGTCTTCTCAATAGCATTTCTAGCTAGTGCATGCCGGTGGTTAAATAGCTCTTTATGATTCTGAGGTCTTCGGTGACCTGCACCAAACTCCTTGAGATGGTATCGTACTCCACGATACGGTGCAAGGAAAGAAGATGTGTTTGCATACGCCATCATTACATTCTGACTAAGTGTTCCTTTTCTATTTCTAAATGGAGCCGCTGCATCAGGAGATACGGAAACAACTATGTGTGTGCCATCTATTGCACCAATGCAATTCTGCACAAAAAGAAACCTAGATGTGATTTCGTAGTTGAAATTTTTAAGAACAATTATTTATCAAGATAGAAGTTCTAAGATAAGCACCTTGAAGTAGGGATAGAACCTAGAATCGCTCTGAATTTTATAATGAACTTCATTAGGATTGGGAAGCTTTAGAAATCTGTTGTAGAGGGTAGGGACAACTATATTGAAAAAATGCTTCATGTGGTGATGATAGCTGTCATTGCTATGTCCAAATTGTACTTGGAGGCCCTCAAATGATGTATTATGACTAAGCATGTACAAGAAAAAGGCCAGCTTCTCCTCAACCTTAATTCTGGTGTCACGAACCAACCGTTCCCTTCTAAGGTAATTGGCCAATGATCTAAAGAGTCTAGGTTCCATTCTGAACGCTACCCTGCAATTCTTGACATGCCCTTCAAGTAGCTCTCGAACCATTTCCTCTCCCGTTAGCACTGATGTGTGACGTTGTTCCCTTCCTCTTCCTCCCCTAGAACCCAATGTATATAGTGCAGGCAAAATGAACATCATCATATCATCGTCGTCCTCATCCCTCCTCTTTCTAATGCGATCCCTCATCGTCATAGCCATTGTAAAACTAACAAAACATAAAGAACTTATTGAGGAATGCATAGAGTAGATGACAGGCAAGTGCATATTAAACATTGCTAAATGTACAATACTAGTAGAAATAATCTAACAATAAGATCAAGCTAATCAGGGAAAGCTACAAAAGCATCTACAATAGTGAATAGAAAGCACAAACTTTCTTCTTAGATATGTACAGTACAAATGGCTTTCACATGCCAGGACGAATCTTCTTGGCATTTCTTGCTGACACATGAACAAAGGCCACCACAGTTCAATACAAAAGGAAGACAATGCCTTTAGTCTGTGAACCAATTACGAATACCACTCCCTACAGAGTGAAGGATCCTGGGCACTTCCACGGTTGAATAAGAACAGAATTAGAGCAAAGTTAGCATTCAGCAGTCTGTGTTGGCAAATGAGGCCGCATAGTCTAAGCCACTCTGCTGAGTGACTGATTCATGTGACGAATTCACACAACTGAGCTTTGAAAGTATGTTGTTTGTTTAAAGTGCCAAAACCAAAATTATTCAGGAATCCAGTGGTACAGCGGTCAGCTCTAGCATCCAGTGGTACAGCTGTCGGTGCAAAACCAAAATTGTTCGAAAGTAAATGAGGCCGCATAGCATACAGCGGTCAGCTCTAGTGGCGGAGCCACCTCCCGGCGAGCTGGGCAGCTGCCCGGGCTCAGCAAAGAAATTACACCTAATATGCAGCAAAGCTTGGTGGTTTTATCGATGGATTTCATGGGCATAGGCTAGCTAGCTTTGGTCTCTTTGCATTTTGCCCAGGATCTGTCACCTGGTTAGCTCCGCCACTGGTCAGCTCTAGCATACAGCGGTCAGCACATGCATAGTTAACAACCTACCATCGTTTGGGTCATCTGAGTCCTTTCAACACCTCATGCATGCCCCGCTATACAAACGAAGCTCCAAATTCGAGCCAGAAACTAGGCAGAACCAGACATGGAGACCCAAATCCAAAGAAACCCTAACCCTAGCAGCCCAAATTAGAGGAATAGGAGGAGAGAGCTTACCGCCGAGAGGAGAGGGTAGCCGTCGAGCCGTCTTTGCTGCTGCCGGCTCCTTCTACTCCGCCGCCCCGGTCGCCTCTCTCCGCCTTGCCGCCCCGCGTCGCCTTAGTTTTCCTCCCCCGTCGGCCCCGTTTTTCTCTCCAGTCAATCCACGCCTCCAGCCACGATGATTCTGTCCCTGCGAAAACCGGGTGGGTTTCGACGGGGTGCGCCGGGAGAGAATACACACCGGGCCTAACCGAAGACTGAAATATTTTGGGTCTGGAAAGAAACCACGTCGGTATTTTTGACGGGTATTGGACCCCGACCCCGGCCGACCCCGCTAAATACCGGCCCAAGCGAACAAGGCCTTAGGGAGGTTTATATAGGCTCACCTCCCCTAGGGTTTACATATCTCAACCGATTCGGTTACAGCTTTAATAGTCGTTTAACCCAGTCTGACTGGGCCTATCTACTCGCCTGGGCCTTCAGCTTCCAGTCGCTCGGTACCTTGCTGGGCTTCAATCCACTCGCCGTTCTGCAGGCCCACTCGCCAGCTCTCGGGCCAGTCGGAAACGCCCTGCTGGGTATACCCCAGTAGGCATATCCCCATCAGAGAACGGTGTGGCACGATCAGTGAGGAGAGGGGAGTGAGATGGTGTGAATAAATCGTGCGGGGGTGGCCTCTATTTATAGTCGAGCGAGGGGACCGTTGGGGCGCACAGTGAGCTTGTCGGGGGCGAGGTTACATGCGGCTAATGGCATGGGCAAGGGTAGGGGACGGTGCGGTGTCTCCTGGCGATGCTCAACAACTTGGTCTCGGGGCATGGAGCGGTGTGGTTTGGTCTGGAAAGGGCGGTGCTCTGCACGGCAGAGGCGGCGTCCTCGACGGCGGGCGGTGGCTGTGCGGCACGGGGCGGCAAACGGGGATGTCTGGCGGTCTCCTGGGTCGGTGGGGATTGTGTATGCACGCGGCGAGGGTGGCGCTCTGGCGCACGCTCGGCATGGTCTGGGCGCGGCTTGTGCGCGTGGTCCAGGGCTTGGCAACGCTCGCGGCTGGGACAGTGAGTGGCGATGGACGGTGGGCTGCCTCCGAGACATGCTGGCTAGGCTTTCTGCTGCTCCTAGCTTGCTGTCGACTATGGGGTGGCAAGAGGGTGCTCGGCTATTCACCATTGATGACAATGGCAAGCTCACAGTGGTGCTAGTGCCTGGCTAATCTTCCTAGATGATCTAGTGAGTTGTGTGTGAGCTAAATGGGGAACCAGTTAGGCAATAATCACTGCTCACAATAGTGTTTGATGTTTGTTTGATTTGTGTCTGCAACCTGTTTGATGAAATGGCCGCATGAAATCAAGTTTTGAATTTTGAAATGATTTTTGGTGGGTTTGCTAGATTGGTGCTGGTGAGTCTGCAGATTCTTGGGTTTTGAAAGTTGAGCTTGTTTGAGTAGTTTTTGAAAAAGTGGGATCTTCCCATATGATAAAGATTCAATTTTGAATTGTCATTTAAACTATGCATTTAAAAGTTTCTGGATGATCACAAAGTGGGCCTTGATACCTTGTTATGAGTACATTCAAGGGGTGCAAAGATCCAGAAAAGTTTCTGTTAGGTTCTGCAAGTTTGAGACAGCCAAAGTAGGCATGGGAGTTAAATTGGCCAAAATGACCATTCATTTCATATATGTGTTTTGATTTACTTGTCTTTAGGAAAGGTGTGGAAAATGTTTTAGATGATGTTTATTTCACCTAAGAAACATTTTACAAGCAATGGAATAAACAAACAAGGTGGTTTTAAAGGATTTCAAAATCCATGCATACACATATGCATGCATTCATGATTTCATTTAGAAAAGTTTTTGTTAACCCTAATTTTGATGATTAGAATTTGATGATCCAAGCTTAGTATTTTTGGGATGTTACAGGCTTGGAGGAGGGGCGGCGGCCATAGGGGCCCAACTCCTCCCGCGCCCAAACCCTAGGGACTACTAGCCCCATCCTCCTTGGGGCGACCGATCCTCCACATCGGCCCTTACCTCCGGAAGTGGCCCAATAAGGAGGAAAACCCAAAATTAAATTTAAAAAATTAGATTTTATTCATTAATTCCAAAAATTAATATTAAAATCACATTTAATTAATTCCCTATGATCCAAAACTCTTTTTTGATCACTTCGAACTACCTTTGGATTCTCCTAGAACACTTCTGATTCTCTCTTCTTTTTCTTCCGATGATCCTGATGATTCCAAAACAATCTCTAAGCATCATGGAACCCTTAAGTGTGTTTCCCTATGGTCCAGGAACATGGAAGACATAATCGAGACACATCTCGGATCAATGATCATCAGCGGGATCTGGATACCCATAATGACCCATGCGCTTTCCATGATATAAACATCATTTGAATCATAAATGTTGAGTCCAATTTCCTTTGTTACTTCTATACATGACTTGTCCGAGATATGATCCTCGGTATCATCATACCTAGTTCAATCTCGTTATTAACAAATGCTACTTAACTTGTTCCTATGATATTCCATACTCATGATATAGTCATCCACTGTAGCTTCTTAGATGTAATCTCACCAAGTGGGCCCAGTGTATATTCCTGTCACGATGTGTAATCATTGTGATTGTTCAAATGTATGGATGCAGTTAATACCCAAAAATAATTTGACCACAATTGTGGTATGCAATTAAATAGGAGTTTCTTGGAATTAACTCCTTGTTAAAGCTTGAATACATTTAGATAAGGATGTGGACGCAATAATATAGGAGCGTTTAAATGATGGTAAATAAGGATGTGAATACATATGTATTAATAAATACATTAATTGGTAGTAAAAAAGGTGTGAATGTAACCACATAGGATAATTGGCTAATAATTAAAATATGTATAAACTAGCATGTTTATAAATTATGTGTTAATATGTACCAAACATTTATAGGATATGTGTCTACTTGAATAGTAATGGTAGCATATAATTATCTAATCAAATTTTACCTATGATATTTTTATTGATAATAAATTTTCTTGTATATAAGGGGAGGGGATATTTCTCCATATATCTCACACTACTATGTTATTAGCCAAATATAGGCATAAATCGCTCCCATTTTCTAGATCATTGTTTTACCTACTTGTCGTGATAAGTTTCTTTCAAGTTACCCTAGTTAGTATGCCTAGGAGGGAGATGCGGGTGGGCATCACTCACATCAATAACCGAAAAGAGCGTGACATCACTTCCCACAAGCGACGTGTCGGTTTTTTCAAACGTGTCGCTGACCTCTCTGCCCTCACATGCGCTAGGGTTGGCATCATCCTACATGCGGAAAATGAAAATCTGCACCCATTCGGTACACCATCAGCCAAGCCAATTGTCGATGCTGTCTTATTAGGAACAACTACATATGTTGACAAGGAGAAAGAAACCAAGATTGCACAGCTACAAAGTGCGTTCGCTCGGGGGGACATGGATAACATGACAAAGGAAAAGAAAAGTCAAATCTCCTTCTAGCATATGAAGAAGATCCAAGATGAGAACCCAGGTAAGACGACAAATCTTGTCTTCTCGAAGGAATAAGATCTTAGTATGAAAGATCTCTACAAAATCTCCAATGACCTCTCGCAGGTCAAGGAGGACAGTCAAATTCGATTACCTCAATTGCATCATGGCCAGGAAGAGAACATTGGCAGAAAACGCATGACAAGAAACATGTTGCCACCTTAAATCCTATCATATGATCACCTGCAAACTAATCCTTTGTGGCAACATTCGTCGTGGTCTCACCATCTTCTGCAATAGTAGTTGCTTTCGGTTCCACTACCATCACCATCGCAACAAACTTTGGCACCAGTTCATATCGATGGCATGTTCATCTTTGATCCTTGTGGCTCTCCTGTCTTAGATAAGGCATACCACAATGGATTCCTAGGGATGGATGATTACTTGGGCTACAATAGTACCAATGTAGGGAAATGTTCCATCCAAACAGATGGATGGTTCTATGCAACACCAAATTACCCTTCTACCTAACAAGATGGGGATATTGATGCAAAAATATGGAGCACTTCGCTAGATGCTAGCTTATGTGCGCTTCCATTAAGTGTTATATAAAATGAAACGGTAGTTATATTTCCATTAAGTAATTTAGCCTTTTTATGGTAAAAATAATTCATGTTTGATGTTTTAGGTCTTGTTCCAAGATTTTTTCCATATGTATGACCATGACATCTTTGTATTGATGTGTTTCTATTATACAAAATAGTCAAAAAAGCATTGTTGAAACGTTACATGGCGAGTATAAAGCTGTAGGGGAATGGATTTTAATAACCTCTTACGATATTGAGAGTCATCCATTATTAACTATAATAAAGACATGAGTTGTAGTTGTTAAAATAATGGAAAGGCATAGTCCAACCTTCGATTCAGATATGAGCATTAATTACTTATTTCGATGACACAATACTACTCCCTCCATCACGGTTTGGATGGCGTCTTACAAAAACCATGCGTTTTCAAAACTCCTCTCCTCCTAGGCGCGTTAGACTTAATCACAGAATTAATGCCCCCTTTTTTCCTTCCCACTTCCTACTCCATGCAGTCAAAAAATTAATTCTTGCATGCAACTCCACCAATGCATGCGCCTAAACTCCTCGTTTCCATTTAGTAATTATGTTTAATAGGGCATCGAATAATTAATGGGCCTATTTTCTCCCAACCAATTTGCATGTTTTTGGCACAAATATGACCCCAATCAGCGTTCACCTAGGTCACAACAATCTCTCTAAAACGCCCTCCAAACCGTGACGGAGGAAGTACCAAAAAAATACCAATCCATTAATACATTCATAGAAATAATTTTTTTTTTCACAAAAAAATACCAACATGTATTGACATTAACCGAGAGAAACATAAAGGAATCTGAAAGCATGAAGTCCACCTAAATGTTCATTAATATCATCATTGCAGTGTTACCAACATAGAAATTCTGAATATAGCTCTCCATCAATATATTTTGACGTGACTTTTGTTTTAGCTCATTGTGTTAGTTTCACTTGTTAGTGAAAATTACTACAAACTTAAATGATGTAACAACCATCACATATGCACACATAATTTTATTGATTAATACAATTACATCAATTTTTTGAACTAGGGAGACCCCTGTGGTGTAAATTTTATATTATTGAAAACTAGATGAATACCCATGAGTTGCAACGACACAAAAAACTTAAAAATAATTACGACACCCCCCCCCCCCGGCCCGACAGCCCGACACATGTCCCTATGCCCGAGCAACGAAGCGTGAGTCTGTGACCCCCACAACATGATGTGGCTTACAACCACTTTTGTGGCCCGATCTTCATAGATTCGAGGGGATTTGGGGGAGGAGAGCGAAGAACACGATGAACACGAGAGGGAAATCGAAGATACAAACGCACACCACACCCAAATCGGTTTGATCTCGTTGGCCCGAACCACCAACCCAATAGAATCACAAAGGGAGAGACCAAAGGTAGAATCCCTTGCGAGAGATTGGCAAGCTCTTGATAGTTAGGGAGAGAGTAGCAACCAAGTAGAATCCCAAAGGGGAGAGACCTAGCACTACTAGAATCCATACATGGGAGAGATCAAGAACTAGAAGAGCGCCTTGACGACTTCAATTAAGAAGGCCTTGATACAACTCATAGATAATCTAATGAGAGGGGGTTCCCATCCAGGGTTTGGCCTAAGCCATGAGTCTCAACTCATCATCTATTCCATCCTAGGGTTTACATATGGGGGTGGGGGCATATATATAGGCCAGCCACGAGCTAGGGGCAAAATAGACATAAACAAGGAGTTTTGGGCGTTACATGGGCCAGGCCCAAAAGGCCTTAACATGCCTGGCGTTGAGCAGGCCGGAGACTCCGGTGTTGGGTCCGGAGACTCCGATCAATCTCCGGTGTCGTCTCCGGAGGGGGCTTCTGGCTGTCCCGGGCTTGGCTCCTGGGTCCGGACCGGAGGACGGTCCGGAAACTCCGGTGTAGTCCGGAGACTCCGGTGTGATGGCCAGAGACTCCGGTCTGGCGTCAGCAACTTCTTGCGTCTTCTCTTCCAGGCCTCATGCTTGGGGGTCTTGGCTCCTGGTTCATCCTTATCGTATCCGCTTGGCATCACAGTCATGGACCTAGTCATACAATTGATAGTTGGCTCACGTAGGATCCCATTCAAGTAATGACCAAGGGAAGGCAAAAGATGGAAGGAGTTCACCTTGATTGGTATGTTTGGCATATCATGATGTAGACCAATGGTGAACGCCATGTGTTGGGCGGCATCATCTCCCCCCTCTTGAAAAAGAGTCGACCTTGACGATACTCCATCATCATCTTGTAAGGAAGGAGGTGTGCCCGTTATGTCTCGATGGATGCTCTCGAGAGCTCGTTTTGTCAACTCGTGCTCAATCGAGGTTGACATTGGAGTATGGGTACCTACACACACCATAGATAAACGGAAGAACGTGTGTGTGTGATAGATAAACACATCATCCATCATGATGTGTCTTCTCTTGGGCACATCACCATTAGCATGAAACAATATGTCATAGAAGGCATGGTGATTATGCAAGCAAAAGGTGGACATATACTTATCATGGCATGTATCAAAATCTTCAAAGGTTGAGAAAGCTATGGGGGCGATCTCAATATGAACCATATGAGCATTATTGCAATCAACAACGGAAGACAATGAAAAACATGAATGATCAAGCATTTCCAAAGTATGAGTATGGTTGCCTACAAACATAGGGAAAGAGCAATTGTTTATCAAGTTTGTCGCAACAATTGTGGGATAAAAGAAAGATTTGTAGCATGGCACATCTATGGCAATATCATCGCACTCAAATAATTCCACATGATCAACATTATGCAAAGGCAAAGCATCACATGGGAATAAGAATGATGCATATGAAATGTCACAAGTAGAGTCCATAACATGCATATCCTCACAATTCATCATGTCCACTAGTGGGATCATGGCATCAACAACACCCGTATGTATACCTTGGTTGTACCTCTCATTTGAAGTGGATGTTGTGAAAGGGGTGGCCTCCATGTGGACGACTTCTTCATCATATATGGGGATGGCATCATCTTCATCCACCATGTACATCTTCTCGATAGGGGGGGCCATAATATCCAAGCTTGGCGTCTCTTGCTCCAAGGTACCTAACACATCACGAAAACACACTAGAGGTAGAGGGTAAGTTGTTAGAAATTGGGATGGCCTCACTTGCCCTATCAACTACCACTCTCAACTCACTCGGTGTATCACTCATGTCCTCAAAGTGGAAGCACACAATCTCACATATGGTGGAGTCACTCATCTCACTTTTGCTCTCACTCAAGTGGGCTAAGTGGCTCTCAAACTCACATGGGATTGGTACCACATCATCACTAAAGCATATGGGAATAGGATCAGTTTCGTCAACTCCACGCGCCTCGTTTGGTGAAGGGAAAATCCCATGCTCACCATCCTCCACCTTGCAACCCTTGTCCAAGGTTTGGCACCATGTCTTGAAAGCGTCAACTTCATGAGAGGACATCTTGATTGGTTCATCCAACTTCGCAAAGTAGAGAGCCATAGCGTCCTTCTCATTTGTTGACGATCTTATAGCTTGTGTAGGGGGCTTCCTTGAAGAAGGTTTGTCGTGGAAGTTCTTGGCTTTGGAAGCTTCATGGCGAGAGTGACGGCTCGTTTGCTTGTTCGCCTTCTTTGTTCGTGAGGTAGTGCCAACGTCATATGAGGTATTCTCTCTTGAGGGTCTTGGAACTTGTGTAGTAATCGTCCTCGGAGGAGAAGTGGTGTCATAGATGTTCTTGTAGTTGGGCACCTCATGTCGAACTTGTTTTGTCGATGTAGCTTGGTGGCGCGAACGGTATCTTTCTTTCTTGTTCTCGTGGCGGAGAGGACTTGTACGCCGTCTTGATCTTGTAGCGCATATAGCATGGATGCTCTTGAGCTCTTGTTGTTGGCGACGCACTTGTCTTGGCTCATGTGTATTGGTACTTGTTGAGTTGTCGCGCCTTCTTGAACTTGATGGGTATCTTGATGGACAACCCTCATGGTATGTAGTTCCTTTTGAAGGATGCGACTTGAAGAGCTTGTCCTTGTCGGCCTCTTGGAGATGTGCCTTCGCTTGCATGGCGTGGAAGTTCTCGGTCTCCATGTGGTGGACGGAGTCATTGTATCTCAAGAGGGAGTCGCCATCATAGTCGATGAAGTGTTCGATGTCCTCCATGCTTGAGAAGTCGAAGTCCTCATGGTGCTCCATGTGCTCCACGCTTGGGGAGTCGTCGTTGATGTAGTACTCGAAGTCCTCCAAGCATGCGGAGCCAATGTCGGTGTAGTGCTCCATCATGTCACCGATGCTTGTGGAGTCGTCGTTGCCGTGGCTCATCATGGATTCCTCTTCATCGGTTTCGGAGTCCCTATACATGTTGCTCACAAGACCAAGTGTGATATAGTGGAAGTTGGATTCAAGGATGCTACGCCTTGGCTCACCTTGTAGATAGTATTGGATCAATGGTATGGGCCAAGAGCAAACCAAATACAAAGGATAAGTGGCGTTGTATCAACGAACACAAGAAACACCAAACACACACGACTTATGAGGAGCTTAGGTATGGTAAGTGGCACGAAAATGGGAACAACCGGAAACCAAGATTTGTAAAGGCAAGTAAAGAACCACAGTGGTCACAAAGCAAACAAGTTGATCCAGAAGATAGAAATTAAGATCAAGGAAACACACACGGTGGGATAAATGGGACTTGTGCGACGGAAAAAGCGAGCTAAGAACCAAATGAAGGCCTAGCAAATACTATAAGCTCATGTCGCACAAGTACAAGGAGAGACGCTAGTTCGATTGCACAAAAATTGAAGGGCTACAAGATTTGCACAATAAGTACCACCTACAAGTTTGTCATCGAGCTTGCGTTTCCTATTCTATATGGCACATGTATCTTTTTTTTTGTATTTTGTATTTTTATCTTTTTTTCTCTTTGTTTTTTTTTCTCTTTTTCACTTGCTTTTCCTTGTGCCAACAACTATACAAGATAACTATATGAGATAGCGCTCACAAATTTTGCTCGGAATTCTACAAGGTATCAAATGTGCAAAGCCCAAGAAATCAAAGGAGGAACTAGTCTCAATAGGTGCTTGTTTTATCGCAAAGATGGTGTGGCTCTCAAAGGAAAACAAGTAGGGGAGATCGCGGAAATGATATACCTTTCATCGAAGATCTTCACCCTTGCTCACAGTTTTTTTGTTGGTGTAGATAGCATGAACACGTGGATGATGGTGTAGGGCTCCTTCTCCTCTTCGAAACGAGCTAAAGAACACCAAAATCCGAGTTCGAATGCAAAAGTTATGCTCAAAACAGTGTTGCAGATTTTCTGTTTGCAGGGAGGGCGGAGACTCCGGTCTGGAGCTCAAAAAGTCCGGAGACTCCGGTCCGGGAGATTCCAGGACGTCCAGAACTCGAACGGGACGTGTTTTGGGCGGAAAAACTCGAACCAAAACATCAAAATTGATGGGGAAATAAAGGAATTGGGCTAAGGGAACGCAAAGGAAGGTAGATCAACGAGTATAGCAGCGGATCTATGGATCAAAACCTACCAAAATGCTCTCAAAATCCAGATCGGTCCAAATCACGAATATGGCTATTTTTGGTGGAAATTTTCGAATTTAGGCAAGAAAAAGAAAATTGGTGGCTAGAAACTCAACACAATCTCGAATCCATGGCAACTAAAGGCTCTGATACCATATGATGTGGCTTACAACCACTTTTGTGGCCCGATCTTCATAGATTCGAGGGGATTTGGGGGAGGAGAGCGAAGAACACGATGAACACGAGAGGGAAATCGAAGATACAAACGCACACCACACCCAAATCGGTTTGCTCTCGTTGGCCCGAACCACCAACCCAATAGAATCACAAAGGGAGAGACCAAAGGTAGAATCCCTTGCGAGAGATTGGCAAGCTCTTGATAGAATCACACGTAGGGAGAGAGTAGCAACCAAGTAGAATCCCAAAGGGGAGAGACCTAGCACTACTAGAATCCATACATGGGAGAGATCAAGAACTAGAAGAGCGCCTTGACGACTTCAATTAAGAAGGCCTTGATACAACTCATAGATAATCTAATGAGAGGGGGTTCCCATCCAGGGTTTGGCCTAAGCCATGAGTCTTAACTCATCATCTATTCCATCCTAGGGTTTACATATGGGGGTGGGGGCATATATATAGGCCAGCCACGAGCTAGGGGCAAAATAGACATAAACAAGGAGTTTTGGGCGTTATATGGGCCAGGCCCAAAAGGCCTTAACATGCCTGGCGTCGAGCAGGCCGGAGACTCCGGTGTTGGGTCCGGAGACTCCGGTCAATCTCCGGTGTCGTCTCCGGAGGGGGCTTCTGGCTGTCCCGGGCTTGGCTCCTGGGTCCGGACCGGAGGACGGTCCGAAAACTCCGGTGTAGTCCGGAGACTCCGGTGTGATGGCCGGAGACTCCGGTCTGGCGTCAGCAACTTCTTGCGTCTTCTCTTCTAGGCCTCATGCTTGGGGGTCTTGGATCCTGGTTCATCCTTGTCGTATCCGCTTGGCATCACAGTCATGGACCTAGTCATACAATTGATAGTTGGCTCACGTAGGATCCTATTCAAGTAATGACCAAGGGAAGGCAAAAGATGGAAGGAGTTCACCTTGATTGGGATGTTTGGCATATCATGATGTAGACCAATGGTGAACGCCATGTGTTGGGCGGCATCACAACATCTATTCATCGATCACGATAAATTCAGAAAATTGTAAATCCTTAATGCTTCATGTCTGCAACATCGCTTAGTATCAAGAAACAATCACGCTTATTGATATATAAGCAAAGTAAAGCAGCAACAGCCATAAACGATTGAAAATGAGACTGGATACATATCATGCAACTCCACTAATAACAAAACAAGAACGTTTATGTCCCAATCGAGTCGGAGGGCGTCCTTCAGTGAAAGTCCAGCAACGTGAGATGGGCGGCTGGAATGAGCTCGGAGGGAGTAATTCGGGCAGCATCTCCATGGTGGTCTCATCAGGTGACAAAGGAGTACCATCAGTAGAGGATAGCCTGTCAGAAGAGACCATCGGTGTGGACACATGACTACACTTAGGAGACCATCACGTTGTAACAATACCATGAGAAACGTAGTGTAGTGTAGGAATCGTAATTGGTAGGGAACGCACGGACCTAATACAGCCGGCCTCATGTAATTAGGACAACGCTAGGCGTCCGCCGGGGGACCGACCCCCCCCCCCCCCCCGCGCCCCTGGGTCGATAGCCCGACACATGTCCCTATGCCTGAGCAACGAAGCGTGAGTCCGTGACCCCCGCGTGCCTGTCTCCTCTCTTACATTACATCTATTCATCGATCACGAGAAATTCAGAAAATTGTAAATCCTTAATACTTCATGTCTTCAACATCGTTGAGTATCAAGAAACAATCACGCTTATTGATGCATAAGCAAAGTAAAGCAGCAACAGCCATAAACGATTGAAAATAAGACTGGATACATATCATGCAACTCCACTAATAACAAAACAAGAACATTTATGTCCCAGTCGAGTTGGCGGGCGTCCGTCAGTGAAAGTCCAGCAACGCAAGATGGGCGGCTGGAACGAGCTCGGAGGGAGTAATTCGGGCAGCATCTCCATCGTGGTCTTATCAGGTGACAAAGGAGTACCATCAGTAGAGGATAGCCTGTCAGAAGAGACCATCGGTGTGGACACATGACTACACTTAGGAGACCAGCACGTTGTAACAATACCATGAGAAACGTAATGTAGTGTAGGAATCGTAATTGGTAGGGAACGCACGGACCTAATACGGCCGGCCTCATGTATTTATAGTAGGGTATACAAGGAGTGTATTACAAAAGGGTATACAACTTTGGTACAATACATATACAAACTAGCTACGTAGTTTATCATAGGATGCAGGCTTGAATGTATAGTGAAGGTAGTTGTCGTCTAAAGCCACAGCTGCACGAGTCTCCGAATACCAAACTTATTAGGATACGGTCCGGCCAAAAGGAAATTCTACAAGACCTTCTCCAGCATTGGAGCCAAGATGGAAATGCTGACATCCTGGTAGGCGTGCAACGATATGGTTAATTAGCGTTAGCATGGGGGCAACAATGTTGAGATGATTTATCCATGTCGCATGGGCCAAATACTATAAATTCTTGTTTGGGGCACCACCAAAAAATTTCTTTTTGTTGGATGAGTCCCGGACGGAGGATATTCCTCATGTTTCTATTAAGGAAAACAACTTTCTGACTGCCCCTTATACTGAGGAGGTTAAGAAGGTTGTCTTCCAAATGGAACATAACAAAGCGCCAGGACCTGATGGCTTTTCAGCAGAGTTTTATCAAAAATTCTAGTAAGTTATAAAGATGGATTTGATGCGCTTGTTTGAGTTTTTGCAAGTTGGTCAGCTGGACCTCTTCAGGTTAAATTTTAACAACATAATTTTATTACCTAAGGTTAATAACGCAGAACATATACAGCAGCATCGTCCAATCTGCCTTCTTAATGTTAGTTTTAATTTTTTTACCAAGGTTGCTATGATTAGACTGAATTCACTGGCTGATCATGTTCGCCTTTCTCAAACTGCTTTCATGCAAGGGAGAAATATCTTGGATGGAGTTGTAATCCTGCATGAAACACATGAACTGCACTCAAACAAACTAAATGGTGTATTATTCAAGATTGATTTTGAGAAGGCATATGATAAAGTTAATTAGGCCTAGTTTGGTAACAAAGTTTTTTCAAAACTGAAGTATGTCAATACCATAGTATTTTAGTGCCTAGCAAACCAATACTTTAATTTTTCTCTTTTCTCAGTTTTAGAAAAAAAGGGTCTAACCTCTTTCTCAAATACTTAAAAAAACTCATAGTTTTAGAGAATACTTCAGTTTTAAAATCATATTATTTGTTGGATCCAAACACCTCAAAGTATTTAATACTTCAATTTATTCAGAAACTAAAGTATTTTCTCAATACTTTAAAAATACTTTGATAACAAACGGGGCCTTAGTCTTTCCTACAGCAAACACTCTGTATGAAAGGTTTTTCAGAAGAGTGATGCACTCTCATACAGTCTTTTGTGTCTGGTGGAAGTGTTGCCATAAATGTCAACGATGACACAGGTAATTATTTTCAAACCAAAAAAGGGTTGCGATAAGGGGATCCACTATCACTTATACTATTTAATATAGTGACAAATATGCTGGCTATCCTTATTGAGAGAGCAAAGGCTGGTGGCCAAATTGAAGGATTGGTTCCATATCTTATTGATGGTGGACTATCTATTCTTCAATACGCCGATGATACAATACTATTTATGGAACATGATCTGGAGAAAGTCAAGAATCTGAAATTAATACTATCAGCATTTGAGCAGCTCTCTGGATTGAAAATAAACTTCCATAAGAGTGACTTGTATTGTTTTGGCGAGGCTAAAGACGAGGCCCACCTGTATGCCGATCTCTTTGGCTGTGGTCAGGGGCAATTTCCAATCAATTATCTGGGAATACCGATACATTATCGGCGTCTCACGATTGCTGAACGGAAACTCGTCGAGGAAAGACTCCAGAAATGTCTTAATAGTTAAAAAAGGTAAAATGCTATCCCTCGGTGGAAGACCGGTACTCATTAATTCAGTACTAACCAACATGGTACTGTATATGATCTCATTCTTCCAGATACCAAAAGGTGTCTTTTCAAAAATGGACTATTTCTGTTCAAGATTCTTTTGGCAGGGGGATAGTGAGAAAAAAAAATATCGACTGGCCAAATAGAATATCGTTTCCCGACCCAAAGAATATGGTGAATTGGGCATACATGATTTAAAAGTCAAAAACACTGCATTACTGGGTAAATGGTTATGCAAAATTCTTACCGAAGAAGGGGTATGGCAAACCATTCTATGGAGGAAATATGTTGACTTAAAAGCGGTATCTAAACTGGTTTGGAAACCAGGTGACTCACACTTTTGGGCTGGGCTAATGGCTTCCAAAAAGCATTTCTTCCAGTTTGGAAATTTTAATATTAAGGATGGTTCACAGATTAGAATCTAGGAAGATAAATGGCTTGGCCAAAATTCTCTTCGTGAACAATATCCAGCTCTATAATCGATCGTTAGGCACAAAGGGGATACTCTCGCTGAGGTAATGGAAACCAATCCTCCTAATGTGTCTTTCAGAAGAAGTCTCTTAGGTCCTAGACTGGTGTCTTGGAATAATCTTTTAGTGAGATTATCCAGGATATAACTATTTGAGGGAATGGACGAATTCAAATGGAAATTACTACATAGTAGTAAATTTTCTGTTGATTCATTTTATAGAGCTTGGTCCAACCTAATATTTCAATCGATGATAATAGTAAAATTTGGAAGATGAGGATACCCCTTAAAACGAAGATATTCGCTTGGTATCTCCGTAAAGGGGTGATTCTCATAAAAGATAATCTTGTTAGGAGGAATTGGCATGGTAGCACTGAATGCGTATTTTGTCACCATAATGAGACAATACGCCATTTATTTTTCCATTGTAAATTTGCTCGTGCTATATGGTCAATCATCCAAATAGCCTCGGGTTTATCTCCTCCTCGATCGGTAGTCAATGTATTTGGCAACTGGTTGAATGGGATTGAGGATAAATATGGGACTTTATTTAGGGTGGGAGTGCTTGACATTATTTGGTCGCTTTGGCTATGTAGAAATGACAAGATTTTTAATAATGTTGTATCTTCTCCCTTGCAGGTTATCTATCGAGCTACGACTGTCCTCCGATCATGGACTTCTCTACAACGAATGGAGTTCCGCGACTTGTTTGCTGAGGGCTGTAGGCGGTTGGAGGATACGGCGCGGATATCTTCTCCCGGCATGGATGGCAGCAAGCGCTGCGGATAGATCTTCCTTAGCTAGTTTGGAGAACTGTGTTTTCATTTACATTATTTTGTAATCCCTTTTTATTGCCTTGGTTCGAGACTGTGTGGTTGATCAGTTGTGTGCATCCTAGCTATGCAGAGGCCGGGTGTAAACTTATTGTTAAGTAATAAAGCGCCCATTTCAAAAAAAATGTCGCATGGGCCACAACAAGCTCCTGACATTGGCGAGTCGGAGCGTGCACAATCGGGGGCAGCGTGAGAGCAATGCGTCGAGATCAGTGGTGCAGTGGGAAAGGGATGCAAGTAACTCAATGCCAACTGGCACACAGCCGATGGTGGAACTCGAACAGAGATACAACATGATGGAGGTGGCGCGGTGAAAGGAAGGCAATTCGAGGAGGGAACCGCCAACAAAGCTCGAGGGAGCTCCTCTGGGTCGAGTCGTGTAGCAGCACAAAAGAGTGAGTTGACGTGGGCGGTGTCGGGTCGATGCTCCTTGGTGACGTGCCCACGTGGCTTGGGGAAGCGGATTTGGAGGAGGAAAGCCTCGAGCGAGGGAAGAGGGGAGCGCCGCTTCGAGCGAGGGGAGCATGATGTCGCTGAAGACAATCCGGCAAAGATGTGCCCAAAGGCCGCACCACCGGTGGGACAGGACGCCGGCCGGTACACGTGGCGGATAGGAGGCGCACAAGGACGATGAGGTATGGCCCGCTGTCTAGGGCTAGTAGCCTGGGAGGACATCGGCTAGGTCCCCTCTCAGCCGCATCGAATATCTAGAAAAAAACTACCATTGTCCTCTATGCAAACCCGATTACCCAACTAATGAATAATTCTCCTCCTTGTCTTATCAAATTCTTTTTCCTTTTCTATCTCCGTCAGTCCACCACATGTATAAACGAACTTTTTAAAATATTTCCCAAGTTAACATTTGAGAAACCTAATCATTAAAAATAAAATACGACTATGATTATGACGCCCTAACTTCTAATTTTCGGGCTCGCCACATGGACATATATGTGGAGAGGTTTTAATAGATGGATAGAGATCTAGATACTTTTCGGTCCGTAGTTGTTCCTCATCTTCAAATTTATCCTATGTTTGTAATGGATAGATATCACTTGGTTATAATTTGAGCCATAGTTTGTATAATTATACCTCTAATAGGCAACACAATATCATAGACATGCAAGATTGTTTTTTCAGACCAACGTTTTAACTTGTTCTAATTTTATTAGACGTTGATATCTTCTTACGTAAATCTATTTCTCTGGGTTCTGTCCAAAAACAAAATCCTTTAATAAGATACATAATGTAATGTAATTCCTAGGACTAGCACAATCATATAGTTATAATCGTACAATACATATTATGTCGGCTCTCATGTTCATATCGTAACATAAAAAGTGTACCATAATTTATTAGATATAGTGTTTTGTAGTCTATATATGATCTTTAATTGGTAGACCATTTTTCTATTATATAAGCACAAAAGCCCAACGCAAGTACCATCCTGTGGTACTTTCGGTATCGTATTATGAATAGAACGACCACTTGTAGATGACAAGGCTCTTAGTAGAGGATCTCTGTGTGTGTAATCATTGTGATTGTTCAAATGTATGGATACAGTTAATACCAAAAAGAATTTGATCACAATTGTGGTATGCAATTAAATACTAGTTTTTTGGAATTAACTCCCTGTTAAAGCTTGAATGCGTCTAGATAAGGATGTGGACGCAATAATATAGCACTGTTTAAATGATTCTAAATAAGGATGTGAATACATATAGTATATATATTAGCAAATATAATAATTGTTGGTTTAAAGAAGGCGTGAAATGTAACCACATGGGATAATTGGCTAATAATTAAAATATGTATAAACTAGCATGTTTATAAATTATGTGTTAATACGTACCAAACATTTATAGGCTATGTATCTACTTGAATAGTAATGGCAGCATATAATTCTCTAATCAAATTTTACCTATGATAATTCTATTGACAATAAATTTTCTTCTATATAAGGGGAGGGGATATTTCTCCACATATCTCACACTACTATGTCATTAGCCAACTATACTCATAAATCTCTACCTTTTTCCAAATCATTGTTCTACCTACTTGTTGTGATAAGTTTCTTTCAAGTTAACTTAGTTAGTATGCCTAGGAGGGAGAGGCGGCTAGGCATAGCTCACATCAATAACCGAAAAGAGCGTGACATCACTTTCCACAAGCGACGCGTCGGCTTGTTCAAAGGTGTTGCTGACCTCTCTGCCCTCACAGGCGCTAGGGTTGGCATCATCCTACAGGCGGAAAATGAAAACTTGCACTCATTCGGTACGCCATCAGCCAAGCCAATTGTTGATGCTGTCTTATCAGGAAGAACACCATCTGTCGACAAGGAGAAAGCAACCAAGATTGCACAGCTACAAAGTGAATTGGCTCGGGTGGACATGGACAACATGATGAAGGAAAAGAAAAGTCAAATCTCCTTCCAGCATATGAAGAAGATCCAAGATGAGAACCCAGGTATGACAACAAACCTTGTCTTCTCGAAGGAAGAAGATCTCGGTCTGGAAGATCTATACAAACTCTTCAATGACCTCTCGCGGGTCAAGAATGACAATCAAATTCAGTTGCCTCAATTACATCATGGCCAAGAAGTGAACATTGGCAGGCAATGCATGACAAGAAACATGCTACCACCTAGAAGCCTATCATATGATCACCTGCAAACTAATCCTTTGTGGCAAAATTCGTCGTGGTCTCACCATCCTCCGCAACAGCAGTTGCTTTCGGTTCCATTACCATCACCACCACAACAAACTTTGGCACCACTTCATACCGATGGACTTTTTGGCTATGATCCATGGGGCTCTCATATCTCAGATAATGTATACCACAACAGATTCCTAGGTATGGATGCTTACTTGGGCTACAATGGTACTAATGAAGGGCAATCTTCCATCCAAACGGATGGATGCTTATATGCAACTCCAGAGTACCCTTCTACCTGACAAGATGGGGATATTGATGAAAAATGGAGCACTTTGCTAGATGCTAGCTTGTTTGTGCTTCCATTAAGTGATATATCAAATGAAAGGATAGTTATATTTCCATTAAGTAATTTAGCCTTCTTTAAGGCAATAATAATTCATGTTTGATGTTCTAGGTCTTGTTCTAAGATTTTTTTTTATATGTATGACCATTACATATTTGTATCGATGTGTTTCTATTATACAAATAGTCAAAACAAACTATTGTTGAAACGTTGCATGGCGAGTATAAAGAAAGAGGGGAATGGATTTTAATACCCTCTTGCAATATTGTGAGCGAGCCATTATTAACTATAATAAAGACATGAGTTGTACTTTTTAGAATAATGGAAAGGCATAGTCCAACCACCGATTCATATATGAGCATTAATGACTTATTTTGATGACACAAGAATACCAACAACAATACCAATCCATTAATACATTCATAGAAATAAATTGTTTTTCTCAAATAATATATACCAACATGCATGGCCATTAAACAAGAGAAACATAATAGGAATCTGAAAGCATGTTTTCCCTCCTCGCCTAATCAAATTATTTTTTCTTTTTTATCTCCCCCAGTCCACCACATGTATAAACAAACTTTTTCAAATACTCTCCCAGTTCACATTTGAGGACCCTAATCATTAAACATAAAGTACAACTATGATTTTTTTCGGGTAAAATACAACTCTGATTATGATGCCACTGAGTTGTAATTTTGGGGTATGACAATAATCTCGCGGCATGGACATAGATATGGAGGGGTTTTAATAGACGGATAGAGATCTAGATACTTTTTGGCCATAGTTGTTTCTCAGCTTAAAATTTATCCTATGTTTGTAAAAGGTAGATATCACCTGGTTATAATTTGAGTCGTGGATTGTATAATTCTACCACTAATAGGAAACACAATATCATAGACATGCAAGATTGTTTTTTTAGAACAGCCTGCTAACTTGTTCTTATTTTATTAGATGTTGCTATCTTCTTATGTAAACATATTTCTCTGGCTCTGTCCAAGAACGAAAATCCTCCAAAAAGATACATAATGTAATGTAATTCCTAGGGCTAGCACAAGCCTATCGTAACAATCATACAATACATATTATGTGGGATCTCATGTTCATGTCGTAACATAAAAAGTGTATCATAATTGATCAGATGTAGTGTTTTGTAGCCTATATATGATCTCTAGTTGGTAGACCATTTTTATATTATAAGCACAAAAGGCCTAACGCATGTACCATACTTTCGGTACCGTATTATGAATAGAATGACCACTTGTAGATGACAAGGTAAGTAGTATAGGATCTCTTTGTGCAATCATTGTGATTGTTCAAATGTATGGATGTTGTTAATATCAAAAAGAATTTGACCACAATTGTGGTATGCAATTAAATATCAGTTTCTTGGAATTAACTCCCTATTAAACCTTGAATGCATCTAGATAAGGATGTGGACGCAGTAATATAGCAGTTTTTAAATGATTCTAAATATGGATGTGAATATATATATATATATATATATATATATATATATATTAGTAGTAAATACATTAATTGGCGGTTAAAAAGGTGGGAATGTAACCACATATAATAATTGGCTAATAATTAAAATATGTATAAACTAGCATGTTTATAAAGTATGTGTTAATATGTACCAAATATTTATAGGCTATGTGTCTAATTGAATTGTAATGGCAGCATATAATTCTCTAATCAAACTTTACTTATGATATTTCTATTGACAATAAATTTTGGAGGTGGTGTTTTGGCTCCCAGGTGCAAATGAACCTATTATGAAAAATACATAAAAAATAAAATTTAAATTGTCAAAAAATATGAACAAAAAATTCGCATATACATCCGGAGATTCTAGGTATGTACACAATTTTTTAGAAAGAATGACAATTTTATGTGGCTTGTGTAAAAAAGATAAAAACATGTCCATGAATAGACACGTTCGGACACTGAAATTTATCTTTTTTACATGAGACATCTAAAATGTTATTTTCACCCGCAAACTTCTGTATGAACATTTAGTGTCCGGATGTACATGCAAATTTTTTTTCTAATTTTTTTGACATTTCAAAATATGTTTTCACACAATAGGTTCATTTGCACCCATGAGCCGAATTGGATTTCCGATAAATTTTCTTCTATATAAGGGGAAGGGGATATTTCTCCGCATATCTCACACTACTATGTCGTTAGCCAACTATACTCATAAATCTCTACCTTTTTCTAGATCATTGTTCTACCTACTTGTCGTGCTAAGTTTCTTTCAAGTTAACCTAGTTAGTATGCCTAGGAGGGAGAGGCGGGTGGGCATCACTCACATCAATAACCGAAAAGAGCGTGGTATCACTTTCCACAAGCGCCAGGTCGGCTTGTTCAAAGGTTTCGCCAACCTCTCTGCCCTCACAAACGCTAGGGTTGACATCATCCTACAGGCGGAAAATGAAAACTTGCACTCATTCGGTACGCCATCAGCCAAGACAATTGTTGATGTTGTCTTATCAGGAACAACTCCATCTGTCGACAAGGAGAAAGCAATCAAGATTGCACAGCTACAAAGTGAATTGGCTCGGGTGGACATGGACAACATGGCAAAGGAAAAGAAATTCAAATCTCCTTCCAGCATATGAAGAAGATCTAAGATGTGAACCCAGGTATGACAACCAACCTTGTCTTCTCGAAGGATGATCTCAGTCTGGAATATGTCTACAAACTCTTCAATGAACTCTCACGGGTCAAGGAGGACAATCAAATCTGGTTGCCTCAATTGCATCATGGCCAGGAAGCGAACATTGGCAGGCAATGCATGACAAGAAACATGGTACCACCTAGAATCCTATCATATGATGATGCAGCCCAACATATGGAAAACATCATTGGTCCACATCATGCTACACCAACCATACCCACAAAGGTGAATGTGTTTCATATATCTCCCTCCTTTGGTTATCATGTGAATGGGATCCTACTTGAGACAAGTGTCAATGCTATGACCAGGCCCATGGCCAGGACACCAAGGGGAGAAGGCAAGGATACCACATGAGCCAAGATGCCCGAGTAGGAAGCATGGAAGAGAAGATGGAAGAAGGGAGAATTCGGAGCCAGCTCCGGTGCCACCGGCCCCACCACCAAACCAAACCGGTGGCCGCCAAACCAAACCGGTGGCCGCCGAAACCAGTGCCAGCACCCCGAACTGGCTAAGGCCGAAACCATCCCCCCCCCCTCCCCGCGAAACAAAAACCGGCGCCTGTTCCGGCCCGCCAAACCTACCGCCGAGTCAATCCTGCACCCTATCTGGCCCCGCCAAAGTTGTCGCCGAAAATGCTAGTTGTGCACTGTTTAGGGTTTGATGCCCAGAACATTCCCCTACCTACCCCTTCGCCCCTAGTACTATAAATAGCCCCTTGTGGATCATATTGGATTGGAGTTGAAGATGAATGAAGGCTTATGCCTAACCCAAGATGGGAACCCCTCTCTATAGTTAATCTATGAGTTGTACAAGGCCTTGGAGTTCGGTGTTTGTATCCAAGTCGTCAAGACCCTCCTCAAGTGATTGATATCTCCCTGTCATGGATTCTAGTAGTGCTAGGTCTCTTTCCTTTGGGATTCTACTTGGTAGCTACTCTCTCCTTTGATTGGGATTCTATCATCCGCTTGTTGGTCTCTCCTACGTTGATTCTACCTCACGGTCTCTCGCCCAGGATTCTATTAGATTGGTTGTTTGAACCAATGGGAGCAAATCGAATCGGGTGTGTTTGCGCATTTGTATCTTTACCTTGCATTTGTGTTGCGTCCATCATGTTCATCGTGTTTTCCCTCACTCCCCGTCTCAAATCCGTGAAGATCGGGCCACCCTAGGGTCAATCCTACAAGGGGTCCCATATAAACTGGTATCAACAGCTTTTGGTTACCACGGATTTGACTTTGCTCATTGATTTCCACCATAAATTTGAAAATACCAAAAATATTTCCCAAATTTCTTTTGGATCGATCTCTCGTTTTGGTGAGTTCTTAGTGGATTTGGTCCATTGATCTGGTGCTCTAGGTGATGATCATTGTTTTTCTGCGTCCCTTAACCTCAATTTGACCAATTTTCTTTTGAATCGTCAGATCGAAATTTTGGAGTTCGTCATGAACTCAAACCGGCAGGCACACCGGCGAGCCGACTCTGCCGCCAAAATTTTCTGGCCTAGAACTCGGCTCCGCCGGAACCACCGCTGAAATTTTTTGGCCCCAGAACCAGTGCTGCCGACTTACCCGCCAAAATTAACATTTTTCCCCAAATTTTGATAGATTTCCTCTTTTGTGTGTTGTGTTAAGTGTGCATGTCGCAAACCGATAACAATATTCCGCAAAGACTCTTCACACTCATCGACACCGATGGTGGCTCCTTAACGGCGAGTCTGTTGGGAACCCCAAGAGCAAGGTGTGAAGAAGCACAACAGCAAGTTTTCCATCAGTAAGAAACCGAGGTTATCGAACCAGTAGGAGGAAGGAAACTTCTCAAAGGTGTTGCAAGCAACGTGGAAACCCGCACAACACAAACTCAAGACTTTGCCCCAACTAACAGTGAGGTTGTCAATCTCACCGGTTATTGTAACAAAGGATTAATTGTATGGCATGGAAGGTGATGATGGTTTGCAGCAAGTAAACAGTAATAGTGGAAGATGTATCAATGGTAAAGATTGGACCGGGGTCCATAGTTCACTAGAGGTGTTCTTCTTAGATAAACAAACATGGCATGCTGGGTAAACAAATTACAGCAGGGCAATTGACAGGACTAAGCAAGGCATAACAATACAATACTAGACATAAAGAGACTATGAGATTCGATTGGGCAATACAACAAGATACATAGACCGCCATCCAACTGCATCTATGACTAGAAGTCCACCTTCAGGTTATCATCCGAACCCCCTCCAGTATTAAGTTGCAAGCAACAGACAACTGCTTTAAGCAAAGTGTGTAAGGTAAACAATCCACTTGTTCCATGAACAAGAGACCGTTGTTTTCTCCCTAGTAGCAACAACACATCTACAACCGAAGAGATTTCTGTCACTTCCTTTGGAAACTAGAGGCATGAACCCACTTTCGAGCATAAATACCCCCTCTTGGAGTCACTAGCAACTACTTGGCCAAGATAGCTACTAACAACAGAGAGCATGCAAGATCACAAACAACACAGACATGATATAATCATAAAGACAAAACCATTAATCAATCTGACATAATAATCTCAATATCCATCGGATCCCCGCAAACACAACATGCATGATTACAAATAGATTAGATCTTGATCATGAATGGAGCTCACAAGATCTATACATGAAAGCACAAAGGAGGAGATACAACCATCTAGCTACTACATGGACCCATAGTCCAAGGTGGAACTACTCACGCATCATATCGGAGAGAAGGCCTCCGGGATGATCTCCCCTCCGGCAGGGTGCCGGGAAGAACTTCAGATCCCCTCGATCTAGGGACGACGGTGGCGGAGGCTACAGAAGGTTTCGTGGAATATTGATTGGGTCCTTAGGGTTTCTGCA
Source organism: Avena atlantica (assembly GCA_910589765.1). Lineage (NCBI taxonomy): Eukaryota > Viridiplantae > Streptophyta > Magnoliopsida > Poales > Poaceae > Avena > Avena atlantica. The sequence goes on from OU342736.1 coordinate 365,028,581, forward strand.
TCGGGGGCTTCTTATAGGCGAAGAGGCGAGGCTAGGAGGCGGCCAGGGGCCCCACACCCTACCCAGGCGCGGCCCAGGGCCCACCCGCGCCTAGGGGGGTCTGGCCTCCCTGGCTTGCGTCTTCGTCTCGTCTTCTCGATTCGTGTCCCCCACGGTAAAATATTAACTTTGTCTTTTGTCCCGTCCAATTCCGAGAATATTGATTTTCTGCTTTTCTGGAACCAGAAACAGAAGAAAACAGGCAACTGGCACTGTGGCAACTTGTTAATAGGTTAGTTCCAGAAAAGATATAAAAACACCTCAAAGTGTAGACAAAGCAAAGAAAAATAGATACTAAACAAGCATGGAGCATCAAAAATTATGGATGCGTTTCTGACGTATCAAGCATCCCCAAGCTTAACTCCTGCTCGTCCTCGAGGAGGTAAGTGATAAAAAGAATAATTTTTGAGGTGACATGCACCATCAAAATCAAGATCAAACCATTTGCAAGCATTGAAAGTTGGGAGCAAAGAACTCTAAACATGTGCATGAAAGATGGAGTTCTAATAGTAAGACATAGTAACTATGCATGCAACATGAAAGGCTACAAACAAAGATCATGAATAACATGCATTGAAAAACGTTTATTTGTTTCACATACAAAAAACATGGCATAGTGGCAATCAGCTTGTCCATCATAGAGTAGCAAATAGATGCATAGGACACCTTCAAAGTTCATAAGGGTGACTAGAAACAAGTAGCACAAGAACAAATAATATCACCATATGCATCAATCAATAAGTTTTGGAACACTGCACACAGAATGACAACTATGCTCTCTTAAAGGTGCCTAAAGGTAGAAGGTGGAGACTCAAATAATGGTGGAAGAAAGGCCTTTCATAAAGGAAGCAGGGATTTTAAGTTTCAAAAAGAGCTTCCAAAAATTATGGTACTTGTTAGCTTTCAACCCTCATTGCCCCTATCATAAGCATCTTGAAGTGATTAGCATTAAAGTGAACAAAGATGGAGTATATGCTTGACGAAGATAAGTTGGCAATCTCAAGTCCCTTGAATACGAGAGCCACACCTCATGCTACTCAACTTCAGTCACCTGTAAGTTATTGTCATTGTAAGTACATGCGTATCATAGAGAACCGCCAACAGGGTACCCCTTGCACATGGTACAGGAGCTATCCCATAACCAAAATGACAAGGCAAGTAGACAATGAGCATCTCAGCAATCTTTTTATTTACCATATGCATAGATTTTTATTGAGGATGTTTCATAGATAGCTCACTATGGTGATGTTGCAAGTTTCCACCATGATTATGCATGGCTTAGGTTAGCGGCCCAGGAGTTTCTCTAACACAAAATACAAACTCCATGGAAACAAGTTCCCTCTTTATTTCACACCGGTGATATCCATAGACAAAAGAGCATGATATCAACTGAGTACAGAGTACAAGTGCAATGTTGAAAACTTTCCCCGTGACAACACGGTTCTGCTAATTCCAACGTATAAGTGCAAGCATATACAACATAGAAGACACAATGGTTCAAGTTTATTAGGGGCAAATAATATGAAGTGTGACATCAAGTTTGTGAGGGCTGTAATCACTAAGTTTTCACATAACAAAATAGTTTTTAATTGGAAGATTAGTGAAAACAATAATATACTTGGAATGGTGTAACACACCATGCATAGGAATTTATAGTGGACACTTTGGATAAACTTGGTTTCTTGGGAGCTGGAAGCATGAGTAGAGCTTACTCATACAAGTGGAGGCTAGCAAAAGACTAGGAGCAACCAACTAAGAGAGCATAATGGCCATAATCATGCAGTGCAACATTACTAATCAAAGCATAGAGTGGTACTACAAGTAAAGGACTAAATGATCGTAGAGGCTACGGTGACTTGTCATAGTCATAACATGGTGTGAGCATGTGTCAAGTCAACCCAAGCAAAGCATCAAAGGAGAATACCACAATACTATGCTTTTGCATGCTAAAACAACGCATAATTTCTTCAAAGCACACTAAGCAATCCCAATTATTTGGAACAAGACATGCTACAACAATAATCACTAAGCATAAGGTCAAAACAACACCTAGCATGTCATGCTAAAGTCTAAGTCACAGTCAATGCAAGCTCCTCTTGTACTTACAAGCAAGAACTTACTACTCCTTTCCAACACCAAGCAACTTATTTGCAAAACAACACAACGATAACGGGGCCCAAACTACTTTATTCAAGCAAACTAAACAAACTAGGCAAACCAAACAAAAACTAAGACGCTCCAACAACAACACAACTATGCATGAAAAAATAAAAACGAAGTGTCTAGACAGAACTGAGCTTTTTATTGATGAAAAAGGGGATGCCTTGGGCATCCCCAAGCTTTGACGCTTGTACCTCTTGGATATTTCTTGGGGTGACACCACGGTGGCATCCCCAAGTTTGAGCTTTTTATTGATGAATAAGGGGATTCCTTGGGCATCCCAAAGCTTTGACGCTTGGGGATGCCCAAGGCATCCCCTTCTTCATCAATAAAAAGCTCAGGTCTTTCTAGACATTTCGTTTTTATTGTTTCATGCATATTTGTAGCTTGGGGATGCCCAAGGAATCCCCTTATTCATCAATAAAAAGCTCATGTCTTTCTAGACACTTCGTTTTTATTGTTTCATGCATATTTGTGTTGTTCTTCGAGTGTCTTAGTTTTCGCTTGCTTTAATTAGTTTGTTTAGTTTGCTTGAGTAGTTTGGACCCCCGCTCTCGCTATGTTGTTTTGCAAATAAGTTGCTTGGTGTTGGAAAGGAGTAGTAAGTTCTTGCCTGTAAGTGCAAGAGGATCTTGCATTGACTGTGACTTAGACTCTAGCATGACATGCTAGGTGTTGTTTTGATCTTATGCTTAGTGACTATTGCTGTAGCATGTCTTGTTCCAAACAATTGGGATTGCTTAGTGTGCCTTCAAGAAATTATGCGTTGTTTTAGCATGCAAAAAGCATAGTATTGTGGTATTCTCCTTTGATGCTTTGCTTGGGTTGACTTGGCACGTGCTCACACCATGTTATCACTCTCACGAGTCACCATTAGCCTCTATGATCATTTAGTCCTTGACTTGTAGTACCACTCTTTGCTTTGATTAGTAATGCTTTGTTGCACTCCATGATTATGGCCATTATTGCTCTCTTAGTTGGTTGCTCTCAGTCTTTTGCTAGCCTCCACTTGTATGAGTAAGCTCTACTCATGCTTCCAACTCCCAAGAAACCAAGTTATTCCAAAGTGTCCACTATAAACTCCTATGCATGGTGTGTTAACACCATTCCAAGTATATTCTTGTTTTCAGCTATCTTCCAATTAAAAACTATTTTGTTATGTGAAAACTTAGTGATTAAAGCCCTCACAAACTTGATGGCACACATTATATTCCTTGCCCCTAATAAACTTGAACCATTGTGTCATCTTTGTTGTATATGCTTGCACTTATACGTTGGAATTAGCAGAACCGTGTTGTCACGGAGAAAGTTTTCAACATTGCACTTGTACTTTGTACTCGGTTGATATCATGCTCTTTTGTCTATGGATGTCACCGGTGTGAAATAAAAATGGAACTTGTAAGTCCATGGAGTTTGTACTCTGTGTTAGAGAATCGCCTGGGCCGCTAGCCTAAGCCATGCCTAATCATGGTGGAAACTTGCAGCATCACCATAGTGACATCTATGAAGCATTCTTCTTATAAAAAAGAGACACATTGAGAAAAAGGAAAGAGAGAAAACACACCATATTCCCATGGTAAATAAGAAGATTGCTGAGATGCTCATTGTCTGCTTGCCTTGTCATTTTGGTTATGGGATAGCTCATGTACCATGTGCAATGGGTACCTCGTTGGCGGTTCTCTATGATATGCAAATACTTACAATGACAAGAACTTACAGGTGACTGAAGTTGAGTAGCATGAGGTGTGGCCCTCGTATTCAAGGGACTTGAGATTGCCAACTTATACTTCGTTGAACATATACTCCATCTTTGTTCACTTTAACCTGAATCACTTTATGATGCTTATGATAGGGGCAATGAGGGTTGAAAGCTAACAAGTACCATAATTTTTGGAAGCTCTTTTTGAAACATGAAATCCTTGCTTCCTTTATGAAAGGCCTTTCTTCCACCATTATTTGAGTCTCCACCTTCTACCTTTAGGCACCTTTAAGAGAGCATAGTTGTCATTCTGTGTGAAGTGTTCCAAAGCTTATTGATTGATGCATATGGAGATATTATTTGTTCTTGTGCTACTTGTTTCTAGTCACCCTTGTGAACTTTGAAGGTGTCCTATGCATCTATTTCCTACTCTATGAGGGACAAGCTGATTGCCACTATTCCATGTTTTCTGTATGTGAAACAAACAAACATTTTTCAATGCATGTTATTCATGATCTTTGTTTGTAGCTTGTCATGTTGCATGCATAGTTACTATGTCCTATTGTTAGAACTCCATCTTTCATGATCATGTTTAGATTTATTTGATCGCATATTTCAATGTTTGCAAATGGTTAGATCTTCATTGTGAAGGTGCATGTCACCTAAAAAATTATTCTTTTATCACTTACCTACTCGAGCACGAGCAGGAGTTAAGCTTGGGGATGCTTGATACGTCGAAAACGTATCTATAATTTTTGATGCTCCATGCTTGTTTAGTATCTACTTTGCTTTGCTTTGTCTATACTTTGAGGTTCTTTTTACATGTTTTCTAGTACTAACCTATTAACAAGTTGCCATAGTGCCAGTTGCCTGTTTTCTCCTGTTTTTGGTTCCAGAAAAGCTAGTAATGAAATATTCTCGGAATTGGACGGGACAAACGTCAAAGTCAATTACTTTACGTGGGGGAAAAGAAGTCCAGAGGGGAGATGGAGAGGCATGCTAGGGCAGCCACACCCCCTAGGCACGGGTGGGCCCTTCCCCACGCCTAGGCAGGGTCTGGGGCCCCTGGCCACCGCCTCGGCCTCCCCCTTCGCCTATAAGAAGCCCTCGATGCAGAAACCCTAAGTACCCGATCAATATTCCACGAAACCTTCTATAGCCGCCACCACCATTGTCCCTAGATCAGGGGGGATCTGAAGTTCTTCCCGGCACCCTGCCAGAGGGGAGATCATCTCGGAGGACTTCTCTCCGGTATGATGCGTGAGTAGTTCCACCTTGGACTATGGGTCCATGTAGTAGCTAGATGGTTGTATCTCCTCCTTTGTGATTTCATGTATAGATCTTGTGAGCTCTGTTCATGATCATGATCTAATCTATTTGTAATCATGCATGTTGTGTTTGCGGGGATCCGATGGATATTGAGATTATTATGTTGGTTTGATTAATGGTTTTGTCTTTATGATTCTATCATGTCTGTGTTGTTTGTGATCTTGCATGCCATTCGTTGTTAGTAGCTATCTTGGCCAAGTAGTTGCTAGTGACTCCAAGAGGGAGTATTTATGCTCGATAGTGGGTTCATGCCTCTAGTTTCCAAGGGAAGTGACAGAAATCTCTTAGGTTGTAAATGTGCTGTTGCTACTAGGGAGAAAACAAAGGTCTTTTGTTCATGGAACATGTGGACTGTTTACCTTACACACTTTGCTTAAAGCAGTTGTTTGTTGCTTGCAACTTAATACTGGAGGGGGTTCGGATGATAACCTGAAGGTGGACTTCTAGTCATAGATACAGTTGGATGGCGTTCTATTTATATTGTTGTATTGCCCAATCGAATCTCATAGGATCTTTCTGACTAGTAATTGCATTGTTATGCCTTGCTTAGTTCCTGTCAATTGCTCCGCTGTAATTTGTTTACCCTTCATGCCATGCTGTTTATCTAAGGAGAGCACCTCTAGTGAACTATGGACCCCGGTCCAATCTTTACCATTGATACATCTTCCAGTGTTACTTGTTTACTTGCTGCAAACCATTACCTTCCACACCATACGTTTAATCCTTTGTTACAGTAAAACGGTGAGCTTGACAACCTCACTGTTCGTTGGGGCAAAGTCTTGAGTTTGTGTTGTGCAGGTCTCCGTGTTGCTTGCAACACCTGTGTGACGTTTCCTTCCTCCTCCTGGTTCGATAACCTCGGTCTCTACTGAGGGAAGACTTGATGTTGTGCTCATCACACCTTGCTCTTGGGGTTTCCAACAAAGTGCTCCCACGTCAAGCACCAGTGCACAATGTCTAGGGGAAGTGGAGCTAATGGAGATGGCAACTTCGACAACCAAGACCGGTTTTGCCATGAGCCATAACTTATGGGCACAACGCTAAGAATTCAATACTCAATTTGAGTGACTTGAGCACCGTCTCGATGATACTTTTCGAGAATTTGAGTACCATGAGCGGCAACGTCAAGTGGAGCATCACGTGCAATTCCAAGATATTGCCAATCTTGGAAACCGACATGGTCACTTCTCAAGCTCGTCAAGTTCGTCCCGCACGCGTTCCTCAAGTCGACACGGAAAGTACTCAAGGTCCAACTCCCGCCGTGGAGAACCCCTCCACCATATTGGGGACCAATAAGCTCATCATCGTCATGCTCAAGCGGTGGACCCAAATTCTCTTCAACCTCAACAACAACGCTAAGAGCATGGTCCACCACCACAACAAGCAATCATAGAAGTGCAACGCCAATGAGAACATCATGATGAAGACAACCACAACGATAGGCGTTGCCACCCTCCTCATGACCACCATGTGCCTCTTCAACAAAATCAAGCTCCGGCATGGGGATACAAGTGATGATGATGAGGATGCGTTCCAATCTAGACGCAACAACCGTCATGCACAACACCACCACTGACACCGACAAGCTATGGATGACAATGATGCCGAAAAAAGGCAAAGAAGGGACTTTGAGCATCATCAAGCTCCTCCTCCACCATCGCCTCTAGGAAATCAAGCTCCTCCGCCGCCGCCTCCACGCCCACCAAGTGAAGCAAGTATGCGCCTTGAACGTTGAAACAACCACCACGAGCGTGATGATAGAAAGTTTGGGAATCTCAAATTCGATATGCCCAAGTTCAAGGGAGAATAAAATGTCAATGCATATCTTGAATGGGAGATCAAAGTTGACAAGATCTTCTGAGCCCACAACTATTTCGATGATAATAAAGTAGCAATGGCATCTCTTGAGTTTGAGGACTACGCCAATGTTTGGTGGGAAGACTATCAAAGCAATCATGAGAAGCTAGAAGAAATATCGGTTACCACTTATACGGAGATGAAGCAAGTGATGTATGCAAGGTTTTCCCCCGAGCACTATTGTCAAGACCTCTTCGACAAGCTACAAAACTTGAAGTAAGGCACAAAGACAATTGAAGAATTTTATAAGGAAATGGAGATGACTATGATGAGATCCAATGTGAAGGAGCTCGAGGAGCAAACAATAGCACGGTTCCTTAATGGATTGAATCGCCCAATATGCAAAATAGTCGATTTCCAACCTTACAAGACTATAGTGGACCTCCTCCACCAAGCCACCAAGGCCGAGCGCCACTTGCAAAAGGAAAATTCTTATGACAAGCAAAGGGCATACTATGCTTCAATCAATGCCAATGTAATATCCAAGCCAACAACCAAGCACGAAGCTCCTCCAAGTAAACCAAGGCCCCAATGGCATCTTCCTCCAACCTAACAACAGATAGTCAAGTCATTTTCTACAAGTGTGGAGGAAAGGGCCATAAGTCTTATGAGTGCATCAACACACGAGTTATGCTAATGGATGGGAATGATGCAACCTAAGCCATGAGTGAACAAGAATATGAAGCCTTGACTCAAGCCGCTATCACAAAGGACATCAGATGAGGACACACTCATATGTGAGAATGACCCAAGTCCTTCCCTCGTCATCGCGCAAGTCTTGATAACACACTCCATACCAAGAGAAGACCAACGCCTCAACATTTTCCAAACTCGAGCCAAAATTGATGGCAAGTCCATAAAAGTAATCATCGATGGAGGAAGTTGTCACAACCTTGCGAGCATTAAACTTTGTGAGAAACTCAAGTTGCCATACATGGAGCATCCTCATCCATATCATGTCAAATGGCTTGATGACAATGGTACCCTCAAGATCAAACACAAGGTAAATGTCTCCTTCAATATTGGCCCCTATCAAGACACCGTCGAGTGTGATGTCATGCCAATGACCGTGTGTCACATGCTTATTGGAAGACCATGGCAATACTACAAGGGCGCAATACATGATGGTACCTCCAACCAATACTCTTTCAAGTGGAAAGACAAGACGTTTGTGCTACAACCTATGATGCCAAGCTAAGTTATCACTTCCAACATGATGTTGTTGCCCAAGATAAAGCAAGATAAGGACCCTTGTGAGATGAGTGCTGAGAGAGTGAACCACCAACACGTGAGTGAGTGCCACAAGCCTCAAATGAGTGGAAAAATCATGAATGCCACGTCTCATGACACCACAAGTGAGAAGAGTGATTTGAGTGTGACCCATACTAACAATCTATCATACAACTCTCTCTTTGTTGTCGGTTTTGAAAGGTACCCAAGATCGACCACCACCTACAAGGAACACGCTACAAGACCTCCAACCACAAATTGATGAAAACTCAACTTCAATATCTTCAACAACTTTGCACAAGGCTACGACACCAGAGATCCAACCGCATACAAGTGATGTGGCTCGGTTGGTGATGCAGCGCTGAGTTGATGTAGGAGAGCTGCGTTGGGAACCCCAAGAGCAAGGTGTGAAGCAGCACAACAGCAAGTTTTTCCTCAGTAAGAAACCGAGGTTATCAAACCATTAGGAGGAAGGAAACATCACACAGGTGTTGCAAGCAACGCGGAGACCTGCACAACACAAACTCAAGACTTTGCCCCGACGAATCAGTGAGGTTGTCAAGCTCACCGGTTTTCTGTAACAAAGGATTAAACGTATAGTGTGGAAGGTAATGGTGGTTTGCAGCAAGTAAACAAGTAATATAGAAAGATGTATCAATGGTAAAGATTGGACCGAGGTCCATAGTTCACTAGAGGTGCTCTCCTTAGATAAACAACATGGCATGAAGGGTAAACAAATTACAGCAGGGCAATTGACAGGAACTGAGCAAGGCATAACAATGCAATTACCAGTCAGAAAGATCCTATGAGATTCGTTTGGGCAATACAAAAATATACATAGACTGCCATCCAACTGCATCTATGACTAGAATACCACCTTCAGGTTATCATCCGAACCCCCTCTAGTATTAAGTTGCAAGCAACAGACAACTGCTTTAAGCAAAGTGTGTGAGTTAAATAGTCCACATGTTCCATGAACAAGAGACCGTTGTTTTCTCCCTAGTAGAAACAGCACATCTACAACCGAAGAGATTATTGTCACTTCCCTTGGAAACTAGAGGCATGAACCCATTATCGAGCATAAATACCCCCTCTTGGAGTCACTAGCAACTACTTGGCCAAGATAGCTACTAACAACGGAGATCATGCAAGATCACAAACAACACAGACATGATAGAATCATAAAGACAAAACCATTAATCAAACCAACATAATAATCTCAATATCCATCGGATCCCCGCAAACACAACATGCATGATTACAAATAGATTGGATCTTGATCATGAACGGAGCTCACAAGATCTATACATGAAAGCACAATGGAGGAGATACAACCATCTAGCTATTACATGGACCCATAGTCCAAGGTGGAACTACTCACGCATCATACTGGAGAGAAAGCCTCCGGGATGATCTCCCCTCCAGCAGGGTGCCAGGAAGAACTTCATATCCCCCCGATCTAGGGACGATGGTGGCGGCGGCTACAGAAGGTTTCGTGGAGATTTGATCGGGTGCTTAGGTTTTCTGCATTAGGGGCTTCTTATAGGCGAAGGGGAAGGCCAAAGAGGCGACCAGGGGGACAAACCCTAGCCAAGCGCGGGGCAGGGCCCACCCACGCCTGGGGAGGGGGGGTCTGGCTGCCCTAGCCCGCTTCCTCGTCTCCCCTCTGGACTTCTTGTTCCCCACGGAAAGTGATTGACTTTGACGTTTGTCCCTTCCAATTCCGAGAATATTTCTTTACTAACTTTTCTGAAACAAAAAACAGCAGAAAACAGGCATCTGGCACTGTTGCAACTTGTTAGTAGGTTAGTACCAGAAAACATGGAAAAAGCACTGCAAAGTGTAGACAAGTAAAGCAACGTAGATACTAAACAAGCATGGAGCATCAATAATTATAGATATGTTTCCAACGTTTCAACATCCCCAAGCTTAACTCCTGCTCGTCCTCGAGTAGGTAAGTGATAAAAGAATAATTTTTGAGGTGACATGCACCCTCACAATAAAGATCTAACCATTTAAAAGCATTGAAAGCTAGGATCAAAGAACTCTAAACATGTGCATGAAAGATGGAGTTCTAACAACAGGACATAGTAACTATGCATGCAACATGGCAAGCTACAAACAAAGATCATGAATATCATGCATTGAAAAACATTTGTTTGTTTCACATATAGAAAACATAGCATAGTCGCAATCAGCTTGTCCCTCATAGATTAGCAAAAATATGCATAGGACACCTTCAAAGTTCACAAGGGTGACTAGAAACAAATAGCACAAGAACAAGTAATATCACAATATGCACCAATTAATAAGCTTTGGAACACTGCACACAGAATGACAACTATGCTCTCTTAATGGTGCCTAAAGGTAGAAGGTGGAGACTCAATAATGTTGGAAGAAAGGCCTTTTTGTAAAGGAAGCAGGGATTACAAGTTTCAAAAAGAGCTTCCAAAAATTATGGTACTTGTTAGCTTTCAGCCCTCATTGCCCCTATCATAAGCATCTTGAAGTGGTTAAGGTTAAAGTGGCAAATATGGAGTATATGCTTGACGAATTATAAGTTGGCAATCTCAAGTCCCTTGAATACGAGGGCCACACCTCATGCATACTCAACTTTGGTTCCAAGTAAGTTCTTGTCATTGTAAGTATTTGCATATCATTGAGAACCGCCAACGGGGTACCCCTTGCACATGGTACAAGAGCTTTCCGATAACCAAAATGACAAGGCAAGTAGACAATGAGCATCTCAGCAATCTTTCTATTTACCATATGCATAGCTTTTTATTGAGGATGCTTCATAGATAGATCACTATGGTGATGCTGCAAGTTTCCACCATGATTAGGCATGGCTTAGGCTAGCGGCCCGGACGTTTTTCTAACACAGGATACAAACTCCATGGACTTACAAGTTCCCTCTTTATTTCACACCGGTGACATCCATAGACAAACGAACATGATATCAACTGAGTACAAAGTACAAGTGGTTCCCCGTGACAACACGGTTCTGCTAATTCCAACTTATAAGTGCAAGCATATACAACAAAGTTGTCACAATGGTTCAAGTTTATTAGGGGCAAAGAATATAAAGTATGCCATCAAGTTCGTGAGGGCTTTAATCACTAAATTTTCACATAACAAAATAGTTTTTAATTGGAAGATAGCTGAAAACAAGAATATACTTGAATGGTGTAACACACCATGCATAGGAGTTTATAGTGGACACTTTGGAATAACTTGGTTTCTTGGGAGTTGGAAGCATGAGTCGAACTTACTCATACAAGTGGAGGCTAGCAAAATACTGGGAGCAACCAACTAAGAGAGCATAATGGCCATAATCATGCTGTGCAACAAAGCATACTAATCAAAGCAAAGAGTGGTACTACAAGTCAAGGACTAAATGATCATAGATGCTAATGGTGACTTGTCATTGTCATAACATGGTGTGAGCATGTGCCAAGTCAACCCAAGGAAAACATCAAAGGAGAATACCACAATACTAAGCTTTTGCATGCTAAAACAACGCATAATTTCTTCAAGGCACACTAAGCAATTCCAATTGTTTAGAACAAGACATGCTACAACAATAATCACTAAGCATAAGGTCAAAAAAACACATAGTATGTCATGCTAAAGTCTAAGTCACATTCAATGCAAGCTCCTCTTGCACTTCAAGCAAGAACTTACTACTCCTTTCCATCACCAAGCAACTTATTTGCAAAACAACATAGCGAGAATGGGGGTCCAAACTAAGCAAGAAAACTAAACAAACTAAGCAAAGCAAATGAAAACTAAGACGCTCCAAGAAAAACACAATTGTGCATGAAACAATAAAAACGAAGTGTCTAGACAGACCTGAGCATTTTGTTGATGAAGAAGCGGATGCCTTGGGCATCCCCAAACTTTGACACTTGTACCTCTTGGATATTCCTTGGGGTGACACCATGGTGGATCCCCAAGCTTTAGCTTTTGTCCATTCTTTATCTCATTGCATCATTCTCTCTTTACACCTAAAATTTTTCCTTCATACAAAACTTCACACAATCTTCATTAACAACATTAGCTTATTCAAAAGATATTAGACCCCTAGCAAAGTTTTGAAACAGCAAGGATTTTCACTAAAAACACAAGCTACTATAGTAACTCCTTCAAAAAGCTCAATTCACCTAAAGATAACTCAAAAAGGAATCAATAAGAAGCAAATGCAAATAATGGCAGAAATCTGTCAAAACAGACCAATAGGTAGAAACCGATTTTTTAGAAAAAACTTTTGTTGCTCACATCAAAAAGTGTTGAACTAACGAAAGTTAGCTAACATACTGGGGGATTTATCGGAGTTACAGAGACTCCTCACGAATTTTTTTGGTGGAGGACAGAAATCTGTTTCGGGAGAGCAACTCCCCAAATCTTACTTCCCTCTCATTAGAGGTCATTTTTGGCACAAAAGCATTCAAAAAAGGATAAGGAAAGGTCATTACTGAAGTAATAACTTTCAAGACTCAAGGAAACTCTTGGGTTATCTCCCAACAAGTACTTTTCTTTAACGCCTTTAAGTTAGGCACAAGAAGCAAGAAGAATCAAGTATTTTCAAATGAAGAAGCATTAACATCAAATCTTGCTTTCAAAGGAGGAGCAAAAAGCAACTTCTCTCTCCTCATAGGGAAGTGTTCAATACCTTTCTTGAATGGAAAATAATATTTAATGGTGCCTTCTTTCATATCAATGATAGCACCAACTGTTCTAAGAAAAGATCTTCCCAAAGTAATAGGACAAGAAGCATTGTATTCAACATCCAAAACATAGAAATCCACAAGGACATAAGCATTATTAACCATAATGAGAACATCATTAATACTCCCCATGAGTTTCTTCTTAGCATTATCATTGAGTGGGACATCTAAATAACAATCTTCTAATGGTGGCAAATCAAGCATTTCATAAATCTTCATAGGCATAATAGAGACACTAGAACCAAGATCACATGAAGCTTTGAGATCAAAGTCATTCACTTGCATATTAATAATGGGTTCCCAGCTATCTTCTACTTTCCTATGAAAAGAAGCTTTGTGTTTTAGCTTCTCTTTCTTAATCTTAACAAGAGCATCTGTAATGTGTTTGGTGAAAGCAACATGCATATCACTAGCATCAGGACTTCTAGCAAGCTTTTGCAAGAACATAATCACTTCAGAAATATTGTAACCGTCAACATCAAAGTCAAACTTAGCATCACTAGTAGTAGGCTCAATAGGCTTAGACATTCAACCAAGACATGAAACACCGTCTATCTATCTTGATAGATGGTGTGTAAGCTCTAGATTTTTTTATAGATCTAATTTCATGATTAAATCATGTGATAATCAGCTCCCTGTAGGCCTGGCAACGTTTGTTCTTGTATTCTTTTTTATGTTTCCATCACCATTACACTTAACTAAACTCCATTTTAACTTAATTAAATTCAGTTTCATACTTGATTTGCTTCACACTAAAATAAACTCAAACATAATAAAATTTTGTTTTCTTTTTATGCGTCCACCGTGAATTGAAACAAGATTACTCTATTTGCTCTTAAAATAAACTCCATTCCAAGAGTTTGTTTTGGTGTGTCATTAAATTTTGGCTTGAACTAGTACATTAAACTAAAGTAAACTCAAACTAGGAGATGCCCTTAAAGAAGGTTACGTTAGGCTTTGTCGTATGTGACGACGAGCTTGCGCCAGGGTGAATCGTTGATGGCTCCTTGTTGACGTGGAGCACTTCATCGGGAAACCCCAAGAGCAAGGTGTGATGCAGCACATCAGCAAGTCTTCCCTCAGTAAGAAATCAAGGTTATCGAACCAGTAGGAGGAAGGAAACTTCTCAAAGGTGTTGCAAGCAACGTGGAAACCTGCACAACACAAACTCAAGACTTTGCCCCAATGAACAGTTAGATTGTCAATCTCACCGGTTCTTGTAACAAAGGATTAACTGTATGGTGTGGAAGGTGATGATGGTTTGCAGCAAGTAAATAGTAATAGTGGAAAATGTATCAATGGTAAAGATTGGACCAGGGTCCATAGTTCACTAGAGGTGTTCTCCTTAGATAAACAAACATGGCATGCTGAGTAAACAAATTACAACAGGGCAATTGAGAGGACTGAGCAAGACATAACAATGCAATACTAGACAAAAAGACCCTATGAGATTTGATTGGGAAATACCACAATATACATAGACCGCCATCCAACTGCATCTACGACTAGAAGTCCACCTTCGGGTTATCATCCAAACCCCCTCCAGTATTAAGTTGCAAGCAACAAGCAACTGCTTTAAGGAAAGTGTGTAAGGTAAACAATCCAATTGTTCCATGAACAAGGGACCGTTGTTTTCTCCCTAGTGGCAAAAACACATCTACAACCGTAGAGATTTCTGTCACTTCCCTTGATTAAGTAGAGGCATGAACCACTATTGAGCATAAATACCCCCTCTTGGAGTCACTACCAACTACTTGGCCAAGATAGCTACTAACAACGGAGAGCATGCAAGATCACAAACAACACATACATGATAGAATCAATAAGACAAAACCATTAATCAATCTGACATGGTAATCTCAATATCCATCGGATCACCACAAACACAACATGCATGATTACAAATAGATTCGATCTTGATCATGAACGGAGCTCACAAGATCTAGAGATGATCATGAACGACTGCACCCCCCAGGCATAGGGAGGGCCCACCCGCGCGGCCAGGGGTGTGCCCCCCTGGTGGGTCTCCTCCGTCTCGTACTCTGTCTTCGTGTTCCCCACGGTAAAATTTTGATTTTGGATTTTGTCCTGTCCAATTCCAAGAATATTGATTTTCTGCCTTTCTAGAACCAAAAACAGAAGAAAACAGGCAACTAGCACTGTGGCAACTTGTTAATAGGTTAGTACCAGAAATCATATAAAAACACCTCAAAGTGTGGACAAAGCAAATCAAAGTAGATAGTAAACAAGCATGGAGCATCAAAAATTATAGATACGTTTCCAACTTATCAAGCATCCCCAAGCTTAACTCCTGCTCGTCCTCGAGTAGGTAAGTGATAAAAGAATAATTTTTGAGGTGACATGCACCATAAAAACCAAGATCAAACCATTTGGAAGCATTGAAAGATGGGATCAAAGAACTCTAAACATGTGCATGGAAGATGGAGTTCTAACAATAAGACAAAGTAACTATGCATGCAACATGAAAGGCTACAAACAAAGATCATGAATAACATGCATTGAAAAACGTTTGTTTGTTCACATACAAAAAACATAGCATAGTGGCATTCAGCTTGTCCCTCATGGAGTAGCAAATAGATGCATAGGACACCTTCAAAGTTCATAAGAGTGACTAGATACAAATAGCACAAGAACAAGAAATATCAACAATATGCATCAATCAATAAGTTTTGGGACACTACACATAGAACTAAGAATGACAACTATGCTCTCTTAACTGGTGCCTAAAGGATAGAAGGTGGAGACTCAATATAATAGTGGAAGAAAGGCCCTTCATAAAGGGAAGCAGGGATTTCGAGTTTCAAAAAGATCTTCCAAAAATTATGGTACTTGTTAGCTTTTATACCTTATTGCCCCTATCATAAGCATCTTGAAGTGATTAAGGTTAAAGTGAACAAATATGGAGTATATGCTTGACAAAGTATGAGTTGGCAATATCATGTCCCTTGAATATGAGGGCCGCATCGCATGCTACTCAACTTTGGTCACTTGTAAGTTCTTGTCATAGTAAGTACATGTGTATCATAGAGAACTGCCAACGGGGTACCCCTTGCACATGGTACATGAGCTATCCCATAACCAAAATGACAAGGCAAGTAGACAATGAGCATCTCAGCGATCTTTTTATTTACTATTTGTCTAGATTTTTATTGAGGATGCTTTACAGATTGCTCATTATGGTGATGCTGCAAGTTTCCACCATGATTAGGCATGGCTTAGGCTAGAGGCCCAGGCGTTTCTCTAACACAAAATACATAAATCCATGGACTTACAAGATCCCTCTTTATTTCACACTTACAACATCCATAGAAAAAAGAGCATGATATCAACTGTGTACAAAGTACAAGTGCAATGTTGAAAACGTTCCCCATGACAGCATGGTTCTGCTAATTACAACATATAATTGCAAGCATATACAACATATATGACACAATGGTTCAAGTTTATTAGGGGCAAGGAATATAAAGTGTGCCATCAAGTTCGTGAGAGCTTAAATCACTAAGTTTTCACATAATAAAATACTTTTTAATTGGAAGATAGCTGAAAAAAGAATGTACTTGGAATGGTGTAACACACAATGCATAGGAATTTATAGTGAACACTTTGGAATAACTTGGCTTTTTGGGAGTTGGAAGCATGAGTAGAGCTTACTCATACAAGTGGAGGCTAGCAAAAGACTGGGAGCAACCAACTAAGAGAGCAATAATGGCCATAATCATGCAGAGCGATAAAACATTACTAATCAAAGCATAGAGTGGTACTACAAGTCAAGGACTAAATGATCATAGAGGCTATGGTGACTTGTTCATAGTCATACATGGTGTGAGCATGTGCCAAGTCAACCCAAACAAAGCATCAAAGGAGAATACCACAATACTATGCTTTTGTATGCTAAACAACCCATGATTCTTTCAAGGCACACTAAGACTCCCAATTGTTTGGAACAAGTCATTCTATAGCAATAATAACTAAGCATAAGGTCAAAATAACACCTAGCATGTCATGCTAAAGTCTAAGTCACAGTCAATGCAAGCTCCTCTTGCACTTTCAAGCAAGAACTTTCTACTCCTTTCCAACACCAATCAACTTATTTGAAACAACACAACAAGAATGGGGGTCCAAACTACTTTATTCAATCAAACTAAACAAACTAAGAAAATCAAACAAAAACTATGACGCTCCAAGAACAACACAATAGTGCATGAAACAATAAAAACGAAGTGTCTAGAATGACCTGAGCTTTTTATTGATGAAGAAGGGGATGCCTTGGGCATCCCCAAGATTTGACGCTTGTACCTCTTGGATATTTCTTGGGGTGAAAGCGGTGTGGAATCCCCAAGCTTAAGTTTTCTCCATTCTTTATCTCATTACATCATTCACTCTCTACACCTGAATTTTTTCCTTTATACAAAACTTCACACAATCTTCATTAGCAACATTAGTGTATTCAAAAGATAATAGACCTTTGGGTTTAGCTTTAGAACAGCAAAATTTTTCACTAAAAACACAAGCTACTGTAGCAACTCCTTCAAAAACCTCAATTTCCCTAAAAAGAACCCAAAAAGGAATCAATAAGAAGCAAATGCAAATAATGATAGAAATTTGTCAAAACATACCATTAGGTAGAAAGCGATTTTTTCAAAAATCTTATGTTGCTCAAATAAAAACGTGTTGAACTAACTAAAGTTAGCTAACATACTTGGGGAGTTATTCGTAAATTTTTAGCTCAATCCGACTTACGGAGACTCCTCACTAATTTTTTATGGTGGAGGACAGAAATCTATTTCGGGACAGCAACTCCCTAAATCTTACTTCCCTCTCATTAGAGGTCATTCTTGGCACAAAAAGCAAACAAAAAGGATAAGTAGATGTCATTACTAAAGTAATCACTTCCAATACTAAAGGAAACTCTTGGGTTATCTCCCAACAAGTACTTTTCTTTAATGCCTTTAAGTTAGGCACAAGAAGCAAGAAATCAAGTATTTTAAAATGAGGAAGCATTAACATCAAACCTTGGTTTCAAAGGAGGAGCAAAAAGAAACTTCTCTCTCCTCATAGGGAAGTGTTCAATACCTTTCTTGAATGGAAATTGATATTTAATGGTGCCTTCTTTCATATCAATGATGGCACCAACAGTTCTAAGAAAAGCTCTTCCCAAAGTAATAGGATAAGAAGCATTGTATTCAACATCCAAAACATAGAAATCAACAGGGACATAAGCATTGTTAACCATAATGAGAACATCATTAATACTCCCCATGCGTTTCTTCTTAGCATTATCATTAAGTGGGACATCCAAATAACAATCTTATAAAGGTGGCAAATCAAGCATTTCATAAATCTTCCTAGGCATAATAGAGATACTAGAACCAAGATCACATGAAGCTTTGAGATCAAAGTCATTCACTTGCATATTAATAATGGGTTCCCAGCTATCTTCTACTTTCCTATGAATAGAAGCTTTGTGTTTTAGCTTCTCTTTCTTAATCTTAACAAGAGCATCTGTAATGTGTTTGGTGAAAGCAACATGCATATCACTAGCATCAGGACTTCTAGCAAGCTTTTGCAAGAACATAATCACTTCAGAAATATTGTAACCGTCAACATCAAAGTCAAACTTAGCATCACTAGTAGTAGGCTCAATAGGCTTAGGCATAGTAGGAGTAGGAATAGGGACTACTTGTGGTTTAGTGGTGATGGTGCACACACTATTGTTTCTATCAATTTCAGCTTCCCTTTCCTACTTAGCATGAAGTTGAGCTAACAACCTAACATTTTCATCAATAGTAACTTGTATGGCATGAGTAGTAGCAAAGGTGTTTTCCATAGTTTCAGGTTTAGCAGCCATTTTATTAACCAAGGAAGTTTGAGCTTCAGAAAAAGAGGATATATTTTTCTCAACAGTTAAAAGCTTTTCCTCTATAGACTTATTAAAAGTGGTTTGTTTACTAATAAAGTCCTTGAGCATGACTTCAAGTTTAGAAGGGACACTTCTAGCATTATTGTAAGAGCCTCCATAGGAATTGCCATTATTAGGAGGATAAGGACTATAATTGTTGTTGCTACCAAAATTATTCCTATAGGCATTGTTGTTGAAATTGTTGTTTCTAATGAAGTTCACATCAACTTGCTCTTCTTGAGCAACCAAAGAGGCTAAGGGAACACTATTAGGATCTAGAGGAGCTTTCCCATTAACAAGCATAGTCATAATAACATCAATATTTTCACTCAAAGAGGAAGTTTCCTTAATAGAATTTACCTTCTTACCATGTGGAGCTCTCTCAACATGCCATTCATAGTAGTTAACCATCATATTATCAAGGAGCCTTGTTGCAGCACCCAAAGTGAGGCCCATAAAGGTACCTCCAGCAGCTGAATCTAACAGATTTCTTGAGGAGAAGTCCAAACCTGCATAAAAAGTCTGGATAATCATCCAAGCAGTGAGTCCATGAGTAGGGCAATTTTTAACCAAAGATTTCATTCTTTCCCAAGCTGGAGCAACATGTTCACTATCAAGTTGTTTAAATTTCATAATGTCACTTCTCATAGATATAATCTTAGCAGGAGGATAGTACTTTCCAATAAAAGCATCTTTGCACTTAGTCCAAGAATCAATACTATTTTTAGGCAAAGAAAGCAACCATTCTTTAGCTTTTCCCCTCAAGGAGAAAGGAAAAAGCTTGAGCTTAATAATATCTCCATATACATCTTTATACTTTTGCATCTCACAAAGTTCAACAAAGCTATTGAGATGGGCAGCAGGATCAACAGAACCAGCACCAGAAAATTGCTCTCTCATCACAAGATTTAATAAAGCAGGCTTAATTTCATAAAAGGTAGCATCAGGAGCAGGTGGAGCAATAGGAGTGCTTAGGAAATCATTGTTGTTAGTGCTAGTGAAGTCACACAACTTGGTGTTATTAGCAGAATTCATTTTGGCAAAGGTGGGCAAGCCAAAAACAGCAGCAGCTAGAGCAGGAACTATTTTTTTGTGTTTTTGAATAAAGCAAGCAAACCAAACTAGACTAGTTTTTTTGTGTTTTTTTTTTTGAAAAGAGGCAAACAAAACCAAGCAAAAGAAACAAAGCAAACTAAAAACAAAGTAAAGAGAAAGGAAATGAAGGACTCCCCATGTGAAGACGTCCTTAGCCTCCCCGGCAATGGCGCCAGAAAAGCTTGATGCAGCGCTGAGTTGATGTAGGAGCGCTTCGTTGGGAACCCCAAGAGCAAGGTGTGAAGCAGCACATCAGCAAGTTTTCCCTCAGTAAGAAACCGAGGTTATCGAACCGGTTGGAGGAAGGAAACGTCACACAGGTGCTGCAAGCAACGCGGAGACCTACACAACACAAACTCAAGACTTTGCCCCTAACGAATCAGTGAGGTTATCAAGCTCACCGGTTTGCTGTAACAAAGGATTAAACATATGGTGTGAAAGATAAAGGTGGTTTGTAGCAAGTAAAAAAGTAACAAAGTAAGATGTATCAATGGTAAAAATTGGACCGGGGTCCATAGTTCACTAGAGGTGCTCTCCTTAGATAAACAACATGGCATGAAGGGTAAACAAATTACAGCAGGGCAATTGACAGGAACTAAGAAAGACATAACAATGCAATTACCAGTCAGAAAGATCCTCTGAGATTCGTTTAGGCAATACAACAAGATACATAGACCGCTATCCAACTGCATCTATGACTAGAGGTCCACCTTCAGGTTATCATCCGACCCCCCTCCAGTATTAAATTGTCAAGTGGATGTCTTAAATTGGTACGAGGTTTAGAAATTGAGATGAAGCTTGGTTGTTTTGGGTTACATATCGGGATCATGCAGGGTTTGATGCGAGGAAGAGAAACAAACATGCAAGCAAGTCGGATAGTCAAGTGACTTCATGCGCATTTATTTGTTCCAATGGTAAACTCAGTGCAACAACCAATGCCCACAAACAAGCCATGCGATGACCAAGAAAATGTTGACCAAAATGTGTCACTAACAAGTGAGTCTCTTAGTGTCGCGAAGCAGAAGAACGAAGAGGCTCAATCAAAAAATTTGAGGAGAAAGGAAACTTGGCTTGATAAGTTTCTCAAAGGGAAGCGCAAGCCAACTAAAGTTGTTGCATCCAAAAACAAACGAGCAAAAGTATGTTGTAAGCTATACGTGATATGTTGTTTCCATTCAGTCCTAAACTACTTGGTTGAACTTTATTGCAGCAACAAAAGAAACAGGATGGTGTAGAGGGTAAGAGTGGAGAAGGACGACGACAATGAACGCCGCGTTACAAGAGTGCAACGCGGCCATGAGTTACTAGCAGCTCTGGTTTTGTTGGTATAGACATGTCAATGATGTCATTCTAATCTTGTACCTTAACTTTTCAGCCGGTTGTTTTGCCTAGTGAACGGCAAGTCTGCAATACGGGTAACTGAATCCATGTTTTGCCTAGTGAAATGAAGAAATTCTCTTGCATTGCTGCTGTCCGTCGGAGGGGAACGGAGGGTCCCGTTGCATTACCTGCGGTAGCAAGCTGCGTAGAGGACGACGAGGAAGGTCGCATGGCGCGGAGGGAGCCGGTGGGATAAATAGGACGGACGCGTCGCCGCCGTTACTCCAGGTGTGGCCGCCCCCTTTCCCAAGGCGGTGCCGGCGGCAGCGGCAGAGCTCCGTCCAATGTCCGTGAAGCTGATCTGTTTCCCCTCTTCTGTCTACAGGTTGAGGAGGGAGCCGCTTTGCTGTGAACTGCTGGCGGCCGTAGGATCTATTTGGACGGTTGATAATAGGGGGCAAGGCGCACGGTGCCTTGGCACTGGAACTCGGTCCTCCCCTCTCCACTCTCCAGTCTCCATCCCAGGAGAAAATTGCACATAACACCAGGCTTTGGTGCCAAAGTTGCACATAACACAGAAACAAAAGACTTGTTGCGGCTGACCCCAACTTTTGGTCTAATTGTGGCACCTAGCCCAAATATAGTTCAAATAGAGGTTATAATTCCTTAAAAACGTATCTAACGTTATGTATGTATTTTTATCCCGTATATCACTCGTGTGGACCAATATTTCTGTATTTATATCTTCTAGCGAACAAAGCTTCGGTTCAACGTATCTAACGATGCAATCGGACTCGGCCTGATACCACTACTGTAGCGTCTATACTTAGGCGTATACTAAAAAAATCGATCGACAACTATGTAAAGAAATTCAGAAAAATAATCTTGATGTGGTCAAATATGCGTGTTACAAGCATGCAAATTTTTAATATGAAGTACCTTATATTTTAGGATCATCAAAAGAATTGGATAAATTATAGAAGATTGAAAAGTTATATTGTCACGCTCCGAGATATGTACAATAAGGGTGTTCGAATGATTTTTTCAAAGCTAAAAAATGATTATTTTTTTTATTTTTAAAAAAGCTCTCTAGAAACTCATCTGTCAAATTAATGCTCTCATATTTTCTACCACTATGATGTCTATTTTTTAATTTACATAAAATTATGGTACTACCTCCATTCCGGTTTATAAGGCAAATGCGTATTTCGAGAAAATAGTTTGATCATAAACTTGATCAATAAAATAAAAACTATATTTAACAAAAAATATACATTTAGATTCATGTTCAAAATACGCT
Organism: Avena atlantica; assembly: GCA_910589765.1. Taxonomy (NCBI): domain Eukaryota; kingdom Viridiplantae; phylum Streptophyta; class Magnoliopsida; order Poales; family Poaceae; genus Avena; species Avena atlantica. The sequence goes on from OU342736.1 coordinate 365,051,257, forward strand.
TTCGATGGTACAATTTTTGTAACATATGATTTATATATTATTGACCAAATTTGTGGTCAAACTATTTTTTTAAGTACGTATTAGCCCTATAATTCGGAATGGAGGGAGTATACAATATAGAAATACATACCCACATGTTAGATATACTGTTAAGGCACAATATACATGATTTGGGCTAGATGCAACTAATTAGACAACAAACCGGGCTAGCTGTAACAAATATTTTGTTTCTGTGTTCTGTGCAACTTTGACACTAAAACATGGTGTTATGTGCAATTTTCTCCCATCCCAGGGACGCAGCCTCGACAGTCGACACCCCCGGCCGGCTTCCTCCTCCTCTCGCCCCTCTTCTTGCTCGAGTCTCCAGTGGAAACTAAATCGGATACGGGATACTGCCGTACGGGAATACCTCGACATACAGCGACTGAGCGACAACCCCCTTTCTCATACCTCGTCCTCCACCTGCGCGTCGCGCGCCGCCTCACTGCAGCAGATCGCCGTCCGCCGGCGAGCAGAGCCATCCGCCGTCCGCCGTTCGCCGCTGCACTGTGCAGTGTGGACGTGCAGGTGAGTTTCCCCTCTTCCCATCGCAATTTTTCTAGATCTTCTTGGTACTTGGGTCTGCGGCGGGCGTGGCCGGGCCTCGCCGGGGATCCTACGCTGGTCGTCGGAGTAGGAGGTTCATGGTACCGGCGGTGGAGACTAAGGGGAAGTCTGGGTATGGAGGAAGACCATGCACCCCATTCTGAAATCTAGTTAATTGTAGATTAAACATGGCAAATAGCCAAATAGTGAAATAGAAGCATATACCTATAAAACACCTCGATTGAATTAGATACATCCTAGTTGCTATCCACTGGATTGACTAGCTGATATAACGTTCTGTTACAGTGTTACTTCCTCTTCTTGCAGTCCACCAACTCTAACTCGAAATGCGGGTTTCTGTGATCTAACTGTTCTTTGACCTTGCTGGTGTTTGGGACATGGAGAAATTGAGGAAATGAGTGAGATTGGAAATAGTTGCAAACTAGCTGATAATGCAAAATCAGTTATTTGTATATATTATTAATTCTATTATATATATACAAACGTATCCCTGTATCCATGTTTTTGGAAATTTGCCGCGGTATCCGTATCCGTATCCGCGTCGCCGTATCCGGGCAACGTAGGTCTTCACTCCGGTATCTCCTCTCTGGAGTCTCGTCCTAGCGCCCCTGAACCGCGCCAGAGCCACGCCACCTTCTATCTCTTTCTCCTATCCTCCTCTGGGTTGGACAGAGAGATCCGTTCCTTCGAAGAGTGTATTTTTTTCCGCGGTGGGTAATGAAATTCATATCCTGCTCTAGCCCGTGCGATTCGTTCCGGAATATTGAATCGATTGTTCTAACAGCAGCCTCTTCTCCCCTTTGTGCACACAGTTCATCTGCTTGATTTCGTAGATGGAGATGCGGATGGGTTCTGCGCAGACAGGTGGTCGCTTCCCTGTACCGCACAAATCCTTCTCCTTGGATATCAAGGTTCGTTGATTTTCACTCGCTCTATTCACATACCGATCTATTTTGTTCATGTCTTTTGTTGCGAACCTGGACCTATATTGAAGCATGCTTTACTTCGGTGGCGAATGCAAGCATTTTTTTTTAATTTCTCCGAGAGAACAGGACAGCCTAGAGAAACTGAACAGCTTTTTAATTACTCGCGAGGGTTACCTTTGTGAACCAATGGTTGGGTTATAGCGATCTCAGCAACATTGACCCTGTTTGCTAGCAATCTGTATCGACCCATGAGCCACACAACTCTGAGCTCTCTTAGTTTGATAAATGGATCTAGAACAGAGGGTCAATCCCTCCTTTGTAGTATCCTGGAGAATGAACTTCGTCAATGAACAATCAGGAGAAATTGTGTATACTCTGTTGATTTTAACTGTCTTGGTCATGTTCTAAAACAATCTTTGCATAGTGGGGGTGTTATCTGAATGACCTGGTTCTGTTTGGGCTGTCCAGGGCAACCAGACTGACATTGTTATCAGCAAATATGAAGATAACTTTCTGGTGAGTAGCATCTCTTAGGTGGTGTTCAGCTGAATGCTATTTTTTCCGTGTGGGAGATGCTCATCTATCATATATTGGCAGGTGATTGTGACACAAATTGGATGTATGGGGACCATTTTAACTGCTAAGTAAGTTTTTTTCTATCGTGTCCACTAAGAGTTGACTAAGCATTTATAGTTTATATTATCCTGATAATATTATGTAAGGCACTGCCATTGTAACTTACTTTCTTGAAACTTTTTTCCTACATTCTTACCAAGCCTTCTCCCTCCTCGACAGGAAAGATGAAAGTGTTTTCTCTGATCCAACCTACAATGTATCTGTTCTTTTTGGAAAGAGAGATGAGGTAATCTCATTAGAACATCTACATTGTAAGGCCTTACTGTGGACACAGCTAATGCCTGCGCAAAATGTTTGATTGCAGCCGCTCCTGCTAGCTTGTGCACGTCAACTTATCGAGCATATAAGGTTTGCTTTCTTCATCATGTAATCATTAGCTCTGCTATTTCCCATGTATTTGAATGACTTTTCAGTTTATTATCTGTTTACCTGTCAAGGCACTGGTATTTCGACTGCATGTGATTTATATATATAAGGAGGTGCATATGGGACAATGCTTATACCTATGTCCCAATCCTTTGTTTTGTTTGGCTGTTTAGTTAAGTATTGGTAACAAATTGAGATCAATCACCATTACTACGCTCCTCTTTTTAAACCATATTCTCATATTTCCATGCAAATGTTCTCCAGCAACGGTCCTTTCACTATGGCCAGCATTTAATTATTCTCTCTGCTATCCAAGTTATAAGCCACTCATTCAGCTGATAGACCACATGACATTTTCTTACATATGCATGCACAAAGGACTATTATGTATGGAGGTCCAGTAACTCTGTTACCATTTTGTATTTACAATGTTCTTATATACTTATTTTTCAGTCTTAGTGGCTCAGCTCGACCGTTGGTGGTCTCTCTTGGTTTGAAGGATCATTCCCAGGTAAGAGTTGAAATTTTTTCTGTAGTTGGACAGTATTACTGTCTTGACACAATATTTAGACTACAATTGATCTTTGCTTTTCTAGCACCTGGAAATTCTCTGCCATAACTGGGCATATCACTGTTGACTTTGCCATTTTTATGTTGAAACCAACCAATAATACCGTGAAACTATGTCTGATTTTGCAGGGGACGCTGAAAGATGTAATTTCTGCCATCATTGACAACCGCCTATGGTGATAACTTGGCGAAGGCTGAGAGGCACATACATGTTCAGTTAATCTATAAAGATGTTCTCAGAAATACTCAGTATCAGCGCAAAATCAGCTCTCCCTTATCTTGTATGGACCTATAAAAAAATAATTTGTTAAAATTTATTCCCAGTTCAATTATCACAAGGTGATCTTGTCACTAAGTTGCTCAATGATATTGTTCCCCTAACTCAAAAAAAGGTTGCATGTTTCTGATTTGATTTTTTTCTTCATAGAAGCATTTCTTACATATTAAACTGACTTGTCACCGTTTATAGTCAAGTCAGTTTATGCGTATTGCTGTATAGGTCATCGGTTTTATTGAGACGTACTATTAGTTCAAGCTGATGCAGAGTTGTTGTTCACAATACTATTTATTCAAATCTTGTATTCCACCAAACATTGTGCATTTGCACTCTATAGGCATACTGCTACACGGTCGAAGAAACATCATTTAAGTTTTTCTCAGATTTTGAACCATACACCTTCACCCAAGTTGCGCCCTCCAAGTTGATGGTTGCAACCTACTCTCTTACAACATTCACTTGAAATTAGCTACTCCATCTGTCCCGAAATAAGAGACTTGGATTTGACTAGATTCCGGCGGAGAAAATAGAAGACACAGAAAACCAGTCATCAATTCAGCTGGTCCATTGTAACCAAATTTTATGGGATATAGACGCTACATGAATAAATTAGCTGCTACTGATTTCTGTTGCTTGCTACTCTTAACCCTGACATAGCCGCATCGTCCGTGCATTCCAGCCAAGAGCTCGTCTACTGTGCATGCATAGATTAGAGCTGCATGGGGAACCAGCAGTAATCCGGTTCTGGCAGGGGTGGAGGCTGGAACATATTCAGCAGCTGCTCGTTCGAGCCTGCGGTGTTGATGGTTCTTTTAAAGGCGAGGATGGTAGTGATGGTGCTGGCATGATTTTACGTGATCAACATGGCAAAATAATTTTCTTATCATGTCGTTATTTGTTGCTATGTGATGATCCTCTAGAAGCTGAAGCTCGAACCTGTTTAGAAGGACTGGAACTTGCAATCCAATATTGCCAGCTGCCTATTATCATTGACACGGATTGCAGTTTCATTGTTAAGGTTGTTCATGATCGGCAGCCGGATAGGTCTCCTCTTATGCACTTAGTCTCGGAGATTAAAAAATTGTCTAGTTTTGATTGCTTATGCAAGTTTGTAAAAGTGGATCGTTCCTAGGTTAGGGTTAGCCACTGCCTCGCAAGCGAGGTTAGAACGCCGAACTATCGTATGGCTCGGTTCAGGTCCTGATATTATGCTTCGGAAACTGAAACTAGAGCACCTTGTAACCCTTTCTAAGTAATGAAATTCTCTTTTACCCGCAAAAAAAAGTATTGTCTTTTTTTTTTTGCATGGATGTTAGTATTGTCCTTTGGCCTCCTGCGTCTTGCATTTTGCCTCCCACATATACATGTATATACGAGGCCCTTTTGCCACCGAGTAATAATACGAGTTGTCTAGATAACATGGTATCATGAGCTAGGATTTTCTTTTCACTGTTTCGCTCGCTGCCGCCGCTCTCTTTTTGGCCGGCTGCTGCAGTTCCTTTCTCGACCGCACCTCAGGTCTGTTTGGCTGGCCCCTTCGTGCGCTTGTGGTTTGTTGGCCGCCGCTGCTCCACCTCTGGCCGCGTCCTTCGTCTTCCCCTGTCTACTGCCAACTGGTGCTATTGAACCACCTGTAACTCTGTAAGTGAGTTTGGCTGACGAGGGTAGCGGGCCGTGGGCGGTATGTGTTCAGAGTTGGGACGAGGCCTAGTGACCGGTCCTAAACTTCTTTCTCTTCAAGTCTTCCTCCTCTCTGATCCCTTCATTCCACCTCACCGGAACCCTATTCACGGCAATCAATACCGCCGGTGATGGGACGTAACACTTTGGTATCAAGAGCTCGGTTCGAACCAGGCACGCTACGCTACTTGACGCCACCCCAGTAACATCGACCAACCAGTTGCAATTTGTTTTGGAAAGTTTGCTGTAAATCCGAGATTGGCGTTTGGTATCAAGTGTCTACTCCATCGACCCATAGCTGATTTGTTCTGGAAGCCATGGAAGAGTTTCAGAAGGAGATTCTAGCGCGATTTGAGGCGCTCGATGTGAAGTTCGGGGGCGCTGGAGAAGGTAGAGTCCCACCTGGGTGAGATCGAAGGGAAGATGAATAGGCCGGCGGAATCTCTTGAGCAGATGCACGTGAAGGTCAATCTTTCAATGGAGACCCTCGGGAAGGTTCAGGCAGAGCAGAATCATTCAAGCAGTATACTGCGGGGACCTAGTGTGTAGCCTCTGTCGATTCCAGATCGCGACATGTCCACCATACTAGGAACACATCCGGAGTGCCATAGAGATTACCGGCCTCCTCGCCACTCGTCAACAACACGACTCCAAAGGTAGCAATGCCCCCACCTACTCCCACATCTATGTATGAGGATACTGGAGGAGCAGGATCTATTCAGGGTGATCGTGAGGAGGGTATGCGTAGTTGGATGCCGAAAATAGATTTTCCGTGGTTCAATGGCACGGATGTATGGATTTGGGTGGATACCTGCAATACATTTTTCCTGTTACACAATATTGCAGAGGGATTCAAAGTGTCAGCAACAACTATGTATATGAGAGATAGTGCGGCACATTGGTATCAAGCTTACAAGTTAGAGAATCCCTAGCACAACTGGTCCACCTTCTCGGTGTATGTGGTATAGGAGTTTGAGGGAAATGCTCAACGTGATAAGATTAGTGAACTGCTCACACTGAAACCGACTAGCTTAGTGAAGGAGTACAAGAAACAGTTCGACAAATTGGTGTATCATGTCAGATTGTATGATCCAAATATGGGGGACCGATGTTAGTCCATCAATTCATCCTAGGCCTGAAAGAGGAACTCAAGGCAGCTTTGGAAGTGCAGTTACCAAATACTGTAGCATAGGCAGCATCTTTTGCTCTTGTTTAAGAGATTGTGCTAGAGTGAAGTAAGCAAGGTGGCACAAAAACCTACAACAAGAAATCTGGGTACAATTCTTCCAAGGAAGACAATGCTGATACTAGCACATACCAAAGAAAGTTTGAAAATGGGGATTATGGAAGGCTAAACAATTAAAAGGGTATAGAAGAGCAAATGGGTAGTGTGGGAAGAAATATGCTCTAGGTCATCAATGTAACATACCAACAGTTGCTCAAGTTAAATCAATGGACGCCAATGAAATTATATCTAATGAAATGTTGGATACTCTGGTGGCTCATGGAGATACTGATTTGGTGGACTGTCGTGTGTCCTTAAATGCACTAGCAGATCTAGTAAACTTGGAACCATCCAATTCAAAGCATTGAAGAAACCAGGTGATGTTGCTCTTGCTGGATTCATGAAGTTCCCATAGCTTTGTAGATCAAAGACTGGTGAACAAGTTACTGTGCAAAACCACACCCATTCCTACACTGAAAGTGAAAGTAGATAGTGGAGAATTCATGTGGTGTGATTCCATTTGTACCTCATATGCAATGGTGGTTGCAAGGTCTTACGTTTGAGCATGATATGAGGGTGCTTCCTATGGGTGGCTATGTTGGCATTCTAGGTTTGGACTAGTTGGCAAAGTGGGGCGATGAACTGCAATTGGAAACTTAAGTGGGTGGAGTTTACTTATAAAGAACAGTTGGCCAGGCTGACCGTTATCTCTTCTATCCACACTCAGGAAATTCATGTGATGACTATGGAAGAACTGTCCAAAAGTTTAAAAGGCAATGACATCTGGGCTATGGCTGAACTGTCTATTACTAAAACCAATGTACAAGTCACTGTTCCTATACCTTTAGGAATTTAGACCCTGTTGGATAATTCATCTATAGTGTTTCAGGATCCAAAAGGGGTGCCTCCACATAGAGTTTTACCATGCCATTAACCTGCTACTAGGATCTCAACCAACAAACTGTAGACCATATAGATACTCTCCCTTATAGAAGGATGAGATAGAGAGGCAAGTGAAAGAGATGTTGCAAAGTGGCATAATCATTCCTTGTGTCAGTCCCTATACTTCTCCTGTGTTGCTGGTTAATATGAAGGATGACACCTAGATATTCTGTATAGATTATAGAAGCCTCAATGACACCCTTATAATTACCATTTCACCGATTGATGTTAAGTGTCATTTAAAATAACCTCGAGAGATAGTGATTAGATATGGTCTGACAGTCTAAGGAAAGAGTCATTATGTTCAGGCCTAGTCCTGAGATTTTAGGGGTCTGGGGCAAACCCAGAAACCAGGGCCCCTTAATATACAAACATAAAATTATAATGCAAATATGTATACAAAATATATTACTATATGTTTTTTCGATAAATATGTATTACTATATATTTTATCAATAAACACTTTAAACATCTAAAACTAGTGTTCATATAAATATTTTATTTGTATATACATATTAATCATCATTATAAATGTTCTGTATCATGCTGGCAAAATCTCATAGGATAGAGAAAAGTTAGCTTCTCGATCTTCTTCTGGTTGCCCCGTGGGCTAGTGGCACATACTGTAGCTATGCCCGACTCCGGGAGAGCGTGTCATGTCTTCAAGTAAGATAAAGACTCTAATTATTGTGCAGTGAAGAGGGTTGTTTATTAATTTTATCCAAATAATCAACTTCACGAACAAAACTCAGGCCATCTTCGGTCTATACTGCAAAAAATAAAGAGGAAATAAATCAAGTTCTTTCTTCTTCCTTGAATCTCTCTCCCTTCTCTAAACTTAATCAAACATCCTTATCTGATTGCATATCCCTAAAATTGAAATCTATGTGCTATTCTACGTCCATACCGCTCCGTCAATTAAGTCCCATGGAGCCCTAATTTTTACCCACGTATATCCCTATTTACTAATAATGGAGGAGAGATTCTCAAAGAAAACACAACACGTGAGAGAGAAGATCATTTTGATGAGAGAAGCTGGACGTTGTAATATTTGTATCTTCAATTTGATTGGAGTTTGGGGTTTATCCGGTGCGCACGACTTGAACACTCATTGCTCTCTCCCAGCCAGCACCCAGCCGCAGAAACTCTCCACCATAGCACCACGCCGTCGTGCTGTAGATCCAATCTATCTCTCCATCCCACTTGCTGGACCGAGGAAGGAGGAGACGTCGCAACACCGTACGTGTGCATCTCTCGGAGGCGCCGCCACTTGCGACGTTGGATCGGATCGCGAGGAGGAGAAGGCGAGTACGACTACACCAACCACGTTCTGTTGAACGTTTCCGCTGTGCGATTTCTTCAAGGGTATGAAGATCTCATCTATCCCTCTCGTTGATTGCATCTCCTAGATTAGATCTTGGCTTTCCCGTTCGCTTCCGTAGAATTTTTTTGATTTACTATGCTGCAAAACCCTTGAAGAAATCAACGATATGGAGATCAATCATGGGCTAGAATATGGAGATGCCGTCGCGATATGGAGATGCCATCGCGATATGGAGATCAATTCTGGTACATGCCATCGCGATATGGAGATCAATTCTGGTAGATGCCATTGCTTTCCTCCGCCATGATCGATTCTGGTAGATGCCATCGCGATATGGGGATCAATCATGGGCTAGAATATTTTCTTCTATGGGCCCTTCCTTTTGATGTCGGTATACTATGCAAACAACAAGGCCCCGTTGGAACTTCCACATGCTACAACTAGCTCTTTTTCAGGGCGCAACGTGAATATCTAGCTAGATGCCCCCCTTAGTTTTATGAGCCCGGGCCGGCCGCCCCTCCGGCCCTACCCCAGGGCCGGCCTTGACTATGTTTTCTAATCATCATAACCTGGAATCGGTGACATGTTTGTGATACGATGCTATGGATAGGGTATGTTCACCTTCTCATTCCCTAAGCAAATGACTTCATTGTCAATTGGGGCCAATGCACCAACATGATCAAGAAACTTTTGATCACCCGTTGACCAATGAACCAGTGATTAGAGTTTTACTGGGAACTACTGGATGTTTGTATATCACACGTGTATTGACGTTTTCTAATCAATACAGTTACAACATGATATAAAGCCCATATGAGATTGAGGATCGAGATTGAGGATGGAGATAAGGTTTTACCCTGGTTCGTCCCCCCGTGGGGTAAAGACCTACTTACTGCTTAATTGTATTAATGGCGACTGAATTAGAAGGTGGGAGAGCTCAGCGAGTGGGAAGCAAGTCGCAAGGATGGGGTAGCTAATAGGTCGTGAGTATAATGGGAACCCTAGGGATGTTTATCTAGGGGTACCTCGCTATGATTTACAAGATTACAACCGTTAATAAGGGTTTTAAAGGTTTGACCTAATCTGACTGGACCTAACTATGCTCTTGGGCCTTCTGCTTCCAGTCGCCTAGGCTTCATAGAAGTCTTCTTCCAGTCGCTTGGGAGGGTATATATTTTTATTTTCAAAATAGCATAAAAGTTTACATCCAACCACATATTATAAGTCTGAGATGTTTACATATAATTGTTAAACACTTATGAAAAAATGAGACTATATTTTGATACGTATGTATTTGTTCGATTATCCGCTTACCCGCCATATTCGTCAAAACAATAGCAGGGCAAGGCACAAATGAAATTGCCCCGATTCAATTGATCAACGCAATACAAAACAACAACTCCTGGGCAGGGAATGAGTGATCCCCCTCCTGGCATGGGTCCTAGTCCGTCGCACATGGTTTGCATGGGTCAGAGCCGACCTAGAGCGATACACCGAGTTTCTAGTCCGTGCCACAACCGAAATCGATTCCAGCTGCATAAGTACGCAATACAACACACCACACTCCCATAAGAGCCAAGGTAGACAAGAGGACAGCGGGACCAAATCTAACCGGAGGAGCTATTAACAAAGAAGAGCCGGCAACAGTGTCCATAGCAGCCTGGAAGCACACACTCTGAGCATCGGCCAACATCAACTCAAACAGGCGCACCAAAGACTCCACGAACCACCTAGGCAACGCACCCAAGGAGGAAATGACACATTTACACCGCCGTTGCCTGATACGAACCGGATCAAGGGTTTTCCTCGGTGCTCGAGGCGGGAAAGCACATGGAGCACCATGACGACGCCCGCGGGCATCGTCATCATTGTTCACTTCACATAGTTAGTTTTCCTCGACCCTGCCATCGACCCTAATGCCCATCATACATGCAACAAGGAATCGACATTGGCGCCGAAGATGCCATCGGCGGAGAAGGAGTGTTGACCACTGTCTCACTGCATTGAATTGGGGCTAGACGATGAGAATCCAGCACATCGCTGCCTGGCCGACGACCAACACCCCCACGGTGCCCAGCAGCCATCGCCATCACGCGCCACAGTGCCAGCCTGGAACTGTACCGGGACTACACTCCCGCCTACCAGCTCCTAAGGTGTCAAGTGGGATCCACCTAAATCCCACTTATAGTTTATTTTGTTATTTATAGTTCTTTTTTTTTAATTTTAAACTGTCAATGACAAAATGAACTATAAGCGTGATTTAGGCGAGATCCCACTTGACACCTTATATATTCCAATCAAACCTTTTACCTACCCTTGGCACAAGTAAATAGGGCTAGGATTTAAATGCGAGTGTATCCATGTGTATGGTGGATGTATATGGAGAGCTAAAAATCTAAAGTACAACTAAGTTTTAACCACTTCCGTATTTTCTAGAATTACTAGATTTTAGTAACTCCAAATGTCGTGGGAATGTCCATGGCAGTCGCTACCAGAGGTAGCGATTGAGTCGAAAAGGGGCAAGAGCGAGTCGCCATCTACGAATGGAGTTTGAGGACGGATACAAGGGTTTACCCTGGTTCGCCCCCGTAGGGTAAAGACCTACTTACTGCTTGATTGTATTAATGTCGAGTGAATTACAAGGTGGGCAAGCTTGGCAAGTGGGCAGTAAGTCGCAAGGATGGGGTAGCTGATAGGTCGTGAGTACAATGAGAACCCTAGGAAGGTTTATATAGGGGTACGTCGCTAGGGTTTTACAAGATTACAACCGAATCAGTACGTTTTTTTATGTTGGGCCTAATCCGACTAGGCCTAACTATGCTCTTGGGCCTTCTGCTTCCAGTCGCCTGGGCTTCATAGAAGTGTTCTTCCAGTCGCCTTAGTGAACACGGAAATAGTCATCCCAATTTTCTATTATAGACTCAAAAGGGCCTAAAGCAATCCATACTTTGACTACCATATTATGAATAGAATAACCACTTGTAGATAAGAAGACACCTACAAGAGGATCTGAATGCATCCATGTGAATTATTCAATTGTTTGGATGTAATTAATACCAAAAGAATTTGATAACAATTGTGGTAGGCAATTAAATGGCATATTCTTGGATTTAACTCCTCTTTAAAGCTTGAATGCGTCTAGATAAGGATGTGGATGCAATAACATGGAAGTGTTTAATGGATATGAATAGGGAAATACATATATATGAATAAATAAATAAATTAATTGGTAGTTCCAAAAAATGATCGGAGCGTATTCACACATGATAATTGGCTAATACTTAAATATCTATAAACTAGCATGCTTATAAATTATTTATGTTAATACCTACCAAATATTTATAGGATATGTGTCTACTCTAATTGTAATGACCGATATAATCTTATAATCAAAATTTACATGTGGTATTCTATTCACATCTTCTATATAAGGGGGTGGTGGAGGGGGTAGATCTCCTCGTATCTTACACTACAATGTCATAAGCCAATGGTGCTCATAAATCTCTATCTTTTCTTTTTTATAGATCCTTGTTCTACGTACTTGTTGTAATAAGTTTCTTTCAAGTTACCCTAGTGAGTATGCCGATGAGGGAGAGGTGGTCGGGTATAGTTCACATCAATAACGACAAAGAGCGTGAAATCACTTTCTACAAGCGACATGGTGGATTATAAAAAGGTGTCGCTGACCTCTCTATCCTCACTGGAGCCAGGGTTGTTTTTGTCCTGCAGGTGGAAAATGGAAAAATATACTCATTCAGTATGCCATGAGCCAAGCCCATTGTTGATGCTCTCTTATCAGGAACAACTCCATCTGTCAACAAGGCGAAAGTAGCCAAGATTACAGAACTACAAAGGGAAGTGGCTCAGTTGGACATGGATAAAACAATAGAGGATAAGAGAAGTCAAATCTCCATCGAACATATGAAGAAGATCCAAGATGAGAACCTAGGTATGACACCAAACCTTGTCTTCTTGAAGGAAGAAGATCTCGGTTTGGAAGATCTCTGGAAACTCTTCAATGACCTCTCACAGGTCCAAGAGGACATTCGAAGTCGGTTGCCTCCATTGAATAATGGCCAGAAAGACAATATTGGTAGCCAAAGCATGAAAAAATATGCTACCACTAGCAGGTCTATCATATGGTAGCATGCAAACTACTCCCTTGTGGCAAAAATCGGCGTGGTCTCACCATCCTCTACAACAACAACTGATTTCGGTTCCACTACCATCGCCACAAGATCAGTCTTTGGAACCACTTAATACTATTATGGTACCACAATTATCCGTAATGCACCATCATCTTCGACACCACCACTGACTTCCCTTTTCCATCTGATTCCTGATCTGATACATGAGCAACCTCCACCACAAGATCTACACCTTCGAAAATAACCAAGTCCTTGCAACGCAGGGCAACCACCACAGAACTACGCGGGTCCTAACATAACGTTCAAGCACAATTTAGAACACTCTACATTGTTGGACAACTCTAGTGTCAATTATTTGGCCATAGGTTGCATTTTTGGCTATGATATATGGGGATATCTTCTATCAGATAATGTATATCACGGTGGATTCCTAGGTATGTATGCTTTTACTTGGGATATAATGGTACCAATGTATGCCAATCTTCAACAAAAATGGATGAATGGTTTAGTGAAAAGCTAGATGCTAGTTTGCTCTTCCATTAAGTGCTATATCGAGTGGAAAGCTAGCTATTTCCATTAAGTGATTCAGCCTTTTTGAGGCAACAATAATTCATGTTTGGTGATTTAGGTCTTGTTCCATGAAGAATTTTTCATATGTATTGATGTGTTTCCATTATAAAAAGTAGTCAAAATAAAGTATTGTTGAAACATTGCATTACGTGGATGAAGCTAGATGAGCATAGATTTAATGCTCCCCTTGCGATATTATGAGCCAGAATTATTAAGTATACATAATACATGAGTTGTGCTTGAGAAAATAATGGAAAGACATAGTCCAAACTTTCTCTCTAGAGATGAGCGTTAATTACTTCTTTCGATGAAACAAGACTACCAATAATATTCACACTCTATTAAGATATTCATCGAACTAAAATAGTGTTCCCCATAAGATTCCAACATGTATTATTGGTAAACTAGAAAGACAATATAAATCTGAAAGCATGAACTCACCTAAATGTTACATTAACATAATGCATGCTTATCAACATAGAAAAGCACTGACTAATCTTTCTCTTGATGAATATATTGTGAAGTGACTTATGTTTTAGCGCATGGTGTTATCTCTGATTGTTAATGACAGTATACTACAAACATATAATTTATCAATTAAATATTATGATAAATTGGGTCCACTTTGTTGAATTTAATAGTCTTATTGGTCATTTTCAAAACCAATCTTACATAGTGGCTATGTTATCTAAATACAAGGTCTTTGCAATTTTCTCAGAACCATCATTCCTTGTAGCCACTGCAACCGAGGAGGGGACATGTAATATTGCATTCCATAGAACCTTGGGATCTCTATTTTCGTACCCTTGGTTCCTTAGATGTACTCACTTTTTCCCGGCCGCTTAGTTTTTTCTCACTTTTGCCTAGCTCCTATTATGGAACTCTCGCACGGTCTGAAACTCGTTGTCTGTCAGCCTTGTTGTTAGATGCTGACAAGTATGGCCGCATTCAGCTGTGTCCCATAGTGGACCCTCGTCGTTACGTGCTGACAAGTGCGGCTGCGGTCTGTCAGGTCCCGTAGTGGACCATTGCCTTTACATGCTGACAAGTGGGGCCGCGTTTAGTTGGTTCCCGTAGTGGACACCTCTCTCCACTTATCCAGATCAGCATGTGACCCACAACTTATCCATATGAGCGTCGGACTCACAGCTTATCCACGTGAGTCAGCCCCGTGCCTGCGCCCATGTCGTTGCCTCTCCTTTCTTTTTCTTCTTCTTCTTCTTCTTCTTCTTCTTCTTCTTCTTCTTCTTCTTCTTCTTCTTCTTCTTCTTCTTCTTCTTCTTCTTCTTCTTCTTCTTCTTCTTCTTCTTCTTCTTCTTCTTCTTCTCTTCTTCTTCTTCTTCTTCTTCTTCTTCTTCTTCTTCTTCTTCAGCAACGGTGGCCCTTCTCCGGTGTCAGTGGCCCTTCTATGGTGACGGAGGCCCTTTGTCGAGCTTCACTTCGGCCTCCCATTCGTCCTGGTCGCAGTATGGTGACGTCCTGTTGACCTGTACGAAGGATGACAATGGAAACCGTGCATAGAGAAGGTTAGATCTCGCACCAAAATGCACCAAAATATCGCACCAAAATGGCAACCGGGGCGCTTGCTGTGGAGAATGTGGCCGGCGAGCCATTCCGATGATTTAATTGGTTTATCGAGTTAATGTCTCGGCTGCAATCAAGTGAAAGAGTGTTTACAATTAAAAATTAGGGACATGGATGTATAATAAATAAGAAAATGACACAACTCTTGAACACTTTCAAATTAAAAAAATTATACAACTCTTAATATACAAAAGTGTTTATAAATGAAACAACTCTTGAACACTTTCAAATTAAAAAAGTATACTTTTTTGAGAGGTAAAAAAAGTATACTTGACACTTCTCTCGAACACTTTCAAATTAAAAAAAATTATACAACTCTTAATGTAAAAAAGTTTTTATAATTGACACAACTCTTGAACACTTTCAAATTTAAAATAATTATACAACTCTTAATGTAAAAGAGTGTTTATAACTACCACAACTCTTGAACACTTTCTAATTGAAAAAATTATACAACTCTTAATGTAAAAGAGTGTTTATAATTGACACTACTCTTGAACACTTTCAAATTAAAAAAATTATACAACTCTTAATATAAAAGAGTGTTTATAATTGACACTACTCTTGAACACTTTCAAATAAAAAATCATTCAACTCTTAATGTAAAAGAGTGTTTATAATTGACACAACTCTTGAACACTTTCAAATTGAAAAAATTATACAACTCTTAATGTAAAAGAGTGTTTATAATTGACACTACTCTTGAACACTTTAAAATTAAAAAATATACAACTCTTCATGTAAAAGAGTGTTTATAATTGACACTTCTCTTGAACACTTTCAAATTAAAAAACATACAACTCTTAATTTAAAAGAGTGTATATAATTGACACAACTCTTGAACACTTTGAAATTAAAAAATTATACAACTCTTAATGTAAAAGGTGTTTACCATTTTTATAGTGTGAAAAGTGATCCCTAAACTTGCGTATACGAAAATTATAAACCTTTGAACACTGTGAAATCGCACTTAATGCGTGATAATGATGTGCTAAGAAAATCTTGAGAGATTATCATTTTCATAGAATGTAATGCATAAACTTGCATATGGCAAAAATTATACACCTTTGAACTCTTTGAAATCGCACTTAGGACATGATAATGTTGTGCTAATAAAATCATGATAATTTATCATTTTTATGGAGTGAAATATAATGCAAAAATTATACACCTTTGAACACTTTCCCTTCAAATTATATTCAAAATCATTTGTTTATGGACTTAAAGCATCGGTGGAAAACTCATTATTTTGCATGGATAGAGGGTGCCCCCGACAGATACAGAGGTTATCCTGTCCGCTAGATCATAAATGATCAATCAGAGGATCAACGGTTGGTGGATACAATCCGCGTGACAATTGTCTCGACCAATCAAAGCGTAGCAGCCAAGATGAGCACATGTGTGAAAGTTTGTGACTAAGAGGAAGGAGGAAACTGAGTAGAACTTAAAAACCAAGGGCAAAACTGAGTAGAACTTTAAAACCAAGGGAAAAACTGACAAGGGGGTTCAAATAGAAAACAAAAAGAGATTAAAAAAATGGAAAATGCTTCTTTTATACAATAAAATATATATTGGCATACATCAAACTATTTTCAATTCAAATATATACCGGTTTGACAAGTATTGCCTCATTCCTCCCTGAGAAAAAAATGATTTTATTGTAGGATTGCTTGAGAGGGAATACCGGTATATTGCTTTATATCACTTTATTAAAAATATTGCAGGATTTCTTGAGAGGGAATACCTTTGACCACTTCCTGTCTGAGTTCAATAAACCTTGGGTGATCCATTTAAGGGAAACTTGTTGCTATTCTACAAACCTCTGCACTTGGAGGCCCAACAACTGTCTACAAGAATAGAAGTGCGTAGACATCATTGCACATCCAGGCGCGCATTCCCGTTCACACTTTCTTTGGTATGAGGCCTAGACTAAGATCCAAGCCAATCATTGTCCTTCTCCGCGACCCTGCATACATCGCAATTATTGTATGCCCAGACTCAAGGTAGACTTTTCCCCATATAAAATGGCTATATCTTTTCTAAGCATAACTAAAGCTTATAAATATGAAGCTTAACCTTAGATCCTTAGATCTAGCATTTTTAATATTCATAGATTATAAGGTTTGTCTATGTGAAATGGATGAATTTATTATATGCTTTATTTTATTACTAAGTTCAAGAATTATTGTTATTGTTTTTAAGAAATAGTTTATTTAGGTTTTATATGCTTTATCCTTAATATCTATTTATGTTTCAATAAATCTTAAGTGGTCCATGAAATCTTAGTATAAATTTGTTTTGAATTGTAAGTGGTAAAAGAAAATATATCTCTTTGATTTTAATGAAAGGAGATGACTATAAAGTCAATTATAACATTTATTTATTATAAATCTTAAATTGAATTGGAATTAATAACTAATATTTTTATAAAGTGATATATTTATTTTTATAGAAAAAAATGATTTTTATTTATGTATTTAACTTTATTTTATTAAAATTTCTTTCAGGAATAAATGTTTTTAGATACTTATTTCCATTTTATCATATTAAATATAAACTAATATTTTTTATATGGGTAATTATTTAAGAGCTTAAAAATGAATTTTCTTTTTTAAGTATTATCTTTATTTTTAGAAAATTTCCTAAAGAATTTACTAATTTAAATTAATCAAAACAAATTTTATCAATTTAAAATATAAGTTAATATTTTTTTAGATTACTTATATCTTTGTGAACATATGGCGGTGTCATATGTATTTTTAAGATTTTTCTTTATTTTTTTATAGAGCTTAAAATGTTTAGAGGATATTTTGGTAATCTTCCATTTTACCCCTCTTTATTTATTTACTCATTTTCTTTATAAACTTAGAATTGGGCCTACTAGTCAGTCCAACCTACTGGGTTGGGCTAGACCACTCGATCTGGTCCATCAGGTCGATTGACCCTGACCTGATCCTCTCCTCCTCTTTCTTTGTGGTCCTCTCCTGGCTCTCTCTCTGGCGACCGTGGCATCGCCACCACCGCCGCTTGCCCTAGCTTGCTCCGGTTAGTCTGGCCACCGTCGGCCTTTGCCACCACCGCTTGCTGGATGGATCCGCCACCACCTCCTCTGCTCTAACCCCACCAGCGCCCGCTCTCATTGTCCCCAAACACGACGCCCTGGCTAACCCTAGCCCGACTCGGTCATCGACGCTAAGGACGGGGGACCCGACATATTCTGATCCTTGCCGCCACCTACGCGCGCCTCTAGTTTGAGGCCCGCCTTCTGCTGCCCTCCTCACAGTGACTTCAACCTCGACGCCGGCGGGACGACAGCAGGTTGCTGCAACCCTAGTGTCCTATGCCGCTGTCTCGTGGTGCTGCTGTGGGGGAGATGATGGTGTGGTGGTGCACTTGATACTGTGCCATTGCGACGCTCCCCTTGACTCGACGTCGACGATAGAAGTTACTGCTTGCCCATGCCCTAGTGTTTTCATCATGGCACCCTCATTGAGCTACTCTCCTTACCAATCTCTCTACTTCTTCTATGATCATTGGATGTCTAGTTACTGAACCAAGATGTTACTTGATGGTGCTAATGGCTTGGTCTTGATTTAGGAGTAGTGGAGCTATTGGTGCTTGATGTATGGCAATACATCTCTGAATCTTGCAGAGATGTTCTAACTTGTTCCCTGACAGTGTGCAATCTCAGCTAACCTATTAACCGAATATCTGGGCTGAATGGTAAGCTATGTGTGAGGGTGCAGTGTGCTCATAACTGAATTTACATTCAGTTAACTATAGTACTCGTGTCCCTCTTAATTTTCTGTAGGGACTTGTCTAGTGTGGGTTGCCCGAATCAAAATGTGAGTTTTATTTACTTGTGGGCAGATGATTTGGACAATCGGGTGCTAATGTAGTGATGATTGTGTTGTTCTATCAGTAGCAAGATGTACTTATATGTGTAGTGAGGTGTTGATGCCTATACACAAGAAATGCGTGCTGGAATTAAATGTGCTAGCATCCTAATAATTTGATAGATCAATCTCTTGATCTATTGTAACAAAACAAGATATATGCTGGTGATATTTCAATTAAACTATTGACCTTGGTACTATAGGTTTATTTAAGCATTTATATGTTTGAGCCTTTCTTAATAAAATGGTAATGATGAAATGATTCCATGATCATCAATTTGTGTTGGTATATTTGGGGATATGAGAATGACATAGAGATAGTGACCCCTCCTAGCCTCCTAGAATTTATTCTAGTGTCAGGTTAGTTGTGTTGGTTGATTTTACTTGTCGTATTCCCAGTTTCTATGGTTTATCAAGTGATGTAGTGAAGTTTATATCTTTGACAACAACACATATGTAAGATATGATTCCTATATTATCTACTAGGAAAGTGATTTAAAAATCACTCTCTGATTATTTGCAGAAGAGTTTGTGAATACAACAAGGGTTAGTGATCTTCTAGAGATTGCTATTATTGCTCTCCATGAGTTCATATATGATGAACTAGAGGTTTGAAATCATAGAATTTCCCTGGACACTCAAGTATAGGTTTAGTTCATGGACACTTGATTACACAAGACTGATGGCTTACACTAGACCAAGACAATGGTGATTTACGGCTTAGTAACTCATGTATCACTAGTTAGAATTAAGATAAACTCTGTGGTACTTCTGTGGAGGATGCAAAAATTTATACTTATCTAACTAGTTTGTGTGCTAAAATGTATTAGGCTATTTTTAAGCCTCTAGATCTTTGTAAGGATAAATTATGGTCACATGTTTTAAACAATTCTAGGTGGAAGATTATGAGTATAAATGGTGTGCTTGATTTTCATTTAAAAAAATTGTAGGCGTCATGCTTAAAGAATACACTTCTCTTTGTTTTGGAATATGTGGTATATGTGTTGTACATCAGTGCCGCTCTTCACACTACACCCTATTGTCCTCTTTTTGTGTGGTTAGGGTGCGAGCTCTTGGTTACACCAGGGATCACCAGCTCAACTGATTGATCAAGCTCCCCTCTCTTCTTGAATTTCTTTCTCAATCTCTTTATAAACTGATAAGAACATGTATTATGATTGATTTCTTGGCTTGTCCTATGATGCAAAGTCTGAGGCCAACTTCTTAGAGAAATAAGAACACATACACACATCTGTTTCCATATCCTGGGATGATCTTGTACTCCATTTGAGTACAAATCTGAGGATACAACCACTATTCCACCTATCATACCTATACTATTAAGAATGGATACTATGAATGATTGGTAATAGAGCAACCTTTTGTTGTTGCTGAGTCTGTGCTGTGACTTGTGGTTCCTGAACCTTGTCCTTCTTGATCCTAAAGAACTGGATTCTTGTGATTACTTATTCTTATGTGATACACCTGCTTCCCCCTCCTTCTACTACTTGATCTTTTCTTGTATGGCTTATGTAAGCAACCAGATGCTGATTGGGTGGTGGTTTTGGTGGTGGTGTGAAGAAATGAATGGTTGTTCTTGAGAAGAACATGTGGTGTGAATATAACTGGATGGATGTGGTTGTGAAATGGTTTGAAAGGAATATAGAAGTGTTGGCTTTGCTGCTATGGCAGTATGTTGCCTTATCATTTCTCTGGTGTCTCTGTGTGTTAACAACACACAGATTTGCATGTGTTGTGTGAGCTGGCTGTGGGCTTGCCTCACTCAAATGGATCAGATCAAGTGAATACTGGATATTTGCTAATGGTTTTACCTTTACTATTTACTTGCTTGGTGAAATTTGCCCCTTTTGTCTGTGATGTTGTTCTGAGACAAGTAACATACAAATAAGAACAAATATTACTTTTGGTAAAACTTGCCCCTTATCAACTCTTCTCAATGATGTAATGAGCAGTGCACTTCACTGTTAGACCGAGAGCACTAATTATAATCCCCTTCCTTTGTTTTTCTTGTCTTATTTTGCAGGTACCAAAACTATTCAAAGAACTAAAGGATGGCTCAAGACTTAGCTTAGGGAATTAGATTTAGGACTTTCTTTTATCCTTTAGTAATTTTCTTTATTCATTTACTTATTTGTAGAGAAACAACAGTGGATTGGGTATATCCTTGTAATAAAGAATTCTCTTGTTTATTTCATTATTGAAATTTCTTTTCTATTGTTTGGTTACTTACTTAATTGTAATTTACTCTTATTCTTTTAGTGTAAAAGAACAATGTAATACTTAATGTATTATTTTTAATAAAGAATTCTTTTATATCCTTATTATAATCATTTCTTTTTACATAATTATAGTATTATTATTCTTGAATTTCTAAATTCAAATTTGAATTGAATTTGGGAAATTCAAAGTAGAGTTCAAATTCTACCCCTACAAAAACACATAATACCTAAATGTCATGTCAAAATCTATTGCACTCACTAAGATGGCTAATTTCTAATCCATCAAAGCAAGAGAGATTCTGATCACTCCAGGGTTTTAGTTTGCGAAAAATTTACCCAGATTTTCATATGCATGCATGCAGATGTACAAAATCCTAAATCTACCCTTCGTTTAGTCCTAAATGCTGGGATGTTATAGCATGAGGAGCCACTGATCTTGTGCTGATGCTGCTGCTGTAAAGCAGCTTCTTTTGTTTTGTTGTCTGTGCTAAACTCGTAAGCTGCTGCTGCTGAGCAGCCTAATTGTCGAACCTGGTTTAAGTACCATACTATATAATTCTTTATTAACTGCTTTATGCATATCTGCTCTATTTATCTACATATTTATGGTTAGATTTGCTGCTAGATTGGAAAAATATAAGGGGCCAAAAGGAACCATGAATGAAGAGAGAAGCTGCTCTAGATTTGTTGCCTTTTTGAGAAAAAATAACAACTATTAGCGACATAAAGGGGAAAAAGACGCTCTTAAAAAGGCCAATCATAAAAATAGCAGAAAAGAAACCTTCCAATTTAGGCGACAGGGCGCACGTAACTACCAAACGTGCCCCACATGGTCCCACACCGCATCCCCTAAAACGCGTTCCCAACAAGCCGGCCCCATGTAGTCCAACATGTGGGTCCTACTACGGACCCAAATGAACATAGCCCCACCTGTCAGCACGTAACCAGGGGGGTCCTACTTGTCGACACGTAAAGTCGAGGGTCCACTACGGGACCCACCTAAATGCGTCCCCACTTGTCAGCACGTAACAACGAGGGTCCACTAATGGGACCCGACGAAGAGCGAGTTTCAGACCGATGTGAGAGTTTTGAACAAGGTGCTCGACAAAAGTGAGGAAAAGTTAAGCGGCTGGGAAAAAGTGATTATAGATAACGAACCAGGGACACGAAAATAGAAATCCCTAGGACCTTTGGTATAGTGGAGACCGTGGCGTGGAGTGATCTTAGGGATAGTCTCCTCCTCTCCCTCTCATACTTGGTGGATAGTGTATCTTGGCACTTAATCCCTTCGGGAGCATTCTCGGTAGTTCCGTACAAGACCTATATGGAAAGTGTTGCTGCCCCTGAAGGCTAAGATCTTTGTGTGGAAGATGCTACATGATCACCCGCCTTTCGTGTTTGAAGTGGCGAAGAGACATGGTCTAGGGATGGAGTGTGTCCACTATGTGGGATGCTGAGTCACGAAACAACATATTTTCACATATCCTATGGTCCCAATATCTTTGAAACTTTCTATGAGAAGCCTTGGGTCATGATTGGTAGACCCAAGAACCCAGTGAGTTCCTAGAAACCTAGGCGAACCATTCTAGGAAGAGGAGGTTTCAATTTTGGTTGGTATTTATATAGTTTGAAGAGCTACCCTAATAACATTATGTGTAGTTAAGGCATTGTCATTGTTGTTTATTTTCTTGAAATTTTTCCCTACATGCTTACTAAGCCTTCTCCTTCCAAAATTAGGAAAGATGAAAGTGCTTTGTCTGATCCAACCTACAATAATTTACCTCCTCACGAGGGTCCTGAACCTGGGTAAAAAACCCTCTCGTGTCCACTCTCTGTCGTGCCTCTACATCGCCATCTCCGCTGTTGTAGAGAATCTTAGAACTCGTATTCACCCCCTAACAAACTCAGGGCTCGTTGGACCCCTTGTTCCTTCACGGGACACCTCTCCGACAGTTCTCACGGTCATCGGGCCCGACAAGAGATGATGGTGTCGTGAGCCCATGTCGGCCGCGGGTTCTCGTTAACATGGGACCTGTAAAGCGCCTATGTGCCGTTGTAATCCCATGTCAGATGCGGTTTATCGTGTACGTGGGGCCTGTCCAAAACATACGTGGAGACATAGACCCATGTTGTCTGTCAGCGTAGACCGTAGACGATACGGATTCTGACGTCAAGAATATACTGCAGGTCCCATTCGGGAGCCGTTGTGGAGAAGGAAACTATCGCCATCTAGGTTTATGGGTACACTCAATATCTCTCTATCTAGCAATGGTGGTTAATTATCATGTTATGTTAATGGAGTACACACAATTGTCATGCTTTAATGGTTACATTTATATGGTAACATGTCCTAGAACATGAAGTTGACAAAGGAAGAACCATATGTGTGCTATGTCACCTAGCACGCCATTTCTGTCACTTTGGCTACAAGTACTTGTTCTTTTTTTACACCTAGATGTGCATATACAACAATATGTTGGTGCTATTTCTGTCACTTAGCGATACTGTTTCAATCACTCCGCTACACTGTCCAATACTATACACACCTATATACGTCGTACTCCTTTATCTAAAAATACACACACAACACTAAATCATAGGTCCATTCTCGTTCATATCCCACACCCGTCTCATCTACCTACATTCAGCATTGTCAAAGACCCCGTGATATGAGAAAACAAGGAATTACCACGATAACTTCATGATGTCTAATATTCAAACCATTGCATTAGACATAATAAATTTGTTTCTAGAGTAACAAGCTATAAATTTCAAACACAAGGGTAAATGTGTAATATGTATCATCTCATACCATAATATTCACCATGGAATTACATCTATAAAGTCGTATTACAATAAATAGACTTCTCTCTACGCACCCTCGGGCGCGGCTATAAGAAAATTTGCTTGATGAGCAAATCGCCTAAATGTACAGTTATATATGTGATTCGACGCGAATGCCATGTCGATAGCATGATATTAGATAGACGATTTGTAAATGACATGATCCATACACTATCCCGCTCCGCGTTTGATGATAAAATCGCATCGAGAGATGCCGAGTAAAAATGATGACAGACATATGGTATTGTTCGATGTTTAGTACAATTTTATACATTGTTCCATCTCTTGATGCGGTTTTACAGCAGTTAAGCAGACTGTACACAAGCAAGGTATAAGTAAAAAAAATTGTAGCCATGCTCACCAAACGAACACTCCAAAGGACGTTTCTGTCCGGCGGGGCCCAACTCGTAGTTGGCACGCTAAGGCCATCTTAGCTATGCAGGGGATGCCGCGAGAGCGCCGTACGCAACACGGGACGGCGGTGCGCCAGGTAGGCAAACCCTGTCATGGACACCAGGGCGAGTCAATAGTTATTTATTATGCCATCACCAACCTCACTACGTCTGCTTAATGGTGGTGTCAGTTCTTTTGGCCATCACAGGGAGGCATCACGTCAATGCAGAGGCACGTGGTAGACACAGTGGAGACGTCTCGTCAATGCAGAGGCACGCGGAATACACAGTGGAGGCGTCCCGTCATTGCAGTAGCGCGTGGCCGCTGCAGCGGAGTCATCTCATCATCATCGTGGCGCAGGTCCAAAGCAAAAAAGCATAGTATGGATCATGAAACGATTAAATGCCTGCCACTCGGGTTTCTTCTTGGCCTTTATGAGCAATACGCGCGGTCCGCATTTCTTCACAGCCGCTCCACTGCCAATTCTATTCCCTAGCTCCCTCACACGCGCCCCATGGATCGAAGCTCCAGGGGAAGGATCTACGGTAGTGGCCGTGGTGCTAGCCGTGTCCACGGACGCTGATACGTCCAAAATGTATCTATTTTCCCGAACACTTCTACTATTGTTTCTCCTCTAAACTTGTGCGATTTGGATACAACTAACACGAACTGACGCTGTTTTCAATAGAATTACCTTGGTGTTTAGTTTTTGTGCAAAAAATCAACTATCAGGAAAAATCCCGGAAAATATGCCAAAAATCATATTTCACCAGAAGACTCACGGAGCCAGAATACGAGACGGAGTGGGGATCTAAGGGTCCCACACCCCCTGCCGCGCGAGCTAGGCCTGGTCGCGCCTGGAGGGGGTGTGGCCGCCTCAGGCACCCCCTCGGCCTCCCTCTTCGCCTATAAGTTGCCTTCTGACCTAAAAACTCAGGGGGTCGACGTTTTTTCAGAAACAGTTCCGCTGTGCCGCCACGACCAGAAACCGTGATTCGGAACCAGAAACTCCGTTCTGGCACCTTGCCGGGACGGGGAATTTGGAGACGATCGTCAACATCATCAACAACCCCTCTCCATCAACCATCCATGTTTCCCTCATCCATGAGTGAGTAATCCCCCGCTGTAGGCTATGGAGATGGTAGGGATTGGATGAGTTCTATCATGTAATCGAATAAGATTGTTAGGGCATGGTGCCTAGTATCTCTATTAGTGCTATTTGACTTTGTTGCTACTTGTTATGCTTAATGCTTGTCACTAGGGCCCGAGTGCCATGATCTCAGATATGAACTTATTATTGATTCATGATGATAGTATTATTTGTGATCTTATCTGCAAGTTGTGTATACATATCATTGTCCGGATCCAAAGGCCCCGAAGTGACAGAAATTGGGATAGCCGAAGGGGATGGCTGTGATGTGAGGATCACGTGTGTTCATGGAGTGTTAATTCTTTGCTCCGGTGCTCTATTAAAAGGAGCACCTTAATTGCCAGTAGTTTCCTTGAGGCCCCGCTGCAACGGGCTGACGGGACAAAAGATATCGTGCGAGTTCTCATTCCAAGCACGCATGACTATATATGGAGCACATGCCTATGATTGTTTAGTACTTGGATGCTTATTCTTATCTATCTGCAATTGCCCTAGATCTTGAAGTTACATGTTTAGACTCGTCCATTCAACGCCCGTACATCCATCCCTATGCCTACCGCACTCATATCCTACTATTTGCTTCTACTCTTACTATTGCTCTTGTTTTAGTGCTGCTATTACATTTCTATTGCTACTACAAAACTATTGCTACTGATAAACTTCTGTGAGCAAGACTATTTTCAGGTGCAGCTGAATTGACAACTCAGTTGTTAAGGCTTGCAAGTATTCTTTGGCTCCCCTTGTGTCGAATCAATAAATTGGTTAATACTACCCTCGAAGACTGTTGCGATCCCCTATACTTGTGGGTCATCAGACGCGGACGATCAGCGACACCAATATAAGAGGACACTAACACCCACCGACTTCGAGTTCTTCATCCATATCTTCGAAGACCCCTTCGGAAAGAAGAAACTCCCAAACAATTCCGCACAATTTCTCGGGCAAGAGCGCGACGAACTGATGTTGCAGACAACAGGTCGTGGTGCCTTCATGTGGCGCGTGGGTGTGCTCCTCGACGGGGAAGGCCACATGTTCCTCGACAATGGTTGGGAGAGGTTCGCTCACGTGCACAACGTGCTGCTAGGCTGCTTGCTAAGCTTCACTTACAAATGTGATGGCATCCTCGCTGTCAAAGTGTTCGATAGTACAATATGTCGTAGGCACTACTGCAACTAGTTGTTTTTTACTTCTATTTCTGTTTCTCTTGTGTAAACCAAGTATATCAAAATCAGTATTGAATGACCGGATGTATTGCAGTATTTATCGGTTGCTATCGCGCCTAGATAATATGTTCCTACTCTCTCAGCTTTTCTAACTTTATGTTTTTATCGAAATGCATCTCGTTTAGGCTCATCGCACCTTGACGCTTGTTCCTATTCTCTCCAGTTTGCTAACTCTCGTTTGTTTATAGCTAGAGAGAAGGCATTCAATTTTGTGCTAGATCATCAAGGATATCACTCTCATGAGAGTTCGAGCGTAGTAGTCTATCAACATGATTTCAAAAGCCAAATCGACAAAGAAATCACATGTATAAGCTAAAAAGGGATAACGCATGCATTGTTCTTTGTATCAATAATTGTGAAGTTTATTATATATTTTCACGTGCATGATTATTCTTGCAGAAACGGAACATAATTACGTGCAAAATGTTCAATTCATTCTTAGACACATTCACATACATTTATCCCTCGTCAAACTATGTATAATTATAGATACACAATTTATACGTTAAGTATTACATTTCTTAATCAATTTCCATTTTTTTACATTTCTTAATTCTAAAGACAGCCTAAACACTATGCTATATGCCACTATAAAGCTAAGCGCTCTAAGCGTGCAATGCCTAGGTGCATAGCAGTTCTGGATGCGAAGGGACCGCCGTATTTCTCTATGCCGATTGAAATATAACATCCCAATTTTAACAACCCTGATTTCTTATCAAAAAGTTAAAAATTAGGGGGAACAAAAAGTTTTTCTTGTTAAGTGTTGCAATGTTTGTTGATTGTGGCTTGTGCTTATGCAACTAATTGTGTATTAGATGATATACTCCTTACCTCAACACTAGTTGACAAAAACTATTTTTCGAAAGGAATGTCTTGGCTCACCTTTCATATTCTCAAATGTTCGCATTTCAAACTTGAGCCAAGATGACTTTAACGCCACAAATTATTTTACTAGTGTCTATTAACAAAACTATGGAGACCTATATATAATAACCTTATGTTTTTAAGAGAAAGCATTCAACAACTCTTACCTCTAGGTTTTTCAAAACCTTACCTAAAACCTTTTAATACCAATATTGGTATAAATACCAAGATGACCTTATCTTACTTCAACTCACAACCTCTTCAAAACACCCATGCTTACGTCAAGCCAGGCTTGATGGTAACCTTAGCAATAGTTGGATAAGTTTGATGAGATGAATTGTCTTGATCTACTGATTGCCTTGTTTTCTTAGGAACTAGAATGAGCTAATCTAATAGATCCACCTTTAGGATCCAACTAGTAGTTGAGATCACCAAATCCTAAACCAATCATCCTAAGCTGGCTTTATCTTAAGTCACACAAGTGACCCTCTAATCTACTCAGCCAGATCAATCCTGAGCTACTCCCTTGTAATAGAATCCAACTCATCAAAGACCAAATACAAGCATGGATCCCCTCTACACAAGATATCCTTCAATATCATCCCCTTGATGATAATAATAAGCCCTCGCCTCTCCCTCAAATGTTTCCCTCTTTCATTGTAGTCCAAATCCACAAATCTTCCAATTTGGCTAAGTCCGGAGTCGTTATCTAGATTCAATCTTGGACTGTGCTAACGCGCGGCGCCGCACAAATCCAATCCCGCGCGGCGGTTGTTAGCTCACGTGAAAAAAAGGACAGGCCACCAACATGCACAACATCTACGCCTACCCATGACAGCTGACTCCTGGGCCAGCCTAGGACAGCTGTACTGCCAACCCACACTGCCAACCACTAAAACCCATCCCCTCTCCCGTTCTCCCCCATATCTTGTCCTTTGCATTGTCCTTTCCAACAACTCCCATCGGCCACCTCCAACCTTCTTCTCCCTCAAGAATACAGAACCAGATCTGAAGCCATGGACGAGCAAAAAAATTCCTCTGCCTACAGAAAAAACTAATGGAGTAAAAGAACAGGTTTCATCCCCTCTCCCCCATCCCTTCTCCCCATCCCCTCTGTTCCTTAATTCCATAAATTTCACCTCTATTGCATAGAACACACATAGACAAGAACATGTACAAAAATATGAAGATGGATTCTCTCACAAAAGTTTTCATATCAGCAAACAAATAAGATACATGTCCAAGAAAGAGGGTACTAATAGTAGTTTAACAAACTGCAAAAGAAATAAGGATAACATGTATCCAAACAGATCCTAGGGATATCATGACAGAAATATTCCCATGCTTGTGTTGTAACCATGTGAATGATAAACTTCAACCTTTGCACATAGAAAATTGCATATGCTTCCATGTGAATGATAAACTTCAACCTTGTATCTAATTAAATGTTGCATCCATGTTGAAAATTCACTTGTCTTTCCTACATTGAAAAAAGATTAAGCATGATGAATTTGACCAAATTCAAAAACAATTCACTTTGCAGGTACATAGAAGAAAAACCATGGATATAGATCAGATGTTAGCGATGGATGGGTCTAATGGTGACCTGTCATTGACTGCAGCACTGAATAATGAAGGTATATATGTGGTTGACATAGAATAGTAAAAACTCATAAACAAAATGAAAACTGCCAGATTATTTATCAAATGATTGCCAGGTTATACATTTAGAACTGCGAGATTATTTATGAAATGATTACCAGGTTATTAAAAACAGAGATAGAAATTCAAAAAACTGCCAGAATATTTATCAAAATGATTGCCAGGTTATACATGCAGAACTTCCAGATTATTTATGAAATGATTACCAAGTTATTAAAGACAAAGATGGAAATTCAAAAACTGCCAGAATATTTATCAAATGATTGCCTGGTTATACATACAGAAGCCAGATTACTTATGAAATGATTAGCAGATTATTCAGACAAAAAGCTAAAAAAATAGAAATGCCAGATTGTTTATGAACTGATTACCAGGTTATACATGCATAACTAAAAAAATTAGCTTTGTACATGTAGAACTACCAGAATTACCAGATTGTTTATGGACTGATTACCAGGTTATGCATGCATAACTACCAGATTTTTTTACCAAAATTAGCTTTCTACATTAGAATTCTATTGTGCTTCATACTAATGTTAAAAAAAATATGCAGATATCATACTTTTTGGTGCAAACAATGAATAAACACTTCCTATGGGTGGTTCGCTCGGAATTACTGGTCCTGACATGAGTCTACCACAGTCAAGTACTGCTCACACACCTCCGGCAGAATAAAACAGTGGTAATGATGGCATCCCAGAAGTCATTTCTACACCCTAGCCGCCAGCTACACACATGAGGTTCGATACATTGGAGGAAGCTGAAAGGCACTACAAGATGTATGCGCGGAGGAAGGGATTTGGCATTAGGTACAACTACAGGAAGAAGTTAGAAGTAACTGGAGGGTACATAAGGGCAGCACTTGTTTGTCACAAGGCAGGTCACCATAAAAAAGAACATGAAGACACTCAAAATCCTAAGCCTGTTGTGCCGGAGAGGAATAGGAGTACAAACACAAGAACTAACTGCCAAGCTCGAATGATGATCAAGTTTAGGGATGGCAACTGGGTTGTGACGGAGTTTTGTGATCAGCACAATCACCCGCTGATTAGCAAATGGTCACTAACAGGATTCCTACGGTCACATAGAGAAATCCCGCAGGAGGACCAAGATTTCATCAAAGTTCTTCATTCGGTGAATATGGAAACAAGTAGGATGATGCAAGTTATGGCTACAATCTATGAGTCGCTTGAAGGAGTTCCGTATACACCAAAAGACATGGCAAACTTCAGAGCTTCAATTCGAGCTGAGAACAAGTACACATATATGCAAGATACATTTACTTACTTTGATGAAATGAAGCAGCGAGATAATGATTTTTATTACAGATTCACGCTTGATGATGAAAAGAGGGTTGAGAACTTATTTTGGGTAGATGGAGCTGCTAGAAGAGCATGCAAACACTTCAATGATTGCATATATTCTGATACAACATACTGTACAAACCAGTATAAGATGCCTTTTGCTCCATTTATAGGCATAAACAATCATGGGCAATCTATCCATCTTGGATGTGGGTTCTTAAGGAATGAGCTCAGTTCTAGTTTTGACTGGCTATTTGAAACTTTTCTAATTGCCATGGATGGTGTAGCTCTAAAAAATATAATTACAGATCAGGATTTTGGAATGAGGTCAGCAATAGATAACAAGTTTCCAAACACTAGGCATAGGAACTGCCGTTGGCATATAGTTGACAAGGCAACATAAGAGATTGGGCCATTAGTTGCAAGGATTCCTGGCCTACGAGAAGTGATCAATGATTGCCTAAATTGCATCCTGTCACCAGAGGAATTTGAAGAGAGGTGGAATGACATGATACAAAAGTTTGGCTTGCAAGGACATACTAAGTTTCTAGCACTGTATGAGAAAAGAAGTTACTGGGTCCCTGCATACTTTATGCACTCATTCTACCCATTCATGCAGACAACCCAACAGAGTGAAGGGTTTAATGCAGTGCTAAAACAATACATTAGTCCTTCAAACTCAGTCCTCGAGTTTGTTCAGATATATGCTGCTATCCAAGAAAAGATAATGAAAGCACAAAACAAAGAAGAAGCAGATTCATCCCTAACTACAGCTAAGACATGATGCTGGCACCCAATTGAACATCACTTGTCAACAGTGTACACGCGTGGCATATACAACCGTTTTCAGAAAGAAATGCTATACACAATGTCCTACAACATAGTACAGACTGCTGACCGTATTTACACACTTGAATGCATCACAAAGTTTGTGCCCACATACCACAACAGAAACTACCAAGTTTATGCAGACCATGAAAATAGTGATTACAAATGTCAATGCTGCAAATTTGAGAGGGATGGCATAGTCTGCTGTCACATTCTAAAGGTAAATTAAAAACTTGTTGTCAGTTCCTAGAATAACTATTGCTAGTTACCTGTTAGGAAAATAAATGATTGCCAGGTTTTAAAAAATATAGTAGCTTGCAAAATCATATGAAAAAACTGCCAGATTAAAAATGAACATAGTTAAAAATTTATTTAGTTTTCACATATTATGTTTTTCAGAAACATACTAACTATGCTACCCTACTATTTTTGCTTTTCCACATGAAGACCATGTTCTATATAGGATTGACAGTGATGCCACCGGCATACATTCTTAAAAGGTGGACTTGGAGCGCAGAGGAGAATTTAGTGGAAGAAACACCAGGCAAACCAGCGGAGCTGCCGGAGGAGTCAAGAAGAAGATGTCACTGGCAACAATGTGCAATGAGTTCAAAAGCATGGCAGTATATGGAAATCAAACAGATGATGGGAACAAGATAATAAGGATGCATCTAAAAAATATGAAGAAGGATTTGGCTACACTAAAGAGAGAGACGGAGAAAAGAGCAAAAAAAGCTGCTACTAATTCTGCCCTCCCAACAAATTCTTCACAACATACTACAACCCAGAGAAATCAGCAAGATGCAACTATAACAAGTATGGATGAACAACATCAAAAATCTAGCCAGAAACACATCCAGCCAAACGCAAGAAGGCTGCTCCAAAGTCATCAACACACACATATGGTCCTAGGGCAACTAACAGTCCTAATTTCACAAGTTCAGACCCAATAATACCTCCAACCACTGCAGCATCTTCGGAAACATCCCATGCTGACATACATGATCCCCGCAAATCAAACACAAAAGGAAGAAAGAGAAAGTATGCATTCGAGAATGCACTGAACATTGGCAGGAAGGAACTCCGTGTATGCAAACAATGTGGCTCGACGGAACATGATTTAAGAACATGCCCAGAAAGATCGCATCTACCAAACCAGAAATAAAAAAAGCCCTCTGCATTACCACATAAACAATTACTAATGTTCTACATTTTGTTGTTGTTTTATGTTGTAAAAGACATTGCGAATGTATGTTGTTGTTTCATGTTGTAAAAGACATTGCGAATGCATGGTGTATGGAGAATTGTAGTTTTACCGTATGACATTTTTGTTCAAATTTTCCCTCCAGTAGTCCTTTTCCTCATTGAAATCAGCAGTGATCCACTTGTATGGTATAATCCTCCTCAATTTATAAGCATCACCTTTGCCAATTTGTGGGATGTTCTGCCCATCCCAATACTCGATGTTGTACAACACATGAAAACCACAATTGAAACTACAAAAGGTGAAAAACAAAAAAACATCAATATTATCTGGAAACAGAAACTACAACATAAAAAGTTCAGAAATCCTAATCTGGAAATAAAAAAGACAAAGGAAAAGTTGACATACATATTTTCCTGCACTGGCACATTGATAATTGTAAGTTCCCAATCCTGTATTTGGACCTTTGAGGTGGCATAATGAATTTGCCATAAAGCCTTGATCTTACTGATTAGAGGGTTTGCATGTTTAGTGAGACTTTCACTACCTTCGCCACGCATGGAGTCAAGTGCTTCAAACCTTTCAGCTTGAAAGTTCATAGACAAGCAATACCAGTGATTGCCTTCCTTAGTTCCTCTGCTAACCTCTTCAAGGACTGGGAAAGAAATCTGGACGAAAAACAGACAAGAGAAAAATAGGTAACTAATGTGAATTAAACAACAGGTAACTAATTTCAGAGTAGATGCTAACCTGTTTCATTACAATGAGGGAGTAATCTGATCTTCTTTTGAAATAAGAAACAACAACCTTCTTATGAAATTGTCCAGTAATAAAAAAAGTGGAGAGGTGATATGGCATTATCATCTTGCCCTCCACTTTGTTTGTACGACGCAGGTACTCAATACCAACTTCCATGCAGTGATTTGACAATTCACCCCTAACGTGTATAGAATCAGCCAAGTCACCTGTTACAACCCAGTTGTCTGTGTATTTTATAATCTGGTACCTAGTTTAAAAAAGAAGGAATGAAAACAATTAAGCATGAACAACCGTCATGTTACAAAGATAAAAAAACAACAGCTACCAGATTAAAAATGAAAAGTTACCACAACAATAGAGGAACAACTACCAGATTAAGTTTGAACAGCTACCACCTTAAAAATGTGTTTAGTGGATTGAAGTGCTAACCCGGGGCACCACAACGTGTGGCAGCTACCATTAGATTTTCCATTTAGTGCAATAGCTACCAGATAAATGTGAACAAAACTACCCTATTATATTTGAACAATTACCATACATATTAGAACAACTGTGACAAAAACTAACTGCCATATATATTTGAACTACCAGATTATATAAGAACAACTACCAGATTATATAATAATAACTACCAGAATATATAAAAAACAACTACTAGAAAACATATATTATGTTTACCTTTTCAAGTTGGATTGACTTGGCCTTGTATGTTTGCTGCTCTACATTATCTTCTGGTGTACATTCTCCTGGTCTGAATTGACTTTGATCAAGTTATCAAAAGGAGACACCAGGAAACAGGACGCATTTTTTACCCTCACTTTGTGAGCTTGCACCTTTGGTGTTATGCTTTGAACTGCGGTACCATCCATGGTGCTTGCGGGGGCTGCAGCTTTTATCAACTCTCTCCTCCTTTTCGAGAATGCTTTACAATAATCCTCATACTTATTAAGCTCTGCCGCACCTTCCTCACTAAGGAAATCAGTTTTATTGAGTATGTAATCTTCTAGCTCCTTTGACAGCTTGAATTCTTCAAAATCAGATTCAGTGCATGTTTTTTCAACAGGTTTGCTTGCTACTTCTGTGTACAACAACAAACAAATTATCAAAAACAGTTATCCTATATACACTTGGCTTACATGTAAAAAAACTTGATCATAGCACACAAATTATGGCAAAAAATGCGGCTACCTAATTAAATAATATTGGCTTCCAGATTA
Source organism: Avena atlantica (assembly GCA_910589765.1). Classification (NCBI taxonomy): domain Eukaryota; kingdom Viridiplantae; phylum Streptophyta; class Magnoliopsida; order Poales; family Poaceae; genus Avena; species Avena atlantica. Next base: position 365,085,695 of record OU342736.1, read on the forward strand.
TTTAAACTAGGTTACCAGATGATTAAAATTTATTCCTATGTTTTACCGAAAGGTGATAACTACCATGTTTTTAACACATAGTTATCAGATGCAAAATTTTGAGAGAAAAAACAAAATTACAAAGGTTTATATTAATCGATATTAGCATAATATTTGCTTTATACAAAGACCATGCATGTTTATTATCATACTACCAAAAGATGTTACCTTGTGGGTTTGCCCAAGATATTGGAGCAACATCTTGCGCAAATACAGGCATCGAATGTTCCTTGGTAGAGATTGTGCAATCCATTGGAGAATCATTGCCGGAATCTTCTTGTGAACTAAATCCCAAGTTGAAACGTGGAGGTGTAAACATTCCCGCACGGTTATCTCTGTTTGAAATAGTAGATGGACCTCCTGCATCCATATATTTCCTTTTCCTAGAAGTACCTTCTGCTGTGCTTGCATGTGTTTCATCATCCCTAGGCAACACTCCTTGCTTTGTTACTGATTCAGACAAACCTCTAACAAGTTCTTGAATTTTTGGTGGTATTGCATCTGCTTGCCCACTAAGAAAACCACGAATTCCCAATTGAGCACCAACTAAAGGGGATAACTTCCATGGCCTGTAATGGCTACTCCAACCTCTAGGGAATGTACCTTGTGCTACCAGTGAAACCACCATGGTTCTGCACATGTTCTCACTTGCTATAAATGTTTTTGATTTCAAGTTGTCAACAGTTGGTGATATCTAGATTGCATTGGCCTTGTTTTTTCCATCGCCTGAATTGGTTTTTTGGCTGCCAACAGAAAGTGTTGCAGGATTGCTAGCTGATGACAGCTTTGTGGCAGCAGGGGAAATTGGGATAGTAGTGTTCATTGACTTCCCATCACGGATCCTCGCAGCAGTGGTATCTTTTTGATTGTTGATAACTGTAGGTGACACCACAAAAGCTGAATTTGAACTCTTCCCATCCTCGATGGTTGGAGATAAGCTAGTAGACTTGCACTTGCCATCAATAACATGATCAGTACTGGGTTTCTTTGTATTTTGAATCTGAAGCCTAGGAGATTTCCTTGAAGGTGTGTTGCTTGACAAACTACGCCGTTTCCTACAGGCAAAAAAAGCAAAAAAGCGAAAAGGGATGTTAGACAAAAAAAACTATATATCTTACATACTATAAGGAAAACAAGTTGATTGCAAAAAATCCCATAAGAGTCAAAAACCCCACCTTTTATTGGTATTCACACTCTCAGATACATGAGAATTTTGTGCTTTATTGCTACCCCGGACTGTTCGTGAACCTTCTTTGAATCAGCGATGTAGTACAAAAAAAAGTAAAAACAAGGTTTATTTGCCAGATTAATTATGAACAACTATCATGTAAATGTAGGGGTTCGTAGCATGGAAAACAAAAAATTTCTATCGCATACAAACAAACAAGCCAAGATCTATCTACTAGATTGTAGCAACGAGTCGATGGAATAACTTACCCTCGAAGATTCCAAAGTGTTTAACGAGAGCGGATTCTCGTGGGTGATGTAGTCGTACTCTTCCCGATCTCAAGATCGCGTAGACGATCCTTCCGGCGCTGCGTTCCGGCAGCGCTCCCGCAGTCGGTCACACGTTCGGTACTCAACTAAGACCTTCCTCTCCCTTGTTCCAGCAGGCAGCGGAGGTTGTAGCACTCTCCTCGCGATTCCGGCAGCACAACGGCGTGGTACCGGAAGTAGAGGGGAGATCCCGCAGGGCTTCGCCTTAAGCCGGAGCGAGTATGGTGGAGTATGAGAGAGTACTATTAGTGGTCTAGGGATTAGACACACCAATTAGAAGGCTCTAAACCGAAGGCTAGGGCAATTAGAAGCTCTAAACCAAAACGGCTCTAAACCGGAGATTAGAGGATAGGAACTTGTGTGTCTAGAGGAGGAGGCCCCGCCCCTCCTTTTATGGGTGGAGGGTGCGGCCAAGGGGAGGGGAGTCCCTCCCCAAGTCGGCCTTGGTTGGCGCGCCGGCTTGGAGGGACTCCTCCCCCAAGTCGGTCCCAACCACCTCTTGCTTGTTTCCCACAGTTTCTTGTTTTAGCCGTTTGACTTTTAAACTAGACATTTGACTTTTCTGTTTTAGGATTCAATTTAATCCTTTATTTGGAACATCAAGAACACTTAGTACATGATGCAATCATTCCAATATGCAATGACACATTCATGTACCCCTCCCCCCGGAGTGCCGGACATTCCGGAACCTTCTAGAACATTCCCGATGAAAACACCGAAATCATTTCCGAACTCCGAAACGGGACTTTCCTTATATGAATCTTATTCTCCGGACCATTCCGGATCACCTCGTGATATCCCGGATCCCATCCGAGACTCCGAACAACATTCAGTCTCTTTCTCATAATACCATAACTACTCAAACAACGTCGAATCCTTAAGTGTGTCTCCCTACGGTTCATGAATTATGCGGACATGATCGAGACACTTCTCCGAACAATAACCAATAGAGGAATCTGGAAATTCATATGGCTCCCACATATTTCTACGATTACTTTGCGATCGAATGAACCACTTACATACGATACCAATTTCCCTTTGTCTCACGATAGTTTACTTATCCGAGGTTATGATCGTCGGTATCTCTGCATACCTAGTTCAACCTCGTTACCGATAAGTACTATTTTCTCGTTCCCGTGATATGTGATCCCTTGTGAGCCAGTCACATGCTTGCAAGCTAATTGGATGACATTCCACCGAGAGGGCCCAGAGTATATCTATCCGTCATATGGATGGACAAATCCCACTCTTGATCCATGTGTCTCAACCAATACTTTCCGAACACTCAATGCCACCTTTATAGCCACCCAGTTACGGTGTGGTGTTTGATGTCATCAAAGCATCCATCCGGTAAAGGTGATATGCATGATCTCATGGTCGAAGGAATTAGGTTACTATGTATCAGAAAGCATATAGCAATTGAACTATTGAAATGACTTGATCTTTATGCTATGCTTATCTATAGGAGTATGTCCACCATATCATTCTCCTAACGATATGATCTTGTTGTTGATAACATCTCTATGTTCATGATAGGGAAACCACAATCATCTATCAACCAACAAGCTAGTGAAGTATAGAGGCTATACTAGGGACTTCAAATTAAGTTTACAAATCACACAAGTATCAATGTTTACTTGTTAATACTATTATAGCATGAATGTAAACATTTATCATAACCACAAAGATATAATAATAACTACATTTATTATTGCCTCTAGGGCATATCTCCAACAGTCTCCCACTTCCACTAGAGTCATCTAATCTGGATTACATGGTAATATACCGAACACCCATGGCAGTTTGGTGTTGGTCATGTTTTGCCCTCGGGAGAGGTTTAGTCAACGGATCCGCCACATTCAGATCTGTGTGTACTTTGCAAATCTTTATATCCCCATCCTGGATATGTTCTCAAATAGCGTGAAAACGTAGCTTGATGTGCTTCAGCTTCTTGTGTGACCTTGGTTCTTGCGCATTGGCTATGGCGCCCATGTTATCACAGTAGATAGACATTGGGTCCAGCGCACTAGGAACCACACCCAGCTCTGTAATGAACTCTTTCATCCATATCGCTTCTTGTGAAGCCTCCGAAGCAGCCATGTATTCCGATTCAGTTGAAGATATCGCCACAACGCTTTGCTTTGCACTCCTCCAGCTAAATGCTGCACCATTCAAAATAAATACGTATCCGGATTGTGATTTAGAATCATCCGGATCGGTGTTCCAACTAGCATCGGTGTAACCGTTAACAACGAGCTGTTCATCACCTCCATAAGAAAGAACTATAGCCTTAGTTCTTCTCAAGTACTTAAGGATGTTTTTGACCGCTGTCCAATGATCCACTCCTGGATCACTTTGATATCTGCTAGTCAAACTAACAGCATATGCAATGTCGGGTCTAGTACATAGCATGGCATACATTAGAGATCCTATGGCTGAGGCATAGGGAGTCTTACTCATCCTTTCTCTATCTTCTGCCGATGTCGGACTTTGAGTTTTACTCAAGGTCGTATTGGGCAACATGGGCAAGAACCCTTTCTTGCTTTCTTCCATTCCAAACCTCTTTAGAACTTTGTCCAAATATGTACTCTGTGACAATGATATTAGGCGTTTCGATCTATCTCTGTAAATCTTTATGCCTAATATGTAAGCTGCTTCGCCAAGATCCCAATCAACAATATTATTTGACGTTATTAAGAAGGTCTACATCATTCCCAATCAACAATATGTCATCCACATATAGTATTAAGAATGCTACAGAGCTCCCACTCACTTTCTTGTAAATACAAGCTTCTCCATAAGTTTGTATAAAACCAAAACTTTTGATTACCTTATCAAAACGTTGATTCCAACTTCGGGATGCTTGCTTCAATCCATAGATGGATCGTTGAAGTTTGCACACCTTGTTAGCATCTTTAGGATCGACAAAACCTTTGGGTTGCATCATATACAACTCTTCATCAATGTCTCCATTGAGGAATGCTGTTTTGACATCCATCTGCCATATCTCATAATCATAATATGCAGCGATTGCTAACATAATCCTCACAGACTTTAGCTTCGCTACTGGTGAGAAAGTCTCATCGTAGTCAACTCCTTAAATTTGTCGAAACCCTTTTGCGACAAGTCGAGCTTTATAGACAGTAACATTAACATCAGCATCTGTTTTCTTCTTGAAAATCCATTTGTTCTCGACAGCCTTCCGGCCATCCGGTAAGTCCACCAAAGTCCATACTTGGTTTTCGTACATGGCTCCAATCTCGGATTTCATGGCTTCTTGCCATTTATTGGAATCTGGGCTCATCATCGCTTCCTCATATGTCTCGGGGTCATCGGTGTTGTCCACCAACATGACATTCATAACGGAATCATACCAATCTGGAGTGGTACGAGTTCTCGTTGACCTCCGAGGCTCTGTAGCAACTTCAACCGAAGTTTCATGATCACCATCATTAGCTTCCTCTCTTATTGGTGCAGGCACCACAGGAACTTCTTCCGGTGCTGCGCTACTCGCAATTTCGAGAGAAGGTTCGACAACCTCGTCGAGTTGTACTTTCCTTCCAGTCACTTCTTTCGAGAGAAATTCCTTCTCTAGAAAGAATCCATTCTTGGCAACGAAGATTTTGCCTTCGGATCTATGATAGAAGGTATACCCAATAGTTTCCTTCGGGTATCCTATGAAGACGCATTTTTCCGCTTTGGGTTCAAGCTTGTCCGGCTATAACTTCTTTACATAGGCTTCGCATCCCCAAACTTTAAGGAACGACAATTTAGGTTTCTTCCCAAACCATAATTCATACGGTGTCGTTTCAACGGATTTAGATGGTGCCCTATTTAAAGTGAATGCGGCTGTTTCTAATGCATAACCCCAAAATGATAGCGGTAAATCTGTAAGTGACATCATAGAACGAACCATATCTAAGAGAGTTCGATTACGACGTTCGGACACACCATTACGCTGTGGTGTTCCCGGCGGTGTCAATTGTGAAAGTATTCCGCATTTCTTCAAATGCTCGCCAAACTCGTAACTTAGATATTCACCTCCACGATCAGAAAGTAGAAATTTAATCTTCTTGTTACGTTGATTCTCTACCTCACTTTGAAACTCCTTAAACTTCTCGAAAGTTTCGGACTTATGTTTCATGAAATAGATATACCCATATCTACTCAAGTCATCCGTGAAGGTAAGAACATAACGATAACCACCGCGCGATGCTACACTCATTGGACCACACACATCGGTATGTATGATTTCCAATAAGTCCGTAGCTCGCTCCATCATACCAGAAAATGGAGTCTTAGTCATTTTACCCATCAGACATGCTTCGCATCTTTCAAGTGATTCAAAATCAAGTGATTCAAGAAGTCCATCGGAATGGAGTTTCTTCATACGTTTCACTCCAATGTGACCAAGACGACAGTGCCACATATAGGTCGAATTATCGCTTGATTTCAAACGTTTAGCCTCAATGTTGTTGATATGTGTATTTCCACTATCGAGATTCAATAAGAATAGACCATCTATCAAAGGTGCATGTGCATAAAACATATTACTCATATAAATCGAACAACCATTATTCTCAGACTTAAACAAGTAACCGCCTCGCAATAAACAAGATCCCGATATAATGTTCATGCTCAACGCAGGCACCGAATAACAAGTATTTAAGTATAAAACTAATCCCGATGGTAGATGAAGGGGTAGCGTGCCGACCGCGATCACATCAACCTTTGATCCATTTCCCACGCGCATCGTCACCTCGTTCTTCGCTAGCTTCCGTTTATTCTGCAGCACCTGTTTCGAGTTACAAATATGAGCAACCGAACCAGTATCAAATACCCAGGCACTACTACGAGTACTAGTGAGATACACATCAATAACATGTATATCAGATATACATTTCTTCTTGATGTTGCCGTTTTTCAAATCCACCAAGTACTTTGGGCAATTCCGCTTCCAGTGACCTTCTCCCTTGCAGTAAAAGCACTCAGTATCAGGCTTAGGTCCAGCCTTGGTCTTCTTCGTCGGCGTGGTAACTTTCTTACCACCCTTCTTGAAGTGTCCCTTTTGCTTAGACTTGCCTTTCTTGAATTTGGTGGTCTTATTGACCAACAACACTTGGTGCTCTTTCTTGATCTCCACTTCTGCAGATTTCAACATGGCAAAGAGTTCTGGCAACGTCTTATTCATGTTCTACATGTTGTAGTTCATCACAAAGTTCTTGTAACTTGGTGGTAGTGATTGGAGGACACGATAAATCCCCAAAGCATTAGGAATCACTATACCCAAGCTTTGAAGTTTGTTTGCGTGCCCAGACATCTTAAGCACATGCTCACTGACGGAGTTGCCCTCTTCCATCTTGCAGTTAAAGAACTTTTCAGAAGCCTCATAGCTTTCAATTGCCGCATGAGTCTCAAAAATCAATTTGAGATCCTCGACAATATCATATGGGTCTGAATCCTCAAACCTTTTCTGAAGCTCCGATTCCAAACCATACAAGATAGCACACTGAACTATGGAGTACTGATTCTTCCGAGCGAGGTAAACATTCTTTACTTCATCGGGAGAATCATCTGCAGGTGGGTCACCCAGCAGTGCATCCAGCACATAGGTCAAATTACCAGCTGTGAGGACAATCCTCAAATTGCGGAACCAATCCGCGAAGTTGCTTCCATTGTTTTTCAACTTTTCTTTCTCTAGGAACGCATTAAAATTGATGGTAGGGGCTGCCATTGATCTACAACATATTTGCAATAGTTTAGACTAAGTTTATGATAAATTGAGTTCAAATTAATTAATAAAGTTAATCTAGGTGAACTCCCACTCAAAACAATATCCCTCACATTTTTTTAGTGATCACACGAACCAAATCCACTACATCAACACCGATCATCACGAGAGTTGATATAGTTTCATTGGCGAACAATCATCATGTTCATCATATCTACTATATGATTCATGCTTTACCTTTCGGTGATCCGTGTTCCGAGACCATGTTTGTACATGCTAGGCTCGTCAAGATCAAACCTTAGTTTCCGCATGAGCAAATCTGGCTTGCTCACGTTGTATACACTTGCGGAATCTAACACACCCGATCATCACGTGGTGCTTCGAAACAACAAGCTTTAGCAACGGTGCTAACTAAGGGTGAACACTTTATGACTTGAAATTCATGTGCATGAGGGATCATCTTATAATGCTACCGTCGTCTACTAAGCAATACAAGATGCATAAAGGATTAACATCACATGCAATTCAATATATATGTGATATGATATGGCCTTTCTTCTTCGTGCTTCCGATCTCCGTCTTCAAGCAAGAACATGATCTCCATCATCACCGGCATTGCATCAAGGTCAATGACGCCTTTCCATGGTTGTCGTCCACCGGCTTCAACTATTACAACTACTTTGAATAGACACGCGGGTCTTAACATAAATTAAAGACAACCATATGGCTCCTGCCGGTTGCCAACTTACAATAAGGAACATTGCATACTTCAAATATAATCACAATCATGGCCATATCACATCACTGCACACCCCTGCAAAACAAAGTTAGACGCCTCTACTTTCTTTGCATATTTTACGTGGTTTGGGGCTTTCAATAAGTGTCGTTCTAACTTACGAACAAGAACCACAACATTGATACTAGTATTGTTAATCACCCGTTGTAAATTGGATCTTAACTATGCTAGGAGAAACAGGCACCCGCAAAGCCACTTATGCAATACAAGTTGCATGTCAAGCGTGGAGCAAGTCTCATGAACGATGTCATGTAAGGTTAGCCCGGGCCGCTTCATCCCAACATACCGCAAGATGCAAAGTACACAAGAAGCAATCGACAATAAAAGCATCAACGCCCACAATGACTATTGTGTTCTACTCGTGCAACAGATCTACATATAGACACGGCTCTGATACCACTGTAGGGGTTCGTAGCATGGAAAACAAAAATTTTCTATCGCATACAAACAAACAATCCAAGATCTATCTACTAGATTGTAGCAACGAGTCGATGGAATAACTTACCCTCGAAGATTCCAAAGTGTTTAACGAGAGCGGATTCTCGTGGGTGATGTAGTCGTACTCTTCCCGATCTCAAGATCGCGTAGACGATCCTTCTGGCGCTGCGTTCCGGCAGCGCTCCCGCAGTCGGTCACACGTTCGGTACTCGACGAAGACCTTCCTCTCCCTTGTTCCAGCAGGCAGCGGAGGTTGTAGCACTTTCCTCGCGATTCCGGCAGCACAACGGCGTGGTACCGGAAGTAGAGGGGAGATCCCGCAGGGCTTCGCCTTAAGCCGGAGCGAGTATGGTGGAGTATGAGAGAGTACTATTAGTGGTCTAGGGATTAGACACACCAATTAGAAGTCTCTAAACCGAAGGCTAGGGCAATTAGAAGCTCTAAACCCAAACGGCTCTAAACTGGAGATTAGAGGATAGGAACTTGTGTGTCTAGAGGAGGAGGCCCCGCCCCTCCTTTTATGGGTGGAGGGTGCGGCCAAGGGGAGGGGAGTCCCTCCCCAAGTCGGCCTTGGTTGGCGTGCCGGCTTGGAGGGACTCCTCCCCCAAGTCGGTCCCAACCACCTCTTGCTTGTTTCCCACAGTTTCTTGTTTTAGCCGTTTGACTTTCAAACTGGACATTTGACTTTTCTGTTTTAGGATTCAATTTAATCCTTTATTTGGAACAGCAAGAACACTTAGTACATGATGCAATCATTCCAATATGCAATGACACATTCATGTACCCCTCCCCCCCGGAGTGCCGGACATTCCGGAACCTTCTAGAACATTCCCGATGAAAACACCGGAATCATTTCCGAACTCCGAAACGGGACTTTCCTTATATGAATCTTATTCTCCGGACCATTCCGGATCACCTCGTGATATCCCGGATCCCATCCGAGACTCCGAACAACATTCGGTCTCTTTCTCATAATACCATAACTACTCAAACAACGTCGAATCCTTAAGTGTGTCTCCCTACGGTTCGTGAATTATGCGGACATGATCGAGACACTTCTCCGAACAATAACCAATAGAGGAATCTGGAAATTCATATGGATCCCACATGTTTCTACGATTACTTTGCGATCGAATGAACCACTTACATACGATACCAATTTCCCTTTGTCTCATGATAGTTTACTTATCCGAGGTTATGATCGTCGGTATCTCTGCATACCTAGTTCAACCTCGTTACCGATAAGTACTCTTTTCTCATTCCCGTGATATGTGATCCCTTGTGAGCCAGTCACATGCTTGCAAGCTAATTGGATGACATTCCACTGAGAGGGCCCAGAGTATATCTATTCGTCATATGGATGGACAAATCCCACTCTTGATCCATGTGTCTCAACCAATACTTTCCGAACACTCAATGCCACCTTTATAGCCACCCAGTTACGGTGTGGTGTTTGATGTCATCAAAGCATCCATCCGGTAAAGGTGATATGCATGATCTCATGGTCGAAGGAATTAGGTTACTATGTATCAGAAAGCATATAGCAATTGAACTATTGAAATGACTTGATCTTTATGCTACGCTTATCTATAGGAGTATGTCCACCATATCATTCTCCTAACGATATGATCTTGTTGTTGATAACATCTCTATGTTCATGATAGGGAAACCACAATCATCTATCAACCAACAAGCTAGTGAAGTATAGAGGCTATACTAGGGACTTCAAATTAAGTTTACAAATCACACAAGTATCAATGTTTCCTTGTTAATACTATTATAGCATGAATGTAAACATTTATCATAACCACAAAGATATAATAATAACTACATTTATTATTGCCTCTAGGGCATATCTCCAACAGTAAAAATAACTTGACTACCAGGTTTTTATAAACATGGACTTGCAGCAAAAAGGAAAAAAATATTTAATTGCCATATTAAATACTTGCTACTGCCATAAAAAATACATTGGCTTATCAGGTTGCTGCCAGAAAAGTAACAGAATGTTTAACTGCCATATTCATTCTGAACAATTATCATGTAAGTAGTAATTGAGTAGCAGGTTTCAACAAACATTAAGAAGACATACTTAGATTTAAGAAGACAAAATTGCCAGATATAAATGCCATGGAATTTACACTAGGTTGCCAGCATAAACAGCTGGACGATCTTACCTCCTTTTTGGATTCTTCAAAACATTCTCTTCAATTACAGTTGTTGAATTATCTGTGCCAATGGGATCTCCTGCTTCAGAACACTTGTTGGTAGGGATCCCGAGCTCTTCTGCAACTAAACACTTGATCTTGTTATGCATGTCCAATTCACTGGCTTTTGGTTTAAGTGGCTGCTCTTTCATGGCACTGAGCCTTGCTACAAGACATGCTGCATCTCCCTTTATTTCTTGTTCAGCTTGTTGGGTGTAATCCATCGGGGAATCGCCAGAAAAATAAGCATGTCCTTCACTCCTGTCGGAAGCATCAGTGTCACTAAATGATGGAACCTTGATTTGAGAGTGCATAGCAGGAGGAGATGCACTTGTACTAGCCACTGATTTGGATTTGGTTGGTGTTCCTAATGCTTGAAAAATGATTCTAGTGCTTGCACGGTGCCTATGTTCTGCATCATCTTCATTTCTCTCATTTTCCTTATCTGAATCTGATGAAGAAGAATCATTTTCTTCATCTACATTTGGCTCTTGAGCATCAATATGTGCAGCTTCCTCATTTTCTTCTGTTTCATCTGACTCGGCCAAACCTTGAATAAGGTTGCTCAAAAGATTATTAAGCCCAGATGCAAAAGTTTGCATGAGATTGAAAGCTTTGATCTTTTGCTGCAAAAAGGTACTAAAGTTAGACAACAAAAAAAATTTCATACCATGAATTTAATTAACTAGTACGTAATATAAAAATATCAGCACCTTCTCCTTGCATGTAGCATGAATATTAAGATTCATCCAAGCATCAAAACCATCTGGTCCCCCAAAAAGACCCATTTCCCTAGCAAAATCATCTTTGAATTCGTCCCTTAGCTGCAAAAAATGTGGAGGCGGTGATGTTACATAAACAAATAAAAAACAGGAACATGTAAAAGAGGCACAAAAAAGGAACAAAGAAAAGGCAAAACACAAGAATTCCTAACCTTCATGCATCCAAAAACGGTTGAATCAAACTCCTGCGCATCCATTTCACCAAGTACATCGATTGCATCTTTAGTCCAGCAATTGATAGCAAACTGTGAAGGCTCAAACCCAAGATCCATATCATCGGTATCGAGAGCAGAAAAGTATCGCAACTACAAATTTGACAAAAAAAATTATAACGTTATGTGGCTACCAGATAAAAATTGGCTTGCCTTAAACAAATAAAAACATGGCTGCCACAAAAAAATTACACTATGATGCCAAGTAAAAAAGTGATACGGCTATCTGGCTACCAGATAAAATTGACTTGACTACCACAAAGAATATATGCCTGCCACAAAATTACAGTAGGATGCCAGGTAAATAAGTAACAAGCTATGAGGCTACCAGATAAAATTGCCTTGGCTGCCAGGAAAAAAACACATGACTACCATAAATATTACTATAGGATGCCAGGTAAAAAGTAAAAAAGGCTGCTGTATATGAATAGAAACTCTCACCATGCAATACAACAAACACCCTTTTGTGTATTTTTTGTTGGATAGCTGCTTGTGTAGTTCATCATCAATAAACTTGCACATATTCATTTCTTGAGCTTGCCCTACATCTCCCTAAATAAAAACATTAGATCACAAGATTAAAAAAATAGTAACATGTATATAGAGATGGACAAAACTCAAAAGGAATTTAAATGGAGCTATAAAAATGTAACAAATAGTGACGTACCAGCATTGGATAACATTTGTTACTCATTCTAGTATCAGTAGTAGGAGCAACAACTGTCGATGTAATGAACAACATCCAAAGCTCTCTAAATGTTTCATCTACCTCCTTGTACTCAGCTATCTTCTTGCCAATTTCAGAAACTTTTGGCCTACTACTTTCACCAGGAAAAAGCCTTGCTGCAATCTCAACTTCCAAATCATAATCTACATAGTATTTGACAGCCAACTGTCCACATGGCAGCCCAATCATATCATGGACAGACTCCTCTGTCAAAGGGATCACTCCACGGCGAGGGATTACAAAAGATCGCCTAGCCGGATCGTAACATTGTGCAAACCAGTAAATAACAGGATTGTGCAACTGCTCACACTTGATATCAAGGAAACTACCATGTCCCATGGATACTATGGCATTGCATTGATCGTCAGTTAAACTCTTGTACAACTTTAAGATAGGTGCCGGCGAGGCCCTGTTCCTTTCTCCAGCGAAAACCTATCAACAAAGGAAAAAAGGTTATTTAAATGCAGCTATCAGATTACTTTGACATAGCTACCAGAAATTTTAAATGCAGCTATCAGATTACTTTCACATAACTACCAGGCTAATTTAAGATCAATTACCAGATTTTCAAATGCAACTACCAGGCTAATTTAGTACACAATTATCATGTTAATTTGCCATAGCTACCAGGTTTTCAAGATAAAAAATGACATAGTATTACATGCAGTGCATCTTAGTAAATTTTTCCTAAACTAAATGCAGATACCAACATAATAAAAAGTAGCTTTAGAAAATAAATTAATATTACAACACATCCAACTTACAATACGCTTCTTTCTTGCAACTTTTCCATGCCGAGAAATCATAGCATCCCTTTGTTTTTCCTTTCTCCGAGCCATACCATCCAGGTTATCTAGAAAAAAAGCTACCAGATTATATACAAAAAACTTTCAGATTGTATGACTACCAGATTATGCAGGAGAGCCTAATAGATTCATCATAGTTGAACTACCATATTAAATACAAATCTCTACTAACTAAAAAGAATGACATCCAAAATCAGGTTACTTATAAACCAGATTAATTTTAAGTAACTACCAGATTATATATAAAACAACTAGCATCTTCTTCAAATAAAAGATTTACTTATAAAACAACTACCAGAATATGTGTATACAACTACCAGTTTATTGTTGAAGGACTACCAGATTATATATGAACAACTAGGAGCTTATTCAACATAGCTTTCCTTATAAAACTACCAGATTTTATACAACATAACTACCATTTTATTTTAAAAATGACTACCAGATTATTCATACTTGATGAAAAAACAGAAATAATTCATACTTGATAAAAAACAAACACACAAATTCCTCAACCACTTGCTACCTACACACTAATTTCAACCCCCAAAAAACTCCTTATGGCTATTGCATATGAATTGAATCCCCTCTACCACTTGGCTTACCCATTTACACTTGCACTTTACACTTTTGATCCATTCAAAACACAAGAACTAAATGATGCTGTTTCCTGCGATCAAAACTAAATAATGTATCTCTTGCATACTACTTGCACCCCCAAAACAAAATGAAAACCTAGCACTCAAAAACTAATCGGAAACAAAAAAAATGAAGAACCACCCACACAAATCGACCATCTAGAATGCAATATTACAGATCACAACCAGAACCATCCACTCAAAAACTAGCAAACTAGCAAAAACCGTCACATCACAACCAGAACCATCCACTCAAAAACTAGCAACCTAACAAAAACCGTCACCCCAACCATATACTAGTAGTTATGGAGAGGGGGAGGAGATTGGTGAGGGAGAGGGGGAGGAGATTGGTGAGGGAGAGCGGCGGAAACACAACGACGAGCTACCCCCTCCCCACAGGTCACAAAAACACCACCCAACTACGAGCATCGGCGGCGCGAGGAACAGAGCGCATCCGTGGCGGCGCCTCCCATGGTAGCAGAGCACATCGGCGCGGTGAATCGATGGGACCAAAGCGCATCGCGCGCGGTGGTAGCAGAGCGCACCGGCGCGGCGCCTCCCGCGGGCTCAGAGCGCATCGGCGGCGCGAGGAACAGAACGCAACCGCGGCGGCGCAAGGAACAGAACGCAACCGCGGTGGCGCGAGCAGAGCACATCGGGACAGTGACGGTAAAAAAAGGATGCGGGATGAACTCACCACCGAAAGGGCTGCACGGATCTGTCGGTCGCCGGCGGCGAGCAGCGAGCGAGCGACGACGAGCGGCGAAAGCGTCGCCGGTGGATTCGCCTCCCCAACTGTGCTCTCACAGATAAAAAAGGACCTGAATAACTTTCTATACGGCACACCCCCCCAAATTCAAACACACTGCCACAGACAGGTCGGTCCCACGTTCGGTTGGTCCCACCTTCTGTGCCACGTAGGCCACGATCACGGAGAGAGAGGCACCGTTTTGTGCCACGTAGGCCACGAAAAGGGAGAGAAGAAACGGCGCCGTTCTGTGCGGTCCGTCGTGGTCGCCTGCGTCACCTCACGTCACCCGCCGCACGACTTCCACCCCGCGCGGCGCCTCTGGTTAGATTATTCCTTCAATCTTTGGAACTCCACCTATTCCAATTAGTGTGCATTCTTCAGAATATACTTGAACCATCTTATAGTACATCATTAGTACTACCAAAAGCCACTCTTGCCTTTGGATAGAATTTTCTGGTACCCACTCATCCACGATGGTTTTGTAGTCAAGATAATAATCTTTTCTGCAAACCTTATCATCTTGCCTACTTTGGAAGAAGCTCACATCCATATGTTATCCTCTTTGGACCAACTCTATGCATGGTTATGATCTTCTAATCATGGTTTATCAACCCACCCATCACTTGTTTCCAATGGATGTCTATACATCCTAACCCCATGATACCATCGATCCGGATTACAGATGTAGTATAGCTCTTTTTCCCTAGTAGACCTAGGTTATCGAATCCTCGGGAAGCACAAAACATAGTAAAGTTACTTTAACGGACCTTCGGAAGTTTTAGAATTCTTTTAGTGTTTTACAGAACCAAGAGTTTGCGGTATTTTGTTGTTGTCGATGATGGAGAGAGAGGGCCTAGGGCGTCCAGTTTCACCTGTAGCTATGCAAAACATCTGATGGGAATAAAAGATAATAATAAAGTATGCATGTAATCGTTAGAGTAAGATAATTATATATGGGCAGTGCATCCATAACTACCATTGCCTCCGCAATTGCTTATAGCAATAGCATATTAGTCTCATCCATATAATAAATAGATCTAATGATATGCGCCGTGACATCACCGTTAATCCCAAGTAAATCCCTCACATATAGTTGTACTACCCTTTCTGTCACTAGGGTTCCCATCCTGCAGATTAGTCATTACTCACACTCCCTATACCCGGATCAATCCTCGGGGTCTTGGGTACCTGACAAGTCCTTAGATTGAGGCAAGAGAGGATACAATAATCAACATGTCATACAAACTAATACATGATCCCATCTATGATAAATAACATGCACAAACTACATGGCTAGGCCAAAGACCTTAGCCCAAGGAGACTTACTCACACATAGAGATGGTATCAACAATCATAAACATTTTAATGGAAATCATAAGATAGATAGTAATAGTCTTACAATGCGCCAATTGGAGATGAGATCTACTATTACAAGTGGTGAACTATGGCTATGGAGGTGGAGATGGGTTGTGAGATTCGATCTAGATTTATTCCTCCAGCGGCTCTTCGGTGTTGTCTCTGGTTCTGTTTGACTTTCGGGGGAGGGGGGTTCCTGTCGCGAGAGGTCTCTTTATATAGGGGTCCCTTCACGAAAGTTTTTCTGTTTGACCTAGCGGTGTCGGTGGAAATTATATGGGTGGAACTATACGGACTGAATTTTATTCCCGCCGTATAGTTGGTCGTTAAAGGTACTGGGTCCTCTCCATGACTCCTGGCTTCTTTGAGTTGTTGGAAATCTCGTATCTTTGACTTTAATGTTGTGATTCCCATCATCAAACGTCATTTCCTGCGTAGGGAAAAATAGAAAGACAGGATTGCATACCCCTTTGATCATTAGACATTAGTGACAAGATTTAGAGAGATATTTCATCAAAAGTATGAATACTATCTAGTTTAAATTTGGACGTGGATGGATATATTTCACATCCATCAACCTCCCCAAGCTTAAACTTAATCGTCCTCGAGCAAGAAAACCAAAATAAAAAAGGAACTCAGCATTTAAACTGAAATAATGAGATGCTGATCTTACTCATGATAGATAGTCTCATGTTTCCTCCACTTTATTAATCTAAAAAACTCAGCATAGATAGAGTAATGGCAAGCATATCATACGGGTTTTAATTAATCCTTATAGAGCAGCAAGATTATTGTTAGCATGGATGATTCAAATGAGTAAACTCTATTCCATGTCATGTAATCAACTCATAAGCTTGCCTTCGAACAATAAAGTATAATCATGTAAATTTGAGAGTGTGAGAGTTTGTCCTGAAAAGCATATACACTAAAGTATCTCAATTCTCCCACGTCAATAAGTCAAGACTTTTTAAGAACTACTTTTCTATTCATTGTCCTTCAAGAATTTCAGTTCTTAAGTAATTGAGAGCATGCCAAAAAAATTAATTAGTTTATCGGTCTATGATGGACACTCGTGGCATCACCAAGGTTTTTGTTCCTTTTGCATAATGATTACTCATACCAGCCAAAGGAGTGATTCCATCATGAACATAGCTACACGAGAATGCCAAGAATCTTACCCATTATAGCATTGTTGCTACAAATGTTTAATCAACTCATATCCGAAATCTAGGAGTTTCCCCCATGAAGATCATTCGTAGTCTAGCGAAGTTGTTAGCGCCCCATGAAGTTTGACACGCCATAAAGCTTTATCATTCTTATGATTCACAAGTCAAACTTCGGCATGCTCACAAGAACCAGTAAACATTAATTCAATTGAAAAAATCCTTTCAAAGAGGGCTATCGAGTCAATTATTATTTTATGTGGTGTTGAGTGTCTCTAGAAATAACCTTTCAAGACTAAACACTACAACGCCCAAGCCTTCAATTGTGAGACTTTTTCTTATTAGAATTGTTTAGCAAATTTTTAGGCAAGACTTGGTTAACTACAAGAGTTGGAACAAAACATACTCAACTAAATACCCATGCAAACAAAATTTACTCCAATATAAAGACTCACTCCACCAATATAATATCTTAACATTTACTACTAACTAGCATGGGTTTCTCAAACTTTCAAAAGTGGGGAGTCATAAGGCATACCTCTCATGATTGGTTTCCACTTCTCTATTCCCTTTTTATTCGTTTCTTGGAAACTCGAAGTCGATCACTCTCCTACAAATATGCGAGACCAAAAGGAGAATAGAAAAACGAAAATAAAGATAAATGGAAAAATATTTTTGTTGTTTTTAAGAGAGGGAAGTAAAGAATAGAAAATTGGCGACAAACCTCGGCTAGAAAATTTTGAAAACAAATAAAAATAACTAAAGATAAAGTGTTGGGGAAACCAACACGAGTGCTTAAAAACTCAAATTAAAAGCATTCCTTGAAATATTAAAAACAAACTCCAAATAAAGATAATGGGCTTAGGCTTTTGCAAGCCCTTCAAATAATTGTGGTGGCGGGAAAAAGTTGTGGCTCAAGTTTGCAAATTGAGTTGATAAATTACTAGTGGTTTCTCGGAGGTTCAGGGTGAGATTATGCATCCCCTCCACAGTTCCTCCAAGTTATTGGAAATCTTGATATATATAGCGAACCGGTTTGGTGGCTGCTCCTCTTGATCAGGAACTTCTTGCTCCTATTCTTGGTCTTCATCCTCATCCGGAATCTCCTCCTCGGGTTGGTGTTGTTCAAACTGCACATCATATAGCAAACGTCCTTCCTCTATAGAGAAAGGACCATTAGGCAAAGGAGCGGGGTATAGACGCCCAGCGCCAGCAATATGCAAGTAAAAACCACCACCTCTCCAAGTGAGCATTGCACAAGATTTTAGAGTAGAGAAAGCGACACGTCGCTCACCTATCAATGGTTGCAACTCACCTAGGTCGATGCCCAAGGCAATGGCAAGCACAGTGATGACGCCTCCACATGTGATTGGCCCTTGGCTTTGGGAGGATTGGTGCTCCAAGTAGCACACAATAATTGCTCCCAACTTGAGTGACAAGTTGTTGAAAGCAGCTTTTGCAAGGACCAAGATGTCCTCCTCATTGAGTCTTGTAAACTCATTTCATGCCTGCAAGGTGTTAGCAATAATATAAAACAAATAGTGAATAACAGGATGCTGAATATTCTTCCCCTTGTTAACTCTAGAGGTAAAAATCATTCTATTATAATAATCATTCGGGGAAGGGCGCATGCCAGCAAAAGATGCACATAAAGCATTAACATCATTGTTTGATAAATTAAAACAATTGCACCATTCATGGTGTGATAATGTATAACTGTTGTTCATACGTCGGAAAGAAATCATGTCCTCGTCGTGCCATGTTTTAACGATGCTTTTCAAAGAACTTAAAATTTCAAGAGTTAACCGGCGATAAGTGGGTGCATCTTGGAATACAAAGTTTTGCAGGCTAACTCTATTGCAAAGTAAATTGAAGTCATTAGAAATACCGAGTTGATTCAATATAACAGGGCAAGCTCACTCGGTTGTCTTCACTTCTCGGTTCTTGATCTTGTTGAAGCGATCACGTTGGAGCTCATTCCTAAATCGTATCCCCTTGCGGTCCTGAGCTACAGCGGTAGATTGAGAAGAAATCGTGGCATCAAGAGAACATGTTTGGATCTTTGTGTTCATCTTCTTAAATAATAAGAAAGACAAAAATAAAACTTTTGATCCAATAGTAATAAGCATAACATATTCCTCATCATATCACACTAAAGAATCTCCTCAAAATAATAATCTAGGCAAGAGAAACATGGCAATTAGTTAAAAATAAGTCTCACCCTAGATTGATAATGAAAACAGATCGGAGATAAATTTGCAAAAAGTAATTGGAGGATCAGAGGAGAAACATACCGTAGATCACTTATGTGCGATTAAATCGAACGAAATTGAGTAGAGATAAAGATCTCTTGAGCTGTTGAGAGAGTTTGGAGGTACAAGAGAGAA
Source organism: Avena atlantica (assembly GCA_910589765.1). Taxonomy (NCBI): domain Eukaryota; kingdom Viridiplantae; phylum Streptophyta; class Magnoliopsida; order Poales; family Poaceae; genus Avena; species Avena atlantica. The sequence continues at coordinate 365,105,225 of OU342736.1, forward strand.
ATAAGATTGAAGTTTTGGTGTTGGGGGTACCTTCCTGTGGAGTTTTTATGGACGCACGAACTATACGACCGGAATATTTATTCCTGCCATATATTTAGTCTGACGACGAAATTTTAGGGTTTCTTCCTGGCGGCACAGACTATACGGCCAGGATTTTTATCCCCACCGTATAGTTGGTTATTAAACATACTGTACCTGGAAAAGAAAATTGACGAAGGCATTTATATCTATACGGCCGGAACTATATCGCTGGAACTTTTTATTCTCGCCGTATAGTTGGTCGTTAAACCTACTGGAGTCGCCAAAATTTTCCAGTTTCTTTGAGAATTCTTGATTAACCTGAAACTTAGTGAAACACCATGTTTTGACAAAATAATGACAGCTTAAATTTTCGACCAACAAAAGCACGTATAAAACGGATATTTTAGTACCGCAGAACTTCTCCTCCTCCACTGGAGTTTTATAGAACTCTTTATTCATTACAAAACTTAAAAATTTACTCAAACCTTTATTTCACATGGGTTGCCTCCCATGAAGCGCTCTTTTATGGTCAAATAACTTGACCTTGATGTTGCTCACTTAGGCCAAATGAGTGGAACACCCACTCTGAAATAGTTGTCCTTTAAAGTGATGGCCTCCTTCTCATCATGTTTGGCTTTCTTCTTCCTGGTAAAATGAATAACAAAAGGATCCCGCGAAGGCTCACGTTCCCTTCATGCAGATTAATCAAAGCCTTAATAGTTCCTAAGAACGGATGGCCTAATATGATAGGAGCAGTAGCATCTTCAGGCATGTCAACAATAACAAAATCAATAAGAGCAGGACAACCTTTAATGTATACTAAAGTATTCTCTTTAATTCCTATAGCTTGTTTGTAGGTAGAATCTGATAGATGTAATTTTAACTCAGTGATTTCAAAAGAGCCAAGATTTAACTTATTTAAAAGACTTTTCGGAATTGTTCAAACACTTGCACCTGAATCACAAAGTGCAGCTATCTCATTAGTCCCAATTTTAATTTTAATAGTAGGCTTAAATATATCATCAAGCTTAACAGGTAGTTTTTTAGTAATTTTTTCATATTCTTCCTCAAGCTCACGTACCTTTATTGCTACTTGATTAACGAAATGTTGGTACATAGCTTCCTCATTTCCTTCACTTATGGGAATCTTGATATTAATCCTTTTCACAAGATCTTCAACCGTGTAATTTGGTGAAGGGGCATTGCTATAGTCAAGTTCTTTAGGCTCCTCCCTTTGCATTCTTATCATCTTGAGGTCTTCAACCGGACTGGACTTAGTTTTTCCTACAAATTTAGCTAGAATGAGAGTTTGACTCCCGATTATCTTACCTAGTTATGCCTCAACAATCTTTGTTCTTTCTTGGAGGGCCTGCAAATAATTCCTCAAACTCACAGCTTGGTTAGACAATTTTCCAAGAATATTATCATGGTTCTCCGTTATCTTAACAAGGATATTGTTTTGCTTATTTTGCGAGTTCATAAAGGACTTAAGAGTTTCTTGGAGAATACCATTACTTGCTGCCATATTTTTATTAGAGTTACCTGAAGGGCTAGAATAATGTTTCTGAAAATTAGGATTATATTTCTTCTTCTAAGCAGAGTTATAATCATTACGAGCTATGAAGTCTATTTCTTCAATATTTGGTTCTAGGACAGCTCTTACCTGGGTTTCCTTACCCTTGACGGCTAATATGATCTCATCCATCTTAGCAGTGAGTTCTTCATTTTTCTGCGGTGTGACGGAATTTATCTTATTTGTGTTTAATCTTTCCACATGCCATTGGGCATGGTTGTCTTGCATATTGTCTAGCAGCTGTTTTGCTTCGACAATTTGTTTTCCCATAAATATTCCTCCAGCTGCAGTATTAAGCATAGACTTAGACACAGGGTTAAGAGCATTTTAAAATAAGTGGATAATTAACCAATCTTCCATCCCATGGCTGGGACATTTTCTCATGCATTCTTTCATTATATCCCATGCAAGCGCTAGTGGATCATGCTCTTCCTGTCTAAAACCAGTAATATTATATCTTAGTTGCATAATATTTGTTGGTGGGAAAAATTTAGTCATAAATAAAGAAGTACATTCCACCCATGATGCAATAATATTTCTAGGAAAAGATAGCACCCATTCTTTAGCTCTTCCTCTAAGAGAGAAAGGAAATAAGCGCAACTTGACCGCATCGGGGTCAACATCTTTAATGCGCATCATATCATATATTTCAGTGAAAGTGTTCAAGTGCATACTTGTGTCCTCAACAGTAGAGCCTCCAAATTGATTATGTTGAACCAAACTTAAATAGTGTGCCTTAATTTCATAGTCCTCAGTAGTAATTGTTGGCTAGGTAATAGGAGTACGCAAATAATTATTGTTGGGAGTTGCAAACTCGCCAAGTTTATTTTCAGCCATATTACCTATGTTTTTGGGTTTTCTTAAACAAAACTTATGATAGTAAAAACAATAATTAAAAGACTAACTGATTTTTTAGGTTTTTCAAATAAAGACTGAAAACAAACTAACAAACTTAAAAACAATAATTAAAACTATCAAGGTTCCTAATAACCTTACCAGGTTAGCTATTGCTTCCATGGCAATGGCGCCAGAAAAAGGGTTGATACCTTCGATCCAGATTACGGATGTAGTATAGATCTTTTTCTCTAATATACCTAGGTTATCCAATCCTCGGGAAGCAGAAAGCGTAGTAAAGTTACTTCAATTGACCTTCGGGAGTTTTAGAATTCTTTTAGTGTTTTACCGGACCAAGAGTTTGCGATCTTTTGTTGTTATCGATGATGGAGAGAGGGCCTACGGCGTTCGCTTTCACCTGTAGCTGTGCAAAACATGTGATGGGAATAAAAGATAATAATAAAGTATGCATGTAATTATTAGAGCAAGATAATTATATGTGGGCAGTGCATCCATAACTGCTATTCCCACCACAACCGCTTATAGCAATAGCCTATTAGTCTCATCCATAGAAGAAAAAGATCTAATTATATGCGCCGTGACATCACCGTTAATCCCAAGTAAATCCCTCACATATAGCCGTACTACCCTTTCTGTCACTAGGGTTCCCATCCTGCAGATTAATCATTACTCACACTCCCTATACCCGGATCAATCCTCGGGGTCTTGGGTACCTGACAAGTCCTTAGATTGAGGCAAGAGAGGATACAATAATCAGCATGTCATACAAACTAATACATGATCCCATCTATGATAAATAACATGCACAAACTACATGGCTAGGCCGAAGACCTTAGCCCTAGGAGAATTACTCACACATAGAGATGAGATCAACAATCATAAACATTATAATGGAAATCATATGATAGATAGTAATAGTCTTACAATGCTGCCAATTGGAGATGAGATATACTATTACAAGTGGTGGACTATGGCTATGGAGGTGGAGATGGGTTATGAGATTGGATCTAGATCTATTCCTCCAGCGTCTCTTCGGTGTTGTCACTTGTTCTGTTTAACTCTCAGGGGGGGGTTCCTGTCGCGAGAGGTTTCTTTATATAGGGGTCCCTTCACGAAAGTTGTTCTGTTTGACCTAGCGGTGTCGATGGAAACTATACAGACGAAATTTTATTCCCGCTATATAGTTGGTCGTTAAAGTTACTGGATCCTCTCCACGACTCGTAGTTTCTTTGAGTTGTTGGAAATCTCGTATCTTTGACTTTAATGTTATGATTCCCATCATCAGACATCATTTCCTGCGTAGGAAAAACTAGAAAGACAGGATTGCATACACCTTTAGTGGAAGGATTTAGAGAGATATTTCATAAAAAGTATGAATAATATCTAGTTTAAATGTGGAAGTGTATGGATATATTTCACATCCATCACCCCACCTGGTTTATGAGGCATCATGACTCATCTGCTATGGCATCATTGTTTTCAAAAAAGTTTGACATCACTCCTAGATCACCTCAAATCCAACCAATCCCAACCCTTGCTGCCATTATCATCTATATACCTTGGACTAAATATCCATCTATACCTTGCATCAAGGTGAGCTGTGAGCTCACTAATCCAACCTTGTTTAGGTTGTATAAAAATATCAATGCCCTAGATCCTCTATTCCTTGTTCTCTTTTAAAATCCATCTTGTTCTGCAAAGCCCAAGGTTGACAATGATGGATACTTCAATTTGACATCATCCACCTTGGATATAATCATTTTCCAAATAATTTCCATAATTATTTGGAACCTAAAACTATTTAAATTCCATACTTGGCAAAATCCTAGAAACCTTTTCTATAAAGGCAAGTTTGTTTTTCTCCAAACCACTTTTCCAACTCAATGCACATTTGAGTACTATACATCATACCCTACCTTCCCATCTCAAAAATAAATATTTTTGAGATTCTTTATTATTTCTTTTTGCCCTTTTTCTTAAATGGCAGAAATAAGAAATAATAGGTTACAAATACTTTTCCTTCCAAATAAATCCCAAGAAAATTCTCCATTGTGTGATATGGTATTTAGGACCATCTCACATAAAAAACCAACCTTGTCCAATGAAAAATTATCAAATGATCTTCTAGAAACCATTTATGCCCTAATTGAATAAATGCTTATTAGTAGTCTTTAAATCCTTTGAAAATTCCGAACAATTCCTAGGGTTATGTTTTGACCATACCCATCTACCAGTACCACCTTCCCACCTTGCCACATGCAATTTCTCAAACTTCCTTCATAGCTATCTATTTGATCAAACTTGGCAAACTAACAAAACCATTGAGTTAAACCAACACAAACCCTTATCAAAACTTCTCTAACACTCCTCTCCAGCACCATGACCCACTCTGGTAGAAATATACTATAGCATCTACCCTTCCCTTGTCCTTTAGATCTTGGAGCATGTGTGAGAGAGAGATTGTCAACACCCGGATTTTTAATCCCAGGTGCCTGTTATGCCATACATCGCAATCCCAGGATTACCATTTTTGCGAGAGATAACAGATTGGTACCATAGTTCATCATCCATTACAAACCATAATAAAGGACTTACAAATAAAGGATCTCATGATCCAGTCTTAATACAATCAATGCAGCGGAATAATAAAATAATGGTAGCGTGGGAGAAGCTCCATCTTCATGGTCATAGGCAATGCTGACGATGGGAGATGATCCTAGTTGTCGTAACCTTCCTGCGGTCCATCCTCCTGATAGTCCTCTTCATAGTCTGGCCACAGGAATAGCCAGGGACAAAGACATGAGTACTCTTTAAGTACTCGCAAACTATCTCTAACAAGTAAAGAGGTTTCAAGTAGGAATCCTAAGCTCTAGGTTGTTTTGCAAAAAGCCAGGTTTACCTTAACTTAGTTCAGAAGCAAAGAAAACTAGTTTAATATTTTATAACACCTAAGTGGGAACTTAGTTTTCATGTTCACAACCCTGTTGTGGTCAAGTCGAAGTCATGATTCATTTCACAAGTCATTTTGAAAACATCTGACGATGGAACAGTATGGCCACTCCAACTGTCCATAACCGCCGACGCGGCTATTCGAATAGTTTGACACTCTGCAGAGGTAGTACACTTTCACCACAACATTAGATGCATCCGTCAGGAACAATCCTGAATTAACCATACTCAGTATGCGGATAATCAATCCTAACCTTTCAATTACACACCCTAGTATAGACACCTCTCCTATGAGTTTGGCCTCCCAACCATGACCATCTATCATCTTGGGAACTACACAGGTGGACAATCATCACGAGGTAGCCTCAGCTTAAACCTCGGCCGCAAGAGAACCCATACTAAGGTATATAAACTTCCAGTAAAGCCCTACCCAATTTCGGGTATTGTGGTTGTAGGGTAAAATTGGAATAGTATCGCATCCAGACACAACCATCACTTTTATAAAAGGGCTAAGGCTCATGCCTCAACATTTTCATCATCAAAAATCATCTGGTGCTCATAGCACATGTCAAAACATCTCATTAGAATGACTCATCATTCTAAGGTTTTCAAAATCCTTTTCACCAAGTATTCCCATCTAAAGTGATCAAGTTTTAAGCTTAGCACTAGCAACTAAAGTTGGGGGTAAACACTAATGAGGGGTGATAATCAAGTGTAACTTATCTAAGTATAATCTCATGCCTCATGATGACATCAAATTCTACCTAACTTAGGCTAAGTTTTATGCTCTTTATTCTATCTATAATATCTTTCCAAAATTTACAAGTCACTAAATAAACAAGCTTTGATAAAGAAATAAAATAACCAAGCTTGCAAGTAAAATTGGGATTTGATATAATAAGGTGGTATGATCACATATGCCTAAGGCATCTATTTGGCATAGTTATCTTGCAAGTGTTAGACTGCAAAGTTAACTTGTATTGTGAAGCTTGCATATGTAACGTGCAAGTGGTAGCTTGCCTTGTGCAGTGCAGTGGTTGAAGTTCTCCTCTGCTTCCTCTTCGTAGTAGTCTCCTTCCTCTTCGTATCCTTGGTCGGTACTAGCATCTATAAATAAATACGAAGTACACAATCACCAAACAATACTTAACTACTGCTATTTAGCACACACGGGTTCACACTAGATGATCTAGCACCATCACAATCATCACAAGAATTAAGGAAATAGTTTTATTTATTTCATTTTTGAAAAGTAATTTCTACTCATTCAAAAACTACTTAATATTTAATATTCTCCAATTAAAATATGGGATCATGTTGACACATGTCATCACCACATATTTCAATACTTGGGAATGTGATTTAAAGTGGTGTCACAATTTAATAAGGTTTAACCTTTTTATTTTAATTAATTAAAGTGACTAGAAATGCCTATGGGGAACTCTTTTATAACTTGTCCATTATTACTGCAAGTAAACCTAGATATTTTTATATATTCAGCAATTTCTTACCAAATGTGATTTTTGAGAGTTGGAATCAACTCAAAATCATTTATGGTTGAATTTTGAAAAATGTTTGAATGCAAAAAAGTCTCCGCATTTTTATTTTTACTATAGGTGATCTATAAATCCAAATGGTTTGAATCTAATGGGCTTGGATTAAGAATTCCCATACCTTTCTAGCAAAATTGGTTTCATGCTATTTGGTTTAGTGAATCTCTCTAGATTGATTTTTGAATCTACTGCCAGAACTAGGTTTGAAATTAAATAGATAAATCTAAATTCAAACTAACTGGGTCACGCGGGAAATCCAACTGGGCCGGACCACTGCGGACAGCGTGCGCGGGCTGGTTAAGTGGTTGTCCCCACACGTCAGTGAGACATGGGTGCAAAGAGGTACGGGCTAACTACGACCGTAGGATTAGATCAAGGATCAACGGCTCACGACCATCGTCCTCATCTGAACAGAACACGACGGACTCGAACCCTAGCACGGCCAGTGGGGGTATGTGGCGGCTCACCAGGGCTCAGGCGATGGTCGGCGATGGGGGCGAACGATGAAGTCGACGACGACGGTTGTCCTGGTACTGACGGCTCCTCCTGGGGTAGCTCCAATCGACGACACCCTTCTCCTCCACCAGCGGCAGGCTCCGACGAAATTCCGGCGATGTTGCGCTCGCCTTGCTCTGGGAACAAGTGGGAAGGATCAGTGAGAGGTGGGGAGTGAGATGGTGTGAAGAAAACGAGCGGGGAAGGCCTCCTTTTATAGCCGAGCGAGAGCGGTCGAGCGGCATGGGCGGTGCTCATCGGGGTCGGGGTTACAGCGAGCTACGGGCATGGCTGAAGGTAGGGGATGGTGCGCGGTCTCCTGGCGGTCCTCAATGGCTTGATGGCGCGGCAAGGGGCGGTGCGGTTTGGTCGGAACGCGTCGACTCTCTAGGCGGCATCGACGGCGGTTTTGATGACGCACAGTGGCTACGGGTCGCGCGACGGCGAACGGGGTTGTCTGGGAGGTTCCTGGGACGGTGGTGATCACATAGACGGGCGGCGAAGGCGGGGCGCGGTCTATGCGAGCATGTCGAGAAATGGGCGCGTGCGTTCTCGGTGGTCCAGTGCCTGGCAAGGCTCGAGGGCTATACAAGGGGTGGCGGTGGACGGTGGCATGCTTCCTGGACAGGGTGGATAGGCGCAACGCTTGCTCCTGCTAGATAGCCATGGTCGGCTGGCCGGGGCTGGCTTGGGCATGCATGGCATGGTGCATTGGGTAGGGGCTAGGTTGGTTTAATGCATTGGTTGGTATTGAGGGAGACAGGGATGATCAATGGTGAACAATGTGTGGGGTGATCACTACTCAAAACAGTGAAGTTTGGCCAATTTGATTTTCTGTCTCCAAGTGTTTGATGAAATAGCCGAAAGAATTTCATATTTCAATTTTTTGATGAAACTTGGTGAGTGTACTAGGCACATACTTGGTAGTATCTGGTTGTTTGGATTTGTCAAGGTGAACTTATTTGGTTGGGTTTTGAGAAATGGTGATCTTACCATATGAACTAGATTCAATTTTCAAATGTCATTTGAATAGGGTTGCCAAATGTTTCTGTGGGTTTGCAAGGTGGGCTTGGTTTCACTTTTACTTGGTCTAGCAGGGGTGAAAATAATTGGATTTGTTTCTGTTAGAAATCTTGGGCTAGAAACACTCAAAGTGGTCTAGTGAGCAAGATTGGCAAAAATGACCATCAGCTCATATGGTTTGTTTTTGAATTTATAAAGCAGGCAGCCAGGTGGTGCGGGAGGACAGTCACGCGCTAAAGCAAGAGGGTTGTGGTCGTACTTGATTTTCTGCCTACCCTGGTCCGTAGTGAATTTCGGCCCTCTCCAACGGAGACTACAGGGGGGGCATCATCGTTGGCAGCACGAGCGTGCTTATTGGGGATGAAGGGCATGGCCTGGCAAGGACGCTTTCGCCGCGTTAGAGCATCTTGGCTCGTTGGCCGAATCCAGGCCGAAAATTGATCCGTTTTTCGGCCGGACAGAACTAGTTTTTAGCCTGGGTATGTCCATTTTCTCACTCGCGTATCCAGACCGAGTTTTCAAGTTCGGCTAAAATTCATCAAAGATGGGCGAATTTCATTAAGTTGGACGAATATAGGAGGATTACATCAAACTTAAACTAAAGTAGTACATAATAAACTTAAAAAAGGTCGCCGCCATGGCCTCCGCTGGTGACTTCGCCGTCCTACATGCCGAAGTTGCCGTACAACGCCGTGTAGCCGGGGTCAACACGGCCGTCATCCTGGCCGCCGTCGTCGTCGTCGTCGCTCGGCGGCTGGTTCTTGCGGGAGCTCCCCTGGCCTGGGTCGCCGTACCTCCATGGCTGGTAGGACGGGCCTACGTCCTCGTCCTCGTCGTCGTCCAGGGCGTAGAGCGGGGCGTCCTGGTAGGCGAGCTCACGCTCGGACAACACCCGACGCTGGGCGGCCTGCTCCTCAGTCTGCTGCTGCAGGCCGAGGATGCGCTGCCGTTCCGCCTTCTCTCGGTCCTTCCTGGACCATTCCAGGATATCTGGCAAGGAGGGCTCGACCGGCGGCAGCGGCGGCGTCTGCGGCGCCGTGTCACGGAGCGACTGCTCCAGCGCCATCTTCAAGGCGGCGTCTTCGGCCGGCGCTGAGCCTTCTGTCTTGGGGAGGCGTAGGCGCAGGTGGCCGGTTGGCGACTCCGTTGTCCGCGGCTCGCCGATGAAGATGCCGCACGAGCGCGTTCGCGGCGACGAGCGCGCAGGCGAGACCACTTCGCGCTTGACTGTCGTCTGCGTGCGAAGCGGCGCCGTGCCGGAAGAGCGGGACACCGACGCGGAGGAGGACGAGCTCATGCTCGCCATCCTCATCGGCGCCCAGTTCGTCAGAGCCCGCCGACCCGACCTGGCCGCCGATGTCGGTGTGCGCGGGAAGCCGAGCCGCAACGTGTTCCCGCAGTTGATGTGCTCCATCACAGCCGTGAGCGTCCGGCCTGGCGTGCTCCACCAACCCGGCGACCCGCCGAGTTGTTGCGCTTCGGCGGCGACTCGTTCGGTGGCCCCTCGTGGCGGGCGAGCTCCTGTTCGCACCGCTGCGCGAAGAAATGCTCCCGGTATAGGAGGTTGTCGGCGCTCTCGGCTTCGGCGGGGTTGTCCATGCCGCCGATGTACTCTTGCACATCATACGGCAGCTCGTCCGGCGTCGGTGTTGGTGGGATAGGGATGCCACCGGCGCTCAGCTTCCACCCCGGAGGCATCCGCGTGTCCGGCGGCGCCATATACCCGGCGTCGTACAGCATGTGCGCCTCCCAGGCCTAGAGGGTGCGCCGGCCGAAGCCGTTCGCCGCGGCATTCGGCCATGGCTGGGAAAAGGGGAACGGTGAGAGAAGGTTCGCCGGAGTTTGGGCTTGTGGGTGAGGGGAGCTGTGAGAGAGTGCGAAGATCTCCGGCGAGGGGCACGGCTTATAAAGGCCGAGATGGGCGGCGAGGGCGGGAGGGGTGTAGCGGCGAGGGCGGGAAAGGGGAAACGACGGGAAGTTAGTGTCCGTCGGTCCGTCGCGGGAGCCGAGGCGGCGACGGTGGCGTCGTAAATCGGCGACGCGTGGCCGACGCGACGGGCAATTATTGCCCGGTGATCGCCGCGTGGTTCCGAGGATGACGACGACTCGGCTTCCGTCACTGAATCAGCGGGTCCACACGCCACTTTAATTTTTTTCACCGAGTTCGCTGAGTCCGGTGTTCCCAGGGCGTACCCGAAAACCTGGGTTCGGCCTGGATAGTCCGGACCAAAATTGGTCTAAATCCAATCGAAAACAGGTCCTTAGTACGCGACTGGACCAATTTTCGACGTCCAAATTAGCCTCTTGAGTAGGCAAGTGGAGATGCTCTCACCACCGCAACCTGGGTTCCACTACATGCGTCGCAACAGAAAGGAGATCGGGGGTCATGTTCGGACTTCGGAGGTAGGCATGGCCCAGGGTCGCCACTCGCCACCGCCGATTAGGTCTGTAGGGATTTCATTTTCAGGCGAGCAAATAGTCGTGGACACACAGGGGTATGAACCAGCTGGGCCTTTAGTTGGGCTCTCGGGTTAACGATAAAGTGTCGATTTGACACGTAGGGGAGCTTTCCCTAGGGACACGCGGCCCAATGCGGAAATGAGTGAATCAAACGACCATGAACAAGAAAAATCAATTCGACGATCAAAAATACTAAGGACGTGAGAGGACTCCCTCTAGTCCTGATTATAATATTCTTAATTTTTTTGTTTATTTTTTTAGAAAATATCCCTGGTCCACCTGTCAGTCCAGCCCACTAGGTTGGGCTAGACCAACTGGCTCGGTCGACTCGGTCGGTCAAACTAACTCGACCCTCTTTCTCATTTGACCCAGGGTCTCCCTTTTCTCTCTCACAATGATGTTAACTCCGGTGCTGATTGATCCCGATGAACTCCAGCCACCTCGTTTTCCACTGTTGGTCACAGTCGATGCGCCATGAATTCTCCATCCTCTAGTACAATCGATTTGATCGCACCTCTTCTCCTGGCTGCGCCCCCTCTATGAGGCTAGGGTTTGGCCACCTCTGTGGCGCCATGCGCCAATGATGCCCCTTTCTCCCCCTGGCATTGCTGGTGACTCTATGATGTGTCGTCGGAGTTGGTGCGTTGTGGTGCGGGTAACAGCGCTGCGGCTCTCCCATGTTGTCGTGCCTCCGTGACTCATCGTCGATGCTTCCTCGGTCGCTTCCACTGCTTCCTCTTCGTAAGGTTTAAGCAATGGACAATGGGTGACTGTTCTTCCCTCTCTCCTCTTGCTCTACCCTCCTAGCTTCCTTCTCTAGTTCACAGTAGCTTTCCCAGGCTACCATGTCAAGGATGCATTGCTCAAGTGTCTTAGGTTTCTAGGATTTCTAGCTATTCATGATGCTACTAATTAATGTATTCATTGTACTGTTAGTGATGTTAATTTAGGATTCAATAAACCAATTCTTTTTGTAGGCCTCTCTGTTACCTTTTGTTGGTCAAGCTTTAGTCATCTATACTGGCATGGTTTGTTGCTAGATTTTCCTGATACTAGCCAGTATGGAATTGGTTCCAATTGTTATATTTCCTTTGTTGATTCACTATCTATGCTTGTGCTTGATATTATAAACATTCAATTGATTCACCTTCCGATAGTTTGTAACTGTCTAAGTTCATTAAACTGCTTACTATTTTTTGTGCTATTTATACTGAACCCTTTGGTTCAGTAGATGCTCTATTGTGAGTTGTTTAAATTCAAACCATTGGTTTGAATATGGTTGCCTTAGTATGTTGTATTGAATCCTTGGTCTGTTAGCTTAACTGAACCTTGTTCAGTGATAGTGGTTGAGCTATCCTAATAGACTGTATAAATTATTTGAGAATGATTCCTATATTTTTTTCTAGGAAAATGATTTAATTCTAAGAAAGATTTATTGTGGGCTTGCCAAGGATCTATAGACCCTGTACTTCAGTAATTTTACTAAGTAAATAGTGGCTTCTGCGGCCTTTAGGGTTGCTATTGTGGTGCCTCATTTTTGGGAGGGTGCACAGTAGCATACCCTATGGTGGCATGATCTGCTAATGTCTTAGTTAGATGAAAATGATTGAAATCATCAGCTAGATGGTATAGTTCTTTTACTATGCTAAATATTTCCTTCTGACCATGATGCAAAGTCTGAGGCTCCCATCTTCCTAAGAATATATACTAAAAATGTGTTAACCTACTGTAGCACTTCTACACTAACCCGAGTGTTTTATTTTACTCTTGCATATTCGGGATTACTGCTATTCATGTGAAGCTAGAACTAATAAGAACAAATGCTCTTAACAGTACTAGGAAAATGGTTATAGGTAAATCGCATACTCGTGGCGTATCGCCCAGGCGGTGCCACATGGGTAAATAGTCGTGGTGTATCCGCTAGAGGTTCCCCACGGGTAGATCACTTACCCATGGCGCATGCCCTACCTGGTGCGCCACGGGTAAGTATTGCCCTGGCTGAGCGGGGTGGCCCCCCTTACCCATGGCGCACCACTATGACATGCGCCACAGCTAAGGGTGCTGCCCATTTTCAACTCCACACCCCGAGTGGATCGATTTTTTAGTTTTGCAAAAAATAAAAATAAAAACACTTCAAAAAATAAAATTCTTTGACATGTAGGTAGGTAAAGTGGTCTATTTTATAGGAAAATTAACAAACATCAATTTCGACTTTTTTTGCAAAATACTTTTATGTCCTGGTAAAGTGGCCATAACTTTTGCATACGACCTTAGATGAAAAAGTTTTCCATATGAACCATTTACTCATGATGCACCGCATGGTGGTGCACCACGGATAAGTGTGGGCGGGATTCGAATTCGAACCGGCCACCTACCTCTCTTCTCCTTCTCCCCCCTTATCCTTCTCCTCCACACTTCTCTACTTCTCCTTCTCCTTCCCTTATGCTCCTCCTCCCCTTCTCCTTCCTTCTCCTTTTCCTCCTCTTCTCCTCCTCCTCCCTTCTCCTCCTCCCCCTCCTCTTCTCTTCCTCCTACCCTTCTCATCCCTTCTCATCCTCCTCCTCTACTTCTCCTCCCCTTATCATTATCATTATCCTTATCCTTCTCTTCTCCTTCTCCTATCATCTCTCCTCCTCCTCCTCTTTCCTGATCCACCCACCTCCGACTGTGACCTCCTCCACCCACCTCCAGTTGTGCCTGCCTATGCGGTAGGTTGTGGACATAGCCTCCTATGTCTCCTTCCGGAGGTAGGCTATGAACACAGCTTCCCGCACCTCGGATGAGGCAAAAACGATGAAGACAATGATGGCGGTGTGATCCAGCTCCCGCTTTTTTGTGAAATTTGAAATTCATACCCATGGCGCACCGTGAACCCCTACCCATGGTGCTCCTCCTACTCGTCACCTGGAGGCCTTGTCCTAGCTCCTGACTTTTCTTGTTGTCCTTCTTTTTGTAAGCACGCTCCTCCTCTTGAGCAAGCTTTACTTGTTTCCTAATCTCCAATAATTATTCATGGTGGTTGTGGTGGTTTTGGGTGCATGAAATGTAAATGAAATTGTGGTGTTCTTGGTGGTGTGGAGAAGAAGCAATGAACTAGTAGCTATGTTATGGTTGTTGCCTTCTTCTTATCCCTTCCCAATGTAGTTGTTGTGTTAACACATAACAATGTGCTTGTTTGTGTGCTCTTTCAAGTGGCCCTCTCTGGTTCAAGTTTTAGTGCATGGAGATATTCCTCCATATGGATGAGTTCAGTAAAAAGAGGATTTCCTGAATCTGGCTATTTGTTTTTTACTGCCAACTACAATTTCCTGCCTATCCTATGATGCCAAGTTTGAGGTAAACTTGATAGGAATAGATTACATACTTGTCCCCTTTTTGAAATACCCAGTGATGAGTTTAGCAATGCAACACATTGCCTAGACTGAGAGTAAAACTAACCCTCTTAACCCCTCTTATGTTTGTCTTCTTTATCATTTGGTTTGTAGGAAACAAGAACAAGAAAGAAGGATTAAGAAGAATAAAGTAATGGTTTAGGATTTAGTTTTTTATTTCTATTTTATATTATTCTGTAATTTTATTTTATTTGAACAATGTAAAGGCGTTGCAATATTATTGCATTTAATAATATTCATTTTCTTTTTTACTATTACTTGTATTTTATTTATATTATTGTAATATATTTTTTTTAAGTATGTAACATAAGGATTTCATCCTTTTATAACAAACAATATTATTTTAATCAATATTATTTACTTTATATTTTAATTTTAAAAATTTATTAGTTTGAATTCAAATATTGTACTTTAAATTTTAAAATTTAAATTGTTTCACCCAAAAAACAAAGAAAACCACAAAGGTCATGTCAAAACTTATATGACTCTAATTTGATCATCTAAACCCTAAATTGTCAAATAGAGAGAAACTCTAATCCCTTTGGGTTTTAAACTTAAGTGCGAAAATTTTCCCCACTTTTCAGATCCATGCATATGCACAAACTCAATTTACACTACGATTGGTCCTAAATGATGGGGTGTTACAAATATGTTTTTATAAAAAAATAATTTTTCATATTTCTAGTGCCCAAATCATTTTTTTGTGAAGCAACTACCACAAATAAGAGGACAAATGGAACAAATGAAATTTTGGCACAAGGTAGATCATGTTGTAGGGCTAATTGACGTATATGATGATTTCTCTCGCTTTCTAACTACTTTTTCCCATTTAAATAAATTTTAGGTGATTTTCCAAAATAAATTCATTTTAGCACTATAATTGTGCTCTAGTTTAGTCTCAAAATTTGGGAAAGTTAAGGTACCCAAAGAGGTTTACTCGACGGAAGCGCTATGTGTGGGTATTCACGGGAATGGTATAGAGCGAGAAGTGAAAAAAGTGTCGGATGTTTCAACTGAGTAATATAAGCCTTAGTGAACACAGAAATAGTTATCCCAAATTCCTATTATAGGCTCAAAAGGCCCAAAGCAATCCATAATTTGATTACTTGTAGATAAGAAGGCTCCTAGAAGAGGATCTGTATGCATCGATTTGATTATACAATTGTTTGGATGTAATTAATACAAAAAGAATTTGACAACAATTGTGTTATGCAACTAAATGGCAGATTCTTTGATTTAACTCCTCTTTAAAGCTTGAATGCGTCTAGATAAGGATGTGGATGCAATAACATGGAATTGTTTAATGTATATGAATAGGGAAATACATATATACAAATAAATAAATAAATAAATACATTAATTGGTATTTCCCGAAATAGATTTAGGGAGTTGCTGTCCCGAAATAGATTTCTGTCCTCCACCATAAAAATTAGTGAGGAGTTTCCGTAAGTCGTATTGAGCTGAAAATTTACAAATAAATCCCCAAGTATGTTAGCTAACTTTCGTTAGTTCAACACTCTTTTATATGAGCAACATAAGATTTTCGAAAAAATCACTTTCTACCTGATGGTCTGTTTTGATAGATTTCTGTCATTATTTGCATTTGCTTCTTATTGATTCCTTTTTGGGTTTTTTTAGGGAAATTGAGGTTTTTGAAGGAGTTGCTATAGTAGCTTGTGTTTTTAGTGAATTTTTTTGCTGTTCTAAAGCTAAACCCAAAGGTATATTATCTTTTGAATACACTAATGTTGCTAATGAAGATTGTGTGAAGTTCTGTATGAAGGAAAAAATTCAGGGGTAGAGAGTGAATGATGTAATGAGATAAAGAATGGAGAAAACTTAAGCTTGGGGATTCCACACCGCTTTCACCCGAAGAAATATCCAAGAGGTACAAGCGTCAAATCTTGGGGATGCCCAAGGCATCCCCTTCTTCATCAATAAAAAGCTCAGGTCTTTCTAGACACTTTGTTTTTATTGTTTCATGCACTATTGTGTTGTTCTTGGAGCGTCTTAGTTTTTGTTTGCTTTGCTTAGTTTGTTTAGTTTGAATGAATAAAGTAGTTTGTACCCCCATTCTTGCTGTGTTGTTTCAAATAAGTTGATTGGTGTTGGAAAGGAGTAGAAAGTTCTTGCTTGAAAGTGCAAGAGGAGCTTGAATTGACTGTGACTTAGACTTTAGCATGACATGCTAGGTGTTATTTTGACCTTATTCTTAGTGATTATTGCTATAGAATTACTTGTTCCAAACAATTGGGATTGCTTAGTGTGCCTTGAAAGAATCATGTGTTGTTTAGCATACAAAAGCATAGTATTGTGGTATTCTCCTTTGATGCTTTGTTTGGGTTGACTTGGCACATGATCACACCATGTATGACTATGAACAAGTCACCATAGCCTCTATGATCATTTAGTCCTTTACTTGTAGTACCAATCTATGCTTTGATTAGTAATGTTTTATCGCTCTACATGATTATGGCCATTATTGATCTCTTAGTTGGTTGCTTCCAGTCTTTTGCTAGCCTCCACTTGTATGAGTAAGATCTACTCATGCTTCCAACTCCCAAAAAGCCAAGTTATTCCAAAGTGTTCACTATAAATTCCTATGCATGGTGTGTTACACCATTCCAAGTACATTCTTGTTTTCAGCTATCTTCCAATTAAAAAGTATTTTGTTATGTGAAAACTTAGTGACTAAAGCTCTCACGAACTTGATGGCACACTTTATATTCCTTGCCCCTAATAAACTTGAACCCATTGTGTCATCTATGTTGTATATGCTTGCAATTATATGTTGGAATTAGCAGAACCATGCTGTCATGGGGAACGTTTTCAACATTGCACTTGTACTTTGTACACAGTTGATATCATGCTCTTTTTTCTATGGATGTTGTCAGTGTGAAATAAAGAGGGATCTTGTAAGTCCATGGAGTTATGTATTTTGTGTTAGAGAAACGCCTGGGCCTCTAGCCTAAGCCATGCCTAATCATGGTGGAAACTTGCAGCATCACCATAATGAGCAATCTGTGAAGCATCCTCAATAAAAATCTATGCAAATAGTAAATAAAAAGATCGCTGAGATGCTCATTGTCTACTTGCCTTGTCATTTTGGTTATGGGATAGCTCATGTACCATATGCAAGGGGTACCCCGTTGGCGGTTCTCTATGATACACGTGTACTTACTATGACAAGAACTTACAAGTGACCAAAGTTGAGTAGCATGCGATGCGGCCCTCATATTCAAGGGACATGATATTGCCAACTCATACTTTGTCAAGCATATACTCCATATTTGTTCACTTTAACCTTAATCACTTCAAGATGCTTATGATAGGGGCAATGAGGGATAAAAGCAAACAAGTACCATAATTTTTGGAAGATCTTTTTGAAACTTGAAATCCCTGCTTCCCTTTATGAAGGGCCTTTCTTCCACTATTATATTGAGTCTCCACCTTCTATCCTTTGGGCACCAGTTAAGAGAGCATAGTTGTCATTCTTAGTTCTATGTGCAGTGTCCCAAAATTTATTGATTGATGCATATTGTTGATATTTCTTGTTCTTGTGCTATTTGTATCTAGTCACTCTTATGAACTTTGAAGGTGTCCTATGCATCTATTTGCTACTCCATGAGGGACAAGCTGAATGCCACTATGCTATGTTTTTTTGTATGTGAACAAACAAACGTTTTTCAATGCATGTTATTCATGATCTTTGTTTGTAGCCTTCATGTTGCATGCATAGTTACTTTATCTTATTGTTAGAACTCCATCTTCCATGCACATGTTTAGAGTTCTTTGATCCCAGATTTCAATGCTTCCAAATGGTTTGATCTTGGTTTTTATGATGCATGTCACCTCAAAAATTATTCTTTTATCACTTACCTACTCGAGGACGAGAAGGACTTAAGCTTGGGGATGCTTGATACGTCGGAAACGTATATATAATTTTTGATGCTCCATGCTTGTTTACTATCTACTTTGCTTTGCTTTGTCCACACTTTGAGGTGTTTTTATATGTTTTCTGGTACTAACCTATTAACAAGTTGCCACAGTGCTAGTTGCCTTTTTTGTTCTGTTTTTGGTTCTAGAAAGGCATAAAATCAACATTCTTGGATTGGACGGGACAAAATCCAAAGTCAAAATTTTACCGTGGGGAACACGAAGACGGAGTACGAGATGGAGGAGACCCACCAGAGGGCCACACCCCTAGCTGCGCGGGTCGGCCCTCCCCATGCCTGGGGGGTGCAGCCGCCCTGGTGGCCCCATGCCTGGCATCTTCGTATATAAGAAGCCCTCGATGCAGAACCCTAGGCACCCGATCAATATTCCAGGAAACAGTTTGTAGCCGCCGCTACCATCGTCCCTAGATCGGGGGGATCTGAAGCTCTTCTCGGCACCCTGCCGAAGGGGAGATCATCCCGGAGGCCTTGTTCTTCATCATGCCAGCCTCCGGTATGAAGCATGAATAGTTCCACCTTGGACTACGGGTCCATGTAGTAGCTAGATGTTTGTATCTCCTCCTTGTGCTTTCATCTCTAGATCTTGTGAGCTCCGTTCATGATAAAGATCGAATCTATTTGTAATCATGCATGTTGTGTTTGCGGTGATCCGATGGATATTGATATTCCATGTCAGATTGATTAATGGTTTTGTCTTATTGATTCTATCATGTCTGTGTTGTTTGTGATCTTGCATGCTCTCCGTTGTTAGTAGCTATCTTGGCCAAGTAGTTGGTAGTGACTCCAAGAGGGGGTATTTATGCTCGATAGTGGTTCATGCCTCTACTTAATCAAGGGAAGTGACAGAAATATCTACGGTTGTAGATGTGTTGTTGCCACTAGGGAGAAAACAACGGTCCCTTGTTCATGGAACAATTGGATTGTTTACCTTACACACTTTCCTTAAAGCAGTTGCTTGTTGCTTGCAACTTAATACTGGAGGGGGTTCGGATGATAACCCGAAGGTGGACTTCTAGTCATAGATGCAGTTGGATGGCGGTCAATGTATATTGTGGTATTTCCCAATCGAATCTCATAGGGTCTTTTTGTCTAGTATTGCATTGTTATGTCTTGCTCAGTCCTCTCAATTGCCCTGTTGTAATTTGTTTACTCAGCATGCCATGTTTGTATATCTAAGGAGAACACCTCTAGTGAACTATGGACCCCGGTCCAATATTTACCATTGATACATCTTCCACTATTACTATTTACTTGCTGCAAACCATCATCACCTTCCACACCATACAGTTAATCCTTTGTTACAACAACCGGAGAGATTGACAATCTAACTGTTCTTTGGGGCAAAGTCTTGAGTTTGTGTTGTGCAGGTTTCCACGTTGCTTGCAACACCTTTGAGACGTTTCCTTCCTCCTACTGGTTCGATAACCTTGATTTCTTACTGAGGGAAGACTTGCTGATGTGCTGCATCACACCTTGCTCTTGGGGTTTCCCGACGAAGTGCTCCATGTCAACAAGGAGCCATCAACGATTCACCCTGGCGCAAGCTCGTCGTCACATACGACAAAGCCTGACGTAACCTTCCTTAAGGGCATCTCCTAGTTTGAGTTTAGTTTAGTTTAATGTACTAGTTCAAGCCAAAATTTAATGACACACGAAAACAAACTCTTGGAATGGAGTTTATTTTAAGAGCAAATAGAGTAATCTTGTTTCGATTCACGGTGGACGCATAAAAGGAAAACAAAATTTTATTATGTTTGAGTTTATTTTAGCGTGAAGCAAATGAAGTATGAAACTGAATTTAATTAAGTTAAAATGGAGTTTAGTTAAGTGTAATGGTGATGGAAACATAAAAAATAATACAAGAACAAAACGTTGCCAGGCCTACAGGGAGTTGATTATCACATGATTTAATCATGAAATTAGATCTATAAAAAAATCTAGAGCTTACACACCATCTATCAAGATAGATAGACGGTGTTTCATGTCTTGGTTGAATGTCTTCTTCATTTTCAGGTTTATAAACTCCTAAAATGCTCCGTACACTGCCGAGGTGGGACTAAACATCGAGAGAGAACATGTAGGTTTACAACTAGAGAGATGATATTTTTTTTCGGCCGGCCCATCAAGGATATCACTCTCTGGGTCCCACCTGTCAACGGTGTAACATTCAAAGAGGTTTACTCGACGGAAGCGCTATGTGTGGGTATTCACGGGAATGGTATAGAGCGATAAGTGAAAAAAGTGTGGGATGTTTCAACTGAGTAATATAAGCCTTAGTGAACACATAAATAGTTATCCCAAATTTCTATTATAGGCTCAAAAGGCCCAAAGCAATCCATAATTCGACTACTGTATTATGATGAATAGAATGACCACTTGTAGGTAAGAAGGCTCCTAGAAGAGGATATGTATGCATTCATTTGATTATTCAATTGTTTGGATGTAATTAATACCTAAATAATTTGACAACAATTGTGTTATGCAACTAAATAGAAGATTCTTTGATTTAACTCCGCTTTAAAGCTTGAATGCGTCTAGATAAGGATGTGGATGCAATAACATGGAAGTGTTTAATGTATATGAATAGGGAAATACATATATAGAAATAAATAAATAAATAAATACATTAATTGGTATTTCCAAAAAAATGATCGGAGCGTATTCACACATGATATTTGGCTAATACTTAAATATCAATAAACTAGAATGCTTATAAATATTTATGTTAATACATACCAAATATTTATAGGATATGTGTCTACTCTAATAGTAATAACCGGATATAATTTTCTAATCAAAATTTACATGTGGTATTCTATTCACATCTTCAATATAAGGGGGATGCGGAGGGGGTAGATCTCCTCGTATCTTACACTGCTATGTTGTTAGCCAATGGTGCTCATAAATCTCTATCTTTTTTATAGATCCTTGTTCTACCTACTTTTTGTAATAAGTTTCTTTCAAGTTACCCTGGTGAGTATGCCTAGGAGGGAGAGGTGGTCGGGTATAGTTCATATCAATAACGACAAAGAGCGTGACTTCACTTTCTACAAGCGACGTGGTGGCTTATACAAAGGTGTCGCTGACCTCTCTATCCTCACTGGAGCCAGGGTTGTTGTCGTTCCTCAGGAGGAAAATGGAAATATACACTCATTCGGTACGCCATCAGCAAAGCCCATCATTGATGATCTCTTATCAGGAACAACTCCATCTGTCAACAAGGCACAAGCAGCCAAGATTGCACGGCTACAAAGGCAAGTTGCTCAGTTGGACATGGAAAAAATAATAGAGGATAAGAGAAGTCAAATATCCATCCAACATATGAAGAAGATCCAAGATGAGAACCCAGGTATGGCACCGAACCTTGTCTTCTTGAAAGAAGAAGATCTTGGTATGGAAGATCTTTACAAACTCTTCAATGACCTTTCACAGGCCCAAGAGGCCATTCAAAGTTGGTTGCATCCATTGCATCATGGCCAGGAAGACAATATTGCTGGCCAAAGCATGAAAACAAACATGCTACCACTAGCAGGCCTATCATATGGTACCATGCAAACTACTCCCTTGTGGCAAAAATCGGTGTGGTCTCACCATCCTCCACTATTATGGTACCACCAATTCTCCATAATGCACCATCATCTTTGGTGCCACCACTGACAACCCTGTTCCAACCAATTCCAGATCTAATACATGAGCAACCTCCACCACAAGATCTACACCTTCAAAAATACCCAAGTCCTTGCAACGCGGTGCAACCACCGTAGAACTACACGGGTCCTAACATAACGTTCAAGCACAATTTAGAGGACTCTATTGTTGGACAACTATACTATCAATTATTTTTGCCATATATGGCATTTTTGGCTATCATACACGGGGATATCTTGTATCAGATAATGTATATCACAGTGGAAGTATGGATGCTTACTTGGGCTATAATGGTACCAATGTATCCCAATATTCAACTAAAATTGATGGATGGTTTAGTGAAAAGCTAGATGCTAGCTAGTTTGTTGTTCCATTAAGTGTTATATCGAGTGGAAAGCTAGCTATTTCCATTAAGTAATTCAGCCTTTTTGAGGCAACAATAATTCATGTTTCATGATTTAGGTCTTGTTCCATGAAGATTTTTCCATATGTATGACCATTACATATGTATTGATGTGTTTCCATTATAAAAAAGTCAAAAATAAAGTATTGCTAAAACATTGCATTACGAAGGATGAAGCTAGATGAGCATGGATTTAATGCCCCCTTTTTATGATACTGTGAGCCAAGAATTATTAAGTATACATAATACATGAGTTGTCCTTGACAGAATGATGGAAAAAAAGTCCAAACTATCTCTGCAGGGATGAGATTTAATTACTTCTTTCGATGACACAAGACTACCAACAATATTCACTATCCTTTAAGACGTTCATCGAACTAAAACAGTTTTTCCGAGCAGATGCAAACATGTATTTCCATTAAACTAGAAATACAATATAAATCTGAAAGCATGAACTCACCTAAATACATTAACATAATGCATGCTTATCAACATAGAAAAGCACCGACAAATCTTGATCTTGATGAATATATTGTGAAGTGACTTATGTTTTAGCGCATGTCAGTTTCATATAAGCATGTGCTTGACGTGGTAGACGATTCACCCTGGCGCAAGCTCGTCGTCACAGACTCAGCCTGACGTAACCTTTCTTAAGGCCATCTCCTAGTTTGAGTATAGTTTAGTTTAATGTACTAGTTCAAGCAAAAATTTAATGACACACCAAAACAAACTCTTGGAATGGAGTTTATTTTAAGAGAAAATAGAGTAATCTTGTTTCAATTCACGGTGGACGCATAAAAAAGAAATGAAAATTTTATGATGTTTGAGTTTATTTTAGCGTGTAGCAAATGAAGTATGAAACTGAGTTTAATTAAGTTAAAATGGAGTTTAATTAAGTGTAATGGTGATGGAAACATAAAAAGCGAATACAAGAACAAAAGGTTTCCAGGGCCTACAGGGAGCTGATTATCACATGATTTAATCATCAAATTAGATCTATAAAAAAATCTAGACCTTACACACCATCTATCAAGATAGATAGATGGTGTTTCATGTCTTGGTTGAATGTCTTCTTCATTTTCAGGTTTATAAACTGCTAAAATGATTCGTACACTGTCAAGGTGGTACTAAACATCGATAGAGAACATGTAGGTTTACAGCTAGAGAGAAGATATTTTGTTTTCGGCTGGCCCATCAAGGATATCACTCTCAGGGTCCCACTTGTCAAAGGCGGAACATGCAAAGAGGTTTACTCGACGAAAGTGCTATGTGTGGGTATTCACGGGAATGGTATAGAGCGATAAGTGAAAAAGATGTGGGATGTTTCAACTGAGTAATATAAGCCTTAGTGAACACAGAAATAGTTATCCCAAATTTCTATTATAGGCTCAAAAGGGCCAAAGCAATCCATAATTTGACTATTGTATTATGAATAGAATGAACACTTGTAGATAAGAAGGATCCTAGAAGAGGACTTGTATGCATTCATTTGATTATTCAATTGTCTGGATGTAATTAATACCAAGAGAATTTGACAACAATTGTGTTAGGTAAACACTACATGTCGTAGGCCGATGCGAAACAAAACATCGGACCGATCCAACTCCATCGATTCCTTTCCACATCGCACGTCCCGCAGCAGCCAGATATCCTTCTTTTAAAAAAGGAAAAAGCAGGGCGACATTTACGCACAATAACTGCCATTATATGGTTGTCCTTCTTCCACAAAACCGTTACCGCCTCATGATTTGTATGATTCTTACCTTGATCCACCATGCTGCGCCCCACCCCACCATCATCTCCCCTTCACCTCATCCATATGTACCCGGGCTGCCAGACCAGTGTCAACGCGTCATTCCGTTCCATGGCTCCTCCTTAGTAGATGGCATCAGGACCTAGAAGTAGCACCGTTCGTCTGGAGTTCTCTTAGGAGAACGCAAGGCGGATCCTGTGTTGTGAGGAAAGGTAGGTGTTGCAGGTTGTTTGATGTTCTCAAGTGGTATGGTAGTTTTAATTTTACATCTTATTTACAGCAAGGTCGTTGAAGTTGCAAATTCTGACCAGAGCGCACCTGTGATGAGTCGGCGAATCCATACTCCATCGAGTGCTCCAACGTGATCGTTGGCTTTGCTTGCTGATCTTGGGTATAAGCATGGCGACATTTGCAGCACCATGAATTGTGGTAGGCGAGTTGGTGGAGTCCAGGTATTCAAGACGACAGATGACTAGCGGGCACTCGAAGGACAACGACCTCATTAGCCAATGGTGCTCATAAATCTCTATCTTTTTTATAGATCCTTGTTCTACCTACTTTTTGTAATAAGTTTCTTTCAAGTTACCCTGGTGAGTATGCCTAGGAGGGATAGGTGGTCGGGTATAGTTCACATCAATAACGACAAAGAGCGTGACATCACTTTCTACAAGCGACATGGTGGCTTATACAAAGGTGTCGCTGACCTCTCTATTCTCACCGGAGCCAGGGTTGTTGTCGTTCCTCAGGAGGAAAATGGAAATATACACTCATTCCTACGCCATCAGCAAAGCCCATCATTGATGATCTCTTATCGGGAACGACTCCATCTGTCAACATGGCAAAAGCAGCCAAGATTGCACGGCTATAAAGGCAAGTTGCTCAGTTGGACATGGAAAAAATAATAGAGGATAAGAGAAGTCAAATATCCATCCAACATATCAAGAAGATCCAAGATGAGAACCCAGGTATGGCATCGAACCTTGTCTTCTTGAAAGAAGAATATCTTGGTATGGAAGATCTTTACAAACTCTTCAATGACCTTTCACAGGTCCAAGAGGACATTCAAAGTTGGTTGCGTCCATTGCATCATGGCCAGGAAGACAAGATTGGTGGCCAAAGCATGAAAACAAACATGCTACCACTAGCATGCCTATCATATGGTACCATGCAAACTACTCCCTTGTGGCAAAAAATCAGTGTGGTCTCACCATCCTCCACTATTATGGTACCACCAATTCTCCATAATGCACCATCATCTTCGGTGCTACCACTGACTTCCATGTTCCAACCAATTCCATATCTAATACATGAGCAACCTCCACCACAAGATCTACACCTTCAAAAATACCCAAGTCCTTGCAACGCGGTGCAACCACCACAGAACTACGCGGGTCCTAACATAACGTTCAAGCACAATTTAGAGGACTCTATTGTTGGACAACTCTACTATCAATTATTTTGCTATATATGGCATTTTTGGCTATCATACATGGGGATATCTTCTATCAGATAATGTATATCACGGTGGAAGTATGGATGCTTACTTGGGCTATAATGGTACCAATTTATCCCAATCTTCAACCAAAATTGATGGATGGTTTAGTGAAAAGCTAGATGCTAGCTAGTTTGTTGTTCCATTAAGTGTTATATCAAGTGGAAAGCTAGCTATTTCCATTAAGTAATTCATCCTTTTTGAGGCAAAAATAATTCATGTTTCATGATTTAGGTCTTGTTCCATGAAGATTTTTCCATATGTATGACCATTACATTTGTATTGATGTGTTTCCATTATAAAAAAGTCAAAAATAAAGTATTGCTAAAACATTGCATTACGAGGATGAAGCTAGATGAGCATGGATTTAATGCCCCCTTTATGATATTGTGAGCCAAGAATTATTAAGTATACATAATACATGAGTTGTGCTTGACAGAATAATGGAAAAAAATAGTCCAAACTTTCTCTCCAGGGATGAGATTTAATTACTTCTTTCGATGACACAAGACTACCAACAATATTCACTATCCTTTAAGACGTTCATCGAACTAAAACGGTTTTCCCGAGCAGATGCCAACATGTATTTCCATTAAACTAGAAAGACAATATAAATCTGAAAGCATGAACTCACCTAAATGCATTAACATAATGCATGCTTATCAACATAGAAAAGCACAGACTAATCTTGATCTTGATGAATATATTGTGAAGTGACTTATGTTTTAGCGCATGTCAGTTTCATATGAGCGTGTGCTTGACGTGGTAGACGATTGATATGTCCGAAATGTATCTATAATTTTTTATGCTCCATGCTTGTTTACTATCTACTTTTCTTTCTTTGTCCACACTTTGAGGTGTTTTTATATGTTTTCTGGTACTAACCTATTAACAAGTTGCCACAGTGCCAGTTGCCTGTTTTCTTCTGTTTTTGGTTCCAGAAAGGCAGAAAATCAATATTCTCGGAATTGGATGGGACAAAAGCCAAAGCCAATATTTTACCGTGGGGAACACGAAGCCGGAGTACGAGACGGAGGAGACCCACCAAGGGGCCACACCCCTTGGCCGCGCGGGTGGGCCCACCTCGCGCCTGGGGGTGCAGCCGCCCTGGTGGCCCCCTGCCTCGCCTCTTTGCCTATAAGAAGCCTCCGATGTAGCAACCCTAGGCACCCAATCAATATTCCACGAAACCGTCTATAGCCTCCACCACCATCGTCCCTGGATCGGGGGGATCTGAAGCTCTTCCCGACATTCTGACATGGGGGAGACCATCCCAGAGTCCTTGTTCTTCATCATGCCAGCCTCCGGTATGAAGCGTGAGTAGTTCCACCTTGGACTATGGGTCCATGTAGTAGCTAGATGGTTGTATCTCCTCCTTGTGCTTTCATGTCTAGATCTTGTGACCTCCGTTCATAATCAAGACCTAATATATTTGTAATCATGCATGTTGTGTTTGCACGGATCCGATGGATATTGAGATTACCATGTCAGATTGATTAATGGTTTTGTCTTATTGATTCTATCATGTCTGTGTTGTTTGTGATCTTGCATGCTCTCTGTTGTTAGTAGCTGTCTTGGCCAAGTAGTAGCGAGTGACTCCAAGAGGGGGTATTTATGTTCGATAGTGGGTTCATGCCTCTACTTAATCAAGGGAAGTGACAGAAATCTCTACGGTTGTAGATGTGTTGTTCCCACTAGGGAGAAAACAATGGTCCCTTGTTCATGGAACAAGTGGATTGTTTACCTTACACACTTTGCTTAAAGCAGTTGTCAGTTGCTTGCAACTTAAAACTGGAGGGGGTTCGGATGATAACCCAGAGGTGGACTTCTAGTCATAGATGCAGTTGGATGGCGGTCTATGTATATTTTTGTATTGCCCAATCGAATCTCATAGGGTCTTTTTGTCTAGTATTGCATTGTTATGCCTTGCTCAGCACTGTCAATTTCCCTGCTATAATTTGTTTACCTAGCATGCCATGTTTGTTTATCTAAGGAGAACACCTCTAGTGAACTATGGACCCTGGTCCAATCTTTACCATTGATATATCTTCCACTGTTACTATTTACTTGCTGCAAACCATCATGACCTTCCACACCATACAGTTAATCCTTTGTTACAGCAATCGGTGAGATTGACAACCTCACTGTTCGTTGGGGAAAAGTCTTGAGTTTGTGTTGTGCAGGTTTCCACGTTACTTGCAACACCTTTGAGACGTTTCCTTCCTCCTACTAGTTCGATAACCTTGCTTTCTTACTGACGGAAGACTTGCTGCTGTGCTGCATCACACCTTGCTCTTAGGGGTTCCTGACGAAGTGCTCCACGTCAACAAGGAGTCATCAACAAGTTTTCTGGCGCTGTTGCCGGGGAGGCTAAGGACGTCTTCACAAGGGGAGTCCTCCTCAACCTTTCTCTTTACTTTGTTTTTAGTTTGCTTAGTTTCTTTTACTTGGTTTTGTTTGCCTCTTTTTATCAAAAACTCCAAAAAAATAGTCTAGTTTGGTTTGCTTTCTCTGATCAAAAACACAAAAAAAATAGTTCCTTCTCTAGCTGTTGTTTTGGCTTGCCCCACTTTTGCCAAAATGAACTCTTCTGATAGCACCAAGTTGTGTGACTTCACTAGCACAAACAACAATGATTTACTTAGCACTCCTATTTCTCCACCTACTCCTGATGCTACCTTTTATGAAATTAAGCCTGCTTTGTTGAATCTCGTGATGAGAGAGCAATTTTCTGGTGCTAGTTCTGGTGATGCTGCTGCCCATCTCAATAGCTTTGTTGAACTTTGTGAGATGCAAAAGTATAAGGATGTATATGGAGATATTATTAAGATCAAGCTATTTCCTTTCTCCTTGAGTGGAAAAGCTAAAGAATGGTTGTTATCCTTGCCTAGAAATAGTATTGATTCTTAGATTAAGCGCAAGTATGCTTTTATTGGAAAGTACTACCCTCCTGCTAAGATTATATCTATGAGAAGTGATATTATGAAATTTAAACAACTTGATAATGAACATGTTGCTCAAGCTTGGGAAAGAATGAAATCTTCGTTT
Organism: Avena atlantica; assembly: GCA_910589765.1. NCBI lineage: Eukaryota > Viridiplantae > Streptophyta > Magnoliopsida > Poales > Poaceae > Avena > Avena atlantica. The sequence goes on from OU342736.1 coordinate 365,133,846, forward strand.
AAGAATTGTCCCACTCATAGACTTGCTGCTTGGATGATTATCCAGACTTTTTATGCAGGTTTGAACTTCTCTTCAAGAAACCTGTTGGATTCAGCTGCTAGAGGTACCTTTATGGGCATCACTTTGGGTGTTGCAACAAAACTCCTTGATAATATGATGGTTAATTACTCTGAATGACACACTGAGAGAGCTCCACATGGTAAGAAGGTAAATTTTGTTGAAGAAACCTCCTCTTTGAGTGATAAGATTGATGTTATTATGGCTATGCTTGTTAATGAGAAAGCTCCTTTAGATCCAAACAATGTTCCCTTAGCCTCTTTGGTTGCTCAAGAAGAGCAAGTTGATGTGAACTTCATTAGAAACAACAATTTCAACAACAATTCCTATAGGAATAATTTTGGTAGCAACAACAATTATAGGCCTTATCCTCCTAATAATGGCAATTCCTATGGAAACTCCTACAACAATGCTAGAAGTGCCCCCTCTGAACTTGAAGTTATGCTCAAAGACTTTATTAGTAAACAAACCGCTTTCAACAAGACTATGGAGGAAAAGCTATTAACTGTTGAGAAAAATATTGCCTCTTTGTCTAAAGCATAGTCCTCCTTGATTAATAAAATGGCTGCTAAACCTGAAACCTTGGAAAGTACCTTTGCTGCTACTCATGCCATACAAGTTACTATTGATGAAAATGTTAGACTATTAGCTCAACTTCATGCTAAGTGGGAAAGGGAAGCTGAAATTGATAGAAACAATAGTGTGTGCACCATCACTAAAATGGATACCACTAAACCACAAGAAGTCCCTATTCCTCCTCCTACAATGCCTAAGACTAATGAGTCTACTACTAGTGATGCTAAGTTTGATTTTGATCTTGATGGTTGCAATATTTCTGAAGTGATTTTGTTCCTGCAAAAGCTTGCTATAAGTCCTGATGCTAGTGATATGCATGTTTCTTTCACCAAACACATTACAGATGTTCTTGTTAAGATTAAGGAAGAGAAGTTAAAACACAAAGCTTCTATTACTAGGAAACTAGAAGATAGTTGGGAACCCATTATTAATATGCAAGTGAATGACTTTGATCTCAAAGCTTCATGTGATCTTGGTTCTAGTATCTCTATTATGCCTAGGAAGATTTATGAAATGCTTGATTTGCCACCTTTATAAGATTGTTATTTGGATGTCCCACTTAATGATAATGCTAAGAAGAAACGCATGGGGAGTATTAATGATGTTCTCATTATGGTTAACAATGCTTATGTCCCTGTTGATTTCTATGTTTTGGATGTTGAATACAATGCTTCTTATCCTATTACTTTGGGAAGAGCTTTTCTTAGAACTGTTGGTGCCATCATTGATATGAAAGAAGGCACCATTAAATATCAATTTCCATTCAAGAAAGGTATTGAACACTTCCCTATGAGGAGAGAGAAGTTTCTTTTTGCTCCTCCTTTGAAACCAAGGTTTGATGTTAATGCTTCCTCATTTTAAAATACTTGATTTCTTGCTTCTTGTGCCTAACTTAAAGGCGTTAAAGAAAAGTACTTGTTGGGAGATAACCCAAGAGTTTCCTTTAGTATTGGAAGTGATTACTTCAGTAATGACATCTACTTATCCTTTTTGTTTGCTTTTTGTGCCAAGAATGACCTCTAATGAGAGGGAAGTAAGATTTAGGGAGTTGCTGTCCCGAAATAGATTTCTGTCCTCCACCATAAAAAAATAGTGAGGAGTCTCCGTAAGTCGGATTGAGCTAAAAATTTACGAATAACTCCCCAAGTATGTTAGCTAACTTTAGTTAGTTCAACACGTTTTTATTTGAGCAACATAAGATTTTTGAAAAAATCGCTTTCTACCTAATGGTATGTTTTGAAAAATTTCTATCATTATTTGCATTTGCTTCTTATTGATTCCTTTTTGGGTTCTTTTTAGGGAAATTGAGGTTTTTGAAGGAGTTGCTACAGTAGCTTGTGTTTTTAGTGAAAATTTTTGCTGTTCTAAAGCTAAACCCAAAGGTCTATTATCTTTTGAATACACTAATGTTGCTAATGAAGATTGTGTGAAGTTTTGTATAAAGGAAAAAATTCAGGTGTAGAGAGTGAATGATGTAATGAGATAAAGAATGGAGAAAACTTAAGCTTGGGGATTCCACACCGCTTTCACCCCAAGAAATATCCAAGAGGTACAAGCGTCAAATCTTGGGGATGCCCAAGGCATCCCCTTCTTCATCAATAAAAAGCTCAGGTCATTCTAGACACTTCGTTTTTATTGTTTCATGCACTATTGTGTTGTTCTTGGAGCGTCATAGTTTTTGTTTGATTTTCTTAGTTTGTTTAGTTTGATTGAATAAAGTAGTTTGGACCCCCATTCTTGTTGTGTTGTTTCAAATAAGTTGATTGGTGTTGGAAAGGAGTAGAAAGTTCTTGCTTGAAAGTGCAAGAGGAGCTTGCATTGACTGTGACTTAGACTTTAGCATGACATGCTAGGTGTTATTTTGACCTTATGCTTAGTTATTATTGCTATAGAATGACTTGTTCCAAACAATTGGGAGTCTTAGTGTGCCTTGAAAGAATCATGGGTTGTTTAGCATACAAAAGCATAGTATTGTGGTATTCTCCTTTGATGCTTTGTTTGGGTTGACTTGGCACATGCTCACACCATGTATGACTATGAACAAGTCACCATAGCCTCTATGATCATTTAGTCCTTGACTTGTAGTACCACTCTATGCTTTGATTAGTAATGTTTTATCGCTCTGCATGATTATGGCCATTATTGCTCTCTTAGTTGGTTGCTCCCAGTCTTTTGCTAGCCTCCACTTGTATGAGTAAGCTCTACTCATGCTTCCAACTCCCAAAAAGCCAAGTTATTACAAAGTGTTCACTATAAATTCCTATGCATTGTGTGTTACACCATTCCAAGTACATTCTTTTTTCAGCTATCTTCCAATTAAAAAGTATTTTATTATGTGAAAACTTAGTGATTTAAGCTCTCACGAACTTGATGGCACACTTTATATTCCTTGCCCCTAATAAACTTGAACCATTGTGTCATATATGTTGTATATGCTTGCAATTATATGTTGTAATTAGCAGAACCATGCTGTCATGGGGAATGTTTTCAACATTGCACTTGTACTTTGTACACAGTTGATATCATGCTCTTTTTTCTATGGATGTTGTAAGTGTGAAATAAAGAGGGATCTTGTAAGTCCATGGATTTATGTATTTTGTGTTAGAGAAACGCCTGGGCCTCTAGCCTAAGCCATGCCTAATCATGGTGGAAACTTGCAGCATCACCATAATGAGCAATCTGTAAAGCATCCTCAATAAAAATCTAGACAAATAGTAAATAAAAAGATCGCTGAGATGCTCATTGTCTACTTGCCTTGTCATTTTGGTTATGGGATAGCTCATGTACCATGTGCAAGGGGTACCCCGTTGGCAGTTCTCTATGATACACATGTACTTACTATGACAAGAACTTACAAGTGACCAAAGTTGAGTAGCATGCGATGCGGCCCTCATATTCAAGGGACATGATATTGCCAACTCATACTTTGTCAAGCATATACTCCATATTTGTTCACTTTAACCTTAATCACTTCAAGATGCTTATGATAGGGGCAATAAGGTATAAAAGCTAACAAGTACCATAATTTTTGGAAGATCTTTTTGAAACTCGAAATCCCTGCTTCCCTTTATGAAGGGCCTTTCTTCCACTATTATATTGAGTCTCCACCTTCTATCCTTTAGGCACCAGTTAAGAGAGCATAGTTGTCATTCTTAGTTCTATGTGTAGTGTCCCAAAACTTATTGATTGATGCATATTGTTGATATTTCTTGTTCTTGTGCTATTTGTATCTAGTCACTCTTATGAACTTTGAAGGTGTCCTATGCATCTATTTGCTACTCCATGAGGGACAAGCTGAATGCCACTATGCTATGTTTTTTGTATGTGAACAAACAAACGTTTTTCAATGCATGTTATTCATGATCTTTGTTTGTAGCCTTTCATGTTGCATGCATAGTTACTTTGTCTTATTGTTAGAACTCCATCTTCCATGCACATGTTTAGAGTTCTTTGATCCCATCTTTCAATGCTTCCAAATGGTTTGATCTTGGTTTTTATGGTGCATGTCACCTCAAAAATTATTCTTTTATCACTTACCTACTCGAGGACGAGCAGGAGTTAAGCTTGGGGATGCTTGATAAGTTGGAAACGTATCTATAATTTTTGATGCTCCATGCTTGTTTACTATCTACTTTGATTTGCTTTGTCCACACATCTAGGTGTTTTTATATGATTTCTGGTACTAACCTATTAACAAGTTGCCACAGTGCTAGTTGCCTATTTTCTTCTGTTTTTGGTTCTAGAAAGGCAGAAAATCAATATTCTTGGAATTGGACAGGACAAAATCCAAAATCAAAATTTTACCGTGGGGAACACGAAGACAGAGTACGAGACGGAGGAGACCCACCAGGGGGGCACACCCCTGGCCGCGCGGGTGGGCCCTCCCTATGCCTGGGGGGGTGCAGTCGTTCATGATCATCTCTAGATCTTGTGAGCTCCGTTCATGATCAAGATCGAATCTATTTGTAATCATGCATGTTGTGTTTGTTGTGATCCGATGGATATTGAGATTACCATGTCAGATTGATTAATGGTTTTGTCTTATTGATTCTATCATGTATGTGTTGTTTGTGATCTTGCATGCTCTCCGTTGTTAGTAGCTATCTTGGCCAAGTAGTTGGTAGTGACTCCAAGAGGGGGTATTTATGCTCAATAGTGGTTCATGCCTCTACTTAATCAAGGGAAGTGACAGAAATCTCTACGGTTGTAGATGTGTTTTTGCCACTAGGGAGAAAACAACGGTCCCTTGTTCATGGAACAATTGGATTGTTTACCTTACACACTTTCCTTAAAGCAGTTGCTTGTTGCTTGCAACTTAATACTGGAGGGGGTTTGGATGATAACCCGAAGGTGGACTTCTAGTCGTAGATGCAGTTGGATGGCGGTCTATGTATATTGTGGTATTTCCCAATCAAATCTCATAGGGTCTTTTTGTCTAGTATTGCATTGTTATGTCTTGCTCAGTCCTCTCAATTGCCCTGTTGTAATTTGTTTACTCAGCATGCCATGTTTGTTTATCTAAGGAGAACACCTCTAGTGAACTATGGACCCTGGTCCAATCTTTACCATTGATACATTTTCCACTATTACTATTTACTTGCTGCAAACCATCATCACCTTCCACACCATACAGTTAATCCTTTGTTACAAGAACCGGTGAGATTGACAATCTAACTGTTCGTTGGGGCAAAGTCTTGAGTTTGTGTTGTGCAGGTTTCCACGTTGCTTGCAACACCTTTGAGAAGTTTCCTTCCTCCTACTGGTTCGATAACCTTGATTTCTTACTGAGGGAAGACTTGCTGATGTGCTGCATCACACCTTGCTCTTGGGGTTTCCCGATGAAGTGCTCCACGTCAACAAGGAGCCATCAACGATTCACCCTGGCGCAAGCTCGTCGTCACATACGACAAAGCCTAACGTAACCTTCTTTAAGGGCATCTCCTAGTTTGAGTTTACTTTAGTTTAATGTACTAGTTCAAGCCAAAATTTAATGACACACCAAAACAAACTCTTGGAATGGAGTTTATTTTAAGAGCAAATAGAGTAATCTTGTTTCAATTCACGGTGGACGCATAAAAAGAAAACAAAATTTTATTATGTTTGAGTTTATTTTAGTGTGAAGCAAATCAAGTATGAAACTGAATTTAATTGAGTTAAAATGGAGTTTAGTTAAGTGTAATGGTGATGGAAACATAAAAAAGAATACAAGAACAAACGTTGCCAGGCCTACAGGGAGCTGATTATCACATGATTTAATCATGAAATTAGATCTATAAAAAAATCTAGAGCTTACACACCATCTATCAAGATAGATAGACGGTGTTTCATGTCTTGGTTGAATGTCTTCTTCATTTTCAGGTTTATAAACTCCTAAAATGCTCCGTACACTGCCAAGGTGGGACTAAACATCGAGAGAGAACATGTAGGTTTACAGCTAGAGAGAAGATATTTTGTTTTCGGCTGGCCCATCAAGGATATCACTCTCAGGTTCCCACTTGTCAACGGCGGAACATGCAAAGAGGTTTACTCGACGAAAGTGCTATGTGTGGGTATTCACGGGAATGGTAGAGAGCGAGAAGTGAATTTTTTTTGGGATGTTTAACTAAGTAATATAAGCCTTACTGAACACAGAAATAGTTATCCCAAATTTCTATTATAGGCTCAAAAGGGCCAAAGCAATCCATGATTCGACCACTGTATTATGATGAATAGAATGACCACTTGTAGGTAAGAAGGCTCCTAGAAGAGGATTTGTATGCATTCATTTGATTATTCAATTGTTTGGATGTAATTAATACCAAAATAATTTGACAACAATTGTGTTATGCAACTAAATGGAAGATTCTTTGATTTAACTCCGCTTTAAAGATTGAATGCGTCTAGATAAGGATGTGGATGCAATAACATGGAAGTGTTTAATGTATATGAATAGGGAAATACATATATAGAAATAAATAAATACATTAATTGGTATTTCCAAAAAAATGATCGGAGCGTATTCACACATGATATTTGGCTAATACTTAAATATCTGTAAACTAGAATGCTTATAAATATTTATGTTAATACATACCAAATATTTATAGGATATGTGTCTACTCTAATAGTAATAACCGGATATAATTTTCGAATCAAAATATACATGTGGTATTCTATTCACATCTTCTATATAAGGGGGATGCGGAGGGGGTAGATCTCCTCGTATCTTACACTGCTATGTCGTTAGCCAATGGTGCTCATAAATCTCTATCTTTTTTATAGATCCTTGTTCTACCTACTTGTTGTAATAAGTTTCTTTCAAGTTACCCTGGTGAGTATGCCTAGGAGGGAGAAGTGGTCGGGTATAGTTCACATCAATAACGACAAAGAGCGTGACATCACTTTCTACAGGCGACGTGGTGGCTTATACAAAGGTGTCGCTGACCTCTCTATCTTCACCGGAGCCAGGGTTGTTGTCGTTCCTCAGGAGGAAAATGGAAATATACACTCATTCGATACGCCATCAGCAAAGCCCATCATTGATGATCTCTTATCAGGAACAACTCCATCTGTCAACAAGGCACAAGCAGCCGAGATTGCACGGCTACAAAGGCAAGTTGCTCAGTTGGACATGGAAAAATTAATAGAGGATAAGAGAAGTCAAATATCCATCCAACATATGAAGAAGATCCAAGATGAGAACCCAGGTATGGCACCGAACCTTGTCTTCTTGAAAGAAGAAGATCTTGGTATGGAAGATCTTTACAAACTCTTCAATGACCTATCACATGCCCAAGAGGCCATTCAAAGTTGGTTCCATCCATTGCATCATCGCCAGGAAAACAATATTGGTGGCCAAAGCATGAAAACAAACATGCTACCACTAGCAGGCCTATCATATGGTACCATGCAAACTACTCCCTTGTGGCAAAAATCGGTGTGGTCTCACCATTCTCCACTATTATGGTACCACCAATTCTCCATAATGCACCATCATCTTCGGTGCCACCACTAACTTCCCTATTCCAACCAATTCCAGATCTAATACATGAGCAACCTCCACCACAAGATCTACACCTTCAAAAATACCCAAGTCCTTGCAACGCGGTGCAACCACCGTAGAACTACGCGGGTCCTAACATAACGTTCAAGCATAATTTAGAGGACTCTATTGTTAGACAACTATACTATCAATTATTTTTGCCATATATGGTTTTTTTGGCTATCATACATGGGGATTTCTTCTATCAGATAATGTATATCACAGTGGAAGTATGGATGCTTACTTGGGCTATAATGGTACCAATGTATCCCAATATTCAACTAAAATTGATGGATGGTTTAGTGAAAAGCTAGATGCTAGCTAGTTTGTTGTTCCATTAAGTGTTATATCGAGTGGAAAGCTAGCTATTTCCATTAAGTAATTTAGCCTTTTTGAGGCAACAATAATTCATGTTTCATGATTTAGGTCTTGTTCCACGAAGATTTTTCCATATGTACGACCATTACATATGTATTGATGTGTTTCCATTATAAAAAAGTCAAAAATAAAGTATTGCTGAAACATTGCATTACGAGGATGAAGCTAGATGAGCATGGATTTAATGCCCCTTTATGATATTGTGAGCCAAGAATTATTAAGTATACATAATACATGAGTTGTGCTTGACAGAATAATGGAAAAAAATAGTCCAAACTTTCTCTCCAGGGATGAGATTTAATTACTTCTTTCGATGACACAAGACTACCAACAATATTCACTATCCTTTAAGACGTTCATCGAACTAAAGTAGTTTTTCCGAGCAGATGCAAACATGTATTTCCATTAAACTAGAAAGACAATATAAATCTGAAAGCATGAACTCACCTAAATACATTAACATAATGCATGCTTATCAACATAGAAAAGCACCGACAAATCTTGATCTTGATGAATATATTGTGAAGTGACTTATGTTTTAGCGCATGTCAGTTTCATATGAGCATGTGCTTGACGTGGTAGACGATTCACCCTGGCGCAAGCTCGTCGTCACATACGACTCAGCCTGACGTAACGTTTCTTAAGGCCATCTCCTAGTTTGAGTATAGTTTAGTTTAATGTACTAGTTCAAGCCAAAATTTAATGACACACCAAAACAAACTCTTGGAATAGAGTTTATTTTAAGAGAAAATAGAGTAATCTTGTTTCAATTCACGGTGGACGCATAAAAAAGAAAAGAAAATTTTATTATGTTTGAGTTTATTTTAGCGTGTAGCAAATGAAGTATGAAACTGGGTTTAATTAAGTTAAAATGGAGTTTAGTTAAGTGTAATTGTGATGGAAACATAAAAAGGGAATACAAGAACAAAAGGTTTCCAGGGCCTACAGGGAGCCGATTATCACATGATTTAATCATCAAATTAGATCTATAAAAAAATCTAGAGCTTACACACCATCTATCAAGATAGATAGATGGTGTTTCATGTCTTGGTTGAATGTCTTCTTCATTTTCAGGTTTATAAACTGCTAAAATGATTCGTACACTGTCTAGGTGGTACTAAATGGTTCCTAGCACTGCCTGTGTTATGCAACTGAATGGCAGATTCTTTGATTTAACTCCTCTTTAAAGATTGAATATGTCTAGATAAGGATGTGGATGCAATAACATGGAAGTGTTTAATGTATATGAATAGGGAAATACATATATACAAATAAATAAATACATTAATTGGTATTTCCCAAAAATGATCGAAGCATATTCACACATGATATTTGGCTAATACTTAAATATCTATAAACTAGAATGCTTATAAATATTTATGTTAATACGTACCAAATATTTATAGGATATGTGTCTACTCTAATAGTAATAAACGAATATAATTTTCTAATCAAATTTACATGTGGTATTCTATTCACATCTTCTATATAAGGGGGATGCAGAGGGGGTAGATCTCCTCGTATCTTACACTGTTATGTCATTAGCCAATGGTGCTCATAAATCTCTATCTTTTTTATAGATCCTTGTTCTACCTACTTGTTGTAATAAGTTTCTTTCAAGTTACCCTGGTGAGTATGCCTAGGAGGGAGAGGTGGTCGTATATAGTTCACATCAATAACGACAAAGAGCGTGACATCACTTCTACAAGCAACGTGGTGGCTTATACAAAGGTGTCGCTGACCTCTCTATCCTCACCGGAGCCAGGGTTGTTGTCGTCCCTCAGAAGGAAAATGGAAATATACACTCGTTCGGTACGCCATCATCCAAGCCCATCGTTGAAGCTCTCTTATCGGGAACAACTCCATCTGTCAACAAGGCAAAAGCAGCCAAGTTTGCACGGCTACAAAGGGAAGTTGCTTAGTTGCACATGGAGAAAATAAATAGAGGATAAGATAAGTCAAATATCCATCCAACATATGAAGAAGATCCAAGATGAGAACCCAGGTATGGCACCGAACCTTGTCTTCTTGAAAGAAGAAGATCTTGGTATGGAATATCTTTACAAACTCTTCAATGACCTTTCATAGGTCCAAGAGGACATTCAAAGTTTGTTGCCTCCATTGCATCATGGCCAGGAACACAAGATTGGTGGCCAAAGCATCAAAACAAACATGCTACCACTATAAGGCCTATCATATGGTACCATGCAAACTACTCCCTCGTGGCAAAAATCGGTGTGGTTTTACCAGCCTCCACAAAAACAATTGATTTTGGTTCCACTACCATCACCACAGAATCAATCTTTGGAACCACTTAATACTATTATGGTACCACAAATTCTTCATAATGCACCGTCATATTCAGCTCTACCATTGACTTCCCTATTCCAGCCGATTCCAGATCTAATACATGAGCAACCTACACCACAAGATCTACACCTTCAAAAATACCCAAGTCCTTGCAACACAGGGCAACCGCTGCAGAACTATGTGTGTCCTAACATACCATTCAAGCACAATTTAGAGGACTCTACATTCTTGGCAAACTCTAGTGTCAATTATTTTTTCATCGATGGCATTTTTGGCTATGATACATGGGGATATCTTATATTAGATAATGTATATAGCATTGGATTACTAGATATGGATGCTTACTTGGTATATAATGGTACCAATGTATGCCAATCTTCAACCAAACTTGATGGATGGTTTAGTGAAAATCTATTTGCTAGCTTTCTCTTCCATTAAGTGCTATATCGAGTGGAAAGCTAACTATTTCCATTAGGTTATTCAGCCTTTTTGAGGCAACAATAATTCATGCCTGATGATTTAGGTATTTTTCCATGAAGATTTTTTCATATGTATGACCATTACATATGTATTGATGTGTTTCCATTATGAAAAATAGTAAAAAATAAAGTATTGTTGAAATATGTCATTGCAAGGATGAAGCTAGATGAGCATCGATTTAATACCCCATTTATGATATTGGGAGCCAAGAATCGGCGTGGTCTCACCATCCTCTTCAACAACAATTGATTTTGGTTCCACTACCATCGCCACCGGATCAATCTTTGGAACCACTTAATACTATTATGGTACCACCAATTCTCCATAATGCACCATCATCTTTGGCGCCATCACTGACTTCCATGTTCCAACCAATTCCAGATCTAATACATGAGCAACCTCCACCACAAGATCTAAACCTTCAAAAATACCCAAGTCCTTGCAACTCGGTGCAACCACCACAGAACTACACGGGTCCTAACATAACGTTCAAGCACAATTTAGAGGACTCTATTGTTGGTAAACTCTACTATCAATAATTTTTGCCATATATGGCATTTTTGTCTATCATACATGGGGATATCTTCTATCAGATAATGTATATCACAGTGGAAGTATGGATGCTTACTTGGGCTATAATGGTACCAATGTATCCCAATCTTCAACCAAAATTGATGGATGGTTTAGGGAAAATCTAGATGCTAGCTAGTTTGTTGTTCCATTAAGTGTTATATCGAGTGGAAAGCTAGCTATTTTCATTAAGTAATTCAGCCTTTTTGAGGCAACAATAATTCATGTTTCGTGATTTAGGTCTTGTTCCATGAAGATTTTTCCATATGTATGACCATTACATAAGTATTAATGTGTTTCCATTATAAAAAAAGTCAAAAATAAAGTATTGTTGAAACATTGCATTACGAGGATGAATCTAGATGAGCATGGATTTAATGCCTCCTTTATGATATTGTGAGCCAATAATTATTAAGTATACATAATACATGAGTTGTGCTTGACAGAATAGTGGAAAAAATAGTACAAACTTTCTCTGCAGGGATGAGATTTAATTACTTCTTTCGATGACACAAGACTACCAACAATATTCACTATCCATTAAGACGTTCATCAAACTAAAACAGTTTTCCTGAGCAGATGCCAACATGTATTTCCATTAAACTATAAAGACAATATAAATCTGAAAGCATGAACTCACCTAAATGCATTAACATAATGCATGCTTATCAACACAGAAAAGCACCGAATCTTGCTCTTGATGAATATATTGTGAAGTGACTTATGTTTTAGCGCATGGCATTAACTCTGATTGTTAATGATAATTATATAATACAAGCATATAATTCATAAATTAAAGATCATGATAAATTGGGTCCACTTTGTTGCTCTTTTCCAAAACCAATCTTACATAGTGGTTGTGTTATCTAAATACAACGTCTTTGCAATTTTCTCAAAACCATCATTCCTAGTAGCCACTATAGCTGAGGAGGGGACAAGGAATATTGCATTCCATAGAACCTTTGGTATAGAGGAGACCGTGGCGTGGAGTGATATTAGGGGTAGTCTCCTCCTCTCCCTCTCAGACTCGGTGGATAGTGTATCTAGGCACTTGACCTCTTCAGGGGCATTATCGGTTAGTTCTGTACAAGAACCATAGGAAAGTGCCACTGCACGTGAAGGCTAAGATCTTTGTGTGGAAGATGCTACATCATCACCCACCTTTCGTGTTAGAAGTGGCGAGGATACATGGAATGGGAATGGATTGTGTCCACTATGTGGGATCCTGAGTCACGGACCAACATATTGTTCACATATCCTATGGTCCCCATTTCTTTGGAACTCTCTACGAGAAGCCTTGGGTCCTGATTGGTAGGTCCAAGAACTTAGTGAGGTGTCACTTCTGGTTGGTATTTATATAGTTTGAAGAGTTACCTTAATAGCCTTGTGTCCTGATATAGTTTGAAGACTATAAACTAAAAGGCTTGTTCTTTCTAGTGGGTCAAGTTGAGCCACTACCACTAAATAATTGCAGAGAGAATAATTGAGTGTTGCAATAGTGAAAGGACCATTTCCAGAAAACTTTAGCATGAAAATATAATAACATGATTTTAAAAACATACTAGTGCTTACTAATATCCAATTAAATTGTTACAAGTACGTGATATGACATTGGTATACACATTATTACATATGAATCGCCTTATGAAAAATTGCATGCAGTCCAATTACTAGTGCCATGACAGGTAAACAAATAATAACCTAAAAATTATTCAAACTAGACTTATCTCTGCGCCCCCCCCCCCCCCCTCCCCGGTGCACGGCTATGAGGAAATTCATTTTTAGATGAAATTTACTTCAAAAAAGCGTACCTATTGTATCATGGGTTTCTTATGCGCCCACAATCTATTCACACACCATTACATCGTACGCGTATCTTGGGAAGCACGTCGGTTACAATGCAAGTTGGCGTGGATGTCATGTCGATAGCTTTCTGACGGGTAATGCAATTTGCATGTCGATACGAGTCGATATGTTCTTCATCTCTTGGTTGGTTTTCGTACTTACGTCGTGCGAATAATTACTGGGATTGACACATAACGCGAGAAATCCCGAACTTGACACCTAGCGCCTCGCTGGACACTCTCAGGCCTATAGCCATCAAGGTCAGATTCGCACGTCGTAGCATATGGCCATCAAGACCCTTTCATTGCACACGTTTTATCAAGAACAACCGTCTAAAGTGTATTAATTACAATTTACATATTTGATTGTTGCTTTTCCTGAGTGCCATCTCAGATGGTTTTTGATATTTTGGTTGTGTGTATTGTTTTCTGGTATATTTTACTTAATATATCCCACGGTTGTATGATTTCATTCAGAATTTCACCCTCGCCTATGTAATATTGATAAACGCCAAGTGTCACTCGAAATGCTAACGCTCATAATGGTTGTGCCGTTTACCCTCTCCTATAAAATATTGATAACTCACAAGTGCATGGGATAATTGGAGAACCTCTCAATGTGAAGTAATGGGTATCGAATTGAAGGAGCAAGAAGGTAAAAACATATATTCTCTCCAACTGAAGTGACATAATTCCAGTTTTCTATGCACTAAATAAATTAAGAAAATAACAGGAGTTGATTAATGATTGAGAGTAAAATGAAACAAAATAGAAAATGTAAGAAAACTCGCGAATGGAACAATCCTATATATGCAAGTGGACAAGTAATTTATATGGTAACATGTCCTAGAACATGCAGTTGATGTCTACGCACACTTTTATTCTTATAGACAGTGTTGGGCCTCCAAGTGTAGAGGTTTGTAGAACAACAGCAAGTTTCCCTAAAGTGGATTACCCAAGGTTTATCGAATTTAGGGAGTAAGTGGTCAAAGGTATCCCTCTCAAGAAACCCTTCAATCAAGATACAAGAAATCTCTTGTATCCTCAACACACCCAATACACTTGTTAGGTGTATATGTGCACTAGTTTGGCGATGAGATAGTGAAATACAAGTAATATAGATGACTATAAGACAACGGTACCAGAAAAGAGCTTGACGGGGAGGAAGAGACTAAAGGCAATCTGAAATAAAGATGGAAGCAAGCAAACATGTAGCAGGACTAGTTGTAAACGGTGTATCAATGCTTAGCAACAAGGCCTAGGGATCATACTTTCACTAGTGGACACTCTCATATAAATATATTCTATTGATTACTCTACTCTGAACTACTCTCCTGTTGGAAAACTCTAATCCACGGTAGGGCTACAAAAGCACTCCTTAAAGTTCGCATTCCCCATCTAGATAACCCCACAGTATCACCTTGAGCACTAGATGGTTCCAACAAACACCACAATTTCATAGAGACAACCAACTCAAAATATAACTCATGATAAGTATTTATGTAATATTTAGCCTAAGTGTCACACGGTGTGCACACTGTCACCTTCACACATGTGGGGATAGCCGGAGATTAATTAAAACACTTGAGTATCAGAGTAGATCTATTTGATTACAAATCTCATGATCACAATAAGACCACGCATAGAGAGAGATGAACACATAGATACCGGTAGAGCCCTTAGCCTCGAGGGTGAAATACTCCCTCCTCATCATGGGAGTTAGCAACGACGATGGAGATGGCGGTGGAGATCGATGGAGATGGCTCCGGGGGCATTTCCCTGTCCCGGCAGGGTACCGGAACAGAGACTTCTATCCCCTGAATCTCCTCTTCGGTGGCGGCGGCGTTGTGGACCTTTTCGTGGATTTCTGCACCAGTTAGGGTTTACGTCTCAGGGAGACGTATAAGTAGGCGAAAGGGCAAGGTCGGTGGAGGGCCAGGGGGGCCACACCATGTGGTCGCGCGGCCAGGGGCCCGCGCCACCGTATGGTGTGGCCGTCCTGGTGCCCTCCTTCATCTCTCCTTAGGGCTTCGTGTCGTGTCGGGTAAAATATCGACTTTGGCTTTTGTCCTGTCCAATTCCGAGAATATTTCTTTCCTGGCTTTTCTGAAACGAAAAACAGCAAAAAACAGGCAATTGGCACTGCAACATCTTGTCAATAGGTTAGTTCCAGAAAATGTATAAAAATACCTCAAAGTGTAGAAAAACATAACAAAGTTAATACAAAACAAGCATGAAGCATCAAAAATTATAGATACGTTTACGAGGTATCATCAGTTGATAAAGGAAGTACCATATGTGTGCTATGTCAAATAACATGCCATTACTGTCACATTTGCCACAATTACTTGTTCTCCTTGTACACCTAGATATGTGTATACAAAAAGATGTTGGTGCTATTTAGGTGACTTAGCGGTAATGTTTCAATCACTCGGCTAAACCCTCCAATACCATACACATTTATATACATCATACTCCTTTATCTAAAAAACACACACTCAAGACTAAAGCATAGGTTCATTCTTGTGTGTACCCCGCACCCCGCTCATCTATCTACATTCGGGCGCTATCAAACACCTCGTGACATGAGCAAACAACGAATTACCATGATAACCTCATGATGTATAATATTCAAACCATTGCATTACACATAATAAATCTGTTTCTAGAGCATAACAAGCTATAAATTTCAAACACAATGGTAAATGAGTAATATGAACCATCTCATGCCACAATATCCACCATGGAATTGCATCTATAAATTTGTATTACAATAATTTGTAATGTGTCTTCAAAAGTTTCTCACGCTCATAAGTGTTGTAGTCTATAACAACTTAGTTCAGTTAAAATAATGATGATGTCTTATAATAACATACTTTGATAACAAATGGTATGAATGTATGATCTCAAGAGTTTGCTGGAGTTTTTAATAAAATAGATTTATAATAAATTATATTTTCTTAAACAAATTTAACTTAGGGAATGTACTTTATATAGATACTCTTTTTAAATCATTAAATATTTATTTGTAATTACTTTATAAGAAAATAGGTAGTTGCTTACAATTCATTTTTTAGATTTTTTATTATTCCAACTAGCCTTCTCTCTACGCCCACAGGGCATGACTAGCACGGAATCCGCATGATGAGAAAATGTTCTGATGTCAAAACATCGTAAGAGCATCTCCACCAGACGCGCTATACTAGCGCTGTGCTAAAAACACGCAGAAATATTGTGCACACTTGTGCGCTACCCAGCAGGCGCGGGAAACTTTGCGCACTCTGTATAGTTTGTTGCACGCGCCCTTCTGCGCTATCCTGCGCACCAATTATGTTGCGCGCGTTGGAACACGCGCTATAAAGCCAAGCGCGCGCGTGTCCAACCGCCTGAAAGTTTCAGCGTGCACTCACACTCCATCGACAACCCACTTTCGCCGCCCCGAGCATACTGCCACCGCCCCTTTTCCTCCCTCTCCTCCCCCTTCCGTCCCTACGCTGTAGTCCGCCGTCGGCATGCCGACTCGCCGCCGCGGTTCATCGGGGTTCTAGGGCGTGCTCACGCAGGAGAATGGCGTGTTCTACTGATGGCGCCTGGAAGCGCTTTGTCGAGAAATCCTAAGAGCAAGGTATGATGCAGCACAACAGCAAGTCTTTCCTCAGTAAGAAACCGAGGTTATCGGACCAGTAGGAGGAAAAAAAAATCTCAAAGGTGTTGCAAGCAACGTGGAAACCTGCACAACACAAACTCAAGACTTTACCCTAACTAACAGTGAGATTATCAATCTCACCGGTTGCTGTAATGAAGGATTAATTATATGGTGTGAAAGGTGATGATGGTTTGCAGCAAGTAAACAGTAACAGTGAAAGATGTATCAATGGTAAAGATTGGACCGGTGTCCATAGTTCACTAGAGGTGTTCTCCTTAGATAAAAAACATGGCATGCTGGGTAAATAAATTACAGTAGGACAATTGACAGGACTGAGCAAGGCATAACAATGCAATACTAGACATAAAGATCTTATGAGATTCGATTGAGCAATACAACAAGATACATAGACCGCCATCCAACTGCATCTATGACTAGAAGTCCACCTTTGGGTTATCATCCAAACCCCCTCCAGTATTAAGTTGCAAGCAACAGACAACTGCTTTAAGTAAAGTGTGTAAGGTAAACAATCCACTTGTTCCATGAACAAGAGACCGTTGTTTTACCCTAGTGCAACATCACATCTACAACCTTAGAGATTTCTGTCACTCCCTTGATTAAATAGAGGCATGGACCCACTATCGAGCATAAATACCCCCTCTTGGAGTCACTAGCAACTACTTTGCCAAGATAGCTACTAACAACGGAGAGCATGCAAGATCACAAACAACACATACATGATAGAATCAATAAGACAAAACCATTAATCAATGTGACATATTAATCTCAATATCCATCGGATCCCCGCAAACATAACATGCATGATTACAAATAGATTCGATCTTGATCATGGACGGAGCTCACAAGATCTAGACATGAAAGCACAAGGAGGAGATACAACCATCTATCTACTACATGGACCCGTAGTCCAAGGTGGAACTACTCACGCTTCATACCAGAGGCTGCCATGATGAAGAAGAAGGCCTCCGGGACGATCTCCCCTCCGGCAGGGTGCCGGGAAGAGCTTCAGATCCCCCCCCCCCGATCTAGGGACGATGGTGGCGGGCGGCTACAGACGTTTCATAGGATATTTATCGGTGCTTAGGGTTTAGGCATAGGGGGCTTATTATAGGCGAAGAGGCGAGGCAGGCGGCCACACCCTACCCAGGCGCGGACCCACCCTAGGCCATGCCTGGGGGTATAGCCGCCCTGTGGCGCCCCTCCGTCTCTCCTCTGGACTCTGTGTTCTCCTCGATGAAATATTGACTTTGGCTTTTGTCCCGTCCAATTCCGAGAATATTTCCTTACTAGCTTTTCTGGAACCAAAAACAGCACAAAACAGGCAACTGGCACTGTGCCAACTTGTTAATAGGTTAGTACCAGAAAACATATGAAAAGCACCTCAAAGTGTAGACAAAACAAAGCAAAGTAGATACTAAACAATCATGGAACATCAAAAATTATAGATACATTTTCGATGTTTCATCTACGCCGAGTAGCGCGTCGCCGGGTTTCGCCTCACGCTCGGCACGTACGATACCGCACACGAGGCCGCACGCGCCTACGACATTGCTGCGTGGCGTCTCGGTCGCCCGCGGGCCTCGATGAATTTCGACGGCGTCAACTTTCTTGAGGAGGCGGAGTTTGTCGCGCCCGCGCCACGCCTTGTGACCGAGGAGGACTGTCGTCGTCACCGCCAGGCACAACGGCGGCGCGCCATCGACGAGATTCACGAGCGCACCATATCCATGTGGAAGTACGAGTTCCCACAGGACGTCCACGCGGAACAGGAGTTCTACTCCGCGAAGAGGGCCGAGAGGAGGACGAAGAGGGCAGAACACCGTCAGAAAAAGGGCTTCATCAAAGCCCAGCTGGAGGGCCCGTCAATGATCGATGACAACGATTAGAGGTGGGATGACCTCTGGACTAAGTCTGACGATTATCATAAGTTGATTTCCCCACTGAGTTGATCAATGGTCAATATCTTTTTTGAAAAAAATTGCATGTTTCTAATTTGATTTTTTTCTTCGTGAAAGCATTTCATACATATTAATCTGACTTGTCGCCGTTTATAGCCAAGTAAGTTTTCATAGATTGTGGTATAGGTCATCGGTTTTAATTATCCATATTATCTCAAGTAACACTTTTGCTTCGGTCCCCCCCCCCTCTCCCTCCTTTCTTTCAAACATTGACAAATAAAAACTCGATACCGATTGGTTAGAGGACCGTACGAACCCATCCGAAATCCGTATGGTCCTCTTAGACGTATACTAACCATATATGTATACTCATGTGTCTGCGGAAGGTGAAAATCGAAAGTTATATAACAGCAACAAAAAAATTAAAATATGACATGCAAAGACGTAGATCGCGATAATAGGAGGTGGGATCAGCCGACCGAAACATGGATTATACCCAGTCCGGCCGGGTACACATATACGGAAATATAGATGGCCTTGATATGGGTTTCGACGTGTCAAAAAAAATAAAATGGCCCATGCATCTTAAGTTTAGGGGGGGGGGGGGGGGGGCGAAGCACACCTCCTCAAGTAATACCTTTTCTTCCAACCATGTAATCAACCGAAACATTGTACCAAATTAAATGTGTATTTTTTCATCATGATATGACAATTAAACATCTTTTTCAATGTAATTTCGCAAGATCTATTTGGTCAGTTACCCAAATAGCTTCAGGCTTGTATTCACCGCGTAGCATTGCTAATATTTTTGAAAATTTGTTACATATGATAGATCACATGTACAAAACACTTATTAGCTCAGAGTGGTTGCCATTATATGGTTATTATGAGCATACAGAAATGATAAAGTGTTTAACGATAAAAAATTATTCTCTCTTGCAGGTTACCAATGTATCAGTACCCTACGGTCATGGTCTTCCCTATATCACGAGGAATTTTACGAACTACTTACAGAGATGTGTACACAACTAGAGGATACGGCGCGAGACTTATTTACCGGTCATGAATGACAGCATAATCTTCGGATCGTCCCTTCATCCTAGGCGTTTTTATAATTCCTCAATGTGATATGTAATTCGTATGTTTTATTTTTATGATACTCTAGACTTTTATTGGCTGTGTGCATCTTGCAATGCAGAGAGACAAGGTGTAATACTTAAAAAATTTAAGTAATAAAAGCGTCCTTTATCGAAAACCCGAAAATCGTACTGTATAGACATACTGTTACACTGAGAAACAAATACCAGCGTAATTTCATTACTGTTTGTATTGCATAATTTTTTAACCAAACACCTTCATCAAAATTTCACCCTCCAAGTTGAGGGGTTGTCAACTACTCTTTTGCAACGTTCACTTGAAAGTAGTTAGAAGATCAACTAATCGTCATAATAAACACCGAAAGCATGTTCGCTAACAAAATTGCATATTACGACGTACGTATGATAACATATTAATAAATAATGGTTTAATCAGCTGGCCATTGTAACCAACTAGTACTATGGAATTTACGAATGATATAACTCAATTAGCAGCTACTGATTGCTCTTGCTACTCTTAACCTGACCTTTGGTATCTGGTTCCTCTATCGGGATATCCACATCGTCTTGCATATCTGCCAAGAGCTCTTCTATCGTGCACCTGAAGTTATCCCCGTTCATAAGCATCCGAAGGTCGTCGTCGTCGGGTATGGGGAGCAGGCAGGGGCTCGCCGCCGTCTGCTCCTGCTGCTGCTCGTACCACACCTGGAACTCGTCATCCAGGTAGTCTCCAGCAGCCGGCGCTGACAAGGGTGAAGACGGGAACATCGTCAGCGGCTGCTCACTCGAGTCTGCAGGCTCTGGATGCTGCTGCGACGTTAGCAGGTCATCATGCGCAACGGCTGCTGGCTCTGACGCCGTTGACGGTGCCAGCGGAAGAGGCAGCGTGAGCGCATTGTCCCAATCCGCAAGATCCATGTGGTTGACGGCCTGCTGCTGTGGCGACATAGGGGTGGCGGTTGCCTGCAGAGAGAGCGCCTGCTGCTTCGGTGATGTCGGTGAGTAATTCACGGTGGTTGCCGGCAGCGAGGGCGACATCAGCAGTGACATCAAAGGCCCAGGCGGCGAACCTGCGTGCACCTGCCCCAGCGGGTTCGCAGCCATCGGCGTCTCCCAGCTGCTTGGCCCCGGTGCCGACGCCGCGGCACCGAACGCGTCCTGGTGGTAGTAGCCATGTGGTTGCCAGACTCTGGCTTGCGCCCATGCCTGCGATGTCGAGGCCGTGGACATCCCTCCGGACGTCGGATCCGGTGATGGCAGTTCCTCCCACTTCGGAGTACCGTTGGATAATGCATCAACGTCCTCGCCTGCCTCCTTGTTCTTCTTCTTGTAGAGGTGGTACAGGGCCAAGTCCGCAACCTGCAAGACAGGCGGAAACACAACCCTACTATCACATCTTTTTCAACGGGAGAAGACATGAGGGCATTCACATATTTTATAAATATATAAATGCAGTTTCAAGAACCAATAATCTACTGTGACACAATGTAAGGGTCTCTTTTTGGCTCAAACAAATCTAATAATAGGAACGTTGAGAGATTCTATTCAATATGAATTTTTTATTTATTTTAATACTAGTTTGTCTCGATAGGATTGCAAACCAAATGAATTTTCCAGTAGTCTACTTCACATGCAATTCAAAAGTTATACTATACTATGGGTCACATGATGAATGAAATTGAGGGCTCTGCTCCTCCTATACTCGAATAAACATCGTAAAGATACTCATGTAATTCTGCATGGAAAATCTAATTGGGTTGCCAATTAAAACTCAAAAGGATTTAAGTGTAAACAACATGCACGATCCATCAAGATTTTCAGACGATCGACATTTGTAGGACCTTCAATACTACCACATATACGATTAAGAATCACACACACACAATCTACACCTATCATACCAAAAAGATCAGGCTTAATTTACAGTGGAAGAAATAAAAAAATATAGAAAAATGTGAATAGTAACACTACGGGAAACGATTATTTTCCGTGTGGCAAATCCACACGGCAACATAGGAATTGGCTACTATTCACAATAATTTTTATTTCTTTAAGTGTCAATCGATTTTGAATTTTATATTTTATTTTGAGCCACATTGTACATAATGTTACATTAATGTTGTATAAGATTGGAAACTTCCACTGTTTTTGGTAATCAAATATAACAGTGGCAGCATCGTAGAATAAAATCGATCTTGCAGCACCACATACTCTTTCAACTTTGAGTAGAAATATGTAGAAACAGTTAGATTGATAACGCAAAAATAACAATATTAGATTTCTCATGAAAAAAATATATACCTATAGAAGTAATGGTCAATGTACATATGGTAGGAAATTCGTATCACATGCTTGTGATAAGCATGTATCTACACGCGAAAACATGTCCAGATACGTGTATATCTAGAAAAAATCTGTGACGGGTATTCGGGACGAACGGAATATATATTCATGAAAGCAGATCAAGTCTGTGTTAATGCATGTGAGTTTTTAACGTACGCCCATGTTGATACATGTCTATCTCTGAACCCAATTGCGTCTCTTTTTACCGTCCAGGCAAAAAAAGAACACTCTGACCCTCGCAACGCTTTTATTTTCACCAACACATGTACAAAATCTCCCTCGGACTATACTTTTCCTGATGAGAAAGTTCTAAATTTTAATTGCCACTTACAGAAGAAACATATATAGTGGCTTAACTTGCTTGCCTTTTCTTCCAAAAGTAAGTAAACCGTGGGAACCATATTAATAGTTAGCCACTTGTGATGACTTAGACTTCTCAACAAAGAAAAAAAAACTTGTGATGACTTATTTTGATATTGTGATTGTGTGTACTCTTTGGTTTCTCAAAAGAAAAAACTGGCTGTTAAAATCAAAAGCTGAATCAGAATAGGTAATTTAACTAAGTATATTTTGTGTTCTTTTCTTTTTCTTTTTTTTTCTTTGTTGTTTTCTTTAGACATTGTGATGTCTGGTCCAGCAACGATTTCAATCGTGGTGGTGTGTGCCTGTTTCGAGGAACGGCTCGTGGATTTCACTCGAAGCTAAATCAGCCACATGAACAAACGGGAACGAAATAACCCGTGGAACTATGGATGGATGTTTACCTTCTTGTGTGGTCCAGTGCTCAAGGTGAACTCGTGCATACCCCAGTCAGTCTTGCCGGTGTCCTCGGGGGACTTCCTCTTCTTCTCGTAGAAGACCATGGTGAGCTCATAGCCAACCTCGACGCCGCCATGCTTCATGCTGGTCACCAGCTTGCCGCCACCCGAGGCCTTCCAGTTGCCGCCGTCCTTGGTGACGCGCACCGGCCGCGCCCTGTCGCCGCTGCGTGGCGTCGGGAACTCCCTGCGGCTGAAGAAGTAGAGGCTCCCGGCCTCCTTGTACGCCTTGTACGTCTCTGCATGCTCCATCGATTCGATCAAATACGTGCATTGAGGGCGATGGCAACGGGTCGATTTGATGATTAAAAGCGCTCGATCGTCACATTATCGGTGTTAGAGAAAGAAAAACGGGTGGAGGAGGTGGGGGGTGGTGGTGGGTGCGTGAGAGTACCGTGGAGCTCGTCGGGGTGGAAGTCGAGGATCCTGACGTCGTGGAAGATGCTGAGAAGCGGGTACGGGAGAGGGCGGCCGGCGATCTTGTCCGCCAGGAGGCTGATGAGCTCGGGGGCCCGGGGAACGAAGCGGTACCCCTGCGGGTACCCATGCCGGTTCCTCCCGCCGTTGTCCGCGACCGCGACGACGTTTTTCTCCATCACGTGCGCCGTAGTCGATCGGGCAGGGTGACGGCGCCGAGTGGAACTCGGCGACGGACGGGCGTGTTCGACGGGGCGAGAGAGGAGGGAGGTATTCGACGGGGCGAGAGGAAAGAGAACGATGTGCCTGTGCGCGAGGGTCCTTGTGGCTCCCGGTGGGCTCTTTAGGCGCGTGCGCGCTTGATTTGATTTTTGAATCTGCTTCGGTCTGCCTTTGAGGTTTTGAGCTGCCGGAGTCGATGAGGACTCAGATCGAATTGGGAAAAGGATGGGATCAGGACTGAATTTCGCTGAATTTGGAAAATTGTTGACCAAATTTAAATTTAAATATTTTTACCGTCAATCCCAGGTAAAAAGTATTCTCTCCTATCAAAAAAAGATGTACAAATTTAGCCAGATCAACATGTTCTAAGTGTGACCAACTATATAGAGAGAAAAATATAAACATCTATAGTACCAATCAATACCAATAGATTCATCATAAATATTACTTACTATATTTTTTCAATGTTGTAAATTTTGCAAACCAATTTGTGGTTGGGTGGCTAGCAGGATGGTTGTACCCTCACTCCACCAAAGTTCAAATTTTAGGGTTGACACTGTGTGTTGCAAAAAAATGGAATATTCTTTCAGTGGGAAACAATGTTCCCGTCATCAGCGAGGCGTTCGTGGTGACTTTGTCAATCTTAAGACCCGATCCACCGGCTCAGTCTCTCGGAGGTGCTCATAGAGGTAAGGTGTGCGTGTGTCCGTTCATAGGGGTGGGTGCATGTACGTGTTGTGAGCATCTAACATTATACTGTGTTTCTTAAAAAAATGTAAATATTGATCAAATTTAGCAATCTTTGACTTTTAACTAAATTTATATGTTTTATTGGAGGGGCTATTTGTGTGGCCACCACAAACATTGAATTTATCACCATCATTGGGATTCTAAATCATTGTGAGAAGTAGGAGACGATGATTTGTCTATTTCTGCGTGCGGATGCATACCTAGACGGTGGCGTAGCTTGACAGAGATTGTTAAGGGGCCAAAAAAACACCAATCATGTTTCAATTTCGAGTATCTTTACATATTTAATTAGTCAAACAATTATGGGTATGTTTAAGAAATTTTCGGGAGTATGGGGGCATGGCCCCGTTGGCTCTTCTAGCAGGGAGGTTGTGCGCGTGTTTGATTTGATTTTGAATCTACTTTGGTTTGCCTTTGAAGTTTTGGAAATCCAATCGAGTTGGGAAGATGTTGGATCAGGACCAAATTTCACTATTTAGAAAATTGTTGAACAAATTAAAACTATAATTTATTGTAGTTTGAATTTGAGGTAAAAACTACTCCCTATGTTTCAAAAAATAAATGTATAAATTTAGCCACAAGTCAAGTTGTTTTAAGTATGGCCAATTTTATAAAGCAAAATATAAACATATAATAAGTATCACTAGATCCAACATAAAACATATTTTTTTGGTGTATTTATAAAATATTGTAGATGGCATTTTTTTCTTCCATATATTTGGTCAAACTTAGTAAAATTGAATTTTGACTAAATTTATAATGCCTTATTGGAGGTATCATTTAGGTAGCCATCAAAATTACTGAATTCATTAATATCATTGCAATTTTAAACTAGAATCGATGGGAGCAGGAGATAGGAATCGGTTCGTGTGAATTTGTCTATTTCTTCATGCACATGCACACCTATAAACATATAGTTGGCTAGTAGTATTTTGTGAAGAAAGGTGTTTGTGTTGGAATTATGCCCTAGAGGCAATAATAAAGATGTTATTATTATAATTCTTGTTCATGATAAAGTTTATGTTCCATGCTAGAATTGTATTAAACGGAAACTTTAATACTTGTGTGGTTTGTAAACAACACCGTGTCCCTAGTACGCCTCTATGGACTAGCCCATTGATCAATGATGGTTAAGGTTTCCTAACCATAGACATGAGTTGTCAATTGATAATGAGATCATATCATTGGGAGAATGATATGGTGGATAGACCCAAACAAAGCAGAGCAATTAGATCATGTCATCGTGTTCGTCTTTGCGAAGCTTTTCCTATGTCAAATATTGTATTCCTTAGACCATGAGATAATGCAACTCCCTGGTATCGGAAGAAAGCTTTGAGGTCATCAAACGTCATCCTATGAGAGGGTGATCATAAAGGTGTCTCTCAGGTGATCGGAAAGTATCTGTTGGGTTGTATGTATCGAGATGGAATTTGTCCCTCCCAAGTCGGAGAGATATACTTCGGGCCCACTCGGTAATCGATATCAATACCGCTTGCAAGCATGTGGTTAAGGAGTTAATCACAAAGTGATATCGGATTACGGAACGAGTAAAGTACTTGCTGTGAACGAGATTGAACTAGGTATGACGGTACCGACGATCGAATCTCGGGCAAGTAAAATATCGCGTGACGAAGGGAATATATATATGGGATTGATTGAATCTTGGCATCATGGTTCATCCGATATGATCATCGATGAATGTGTGGGAGTCAATATGGGTGCCCAGACCCCGCTGTTGATTATTGATAGAAGATCATGTCTGCATATTCTCGAACCCGCAGGGTCACACACTTAACGTGTCTCGACGCTAGGATAGATTGGATAATTGGTTTATGAATTTTTGTTCGGAGTCTCGGATGGGATCCGGGATATCACGAGAGGTTCCGGAATGGTTCGGAGAATAAGATTCATATAAGGCAGTGCAGTTTTTGGAGTTCGGAATTGTTCCGGGTTAATCGGTATTGTACCGGAAGCTTCTAGAACCTTCCGGAAGGGGACCAGCGTGGCCCCACCTTCCGGGAGGGGGCATGGGCCTATGAGGGAGTGTCCTGGCCGCATTGGGCCAGGGGCACAAGGCCCCATAGGGCCCAGCCGATCCTGGATAAGTTTAAACTCGTTTAAACTAGAGATAGAATTTCTAGATAAGGGAGAGTTTAAATCGTTTAAACTAGAGATAGGATTTCTAGATAAGGGAGAGTTTAAATTGTTTAAACTAGAGATAGGCTTGGAGGAGGGGCAAGGGCTGGCCGCCCCCCCCCCCTCTATATATAGAGGGGTGGTGCGCCCCCTCCCCCCACACACACCTTCCTCCAAGCCCTAGCAGCCTTGCTACCTTCCTCTCTCCCTCCCGACTGTTTGTAGGCGAAGCCCTGCAGCAGAAATTCTCCACCATATACACCACGCCCTCGTGTTGTAGATCCAATCTATCTCTCCACCATACTCGCTGGTCCGAGGAAGGAGGAGACGTCGAGGTGCTACACGTGTGCATCTCACGGAGGCACCGCCACTTGTGATGCTAGATCGGATCGGATCGCGAGGAGGAGAAGCGAGTACGACTACATCACCCACGTTCCGACGAACGTTCCGCTGTGCGAATCTTCAAGGGTATGAAGATCTAATCCAATCTCTCTCGTTGTTTGCATCTCCTAGATTAGATCTTGGCTTTCCCTCTGTTCGCTCCGTAGAAAATTTTGATTTTATATGCCGTGAAACCCTTCAGTGGTATCAGAGCTAGATCTATGCGTAGATGTGTTTCACGAGTAAAACGCAACATGGTTGTTGCGGGCGTTGATGTTTTCTGTTGCAAGCCTCTTGTTTGTGTTCTTCTTATGACGCGGGATAGTGAGATTGAAGCGGTCCAGGCCAACCTTACGCGACATCGTTCGCGAGACCGGCTCCGCACTTGACGTGTGGCTTGTTCCACACATGCGGCTGGTGAATGTCAGTTTCTCTCACTATAGTTGTCATGGGATTAACACCGGAGTTTGGCAACCATAATATCACCGTTGTGGCTTTCCGTAGGTAAGAATCGTTCTTAGCATCTACTCCCATAAGCCACGTAAAACATGCAACAACAAAGTAGAGGCGTCTAACTTGTTTTTGCAGGGAGTGTTTTCTGTGATATGGTATGGCCCAAGATGTGATGTGTATATTGTATGCGATGATCATGTTTTGTAATGTTTCACGACTTGCATGCCGATGAGTACACAACCGGCAGGAGCCATATGGTTGTCTTTATAATTGTGTATGACCTGTGTGTCAACTTCTTATACGCCATGTAATAGTTTCACTTTATCGCTAAGTAGTTAGCAATAGTTGTAGTTGCTATTCGTGATGGAGGCAATCATGGTGGAGTGATGGAGATCATGCCGGAACGCACAAGATGGAGATCATTGCGCGAAGATTGGCTATACCATGTCACATAAAGTTATATGCATGTGATGTTTATCCTTTTATGTATCTTATCATGCTTAGATCGCGACGGTAGCATTATAAGATGATTCCTCACTTAAAGATCAAGATAAAAACTGTGTTCTTCCCAAGTATGCACCGTTGCGAAAGTTCGTCGTGTCCAAGCATCACGTGATGATCGGGTGCTATAGACTCTACGCTCACATACAACGGGTGCAAGCCAGTTTTTGCACACGCGGAAATACTTGGGTCTAACTTGACGAGCCTAGCATGTACAGACATGGCCTCGGAACACAAGAACCAAAAGGTTAAGCATGAGTCATATGAATGATATGATCGACACTTTGTTGTCCACCATTGAAACCACATATCTTCTCGTGATGATCGGATTAGGTGTGGTGAATTTGGATCGTGTTCACTAAACAACTTGAGGGATGTTGAATTTAGTGGGAGTTCATCTAGTAATTTGATTAAGTTGAACTATTTATCATGAACATAGTCTAAATTGTACTTGCAAATACTATAGATCACATGGCCAAATCCAACTTCAACTTCAACGTTTTTGCTGAGAAGGAAAAGCTTAGAAACAATGGGTCTAACTTCACCAATTGGTTCCGCAATCTAAGAATCATTCTGTCTGGCGGACAAAAGGACTATGTGTGGCATCCCGCAAAACCACTACTAGAAAATCGCGTTGTTTTGTGCATTGCATCGTCATCATCATGCATTGTTTGTCTAAAACTATTTTCGCAAAGCCTGTTTTTGTTTTCTAAAACGCCCCGTCTGTTTTCAAATTCAAAACCGGGTCTCCGGATTATTTGTTTGACTGCTATCGGTTTGCAGAAGCTGTGTTCAAACTAATAAATTATTTAATTATTTTTAGTGGGGCAGTCGAACGGGCCGAATGACCCGAACGACCACCTCCAGTACAATCGGACCAGACCAGTTCAAAACGACCCACCCCATTAATCCTACAGCTACCAACTAACCTACCCAGCCCCCCCTCCACCTCACCCCACCCAATAGACTACCGCCACCTCACCCCTCTCCCTATCCCCAACCAACCAGACTATGCCACCTAGTCTAACTCACCCCACTCCCTCCCACACCCCGCGTGACCCCCTGGCCACGCCCTGCCCCGTCCCTGGGCCCCGCGCACGTTTCCCCCGCGCACGCACGCGCTCCCGTACCCGCCCCGTCCCCGCGTCACCCTCCTCCCCACGCGACCGCCCCGCCTCTCTCCCTTTCTCCCTCCTCTCCGGCGCCTCGCCGTCGCTGGCGAGCCCTCCGCGCCACCGTCCGGCCGCCCCCTCCCTCCAACCTCCGCTCCCCGGCGCTCACCTGCCCTGCCCACCGCCGCATCCGCTCCGCCGCCCCACCGCGGCCCCGCCGCCGCTCCCTCCGGCCATCTCCGCCCCTCCGTGCGGGCCCCGCGTGCCGCCGTCGCCCGGACCCGCGTCGCCCCGCCCCGACCATCTCCAACCGCCGCCGCGGCCCCGCCCCGGTCGCCGGCCCCGCGTGCTCTGCGCCTGCGCCCGGCGAGGCCCCGCCGCTCACCGTCGAGCTCCTCCGCCGCTTCCCCGCAGCACCGCCCAGGTCCCGCGCCGCCGCGCAGCCCCTCCCAGCCGGCCGCGGCCTCTCCTCCACCCGGCGCGCCTAGCCGCGGCCGCCTCCTCCCCCCAGACCCGCGCCTCCTCGCGCGCAGCCCCTCACCGCCCCGGCTCGCTCTCCCCCGCAAGCGTCCCCGGCCGAGCCCGCCGCCACGCCCTCCGCAAGCTCCTGCGCCGCCTCGGCCCCCTCCGCGCGGACCTCCCCTCGCCGCCCCGCCGACCTCTTCTCCTCCCCGCAGCGCCTCGCCGCCGGCGCCCCTTCTCCGCTCCACCAGGTCGCCGGCCCGCCTCCGCCAGCTCCCTCCATCGCAGGGCCGCCGCCGGCCTCGGTCGTCCCCGCCCGCAACCATCGTCAGCATCATCTGTGTAGATACATGAAGTTGGTGCTATGAGTTATCTGTGGTGTGAGGGGGCTCCGCAACGTCTACCCGATGAATGCTGTTTTGGTTGGTCGAGTCCTTCCAGGGGATGATCCCTACCAGAGGTACAGCGACCACCGCCAAGCTCTTCGGACAGGAACCATCTGCAAGGCCTCCCTCACGAAACCCCGAAGATAGACACCACCGAGACGGAACCCGAACCCTCGGACACCGTGCGACAAGTACTCCTGCCCGGACGCCAAGTTCGCCGAGAACCCGGACGCCGAGGTCTTCATCCCGGTACGACAAGCACTTCGTCACGGACCGCCAAGTTCTCCACCTGGAACGCCATGACCGTCTACGCGGACCCGAAGACCACGAATGCGACAAGATCGACCCCGACTAGGGCGAGACCGATGCGCCCCGACGCCACACCAAGTTCGTCTACCGGAACGCCAAGATCCACCCCAGTAATCCGAGAACGCTTCCGTCGAGACCGACCCCGTCGAACCCTGGACCCTGAGACCGAACCCCGAACCCCGGAACCCCAAGTTCGTCGAGACCCCCTAATGTGTGACCCTTATCCGAACCCCTATTTTTATAAATGCTAAACATAAAACCTGTTGCAGATTAAATTGTCATACTCGCAGGCATATTTGTGTGGTTTGGGGTCCTTATGCCGGTTCACCTCTAATTAAATATGGGGCCCATATGCGGGCAAATCTAGTCTCATATTGGCCTCATTTAAATTTGTGTAGCGAACCCGGTGCTATCTTTTGCCATGCTAAAACAACATTTAAATTGCGGGGGTTCTAAACAACTTGAACCATCTAACTAATTGTCGGGACCCCGGTTCCGCTTAATATGACCTAATTGCATCGCATCTTTGCCATGTCATACATCATACATGCATCATGTCGATCTTCTGCCGTTGTATTAAATATTGCACCCGGTGTTTCTTCTAGTGTTTTGCTTCTTCGCGGATAAGGCCGTTGAGTTGATGCGAGTGTCGACCCGATCTTCGGGTGAACCTTCGGCAATGTTTTCAGGCGAGCATCTCCCCCTTTCTACCTATCTTACTTTTATAGTATTTATTCCCTCCTGTTGATCTATTGCTACCTGTGTTGCGTTGCTCTAGTTTCCGTACCCGTGATATCCCTTGCAGCCCTATATTGCCATGGCCACCTCCTATTGCTTGTTGTTTGGTAGATAGTTGGACTTGCGCGTCGTAGTCGCTTGCTCAAGTGTTGTTGCGTGTCGCCATGTACCACAGTTGTTGGAGTATTGCCACATGTTTGATGTTAGAGATGATCTCGGCTTTACTTTTCGTTCACTTTAATTCCTGTTTAACAACTAAAATTGAAGTAAGTAAGCAGAGGCATCGGTGGGTGATAGATAATATTTGGTTTCCGACCGCCCACTTGTGTCCCGTAGGACCCCGAGTACTTGATACCTGTTCCTTGAATTATCGCGCTATCCACATATGGGGAGTATGGGCCCCCCTTAGCCAGAGCTTGATTCTGTCTTATTTCTTGGGGCCACAAACTAGTTTGAGGTTTTATTTACTATCCTGTACTTATGCCATGCTACTGCTTTATTTAAATTGTGCGACAGATAGCACCTGTACTGTTTAGGATCGGGACACGTTTTCGCGGTGTCGACAAGCCCCGTTTGGGGTTCCCAGTCGCTCACAGCCGTCCACCCAAACCTCGGGTCCGTCTCGGGGCTAGCTTACTTCGTTGCGGGTGTACTCCAAGGGGTGGCCCCCTGAAATATTTCTGAATCTTGTGATTGCTCTGTCGTGAAGACCTCGTTGGGTTTTGATTTGGTTTTTCCGAGGTTGATCGTGTGTGTGTTGCTATTTGTGCACCCCGGCCGGGTTAAAACTTTCTGAAAGCCGTGTCCGCGGTTATGGACGACTTGGAGCACAGTATCTCGATCATAGACAACTATAACTAAAGTTTACTGTTATAAATTGACTTGTATCTGATATGACTAGTAATCAGCTTCAACTACAACGGAATGGCTAAATAAAACTGCCAACAATTGCTTGCTTGAGTGGTCGCTTGCGACCATTGTATCTGACTAGTAAGTATTGCAACTACAACGGAATGGCTGAATAAAAGTACCAACAACTGCTGGGTTTTGGGTTATCTCATGCTAATTGTATCTGATTAGTAAGTGTTGCAATTATAATGGAATGGTTAACTGCCCACTGCTTATTTTATCAGGATGACTATCTATACCTGACTAGTACGATAACTGAATAAGTAAAACTGCCAACTGTGTGAGTTCCTCGGTTGACTTCCTCGATTGGTCTCGAGGGGGAAATGCCAGGATGGGTTTGTTTGATGGTAGTATCAGGTTGGTTCCGACTAGGTCTTTCTCACCCCTCTCCGATAGCCGCCAGTTATATCGAGTCTCTATAGGTTGATTAGTGCATGCTGCCGCTGCCGCTTCAGTCCACCATACCTACGTAGGCGAGGACCGCCGAATTCTAGCCTCGCCGTGTACTGGCCTCAGTACTGACGCTCCTCTTTTTCCTTTGCCCTTTGTCGGCACCCCTTTTGTTTAAGCAGGTTTTGAGATCGACGTCGTTAGCAGGGTTACCCTTACGGCTTGGCCTGGGCAGGGTTATGGACGCCATTGGTTATTCTTCAGGGCTCTTAGCCCCATTTGCATCTTGTCCGTAGCTGGACGCTATCTCGTTTTCCAGGTTATTCGGACCTTTGTATATTGTATCTGTATTCTTGACTCTTTGAGTCACTGTTGTATATATATGCTCTGTGGGTCCCATCGAGGACTGTTGTGTAATGTTATTACTTCGTTTTCCACCCGCACGAAAGTGCCTGGTGGGCACCTTTGAATCGTTTCTATGTGGGTTTGGCGGGAATCGCTAAAACTTGCATAGGTCCGATTCTGAGGGTGTTACAGAGTGGTATCAGAGCTCAGCAGTTGCGATACCCCACAAGTCCAGCCTGTAGGATAACCTAGCTAACGGCCGAAGTAGCGTGGCAAAACTATTTTTGAAAATCGGTTGGATAGTTCTGATTAGGTCTGATTTTACTCCTTACCCCTCTGCTATTCTCCTCTTATATCGACGTGTTTTGAACCTGCTCTCTTATCTTTTCTTCGAGTCCAGGAATTCTCGTGGTGGGGTTTTCCGTCGTACCTTCAGGTTTTCGCTTCCTCCTCTGATAAGGGTGTTCTACCATCCGGTGTTCATGCTGCTTGAGGAATCCGTCTGCTGTGGTACCATTCTTTGTTCCTTGTTTGTGCCTTCCGGTGTTTTCCAACGCGACGACATCATCTACGCCAGATCCGATGCAGAGTCTGCATCACTCCTTTGTTTCCGAACCTCGCTTGTTGAGATCTTCAGTCTGATTCCGAGAATGGTTGCACTCCCTTCTACTAATTGTGCAGAGTAATAGTTTGGGTGCGTGATGGATTGGCCCCCATGCCGACTACCCCTTCTATTCGTTTTTGTACATTGAAGTGGATGAGAGTGCATCGGTTCCCCTTTTCCATCGGAGCTAGAGGTGGCTTTATTTGTTGATACCTCTACCTTCGACCTGTTGTTCCCGGAGTGTTCTCTCGACGATCACGGACAACGACCTCTTGTTAGTGGTGTCGCGAGGATCTACACGAAGCGAGAAGATTCAGATCGCCGACCTTCCTTCCGGTACCATGAGGCGGATCTCGAGGGCGAGATCCATTGTTAGTGGTGTCGAATTGTGGCATCCCGCAAAACCACTACTAGAAAATCGCGTTGTTTTGTGCATTGCATCGTCATCATCATGCATTGTTTGTCTAAAACTATTTTCGCAAAGCCTGTTTTTGTTTTCTAAAACGCCTTGTCTGTTTTCAAATTCAAAACCGGGTCTCCGGATTATTTGTTTGACTGCTATCGGTTTGCAGAAGCTGTGTTCAAAATAATAAATTATTTAATTATTTTTAGTGGGGCAGTCGAACGGGCCGAATGACCCGAACGACCACCCCCAGTACAATCGGTCCAGACCAGTTCAAAACGGCCCACCCCATTAATCCTACAGCTACCAACTAACCTACCCAGCCCCCCCCTCCACCTCACCCCACCCAATAGACTGCCGCCACCTCACCCCTCTCCCTATCCCCAACCAACCAGACTATGCCACCTAGTCTAACTCACCCCACTCCCTCCCACACCCCGCGTGACCCCCTGGCCACGCCCTGCCCTGTCCCTGGGCCCCGCGCACGTTTCCCCCGCGCACGCACGCGCTCCCGTACCCGCCCCGTCCCCGCGTCACCCTCCTCCCCACGCGACCGCCCCGCCTCTCTCCCTTTCTCCCTCCTCTCCGGCGCCCCGCCGTCGCCGGCGAGCCCTCCGCGCCACCGTCCGGCCGCCCCCTCCCTCCAACCTCCGCTCCCCGGCGCTCACCTGCCCCGCCCACCGCCGCATCCGCTCCGCCGCCCCACCGCGGCCCCGCCGCCGCTCCCTCCGGCCATCTCCGCCCCTCCGTGCGGGCCCCGCGCGCCGCCGTCGCCCGGACCCGCGTCGCCCCGCCCCGACCATCTCCAACCGCCGCCGCGGCCCCGCCCCGGTCACCGGCCCCGCGTGCTCTGCGCCTGCGCCCGGCGAGGCCCCGCCGCTCACCGTCGAGCTCCTCCACCGCTTCCCCGCAGCACCGCCCAGGTCCCGCGCCGCCGCGCAGCCGCTCCCAGCCGGCCGCGGCCTCTCCTCCACCCGGCGCGCCTAGCCGTGGCCGCCTCCTCCCCCTAGACCCGCGGCTCCTCGCGCGCAGCCCCTCACTGCCCCGGCTCGCTCTCCCCCGCAAGCGTCCCCGGCCGAGCCCGCCGCCACGCCCTCCGCAAGCTCCTGCGCCGCCTCGGCCCCCTCCGCGCGGACCTCCCCTCGCCGCCCTGCCGACCTCTGCTCCTCCCCGCAGCGCCTCGCCGCCGGTGCCCCTTCTCCGCTCCACCAGGTCACCGGCCCGCCTCCGCCAGCTCCCTCCATCGCAGGGCCGCCGCCGGCCTCGGTCGTCCCCGCCCGCAACCATCGTCAGCATCATCTGTGTAGATACATGAAGTTGGTGCTATGAGTTATCTGTGGTGTGAGGGGGCTCCGCAACGTCTACCCGATGAATGCTGTTTTGGTTGGTCGAGTCCTTCCAGGGGACGATCCCTACCAGAGGTACAGCGACCACCGCCAAGCTCTTCGGGCAGGAACCATCTGCAAGGCCTCCCTCACGAAACCCCGAAGATAGACACCACCGAGACGGAACCCGAACCCCCGGACACCGTGCGACAAGTACTCCTGCCCGGACGCCAAGTTCGCCGAGAACCCGGACGCCGAGGTCTTCATCCCGGTACGACAAGCACTTCGTCACGGACCGCCAAGTTCTCCACCTGGAACGCCATGACCGTCTACGCAGACCCGAAGACCACGAATGCGACAAGATCGACCCCGACCAGGGCGAGACCGATGCGCCCCGACGCCACACCAAGTTCGTCTACCGGAACGCCAAGATCCACCCCAGTAATCCGAGAACGCTTCCGTCGAGACCGACCCCGTCGAACCCTGGACCCTGAGACCGAACCCCGAACCCCGGAACCCCAAGTTCGTCGAGACCCCCTAATGTGTGACCCTTATCCGAACCCCTATTTCTATAAATGCTAAACATAAAACCTGTTGCAGATTAAATTGTCATACTCGCAGGCATATTTGTGTGGTTTGGGGTCCTTATGCCGGTTCACCTCTAATTAAATATGGGGCCCATATGCGGGCAAATCTAGTCTCATATTGGCCTCATTTAAATTTGTGTAGCGAACCCGGTGCTATCTTTTGCCATGC
Source organism: Avena atlantica (assembly GCA_910589765.1). NCBI lineage: Eukaryota > Viridiplantae > Streptophyta > Magnoliopsida > Poales > Poaceae > Avena > Avena atlantica. The sequence goes on from OU342736.1 coordinate 365,169,504, forward strand.
TAAAACAACATTTAAATTGCGGGGGTTCTAAACAACTTGAACCATCTAACTAATTGTCGGGACCCCGGTTCCGCTTAATATGACCTAATTGCATCGCATCTTTGCCAAGTCATACATCATACATGCATCATGCCGATCTTCTGCCGTTGTATTAAATATTGCACCCGGTGTTTCTTCTAGTGTTTTGCTTCTTCGCGGATAAGGCCGTTGAGTTGATGCGAGTGTCGACCCGATCTTCGGGTGAACCTTCGGCAATGTTTTCAGGCGAGCATCTCCCCTTTTCTACCTATCTTACTTTTATAGTATTTATTCCCTCATGTTGATCTATTGCTACCTGTGTTGCGTTGCTCTAGTTTCCGTACCCGTGATATCCCTTGCAGCCCTATATTGCCATGGCCACCTCCTATTGCCTGTTGTTTGGTAGATAGTTGGACTTGCGCGTCGTTGTCGCTTGCTCAAGTGCTGTTGCGTGTCGCCATGTACCACAGTTGTTGGAGTATTGCCACATGTTTGATGTTGGAGATGATCTCGGCTTTACTTTTCGTTCACTTTAATTCCTGTTTAACAACTAAAATTGAAGTAAGTAAGCAGAGGCATCGGTGGGCGATAGATAATATTTGGTTTCCGACCGCCCACTTGTGTCCCGTAGGACCCCGAGTACTTGATACCTGTTCCTTGAATTATCGCGCTATCCACATATGGGGAGTATGGGCCCCCCTTAGCCAGAGCTTGATTCCGTCTTATTTCTTGGGGCCACAAACTAGTTTGAGGTTTTATTTACTATCCTGTACTTATGCCATGCTACTGCTTTATTTAAATTGTGCGACAGATAGCACCTGTACTGTTTAGGATCGGGACACGTTTTCGCGGTGTCGACAAGCCCCGTTTGGGGTTCCCAGTCGCTCACAGCCGTCCACCCAAACCTCGGGTCCGACTCGGGGCTAGCTTACTTCGTTGCGGGTGTACTCCAAGGGGTGGCCCCCTGAAATATTTCTGAATCTTGTGATTGCTCTGTCGTGAAGACCTCGTTGGGTTTTGATTTGGTTTTTCCGAGGTTGATCGTGTGTGTGTTGCTATTTGTGCACCCCGGCCGGGTTAAAACTTTCTGAAAGCCGTGTCCGCGGTTATGGACGACTTGGAGCACAGTATCTCGATCATAGACAACTATAACTAAAGTTTACTGTTATAAATTGACTTGTATCTGATATGACTAGTAATCAGCTTCAACTACAACGGAATGGCTAAATAAAACTGCCAACAATTGCTTGCTTGAGTGGTCGCTTGCGACCATTGTATCTGACTAGTAAGTATTGCAACTACAACGGAATGGCTGAATAAAAGTACCAACAACTGCTGGGTTTTGGGTTATCTCATGCTAATTGTATCTGATTAGTAAGTGTTGCAATTATAATGGAATGGTTAACTGCCCACTGCTTATTTTATCAGGATGACTATCTATACCTGACTAGTACGATAACTGAATAAGTAAAACTGCCAACTGTGTGAGTTCCTCGGTTGACTTCCTCGATTGGTCTCAAGGGGGAAATGCCAGGATGGGTTTGTTTGATGGTAGTATCAGGTTGGTTCCGACTAGGTCTTTCTCACCCCTCTCCGATAGCCGCCAGTTGTATCGAGTCTCTATAGGTTGATTAGTGCATGCTGCCGCTGCCGCTTCAGTCCACCATACCTACGTAGGCGAGGACCGCCGAATTCTAGCCTCGCCGTGTACTGGCCTCAGTACTGACGCTCCTCTTTTTCCTTTGCCCTTTGCCGGCACCCCTTTTGTTTAAGCAGGTTTTGAGATCGACGTCGTTAGCAGGGTTACCCTTCCGGCTTGGCCTGGGCAGGGTTATGGACGCCATTGGTTATTCTTCAGGGCTCTTAGCCCCATTTGCATCTTGTCCGTAGCTGGACGCTATCTCGTTTTCCAGGTTATTCGGACCTTTGTATATTGTATCTGTATTCTTGACTCTTTGAGTCACTGTTTTATATATCTGCTCTGTGGGTCCCATCGAGGACTGTTGTGTAATGTTATTACTTCGTTTTCCACCCGCACGAAAGTGCCTGGTGGGCACCTTTGAATCGCTTCTATGCGGGTTTGGCGGGAATCGCTAAAACTTGCATAGGTCCGATTCTGAGGGTGTTACACTATGTCCTTGGTAAAGCGTTAGGTGACCCCCCTGCTGCAACTGCGCCGGCTGATGAGAAAGCTGTCTATCAGTCGCGCAAAGATGATTATGGTGTGATTAAGAGCACCATGTTGTTTGCTATGGAACCGGAGCTTCAAAATCGTTTTGAAACCTATCCCGGGCCCTTTGAGATTCTCGAGGAGCTGAAAACCATGTTTCAGACTCAAGCCCGTTCTGAGAGATATGAGATCTCTGAGAAGTTCTTAAACTGCAAGATGGAGGAAGGGAGTTCCGTTAGTGAGCACGCCATAAAGATGTCGGGCTACACTCAACGCCTTGAGCAACTGGAATGCACGATTCCAGAGGAGCTCAAGATTGACAGGGTTCTGCAATCACTCCCTCCCAGCTACAAAAGTTTTGTAGTGACTCATAATCAGATTGGTTCCACTGATACGATCACCGAGCTCTTCGCAAAGCTGAAGGTTGCGGAAGTGGACATCAAGAAGGATAATCATGTGTTGATGGTCAACAAGCCCTCCTTTAAGAAAGGTAAGGGAGCAAAGAAGCCTTCAAGAAGGGCGGCGGCAAGCGCAATGCCCCTGCTGAGAAGAAGCTCAGGTCTGGTCCCAAGCCGGACACTGAGTGCTTCTATTGCAAGGACAGGGGTCACTGGAAGCGCAACTGTCCGAAGTACTTAGCGGACAAGAAGGATGACACCATCAAAGGTATATTTGATATACATGTTATTGATGTTTTCCTTACTAGCCCTCGTTGTAGTGCCTGGATATTTGATACCGGTTCAGTTGCTAATATTTGTAACTCGAAACAGGAGCTACGGAATAGACGGCGGCTTGCGAGGGATGAGCTGACGATGCACGTTGGCAACGGATCAAGAGTTGATGTGATGGCCGTCGGCACGCTCTCCTTAGTTTTACCTTCGGGATTAGTTTTAAACCTTAATAAATGTTATTATGTGCCTGCGTTGAGCATGAACATCATTTCCGGATCGTGTTTATTGCAAGACGGTTATTCATTTAAATCGGAGAATAATGGTTGTTCTATTTATATGAGTAACATATATTATGGTCATGCACCTCTTGTGAATGGTTTATTTCTTCTAAATCTCGAAAGGGATGAAACACACATCCATAACATTGAGGCTAAGAGATGCAAAGTAGATAGTGATAATACTACTTATTTGTGGCACTGTCGTCTAGGTCATATTGGAGTAAAGCGCATGAAGAAACTCCATTCTGATGGACTTTTGGAGTCTCTTGATTTTGAATCATTTGACACATGCGAACCACGCCTCATGGGCAAGATGATCAAAACCCCGTTCTCCGGTATGATGGAGCGAGCAACGGACTTGTTGGAAATCATACATACCGATGTATGCGGACCGATGAGTGTTTCGACGCGCGGTGGATATCGCTATTTTCTCACTTTTACCGATGACTTAAGTAGATATGGGTATATATATTTAATGAAACATAAATCTGAAACGTTTGAAAAGTTCAAGGAATTTCAGAATGAAGTGGAGAACCATCGTAACAGAAAGATTAAGTTTCTACGATCCGATCGTGGGGGCGAATATTTGAGTTATGATTTTCTCACGCATCTTAAAACAAGTGGAATCGTTTCACAACTCACGCCACCCGGAACACCACAGCGCAATGGTGTGTCTGAACGCCGGAATCGAACCCTATTAGATATGGTCCGATCAATGATGTCTCTTACTGATTTGCCGTTATCATTTTGGGGTTATGCATTAGAAACCGCTGCATTCACTTTAAATAGGGCTCCATCTAAATCCGTTGAGACGACACAGTATGAACTGTGGTTTGGTGCTAAACCTAAGTTGTCGTTTCTTAAAGTTTGGGGATGCGAAGCTTACGTCAAAAAGTTGATGTCGGACAAGCTCGAACCCAAAGCGGAGAAATACGTCTTCATAGGATACCCTAAGGAAACTATTGGGTATACCTTCTATCACAGAACCGAAGGCAAAGTGTTTGTCGCAAAGAACGGTTCCTTTCTTGAGAAGGAGTTTCTCTCGAAAGAAGTGGGTGGGAGGAAAGTAGAGCTAGACGAGGTTATTGAACCTTCTCTTGAATTAGAGAGTAGCGCAGCACCTGAAATTGTTCCAGTGCCGCCTGCACCAACAATAGAGGAAGCTAATGACAAGGATCATGAAGCTTCGGACGATGCTGCTACTGAACGTCGCAGGTCGACAAGGTCGCGTGCCCCTCCTGAGTGGTACGGCAACCCTGTCTTGACTGTCTTGTTGGTAGAAGACAGTGAACCTACGAACTATGAGGAAGCGATGATGAGCCCAGACTCTGAAAAATGGCTGGAAGCCATGAAATCCGAATTGGGATCCATGAGCGAAAACCAAGTATGGACTTTGGTGGATCCTCCTAGCGACCGAAAGGCCGTTGAGTGCAAATGGATATTCAAGAAGAAAACGGACGCGGATGGTAATGTTACCGTCTATAAAGCACGGCTTGTCGCAAAAGGTTTTCGACAAGTTCAAGGTGTTGACTACGATGAGACTTTCTCTCCCGTAGCGATGTTTAAGTCCATTCGGATTTTATTAGCAATTGCTGCGTTTCATGATTATGAAATATGGCAGATGGATGTCAAGACTGCTTTCCTCAATGGCAACATTGATGAAGAGTTGTATATGATGCAACCCGAGGGTTTTGTCGATCCTAAGGATGCTAGTAAAGTATGCAAACTTCAGCGTTCCATTTATGGACTGAAGCAAGCATCTCGGAGTTGGAACCTTCGTTTTGATCAAGTGATCAAGAGCTTTGGATTTGTTCCAAATTGCTACGAAGCTTGCATCTACAAGAAAGTGAGTGGGAGCTCGGTGACGTTTCTCGTACTATATGTGGATGACATATTGATTATTGGAAATGACATCAACATGCTTAACGATGTGAAGAGTTATTTGAACAAGTGTTTTTCAATGAAAGACCTAGGTGAAGCTGCTTATATATTGGGCATCAAGATCTATAGAGATAGACAAAGACGCCTGATAGCTTTAACCCAGAGTACATACCTAGACAAAGTTCTGAAAAGGTTCAGAATGGATAAGGCAAAGAAAGGTTCAGTGCCTATGTTTCAGGTAAGATATTGAGCAAGGCTCAGTGTCCAGCTACGGTAAATGATAGGGAAGCTATGAGCAAAGTGCCTTATGCCTCGGCCATAGGTTCCATCATGTATGCCATGCTGTGTACTAGACCGGATGTGTCCAATGCTCTTAGTTTGACGAGCAGATATCAAAGTGATCCAGGAGTGGAACACTGGACAGCCGTGAAGAACATCCTAAAGTACCTAAATAGAACTAAAGAAATGTTCTTAGTCTATGGGGGTGATGAACATCTTGTCGTAAAAGGTTACGTCGATGCTAGTTTCGACACCGACAAGGATGATTCTAAATCTCAGACAGGATACGTGTATATTTTGAATGGAGGAGCTGTGAGCTGGAGAAGCTGCAAGCAAAGCGTGATCGCGGGATCTACAGTGGAAGTGGAATACATGGCTGCTGCAGAAGCGTCAAGTGAAGGAGTTTGGATCAGAAACTTCATCACTGAGCTTGGCGTGGTTCCAAGTGCATTGGACCCACTGGAGATATTGTGTGACAACACTGGCGCCATAGCACTCGCTAAGGAACCAAGATATCATCCAAAGACCAAGCATATCAACCGCAAGTTTCATATAATCCGAGATTATATAACAGATGGAGATCTGAAGATTAGCAAAGTACATACGGATCTGAATGTCGCAAATCCATTGACTAAACCTCTTCCACATGTAAAACATGATCAACACCTCAGTGCCATGGGTGTGAGATTGTTGCCAGATGTAAACTAGATTATTGACTCTAGTGCAAGTGGGAGACTGTTGGAATTATGCCCTAGAGGCAATAATAAAGATGTTATTATTATAATTCTTGTTCATGATAAAGTTTATGTTCCATGCTAGAATTGTATTAAGCGGAAACTTTAATACTTGTGTGGTTTGTAAACAACACCGTGTCCCTAGTACGCCTCTATGGACTAGCTCATTGATCAATGATGGTTAAGGTTTCCTAACCATAGACATGAGTTGTCAATTGATAATGAGATCATATCATTGGGAGAATGATATGGTGGATAGACCCAAACAAAGCAGAGCAATTAGATCGTGTCATCGTGTTCGTCTTTGCGAAGCTTTTCCTATGTCAAATATTGTATTCCTTAGACCATGAGATAATGCAACTCCCTGGTATCGGAAGAAAGCTTTGAGGTCATCAAACGTCATCCTATGAGAGGGTGATCATAAAGGTGTCTCTCGGGTGATCGGAAAGTATCTGTTGGGTTGTATGTATCGAGATGGAATTTGTCCCTCCCAAGTCGGAGAGATATACTTCGGGCCCACTCGGTAATCGATATCAACACCGCTTGCAAGCATGTGGTTAAGGAGTTAATCACAAAGTGATATCGGATTACGGAACTAGTAAAGTACTTGCTGTGAACGAGATTGAACTAGGTATGACGGTACCGACGATCGAATCTCGGGCAAGTAAAATATCGCGTGACGAAGGGAATATATATATGGGATTGATTGAATCCTGGCATCGTGGTTCATCCGATATGATCATCGATGAATGTGTGGGAGTCAATATGGGTGCCCAGACCCCGCTGTTGATTATTGATAGAAGATCATGTCTGCATATTCTCGAACCCGCAGGGTCACACACTTAACGTGTCTCGACGCTAGGATAGATTGGATAATTGGTTTATGAATTTTTGTTCGGAGTCTCGGATGGGATCCGGGATATCACGAGAGGTTACGGAATGGTCCGGAGAATAAGATTCATATAAGGCAGTGCAGTTTTTGGAGTTCAGAATTGTTCCGGGTTAATCGGTATTGTACCGGAAGCTTCTAGAACCTTCCGGAAGGGGACCAACGTGGCCCCACCTTCCGGGAGGGGGCATGGGCCTATGAGGGAGTGTCCTGGCCGCTTTGGGCCAGGGGCACAAGGCCCCATAGGGCCCAGCCGATTCTAGAGTGATTTGACTCGTTTAAATCTCGGGATAGAATTTCTAGATAAGGGAGAGTTTAAATCGTTTAAACTAGAGATAGGATTTCTAGATAAGGGAGAGTTTAAATTGTTTAAACTAGAGATAGGCTTGGAGGAGGGGCAAGGGCTGGCCGCCCCCCCTCTATATATAGAGGGGTGGTGCGCCCCCTCCCCCCCACACACACCTTCCTCCAAGCCCTAGCAGCCTTGCTACATTCCTCTCTCCCTCCCGACTGTTTGTAGGCGAAGCCCTGCAGCAGAAATTCTCCACCATATACACCACACCGTCATGTTGTAGATCCAATCTATCTCTCCACCATACTCGCTGGTCCGAGGAAGGAGGAGACGTCGAGGTGCTGCACGTGTGCATCTCACGGAGGCACCGCCACTTGTGGTGCTAGATCGGATCGGATCGCGAGGAGGAGAAGCGAGTACGACTACATCACCCACGTTCCGACGAACGTTCCGCTGTGCGAATCTTCAAGGGTATGAAGATCTAATCCAATCTTTCTCGTTGTTTGCATCTCCTAGATTAGATCTTGGCTTTCCCTCTGTTCGCTCCGTAGAAAATTTTGATTTACTATGCCGCGAAACCCTTCAGTTTGGTGGTGGCGGGGTAAGAGGAGGAGGAGAGGAGTCCGCAGACTAGAGGCATTTCCAGGAGATCATGGTCGGCATGGATGGGTCCACTATTGGTCAAGGGTGTACAGATCAACACCTAAAATATTATGCAAAAAGTTTTAATTGTAGTGCACAGTGGACATATGTAGCATATGTGATATTTCTTAGCATGTATATATAACATTTTGCCATCTAAATCCAGCTAAAACCTTAAATTAGCAAATAGTAGAGCTGGCACAGAGCCCATTTTATGTTTTTTACTTGATGTTTTCTGTTGGCTAGAATATGAACACCCAAAGTTAAATTTGTGGATATGCCCCTAATGTTCGAGGTATAGTCATCTCCAAGAAGACATGAGTTGACTTTACAACATCTCGAGAGCAAACTGGGGCATGTACCTGATCCTGCAGAGGCAATTTTTCCATGATTTGTAGAGTGCGTGCTGACTGCCGCAGAGCTAGGGAGAGGCGAGAGGGTGCACGCGAAGAACAAGAAGTATGAAAGAGTGGTTGCTTTAACCAAATTTCTCTAAAGACATGTACAACATAAGGTGTTTAAAGATATGCTTATAATAATACAATCATGTTAGCTTAGACATTGTGCTTCTATACACAAAACATATGTTTAACTAGACACATCTTCTATAGAGATAAATCATTGTTGCTTAAGAAAAGACTTGATTTATTTCTGCAAGCACCTCTCTAACCACTTTGCATATGTTAGTAAGTTGAGGTTGAGAAGGACGTTGCACGAGATATGCCACGTAGAGCAGCTGACAAGCTAACGCCTGTGCCGCCTGAACCTATAGCATCCAACACAAGACATAGCGGGTGTCTAGTTACTTAAAATTTGGAGGATGGTTGGAAGCAATCCAAATATTCTCATTATTGTTCGATGTTTACTTATTTGTTTGTAATGCTCATAGGTATAATATGCGCATGATTGTTAGACCGCACAAGTCCTATAAGGCATGGGGGATAAATCTTGACTACTTGGATGTTTGCATCACATTTGTGTTGTGGCTCGCGCACTGATTAAAGCATATGTAGGCTAGGCCTACTTAGAATCGTCAATTCAGTCATTCCCACGAAGCTGCCCTCATTCTATGCTCTAGCGATGCAACATGGTACATGAGGTTGCTTCAGATTACTCTATTTAATCTACTTCATCTCATCTCTTGTAGTCAATTCAGCAATGTTTCAATTCAAAATAAGCACTATACACACAAAAAAAGATGCACATTGGCGATGTGATTCTGTTCCCGTGATCGGTTCCAACTTTTGTTAATGGTGAAACTTTAATTATATGTTTATGTTTGGATTTTTTAGAACAATTCCCTCAAATTTATGACACAAGGTTGACCGTTTGAAATTTCCTTTAACGAGTAGCTTCGCCTCACCAATCCGCACAACTCATGTAGTATTTTAGTTTTAATGTTCGTAGACAAATATATATGTATCTCTCTACTATACTATAGGTATTTACTTGTGCCTGATCATGTGGGTCTACTCTTACATATCCATGCAAAATAGATGTATAAATTTAGCCACAAGTCAAGTTGTTTTAAGTATGGCCAATTTTATAAAGCAAAATATAAACATATAATAAGTATCACTAGATCCAACATAAAACATATTTCTTTGGTGTATTTATAAAATATTGTAGATGGCATTTTTTCTTCCATATATTTGGTCAAACTTAGTAAAATTGGATTTTGACTAAATTTATAATGCCTTATTGGAGGTATCATTTAGGTGGCCATCAAAATTACTGAATTCATTAATATCATTGCAATTTTAAACTAGAATCGATGGGAGCAGGAGATAGGAATTGGTTCGTGTGAATTTGTCTATTTCTTCATGCACATGCACACCTAGACACATATAGTTGGCTAGTGGTATTTTGTGAAGAAAGGTGTTTGGTGGTGGCAGGGTAAGAGGAGGAGGAGAGGAGTCTGCGGACTAGAGGCATTTCCAGGAGATCATGGTCGGCATGGATGGATCCACTATTGGTCAAGGGTGTACAGATGAACACCTAAAATATTATGCAAAAAGTTTTATTTGTAGTGCACAGTGGACATATGTAGGATATGTGATATTTCTTAGCATGTATATGTAACATTTTGCCATCTAAATCCAGCTCAAACCCCAAATTAGCAAATAGCAGAGCTGGCACAGAGCCCATTTTATGTTTTGCACTTGATGTTTTATGTTGGCTAGAATATGAACACCCAAAGTTAAATTTGTGGATACGCCCCTAATAGTCGAGGATAGTCATCTCCAAGAAGACATGAGTTGACTTTACAACATCTCGAGATCAAATGGGGCACATACCTGTAGAGGCAATTTTTCATGATCCTGCAGAGGCAATTTTTCCATGATTTGTAGAGTGCGTGCTGACTGCCCTAGAGTTAGGGAGAGAGGGTGCACGTGAAGAACAAGAAGTATGAAAGAGTGGCTGCTTTAACCAAATTTCTCTAAAGACATGTACAACATAAGGTGTTTAAAGAGATGCTATAATACAACTATTTTAGCTTAGACAATCTGTTTCTTACACAAAACAGATATTTAACTAGACACATCTTCTATATAGATAAGCGTTGTTGTTTAAGAAAAAACTTGATTTATATCTGCAAACACCTTTCTAACCACCTTGCATATGTTAGTAATTAAGGTTCAGAAGGACATTGCATGAGATATGCCACGTAGAGCAGCTGACAAGCTAACGCATGTGCCGCCGAACATCCAAACGCAAGACAAAGAGGTTGGAGAATGGCTGGAAGCAATCCAAAGATTCTCGTTATTGTTCGATGTTTACTTATTGGTTTGCAATGCTCATTGGTATAATATGGGTGTGATTGTTAGCCCACACAAGTCCTGCCAGGCCCGTGGGATAAATCTTGACTAATTGGATATTTGCATCATGTTCGTGTTGTGGCCTGCATGCTGATTAAAGCATCTCTAGGCTATGCCTCCTTGGAACTGCCAATTCGGTCGTTCCCACGAAGCTACCCTAATTTTGTGCTCCAGCGATGCAACATGGTACATGAGGTTGCTTCCGCTCACTCTGTTTAATCTACTTCATCTCATCTCTTATAGTCAATTCAGCAATGCTTCGATTTAAAATAAGTGCTACACAAAAAAAGTTGCACATCGACGATATGATTCCATTCACGTGATCGGTTCCAACTTCTATTAATGCTAAACCTTTAATTTTATGTTTATGTTTTAGAAGAATTTCCTCAAATTAATGGCACAAGGTCAACCGTTTGAAATTTCCTTTAAGGAGTAGCTTCGCCTCACCATTCTGCACAACATGTGTAGTATTTTAGTTTCAACGGTCATAGGCGAATATATTTATATATCTCTACTATACTATAGGTGTTTACTTGTGCCTGATCATGTGGGTCTACTCTTACGTGTCCATGTGTGTAGCTCAACCTCTCACTTGTTTCTTGATCGATCCACCATCTCATGATGCGGTCTACATGAAAAAGTACGAGTCGATGTGATCTCATTCCGGAAATCGACTCTGAGGCTCGTCAATAGTAACTTACAATTTGGTATTTAAGTTTGGACTTATTTTATAGGAATTAATTCATCAAATTCATCTTAACGATTAGCAATTTTGTCCTTTATACAACTCTTGTGTTGTAAGTTTTTTGTTTCAGGGCTCATAAACGTAATTGTTAATGTGTGGTGGTGTTACATAAGTGTACCATATAGAAAATAGGTGAGAGTAGCGTCAATTTGGTCTGGCTGATTTGCATGCATGCAACCAAACTTGCTACACGACATGGTCCCAACAGACCGCAAAGATCGGCCCAAGCAACCAATCACGTCTATATAGTTGCCATGTTAGTCCAGTTCATTCAACATGATAACAGGATGTTGTTGCCATCTTAGAGACAACATGCGATAAACATGTATGTATTCATCATTATTGTTAACTTTTTCTCTTCTATAAAAAAATCCATGTAACTATAATAGCATTTTGTTCTGAATTTATACAAATTTGTGTCTTTTTTGTTAGATTTAAAAATAAAAGTAGTTCTGACATGGATATGTCCTACGGATACCTGACATTGGCCTACCCGGTCTATCCCAGTGAAGGCCCATATGGAGACTTGCTGCAAACGTAAAGCCCAAGGAGACTCCGGATGGCCCAAGCTCGGGGAAAGTTCGAATCCTTGGAGAACACGGCCAAACCGTAGATAGAATCTTAAAAGGAAAAACCCTAATTTGTAACCGACTCGACCTACCCGAGACCTGACCTCCCCATATAAAGGCCAGGGCACGGCGAGGAGCTCTCTCTCAACTCTCATACACACACCTCACGCCAGATTGTATCTGCACACCCTTGTAACCTTCGGTTCCGCCATCAATCAAGAACAAACAAGCAGGAGTAGGGTTTTCCCTCCGGAGGCCTGAACCTAGGTAAACATCGTGTCCCCTTCTTGTGTGTCTGCTAACCATTTTGCGATCTAGCATCCCCATCTTCTCCAAAATCAAACCATTTGTGCATTGACGAGTCGAACCCTCGTCAAGTTTCGGTAACTATATTTCTGTTTAAGTATATACAAAACCTTGGAACTCCAAAGGAACAATCTAGGGCGCGTTTGGTAGCCCGTCTCATTTTTTAGGCTCGTTGCATCTAGCCCCTGGTGGGCATGTCCACGCGAAAATGGGCCTTGGGCCAAGTTGTCTATTTTGTTTGGTTACCTAGTTTTTTAATGGCTGCATGAGGTGGGAAACAATCTCCAGTTTGTTTAGTAGGTTGTACACAACTCTTTTTTGGCTAAGCTGATGTAAAGCATTTGTGTTTGGTTTCCCACTTGATGATGCATATGATTATCATGATCCAAAGATGGTGAGCTTACCATGTCATTGCATATTATATCCAATCATAGAGAGAAATAAAAAATAGGATCCTGAAGATCACCACAAGCTGTTGGAAATATGCCTTAGAAGCAATAATAAAGTTTTATATTTCCTTGTTTATGATTCATGTTTATTGTCCATGCTATAATTTTATGTATTGGAAACTAAATACACATGTGGATAAGTAAACAACGCAGAGTCCCAAGTAAGCATCTTCTGCTAGTTCGTTAGTCAAGCGATGGATAAGGTTTCCTAACCATGGACATGATTGTCACTTGATAATGGGATCACATAATTAGAAGAATGATATTCTGGATAGACCCAAATAATAAGCATAGCTTCTGATCGCATCGTCTAGTTTGGTTGTTATCGCTTACTGAATATGTCAAGTATAGTTTCCTTAGACCATGTGATCATGTTACTCCCGAGCATCGGAGGAATACCTTGTAGGCATCAAACGTCACTTCGTAACTAAATGATTATAAAGTTAGCATTCAGGTATCTCTAATGGTGTCTATTGGGTTGCGTGAGTCAAGATTGGGATTCGTTCCTTCGTGTGACATGGTGTAAGATATCTCTGGGCCCTCTCTGTAGTATAGCATCCAAGAGCTCTGTGACTAATGTGATTGGTCATAAGGATCCTATACCATGGTGCGAGTAAAGAGAAATTTCCGGTAACGATATTGAAATAGGTGATGCCCATGATCCAATCTTGGGAAAGTAATATATCGTGATACAAAAGGAATCTTATACCAGATTGATTGAATCTTTGACATTATGGTTCAAACGAAAAGAACTTTGTTAAATGTGTAGGAACCACTATGGGCATACTGGTCCCACAAATTGTTATTGATCGAAGAGGTGTCTCGATCATGTCTGCATGTTCTCGAACCTATTGGGTCGCACACACTTAGCGCTTCGGGGTCACTAGTCTTTGTTGAGAATATGTATGGTGTAAAAAAATGTTGTTTTGGAGTCTCTAGTGAGATCCTTGATATCACAAGGAGCTCAGAAATGGTCCGAGGATTAAGATTCATGTATGGAAAGTATTTTCTAAGGATTTAGAAAAGTTTGGGATTTTTTCCAGTGTTGTACCGGAAGCTTATAAAAGGGTTTCAGTGGAGAACCAGTGGGTCCCACCTATCCGGAGGGGCCACCTAGGACCAAGAGGGGCACCCTGGCCCTAGATGGCCTAGGGCGCCATTGCCCCTATAGGCCCATGCGGCGAGGGGAAAGGGGAAACCCTAACTCGGGGGAGTTTCCCCCTTCTTGGAGAAGGGATAAGGGGGCTGTTGCTCCACCACCTATATAAGGAGGGATAGGTGCAGGGTTCGGTGCACTCCTTCCTCCCTGGCATTGCCTCCCCTCTCCTTCTCTCCCATTCATGCTCATGTTCCTCTATTCCGGCTTAGGCGAAGCCCTGTAGATTTCTTCTTCCACCATAGTAGCGATGTCATTGTGATGTCGTATTCTTGCGGATATCTTCTGTCTCCCTTGCGGTATCAAGAAGGAGGTTACATCACCACAGCGGAATGTGTGGATACCGCGGAGGTGTCGTCCTTTCTGTAAAGGATCTAAAAGGTCAAGATCTACATCGGTTTGAACTAACGCAAGAGAATGACTACATCATCCACAATCTCTAGATCGTTAACCACTCGTATTCTTTGAGGGTAAGTAGATTATATGTATTCTACTTGTTAATTTCATATAGTAGATTAGATCTTGTAGGGTTCCCTCTTGCTATTCCGTAGAAAAAATGGTTTCCATGCAAAAAAATCATCACAAGCAGGCATACGATGCTGAGATCTCTCATCCTACTCTCTAGAACCTGATAAGACATTACCATAGCTTGAACAACCATAGCCTCAGGTGCCAGAGCTTGAGGTTCCATAGCTTGATTATCCATACTCTCTTGATCATCCAAGAAATGGTGGTACTCCTCCTATGCCTTCTCTCTAGCTTGGTATCCTCTATAGTTGTTATTTGAGAAACCATTAACTTTACCTTGGAAGATCCTCCATGAATCATACGCACATGGGAGTCTCCGTCTGTAGACCACATAGCACTAAGATGAAATAGGCGAGACAAGTTAGGTACATCATGAAAAACATGAATTAAATCATAGGAGACCATGAAAACTTCACAGCGGGTCATAAACTAAGAGGAGCATGCATGGTCATTATCAAAATAGGATTACAAGTTCATCCTATAGCTATGGTGTCAATCTACCACCACATCAAAAGAGGGTGGCATCCTACCACCGCATCAACAAGTTCACCATCACAAGAGGGGTTAGTATACACCACCTCATCATTATAGTCCATAAGAAATTTGCAATACCTAGCTACCACGAAAATATACATCAACATCATCTTCATCACTAGCATGCATCCCCACCCCTACCCCCCCCCCCCCCCAAAACCAAGATCTACAGCTTGTCGTAGTACTTGCCCAGGTAGGTCCTAATCCACGACACCCTTTGTGGCTCAACCATGCTCATGAAGGTTGTACACTGGGCATTGTTATCAACAAGGTGGTTGATAGCCACCATGAGAGACTCCTCAGTGAATCCAATCATGTCCATGATGGCCCTATAGAGATCAGGGTGCATGTCAGTTGGCTTGTTCTCCTAGATGTCCTAGGCGACGTACTTGACGGTGGATGTCATGATGGTGAAGGCCATGAGCTTGTCATCAGAAAGGGCACCCCCGCTTCCTCTTCCCTAAAGAAGATGGCCTATCAGGAATGCCGACGGCTGGATTCTTAGGGCCATCGAGGATCACTATGTCTGACTCCTGGGTGCCCAGATCATTAGGTCCAGGTGTTTCTGGAGGTGTCCGGAGTGCGTGCCTTGAGCCCATGGCGTACTTGACAGTGGCTAGGCCGAACAAGAAGATGATATACATCTCAGATTAGTTGGGGATGGGCACGTTTAGGAATTAAGTGTCCTTCGGATGATCCAACGATTGCAAAGGAGTGTTAGTTGTGCATGATCATGAATGTTCATGGTGTGAAAGAAATGTGCAAGTCAGTGTGCTAACCGTGACATGCCCGAGATAGTGGTCACTCTCCAGGATGATAGTTTGGGTGTCTTCACACCATCGCTCAGATCCCTTAGCCTGCTAACAGTGAGCGACCTGACCCTTCACTTCCTCAGGTGATTGTACACCTGAGTGTGGCTATAATCATCTCCACAATGCTCAAACAGAGCCTTTGCAAAGGAAGTTGGATGGACTTCCTTGAAACCCTTGTCAGTTTGAATGCCACTTTTGATCATCTTGCACATTTTCTCAAGGACGAAGGTCGACGTGAAGGGCAACCATTTCATGGTACTCTTCATTGCAGCAGCCTTCTCCACCATGTTTCCCTTGTGCGCCTTCTAGGCCTTCTTATCCTTCGCAATCTATGCGCAACCTGCATAACAAAACCTTCGTCGCTAGGGACTGCACTAGATTATGGTAGTTTGTTGCAACGCATTGCAAGACCTGCACTTCATTCTCAAGTTGTGGCTGAGAATCATCCAAAAAACGATAGGATATGTGATTCTCCAAAGGGGACCAAGGCCTAAGTAAATTTATCACACAGGGAGTCCTACATTCGACACGGATGACAACACAATGTAACATAGCACAACAAGCTCTTGATCTACAATGGCAGTATAGACCGATAATCTTAAACAAGCTCTCGATCTGCAATGGCAGTAGCTACATATGATCTAACACAAGTTGTAGATCTAACAAGGCAGTAGCTACAGATGATCTAACACAAGCTTTAGATCTAACAAGGCAATAGTTATAGATCATCTAACACAAGCTCTATATTTACTTACAGTCACACATGAACTCTATGGCGTGAAAGCGTGATTACTTATAGTCATCGTTGGAGGTGGGGAGAACTCGACTCAAAAGAGGTAGTAGGCATGTCATCACCGTCACCGCCTTCACCGTAGAAACCGGAAATGAGTGTGTCACCTACCGGTTCTCTGACATGATAGTGGAGCTCGAAGGGAAGGGGAAATAGTGGATTTCGAAATGGAGGTGAGAGTTGGGGTATAAATAGAGAAAGGGTTTTGGCGGGACGTGAGAGAATCCGTCTCGCCCCAATTTTCTCTTTTCACTGTACCGTAGGCGTGCTCGCACCATCTCTAGATGTGGTTGCTCTCGTGCAAGGAATTCCCCCTTTTGCATCTTGGGAGCGCATACAAGGGTGACTCGCTAGAAACGATTGAATCGATAGTTCCTAACAGACCTGGCATGGGGTACTTTGAGGTTCGCGCGGGCCACAGCATGGAAACCTGGCAGGCAACCAATCAGTCTGATTTCGTCGTCAACGGTTTTCCCTGACCTCAAACGGCCAACCAAATGCGCCCCTAACTGTTTTATCCTGATGTGGTTCGCCTGCGAGATGTTGCAATCTTTTTTGCTCGGTTCTATAACCTTTTTTAGAAAAAGAACCACCGCACTCTTTAAAGGGTGGCTGTTTCTAGGCAAACCTCTGGTTGTTTTTGCATC
Source organism: Avena atlantica (assembly GCA_910589765.1). Taxonomy (NCBI): domain Eukaryota; kingdom Viridiplantae; phylum Streptophyta; class Magnoliopsida; order Poales; family Poaceae; genus Avena; species Avena atlantica. The sequence goes on from OU342736.1 coordinate 365,186,713, forward strand.
CCCTACCTCCTTTATCACCGAGCGGTCATTTAGGGGCCTTAGCTGGTGATCCGGGTTGTTTCCCTCTCGATGATGAAGCTTATTCCCCATCGTCTCACTGGCCGACCTTGACCCCTGTTATTTTAGGGTCATATCTACTCTCTCTATTCAGAAATATAAGACATATTAGTTTTGTGAAATGAATATATCTAGACGCCTTTTAGTGTATAGGTTCACAGGTTCACTCCAAACCTCTATAAACATATACACTAAAAGATGTCTAGATAATTTCGATTTACAAAGTTTAAAATATATTATATTTCTGAAATGGGGAGTAGTATTCAGAGTTTGCCTCGATTTGGTACCGCTCGCGCAGCCGGATGTTGCGAACAAATAAATTCTTGGATCTATTAATAATAATCAGCAAGCAAAAAACATCAAATATAATAAAATTGTAAATAGGTCTTTACCATGGGCACTGGAGCAAGTTGAAACTTCAATTTTTTTAATTATGAATTTATATATTTTCTGCGGAATTTACCCATAACTTCCGTGGGTTCTAACTTTGTTTCTACTCCCTTCGTTTGGAACTAACTTACTCACATTTTTCTAGATTCGCATTTGGAAACCCTAATTGTGTGGCCTGCTTGGTGGTGTGCCGATCGCCGTTGCGGTTCTTTTTCCAGTGATGTTCGAGAAGCAAAACGAACGGACACGATTCACCACATTCGCAATGCGCCGCCACGCAAAACCGTGGGAGGCGAATGCCGCCCGACTCGAGTCCGACCGGAACTCACATCCGTCAGCCGCGTCCGTCCAAGTTAAGAAGGGAGCACGGCCCAATCTGCAGCAGCATAGGCACAGCGTCCAAGCAAGTTGCCCGATCGGCACGATCGTGTCGCTAGCCTATATATCTTCTCACGCACACAAACTAGGGCAGTAGTAGAGGGGATTCAACCGCAAGAAAACCGCCGCCACAGTAGTCCAGACTCCAGACATGACCACCACCATCGGAGATCCGCTCGGGCACCCGGGGTTCGCCCGAGGAGAGCAGGAGGAGGAATCAGTTGGCGAGGAGCGCTGCGACTCGGACTCCGACGACGACGACGTCGACCGCTACGTGTTCCTCGCGCGCCAGCCCGTTGCGCCGGCAAAGACCCGGGACGACGACGATGGTGCGATGCCCGGTGGAGGACGAGGAGGCGGCGGCAACTGTGGGCGCAAGAGGCGTCCCTCGGGGATCTTGGCCCAAGCCCCGCCAGCGGCCAAGAAGGCTCGGCTTGCCCTGGCAACGCCGCGCGCCGCCTCCGCGGAGGAGTCTGGGAGCGAGGAGGCGACGCGTTCCCCGGAACGGTTCCGGGGAGATCTTGATCAGGGAAAGAAGAACAAGAAGCGTCGCCGCTGCAGAGGAGAGACGCAGGCGGCGCGTGGCAAGGACAGCAAGGCGAGCCAAGGGTCGCAACATCGGCACGTGATGGTGGGGCAGAAGACGTCTGCGGCGGCGGCGGCCGCCGCAGAGGGAGCTCCGTGCAGGCGCTTCCTGTGCAGCATATGCGGGAGAGGCTTCGGCAGCTACCAGGCGCTCGGCGGGCACGTGCACCGCGGCCACACCAAGAAAGCAAAGGACGCGGCGAGTCGCGGGGACGTTGCCGGCAACGGTTGCCGCAACGAGGATGTGGCCATGGCCGACGGTAATGAGAAGGCCGCGGTGGCGGCGAGCCCTGGGGAATCAGATGTCTTTTGGAAGACGACCCTCCGCGCCGCCGCAGCTTGTCGTCAGGATGCTGATAGCAGCGGTGGCGACAGCAACAGCAACGAGGAGCAGATGTTCATGGAGGCAGCAAACCACCGCGGCCATGGGAATGTAGATGGCGAGAAGGGCACAGAGGGGAAGGCCGCCGTCGGAAGATGCCACGAGTCATCCGCCATTGGCAATGGGAACAGCGTCCTACGCAAAACGCAGCACAGGTGCGGGGTGTGCGGACAGGAGTACCCATCAGGCAAGGCGCTCGGCGGGCACATGAAGAAGCACCGGAAGCTGTCACCGCACAACGATGGCGATGCTGGTCATGGCCAGGAGAAGACCGCTGTGGCAGCGATCCCCGGTGAATCCGATTGCGGTGGGAAGACGACCCTCCGCGACGCAGCTTTTTGTCAGGATGTCGATAGCTGCAGTGGCGACAGCAACAGCAATGAGGAGATGTTCATCGATGCAGCAAACCACCGCCGCGATTGCAATATCTTTGGCGAGAAGGTCACTTCTGCAACCAGCCACGATGATGACGACGGCAACGGCAAGTCAGCCGCCATTGGCAATGGGAACAGCGGTGTAGGCGAAACGCAGTACAGGTGCGGGGTGTGCGGACAGGAGTACCCATCACGCAAGGCTCTCGGCGGGCACATGAAGAAGCACCGGAAGCTGTCACCGCACAATGGCAGCAAAGAAGGGAGATCGCCGGAGGTGGCCCGTGGCGCTGGTCATGGCCAGGAGAAGACCGCTGTGGCAGCGAGCCCCGGGGAATCCGATTGTGATGCGAAGACGACCCTCCGCGCCGCAGCATGTCGTCAGGATGTCGATAGCAGCAGTGGCGACAGCAACGGCAGTGAGGAGATGTCCATTGATGCAGCAAACCACCGCGGCGATGAGAACGTCGATGGGAACAGCGCTGTACGCGAAAAGCAGTACAGGTGCGGGGTGTGCGGACAGGAGTACCCGTCAGGCAAGGCGCTCGGCGGGCACATGAGGAAGCACCGGAAGCTGTCACCGCACGACGGCAGCAAAGAACGGAGATCACCGGAGGTGGCCGATGGCGCCGGTCATGGCCAAGAGAAGACCGCTGTGGCAGCGAGCCCTGGGGACGCCATAGCTTGTCAGCAGGATGTGGATAGCAGCAGTGGCAACAGCAACGAGGAGATGTTCATCGGTGCAGCAAAACACGATGATGCCGACGGCAATCTTGGGAACAGCATTGTAAGCAAGTACAGGTGCGAGGTGTGCGGCAAGGAGTACCTATCAGGGCAGGCGCTCGGCGGGCACATGAGGATGCACCGGAAGAACGACGGCGGCAAAGAACAGAGATCACCGGAGGTGGACGTGATACCAGATCGGAGGGCTGCTGTGATCACAGGAAACAGGCAGTACACAAACACCCAATACGGCACCCCTTTTGATGGAAGCTTGATCGGTTGGCTGTAGTCGAGTACTAGGGGGGAAAAATCTTCATAACTAAATCATGTCTGCTGCTTGTAAACTGTAATGAAAAATTCTGTTGCAAGATTTGTGTACATTTTATTAGTCATTTAGCTATCCGAAATCATCTTCTTATGTAAAAAATCATGGGGGAAAGCAAGTAGTTTACGGGTCAAATAGACCATTTTCCGAACAGAGTACAGAGCCTAAGAATTAGCCATTGGTCGTGTTTACCATCAAGCTCAAGGATGCAGCAACGCGCCGTACCAAGAAACTCGAAAAACTAAAAAAGAAGGAAGATCCCTATTGTCGTAGCCAGCTGTTGCAATTTTCATCGGACGATTTGTGAACATGCCGATGTTCAAAGGCTAGAGACAATTCTGACATTTAACAACACGCAGTCAACACATGTCATGGATTTAGAGAGCTCAATCATTCCCACTGTACAGTGATGCCAATCTGTATGTTGTCTCGAGATGTTATCTCTCGTCTATAGGGAGGAGTACAATCAAACAAGATCTAAGACCAATCATGGTGGAAACGACCCATCAAAAAAATAATGCTTAAAACAAGGCAATGCTAAGCTAAATGCCATATTTCTCACTTCAAAAAGGACTACATGCTGATTTCCGTTTAAACTAATCAAAAACTATTGATATGCCGAGGTTCTTTACCGAGGCAATATCTTCTTTAGTTGGATAAATAATAATGGGGGGCTATCTTAAAAAAGATGAATAGTCGAAGTTCCATCAAAACTTCCTCCAGCCATGTTATAAATCTATGTAGAAAGAATGTCCTCTCCATCCTTTTAGCTTCAAACAAAGCTTCACAAGAAGTTCGTGCAATGGTCTCAAATGATTCCAAGGTAGAGCCTCCAACCTTCAGAGCAGTTCACTGTTAGTGAGGGCGAAAAAACCCAAATAATAAACAAACAGAATGGAAGAGTCTCCAAGATGCGATTTTGATCATTATCTTTTATATTAAATGCATTATTAAAAAAGAATCTAGAAAGTACAGAATTGTGAAATGCTTGCATGACAAATCTGAAGATAATATTTTGAGTCACTAAATTTGACAATCTTTCTAAAATTTACAGTCAGAGTGAAAAAAAATTGTCTTCGAGCTTTCTAGGAACAGAGGTGGGTATTTGTTGGTGCTTCGAATTCTAACTAAATGAGTAATTAGACGTGACCCATAATTTAATAAAACCATGATATGATGTCACATTCGGCCTTTCGAAAATAAAAACAGATAAAGATGGATTTATGCAAGGGAGGCTATAGTAGAAAGAACACCGAGCAAAGACATTTTAACCAAAAAAAACGTAAAGACTGGAAATCTTATTACTCCTCAAGTTGTTAGTTCAAGCCCATGTAACAACTATGAAAAAATCCCACAGTTCGATTCCATGCTTCCTACGATATATATCAATTATTTTGCATTATAACTTTTAACTCTGATTCATAAAGCCGATAATAGAATCCAGTGGGGAAAAAGAAAGAAAGAAAACAGGATATAACAACCTATATATTTATGCTAGTAATTCAATTTCACTTACCAGCACATGATTGACTGCACGTAAACAGTCATTTGTCTTGAGCATCAGCAAGATTTTCCTTGGTAGTCTCCGGAGGAGCTCCGAGATTTGTGGTAAATATAAGGAAGCATACATCTGTGACCAAGAAACAAGAAGTTAACAACCACGTAAGAGTGGACCATCATCAAGGATCTCAGGTTCGAGGGGCTCTGAAAATAGGTTAATATGTAAAACTTGACTGACAAGAAGGCGCAATTGCCAATCCAATTGACAAGAATGACAACACAAGCACATCTTCAATAAAAAGAGGGAAGCCATGAATCAGTTCCTCGTTTAGCAATTTCAATTCGCCATTATACTACTGTAGGAAAGATAAAGAAGATTTGAGTCCTGGCACTAGTTGAAACAAATAGGACAATCACATCACAAGTAATAAGTAACTTCTTTCGAGTGAAGTGTGAGGACATGTTAATTCTCCAGTGCGTTCATGGGTTACTGAATGTTGTTAATTTGCACTGGTATATGTGGCACATAGGGTGGCCAGTAAAACAAAATAATGAAACACAAAAATCACCTGAACTTCAGAACGATCGGTATTATTCCCATCCAGGACAAGATGACCAACAGATGGGTCAATGACACTTTTCCATGGCTTCATTGTGAGAACACCAGCAAAAAGTGCGTAAAGATCATCCCCAGCACCTAGTCTGACACTGTACTCCTTAATTGCTTTCTCGTCGGCAAGAACAAGCGCCTACATTAAACAGACGTGGTAGAAAATATTGAAGTACTGAATCATGATCAGAAAAGAAGTTGGAATAGCAGTGTCACCTTCCAAAGAGAAGCATAGTTCATCCTCATAGAGTAATCAAGTTCTTTGTAAAGACCATGGTCAAGAAGGATCAGTTGTGGACGTTTCCATCCTACACTCCATAAAATAATTCAGTTAGTGCTGTTATACGGATGTACAACAACACAGAACAATGCAGTCAACTGACCTATCTGACAAATATCGGCAACGTAATCACTCATAAATTCACACATCTCACATAACAAGATGCATCTTGTTGTACTGATCATCATCAGTTAAAGAAGCTACCTACCACTGTTCTTCTCATCAAATGTAAAGGCCAATACTGGTATATGCGCTAATCATTTAATGTAGCATAATTACTAATGACAGAAGATAACTCTGATGCGTTTTAGAAAAAACTAGAATTGAAGAACTTGTTGGATTTATGATGCTAGTAAGCAAGATACTAACCAAACCATTTTTTGCTGTCTTGTGGCAAGGGTCTGATCATCATATTTGCAGCATGGGGATCACAATGAACGAAACCATGCTTGAAAATCATCTCAGCAAATGCTTTATTGACCTGCACAACTGTTAAGTAAGTATCCATAAAGAACTCATTACCACATTTGTTTTGAAACAACTGTACTGTGACAACTTACTAGGTTTGAAACATCAACCGGGCGAATCCCGGTGTCTTTAATGCCTTTAACATCAGTTACCTCCTTGGCATCCATATACTCCATAGTGAGAATTCTTGATGAGCTGAGGTTCCAATAAACCTTGGGGATGTATATGCTGTTCGCAATGTGAGGAGACAACTTTCTGAAGTTAACCAAACATCTTTCACTGTTTTGAGCTTCACACAGAAAATCTAATTCCTGAAAGCATGAAAGAAGTTAGTGCAGACTCCAGATTATGTAACCTGTTCCTTCGCTTTTCATTACAAAGAATAAAAAGTAAAATAAAAATATCACCTAGGAAAGCATACTGATGAGCATAAAATTCAATACGAACAATATGGAATCATGGACAAAAATTGACAAAATTAATTATGACATGATAAACCATACAAAAAGGATAATGCATTTTCCAGGGGAATAAAAAGAAATTATAATGGATATACTGAAATCCAGGAACCAATGGAAGGTACCTTAGGCGCACTTTCTCGAATTTCATCAACTAACCACCTGCATGGACCAATTTTAGCGGTATTAATGTAAAATGGCACGGCATGAAAAATCAGCATTATTAAAACCTATTTACAGTCAGATTAAAATTACGAAGAATACATACAAATCTTGGGTTGCTGGTGAATAGATAGAGTTTATTTCAACATGCAAACAGATGACATGCATTAAGGACAAACATATAACTTTTTTCCTCACACAAAATGAGATCTTCATAACACATGTCCATGTGCATTTGAAGTTGCAATGTCACTGGTTGAAGCTTCTTTTGAATCCTTGTATAATTTGTTAATAAATGGTTAAAAAATATATGTCATCTTTAGTAATTGATGTTTCTTACAATCACGGTAGAAAGGTGACTCTAAATGAGTGGAATCTTTAGTACTCCCTCCGACCCATATTAGTTGACTTAGATTCATCAAGATACGAATGTATCTAGTCAAATTTTAGTGCTAGACAAATTTAAGTCAACTAATATGGGTCGGAGGGAGTAACTTTGTTTGCAGTGTCAATCACAAAAAAATGGAAGAATTAAAACATTATTCTCTAACGACAAGCATCAAACATGTACTTATTCATAGTGTCCGAACCATAATAAGGAGCTGGAAGATAAACTTAGGTATTTAAATTCCTCAAATAGAGCTGTTAGGCCAAGTATACACAGGAGACATGTGCAATTAAACAAGATGGAAACATCAATATCGTGCTTTCCTAGCTAATGATTTGAGGGAAGGTGTCTCTATCATAACTAACTCTAAACATCAATATAAGACTATAAACTTTTGAGGTGGTATGTTAAAAAAGGAGAAAAAGAAGGAAGCAAGGTAATAAACAAAGAAAAGTTGCCCCCATTCACTGGTTATACCTGTAGTCAAATGTAGGGAAGACATAATGAAGAGCATTCACTACTAAATCCACAGTGGCGATATCTATTACAGAAGTATCTGTCAAGTGGTCATGTTGAACCTGCAAGTCAAGACAGTGGTCAAGTAGGTGAAAGGGAGGCAGCAAACAGGTTACATCTGAACTCTGCTATCATAATGTAAAAGCTCAAACTATACATAAGTGAACTCTAGAGAACTTTTGGTTATATACCTTAACAGCAACTTTTTTACCATCATGTGTTGTGGCGGCGTGAACTTGCGCGAGAGAAGCACTTGCAATTGGGACAGGGTCGAATTCTGCAAAAACCTACACCAGCAGGATAAAGTGAAAGAGAAACATTGTGTCAGAGTTTCTTCTAAATTAACAAACCAGCTGATCATAAATCCATCAAATGATTCAAGTATGAATATTTCATTGGCCAACGACTGCAGCAAGTACGGTCATTCAGAATGTGGGTTTTTGTTAATTATTAATATACAATCACAGATTGTTATGCACTCTGTGCAGCAGCTAAAGTAGTTTTCCTGCAGCAAGATGTAGGGAAAAAATAGTAGTGCAGGGAACGGTGATATGAAACTAACGGTTTCCGGCAATTCTCCAATATCCTTCTTGAACACTCCACGGACTTCCTCTAGTGAGGAGACTGGGCATCTCTTCAGCATCGACGCCCGCATCGTCTGCACGTACTCCGCTGGCACCACATACTCCTAAAAAAACAAGTAGCTGAACCTCAGTGAAAAATTTAAGCAATCTTACAAACGCCAAGATCAATTCAGAGGATACAGGGTTGGAATTGCGTACCAGCTGCGCGATGTGCTGGCCGAGCTTGATGTAGATGCCGCCGTTGCGGAAGCAGAGCTCCTGGAGGCGGTTGGCGGAGCGGAGGTGGGTCTCGTGCTTGGCCTTGTGCCACGCTTCGGAGTCCGGCTCGAGGCCTAGGAGGGAGTACTGGTAGTCGAAGGCGATGGTGGCGGCGGCGACGGAGTCGCGGAAGAGGCGCGGGGGCAGGTGCGTGCAGATCTTCAGGGTCTTGGCGGGGTCGTCGGAGGTGGCGATGGCGGCCCCGCCGGCGCCGGTGCCCAGCGCGAGCGCCGTCACAGCTCGCCGCCACATGGCTGCCGACGCGTCGGTGTTTGCTTGCCGTGCTCGTGCGTACCCCTCTTTTCCGCTGGTCTTTCTTTCTTCCGCTGCAAGATGTTCGGAGCGACGGGTCGGTCTCAGTCGGTTGGCCCTGGACCGGAGTCGGGCAGGTGGCCTTTGTCACGATGGAATTCGTGTGCTCGCGGGATCCGTTCGTTTATAGAGACGTCAGGGTCGGCTCGGCGTGCGTAATTGGTCCACTTACGTTTAAAAATTCTAGGACACGAATTTGAAAATTTTGGTCCACTTACGTTATACTCCCTCCGTCCTAATATAGGATGCGTATTAGCATCGACCCACATACCTATAAGAACGTAAACATCCCCACGCTCGATTGATTAGCATGCATTGCTGCCCACCCTCTCCATATTAATATGCATTGGCCAGCTCCAACAGCACGCGCTTCGATTTGAACAATGTGATTTATTCTGTCCAATGCAAAGCTATGAAGTGGCTATTGTTCATCATCCAAAAGAATCAACAATGATCTAAAAAAACTTTAATCATCTTAGAACAACAATAATATTCACGATGCTAATAAAACATGCTACTGTTCATCATTCGAAAATAACAACAATATTCATCATCTTAAAACAACATTGGTTCATCATCCAAAACAACAACAATTTTCATGATCAATTCTCAATAATCATGAAGTCTCCAAAACATCCTCGGTAATCAAACACATGAAGGTCTTCGATAATCAAACATATATGATCATTTCTTCATTCTCTTGAAACCTTTAACCATTTTGATGGAAGGAATGAGGATTTCCCATATTCTGTTCCTTACCTCATCCATGCCTTGGCTCTCTGCCGGGAACAGCGGGAGTCTGGCACAAACATGGGGTCGTCCCTGCTCTGATCGGCAGATGACATGACTGAGTAGCCGTGCCTATGCGTCGTGCTGAAAATGGTGTGGACACCATGTCCATGTTCTTGGCTCGACGAAGGTCGAAAGAAAGTGCACACGGGACGTCCACGCAGCTCGCCACGCTCACCATGCACGCCGCGCACGCCATACTGCAGCCTCAAGACCATGGCACGTACATCGTCGGCCTCTCCATTCCGCTCGCGACGGAGGTTGCTGTGGGTACGCACTCCTCGGCGCTCCAGTCCGCTCGCGATGTGCCCGGCGCCGTGCAGCTCACCATGCATCTCGCCGGCCTCTCCATTCTGCTCAATACCATGGCATGTACCTCGTCGGCCTCTCCATCCGCTCGCGGTGAAGCTCACTTGCCGTCAACTCGGCATAGAAGTTGGCTTGTCGTCCAGCTCGCCCACCATGCATCTCGCTGCCTCCATCTTCCTCCTCCTTCTGGCCGCGTCGGCCTCACAGCTCACCACACATCCTTTCTTCCTCGCCCACGAGGTCGCGAGCTCGACGGAGAACCTCTTCTTCTTGGACATCTTCTTCCTCTTGGCTATCTATGAACCACGACGGGTCTATTACTGCCACCACCATCATCCGGTGAGTGAGAGAGAGAATAAGAGGAAGAGAAGGCAATGCGACGGGGAGAATATGAGGAAGACTAGAGAAGAAGCAGTACGCAACTCTTGGCCAGGAATTAATGCATGTTGTTGGCAGTGAGGGTAAAAGTGTTCATTTTGCATTGCTCGTCCTAGTACGCATCCTAATCTGGAAAAACTATGAAAAATTTATACGCATCCTATATTAGGATGGAGGGAGTATACTCCCTCAGTTTTCTTAAAAAACGATGATTTTTTTAGAAGTCATATGGTGTAAATTTGACCAAGATAAAAAAAATCATCAACTATGTACTACAGTATAAATCTTAAATGAAGATATTCATGATATGTGTAATAATATTGATCTGATCTTGTAGATGTTAATTTTTCTCCAAAGATGGTCGAACTTTAATTTGTTTGACTTTTGAAAAAAAAATATCATAAACAGAGGTAGTATTGTCAGTGACCACCCTTACTATATACGAGTTGCAGGCACGAATAATGGACCAATGACTAATCCTCCTGTTAAGTGTTTTCGGTTTTAGGTCAAATTGTCACTTTATTTGTTTATAGTGACCCTCAAAACGTGAAAATATGTTGTGTCTATCTTGTGTTGAAATTTGTATTTTCTTGGGTCAGATATCATAGTATCAGGAGGGGCACTTTGGCAAAGTAGAGGGAATTAACATGTTAAAAGATCTCAGAGATTTCTCCCGAATTTTCATGAGAACAATCAACAATCTATGTTTTTCTTTGGAACATCCGGACAAACTTGTCCTGGTACCTCCAAACCAGTAAGATTGAGAGGCTAGCGGGGAAACCATTTTACAATGTCTCTATTTCCGTCGGTACTATTGAATTTTATGTACACTCGGAACCACAAAGTCTTTGATTTTCCCTATCTTGGAAGTCTATTTATAAGTCCAGGACTTTCGAGTGAAGTTGGGTTGGAACATTTGTTGGAATTTGAGGCATATTTGATGTTGATTTTGGCCCATAAGAAATACAAATTTTGAAATTCTCTTTGGTCCATTATTATGGCAGCTCATGTGTGTACTAGTGGAGCCAAAGTTTAGTTCCATATTGCTAGTGGAAGGGGAGTTGGACCAGTTTATATAGTAGAGTGTTGCACCACTCACTAAGGTGTGAGAAGAAAAGAAGCCCTCGCGCACTCCTCCGACGCTGCTCGCCTCGCCTTGCCTCGTCACGATGCGACGCGACGCGCGGGCGCCGAGGGTTGCGGGTTGTTTCCACATCGTGGGCTGGTGCCGACTCGGTCGTGAGTTGTTGCCCACGTTCTACCCGACCCGCACTATATAAGCAGGCAGACGCGAACCCTAGCCGTCGCAAGCAATCAGATTGCATCTGCCTACCTGCGCATCGCCGTTCCACCTCTCTGTGCTGCCCTATGTTACTCCATCCTGCAGGCTACGTGCATGGCCGTCCGGGAGAGCATGCCTCCGAAACTCCATCTCTCTGATCCTGCGCTCGGAGAGAGGCGATAAGGTTTTTGGAAAGCGTCTAGACGCGACTGCTCAAGTCCCTCTACGTCTGGCTTCCTCGACTCCATCGTCATGTCTGACGAAGCTACCAAGCTAGCTTCTGCTGTCGTCGGTGGCGGATCCACTTCTATTGCGTCGTTGGTCATACCATCGACGAACTCGTACGTGTTATGTGGCATCTCGCAAAAACCACTACTAGAAAATCGCGTTGATTTTTGTGCATCGTATCATCATAATCGCATGTCTTGTCCCGGTGCATCAGCATAACATCGACATGCATCTATCTGTTTGAAACCATTTTGCGAAAAACCCTAATTTGGTTTTCTATATTAAACGCCCCGTCTTTATTCAAAACCCAAAACCCGGGCTTGTCCGGATTATTTTATTTTGTCTTGCATCGGTTTGCAAAAGTCCCGTTTATAAATAATAAAATATTTAATTTATTTAGTGGGGGCAGTCGAACGGGCCAACCCGACCCGAACGACCACCCCCGTATTAAACAAATCGGTCCACCCTGCCAGCCCTACCTAAATCCTAAACCTACCAACTACTCTACCCAACCCCAGCCTCCACCTCACCCCACCCAATGATCTGCTGCCACATCAGCCCCAATCATCTCCCCTCTCTCCCCCACACAGCACACACTAGCCCACACAAACACACACGCGCGCCCACGCGGACAGGCCCTCCCCTGGCAGCTGGCAACCCCCCCAGGTAAACCTCCCTCAGGCCGAGCCTCCCTAGCCCTGTCCCCACGCGGGTCCCACCCGCGTCGCCCCTGTCCCCGTGCCGTCTTCCTCCTCAGGTCTCCCGCTCCCGCACGCGACGCCCAGCGCCCAGCATCGCCTCCTCCCGCCTCGCTCAAGCTCGCCGCCAGCTGCGCCCGGCCCCGCCCTCTCTCGCCCGCGGCGCGCCGCCCCTCCTCGCTCAGCCTAGCCCCGCCGCCTCGAGCCAACCGCCTCCCCCGAGCCGCGGCTTCCTCGCCGCCTCATCCTTCCCTCGCCGCTCCTTGCGCCCTCCCGTGCAGGTCCCTCCCCGCCGCCGCCGCGCCGCCTTCACCGGCCCGCCCCGACGCCGCCAGCACGCGCCGCCGCACCGCCCGACCGGCTCCGCCTTCTCGCCGTTCGCCCCGCGAGCCGCCCCGAAGCTCCCCGTCGCCCTCTGCTCTCCTCGAGCCGGCCGCGTCCTCGTCGCCCCTGCAGCCGCCGACGCCCGGAGCCCGCAAGCGCCCCGGCCCCGAGCACGTCGCCCCGCGAGTCCCTCCTCCCCGGCCCGCGTCTGGCTTGCCGGAGTCTCCACCACATCGCCGCCGCCGTGCCCCGCCGACCAGCGCCTCCCAGCGACCTCGCCGCCGGCAGCACCCCGTCGCCCGCCCTCTGCTTCCCAAAACTCGTCGGCCGCGCTCGCCGCCGGGTCCGCCCTCGCCCTACACCGGCCTGCCGCATCGGCGAGCCCGCTCCCCAAGCCTTGCCTTCCCCTGTCGCCGTGCAGCAACCCCTCCAGACTCTGCGTTTGGGCTCCTGCGTGTATGGGTTGGTGCTCGCTCGATGTACCAAGCCAACGTACGAACCATGGTCGCAGTACCTGTACTCTGTCTCCAAACCGTCAAGGCCCTCTACCCCGAGAGGCCGCGACACCAGAAGAACAACAAGAACCCGACAAGATCTCCATCGTGGACTCCAAGTTCCCCTTCGGACGCCTAGACCGCACCAATGGGTAACACAAGTACTCCATCGACCTCAAGACCGTCCCTGAAGCGGAACGACGAACCCCCGGACGCCAAGTCCGACACCGACAACTAACACCGTGGAACCGACAGGATCGACCTCACCGACGCCATGATCTCCCTCATGGAATCCGAAGCGCGGACCCGCCAAGACCCTCGCAACGGCAAGCTCGACCCCGTGGAACCCGACAAGATCTGCATGCGACAAGAACGTCAGCGATCAGGACGAGTCCGACGCGCCCCGGACGCCAAGAACCCCGTCGAACACCAAGACCGCCTCGATGGCGCGGACCCGACAAGACCCTCGCAGCGGCAAGAACGACCCCGTGTGACCCGGCAAGATCTGCCCGACGCCAAGAACTACTTCCGACCGCCGAGAACGTTCCCGCGAGGCCGTCCGTCGAACCCTGGACCCTGTCGAACCCCGAACCCCGGAAACCCCAAGTCCGTCGAGACCCCTCAATGTGTGAACCCTTATCCGAGAACCCTATTTTATAACATAATAACTTGTTGCATATTTAATTGTCATTCTCTCATGCATATCATCGGTTTGGGGGCCTTTTGCCGATTCACCTAATAATTAAATATGGGGCCCATATGCGGGCAAATCTAGTCTCATATTGGCCTCATTTAAACCTGTGTAGCGAACCGGTATCTTATCTTGCCTTGCTAAACAACATTTAATTTGCGGGGAGCTAAACAACATGAACCATCTAATTAATTGTCGGGACCCCGGTTCCGCTTAATATGATCTAATTGCATCGCACCTTTGCCATGCCATACATCATACATGCATCATGCCGATCTTCTGCCGTTGTATTAAATAGTGCATCCGGTGTTCCTTCTAGTGTTTTGCTTCTTCGCGGATAAGGCCGTTGAGTTGATGTGAGCTTCGCCCCGATCTTCGGTTGAACCCTTCGACAATGTTTTCAGGCGAGCATCTCCCTCTTTCTACCTATCTTACTTTTATAGTCTTTATTCCTCCTGTTGATCTATTGCTATCTGTGTTGCGATGCTTTAGTTTCCGTACCTGTGATATCCCGTGCAGCCCTATATTGCCTTGGACACATCCTATTACCTGTTGTTTGGTAGCTAGTTGGACTTGCGTGTCGTAGTCGCTTGCTCAAGTGCTGTTGCGTGTTGTCAAATGCCACAGTTGTTGATGTATTGCCGCATGTTGATGTTGGAGCTGATCATAGTTTTACTTATTGTTCACTTTAATTTCTGTTTAACAACTAAAATTGATTAAGCAGAGGCATCGGTGGGTGATAGATAATATCTGGTTTTCCGAACGCCCACTTGTGTCCCGTAAGACCCCGAGTACTTGATTCCTGTTCCTTGATTTATCGCGCTGTCCACATCCGGGAGGTATATGGGACCCCCCTCAGCCAGAGCTTGATTCCGTCTTATTTCTTGGGGCCACAAACTAGTTTGAGGTTTTATTACTATCCTGTACTTATGCCATGCTTTACTGCTTTATTTACGATTGTGCGACAGATAGCACACTGTACTGTTTAGGATAGTGGCACGATTCCGCGGTGTCGACAAGCCCCGTTTGGGGTTCCCAGTCGTTCACAGCCGTCCCCACAGACCTTGAGGCCGTCTCGGAGCTTGCTTACTCCGTTGCGGGATCTACTTAAGGGGTGGCCCCCTGAAATATTTCTGAATCTTGTGATTGCTTTGTCGTGAAGGCCTCGTTGGGTTTTGATTTGGTTTTTCCGAGGTTGATCGAGTGTGTGTTGCTATTGGTGCACCCCGGCCGGGTAAAACTTTCTGAAAGCCGTGTCCGCGGATATGGACGACTTGGAGCACAGTTTCTCGATCATAGACAAGCATAACTAAAGTTTACTGCTATAAATTTGACTTATAATGACTAGTAATCAGCTTCACTATAATGGAATGGCTAATTAATACTGCCCACAATTGCTTGTTTGGTTGTCGCTTGCGACAATTGTATCTGACTAGTAAGTATTGCAACTACAACGAAATGGCTGATTAAAAGTACCAACAACTGCTGGGTTTTGGGTTTATCTCATGCTATCTGTACCTGATTAGTAAGTGTCGCAACTATAACGGATTGGTTAACTAAAAGTGCCCACTGCTTACTTTATCAGGACGATTATCTAAACCTGACTAGTAAAGTGCCGCAACTATAACTGAATAAATAAAACTGCCAACTGTGTGAGTTCCTCGGTTGACTTCCTCGTTTGGTTTCGAGGGGGAGACACCAGGATGGGTTTGTTTGGTGTTAGCTTCAGGTTGGATCCGGATAGGTCTTTCTTACCCCTCTCTGATTGCCGCCAGTTTTATCGAGTCTCTATAGGTTGTTTAGTGCATGCTGCCGCTGCCGCTCAGTCCACCATACCTATGTAGGCGAGGACCGCCGAATTCTAGCCTCGCCGTGTACTGGCCTCAGTACTGACGCTCCTTCTTTGTTTTTCTGCTTTGTCCTTTGTTGGCACCCCTTTTGTTGAGCAGGTTTTGAGATCGACGCCGTTAGCAGGGTTTCCCTTCCGGCTTGGCCTGGGCAGGGTTATGGACGCCATTGGTTATTCTTCAGGGCTCTTAGCCCCATTTGCATCTTGTCCGTAGATGGACGCGATATCGTTTTCAAGGTGATTTGGATCTTTGGATATTATATCTGTATTCTTGACTCATGGAGTCGCTTATATATATATCCGTTTCTGTGGGTCCCATCGAGGACTGTTGTGTAATGTTATTACTTCGTTTTCCACCCGCACGAAAGTGCCTGGTGGGCACCTTTGAATCGTTTCTATGCGGGTTTGGCGGATTTTGCTCAAACTTGCATAGGTCCGATTCTGAGGGTGTTACAGAGTGGTATCAGAGCTCAGCAGTTGCGATACCCCCACAAGTCCAGCCTGTAGGATAACCTAGCTAACGGCCGAAGTAGAGTGTCAAAACTATTTTGCAAAATCGGTTGGATAGTTCTGGCTAGGTCTGATTTTACTCCTTACCCCTCTACTGTTCTCCTCTTACCTCTACGTGTTTTGAATCTGCTCTCTCCTTCCTCTTCGAGTCCAGGATTTCTCGTGGTTGGGTTCCGTCGTACCTTCAGGGTTTCGCTTCCTTCTTTGATAACGGTGCTCTCCCATCCGGTGTTCACGATGCTTGAGGAATCCGTCTTCCGTGAAACCATCCTTTATTCCTTGTTTGTGCCTTCCGGTGTTTTCTGACGCAACGACATCATCTACGCCAGATCCGATGCAGAGTCTGCATCACTCCTTTGTTCCCGAACCTCGATTGTCGAGATCTTCAGTCTGAATCCTGAGGGTTGGTTGCATAATATGTCTATTCGTGTACATAGTAATGCTTTGAGTGCGGGATGGAGTCGCGACCATACCACTACTCTTATCATTCGCTTATGTACATCGAATGGGGAATCGATGCATTTTACTCCTTCCACGAAAGTTAGAGGTGGCCTTACCTTTAACTTCGTCCGTTGTTTATCCGGAGTGTTCTCTTGACGAACAGGGACAACGACCTCTTGTTAGTGGTGTCGCGAAGATCTACACGAAGCGAGAAGACGCAGATCGCCGACCTTCCTTCCGGTACCATGAGGCGGATCTCGAGGGCGAGATCCCTTGTTAGTGGTGTCGAATTGTGGCATCCCGCAAAAACCACTACTAGAAAATCGCGTTGATTTTTGTGCATCGTATCATCATAATCGCATGTCTTGTCCCGGTGCATCAGCATAACATCGACATGCATCTATCTGTTTGAAACCATTTTGCGAAAAACCCTAATTTGGTTTTCTATATTAAACGCCCCGTCTTTATTCAAAACCCAAAACCCGGGCTTGTCCGGATTATTTTATTTTGTCTTGCATCGGTTTGCAAAAGTCCCGTTTATAAATAATAAAATATTTAATTTATTTAGTGGGGGCAGTCGAACGGGCCAACCCGACCCGAACGACCACCCCCGTATTAAACAAATCGGTCCACCCTGCCAGCCCTACCTAAATCCTAAACCTACCAACTACTCTACCCAACCCCAGCCTCCACCTCACCCCACCCAATGATCTGCTGCCACATCAGCCCCAATCATCTCCCCTCTCTCCCCCACACAGCACACACTAGCCCACACAAACACACACGCGCGCCCACGCGGACAGGCCCTCCCCTGGCAGCTGGCAACCCCCCCAGGTAAACCTCCCTCAGGCCGAGCCTCCCTAGCCCTGTCCCCACGCGGGTCCCACCCGCGTCGCCCCTGTCCCCGTGCCGTCTTCCTCCTCAGGTCTCCCGCTCCCGCACGCGACGCCCAGCGCCCAACACCGCCTCCTCCCGCCTCGCTCAAGCTCGCCGCCAGCTGCGCCCGGCCCCGCCCTCTCTCGCCCGCGGCGCGCCGCCCCTCCTCGCTCAGCCTAGCCCCGCCGCCTCGAGCCAACCGCCTCCCCCGAGCCGCGGCTTCCTCGCCGCCTCATCCTTCCCTCGCCGCTCCTTGCGCCCTCCCGTGCAGGTCCCTCCCCGCCGCCGCCGCGCCGCCTTCACCGGCCCGCCCCGACGCCGCCAGCACGCGCCGCCGCACCGCCCGACCGGCTCCGCCTTCTCGCCGTTCGCCCCGCGAGCCGCCCCGAAGCTCCCCGTCGCCCTCTGCTCTCCTCGAGCCGGCCGCGTCCTCGTCGCCCCTGCAGCCGCCGACGCCCGGAGCCCGCAAGCGCCCCGTCCCCGAGCACGTCGCCCCGCGAGTCCCTCCTCCCCGGCCCGCGTCTGGATTGCCGGAGTCTCCACCACATCGCCGCCGCCGTGCCCCGCCGACCAGCGCCTCCCAGCGACCTCGCCGCCGGCAGCACCCCGTCGCCCGCCCTCTGCTTCCCAAAACTCGTCGGCCGCGCTCGCCGCCGGGTCCGCCCTCGCCCTACACCGGCCTGCCGCATCGGCGAGCCCGCTCCCCAAGCCTTGCCTTCCCCTGTCGCCGTGCAGCAACCCCTCCAGACTCTGCGTTTGGGCTCCTGCGTGTATGGGTTGGTGCTCGCTCGATGTACCAAGCCAACGTACGAACCATGGTCGCAGTACCTGTACTCTGTCTCCAAACCGTCAAGGCCCTCTACCCCGAGAGGCCGCGACACCAGAAGAACAACAAGAACCCGACAAGATCTCCATCGTGGACTCCAAGTTCCCCTTCGGACGCCTAGACCGCACCAATGGGTAACACAAGTACTCCATCGACCTCAAGACCGTCCCTGAAGCGGAACGACGAACCCCCGGACGCCAAGTCCGACACCGACAACTAACACCGTGGAACCGACAGGATCGACCTCACCGACGCCATGATCTCCCTCACGGAATCCGAAGCGCGGACCCGCCAAGACCCTCGCAACGGCAAGCTCGACCCCGTGGAACCCGACAAGATCTGCATGCGACAAGAACGTCAGCGATCAGGACGAGTCCGACGCGCCCCGGACGCCAAGAACCCCGTCGAACACCAAGACCGCCTCGATGGCGCGGACCCGACAAGACCCTCGCAGCGGCAAGAACGACCCCGTGTGACCCGGCAAGATCTGCCCGACGCCAAGAACTACTTCCGACCGCCGAGAACGTTCCCGCGAGGCCGTCCGTCGAACCCTGGACCCTGTCGAACCCCGAACCCCGGAAACCCCAAGTCCGTCGAGACCCCTCAATGTGTGAACCCTTATCCGAGAACCCTATTTTATAACATAATAACTTGTTGCATATTTAATTGTCATTCTCTCATGCATATCATCGGTTTGGGGGCCTTTTGCCGATTCACCTAATAATTAAATATGGGGCCCATATGCGGGCAAATCTAGTCTCATATTGGCCTCATTTAAACCTGTGTAGCGAACCGGTATCTTATCTTGCCTTGCTAAACAACATTTAATTTGCGGGGAGCTAAACAACATGAACCATCTAATTAATTGTCGGGACCCCGGTTCCGCTTAATATGATCTAATTGCATCGCACCTTTGCCATGCCATACATCATACATGCATCATGCCGATCTTCTGCCGTTGTATTAAATAGTGCATCCGGTGTTCCTTCTAGTGTTTTGCTTCTTCGCGGATAAGGCCGTTGAGTTGATGTGAGCTTCGCCCCGATCTTCGGTTGAACCCTTCGACAATGTTTTCAGGCGAGCATCTCCCTCTTTCTACCTATCTTACTTTTATAGTCTTTATTCCTCCTGTTGATCTATTGCTATCTGTGTTGCGATGCTTTAGTTTCCGTACCTGTGATATCCCGTGCAGCCCTATATTGCCTTGGACACATCCTATTACCTGTTGTTTGGTAGCTAGTTGGACTTGCGTGTCGTAGTCGCTTGCTCAAGTGCTGTTGCGTGTTGTCAAATGCCACAGTTGTTGATGTATTGCCGCATGTTGATGTTGGAGCTGATCATAGTTTTACTTATTGTTCACTTTAATTTCTGTTTAACAACTAAAATTGATTAAGCAGAGGCATCGGTGGGTGATAGATAATATCTGGTTTTCCGAACGCCCACTTGTGTCCCGTAAGACCCCGAGTACTTGATTCCTGTTCCTTGATTTATCGCGTTGTCCACATCCGGGAGGTATATGGGACCCCCCTCAGCCAGAGCTTGATTCCGTCTTATTTCTTGGGGCCACAAACTAGTTTGAGGTTTTATTACTATCCTGTACTTATGCCATGCTTTACTGCTTTATTTACGATTGTGCGACAGATAGCACACTGTACTGTTTAGGATAGTGGCACGATTCCGCGGTGTCGACAAGCCCCGTTTGGGGTTCCCAGTCGTTCACAGCCGTCCCCACAGACCTTGAGGCCGTCTCGGAGCTTGCTTACTCCGTTGCGGGATCTACTTAAGGGGTGGCCCCCTGAAATATTTCTGAATCTTGTGATTGCTTTGTCGTGAAGGCCTCGATCGAGTGTGTGTTGCTATTGGTGCACCCCGGCCGGGTAAAACTTTCTGAAAGCCGTGTCCGCGGATATGGACGACTTGGAGCACAGTTTCTCGATCATAGACAAGCATAACTAAAGTTTACTGCTATAAATTTGACTTATAATGACTAGTAATCAGCTTCACTATAATGGAATGGCTAATTAATACTGCCCACAATTGCTTGTTTGGTTGTCGCTTGCGACAATTGTATCTGACTAGTAAGTATTGCAACTACAACGAAATGGCTGATTAAAAGTACCAACAACTGCTGGGTTTTGGGTTTATCTCATGCTATCTGTACCTGATTAGTAAGTGTTGCAACTATAACGGATTGGTTAACTAAAAGTGCCCACTGCTTACTTTATCAGGACGATTATCTAAACCTGACTAGTAAAGTGCCGCAACTATAACTGAATAAATAAAACTGCCAACTGTGTGAGTTCCTCGGTTGACTTCCTCGTTTGGTTTCGAGGGGGAGACACCAGGATGGGTTTGTTTGGTGTTAGCTTCAGGTTGGATCCGGATAGGTCTTTCTTACCCCTCTCTGATTGCCGCCAGTTTTATCGAGTCTCTATAGGTTGTTTAGTGCATGCTGCCGCTGCCGCTCAGTCCACCATACCTATGTAGGCGAGGACCGCCGAATTCTAGCCTCGCCGTGTACTGGCCTCAGTACTGACGCTCCTTCTTTGTTTTTCTGCTTTGTCCTTTGTTGGCACCCCTTTTGTTGAGCAGGTTTTGAGATCGACGCCGTTAGCAGGGTTTCCCTTCCGGCTTGGCCTGGGCAGGGTTATGGACGCCATTGGTTATTCTTCAGGGCTCTTAGCCCCATTTGCATCTTGTCCGTAGCTGGACGCGATATCGTTTTCAAGGTGATTTGGATCTTTGGATATTATATCTGTATTCTTGACTCATGGAGTCGCTTATATATATATATCCGTTTCTGTGGGTCCCATCGAGGACTGTTGTGTAATGTTATTACTTCGTTTTCCACCCGCACGAAAGTGCCTGGTGGGCACCTTTGAATCGTTTCTATGCGGGTTTGGCGGATTTTGCTCAAACTTGCATAGGTCCGATTCTGAGGGTGTTACAGAGTGGTATCAGAGCTCAGCAGTTGCGATACCCCCACAAGTCCAGCCTGTAGGATAACCTAGCTAACGGCCGAAGTAGAGTGTCAAAACTATTTTGCAAAATCGGTTGGATAGTTCTGGCTAGGTCTGATTTTACTCCTTACCCCTCTACTGTTCTCCTCTTACCTCTACGTGTTTTGAATCTGCTCTCTCCTTCCTCTTCGAGTCCAGGATTTCTCGTGGTTGGGTTCCGTCGTACCTTCAGGGTTTCGCTTCCTTCTTTGATAACGGTGCTCTCCCATCCGGTGTTCACGATGCTTGAGGAATCCGTCTTCCGTGAAACCATCCTTTATTCCTTGTTTGTGCCTTCCGGTGTTTTCTGACGCAACGACATCATCTACGCCAGATCCGATGCAGAGTCTGCATCACTCCTTTGTTCCCGAACCTCGATTGTCGAGATCTTCAGTCTGAATCCTGAGGGTTGGTTGCATAATCTGTCTATTCGTGTACATAGTAATGCTTTGAGTGCGGGATGGAGTCGCGACCATACCACTACTCTTATCATTCGCTTATGTACATCGAATGGGGAATCGATGCATTTTACTCCTTCCACGAAAGTTAGAGGTGGCCTTACCTTTAACTTCGTCCGTTGTTTATCCGGAGTGTTCTCTTGACGAACAGGGACAACGACCTCTTGTTAGTGGTGTCGCGAAGATCTACACGAAGCGAGAAGACGCAGATCGCCGACCTTCCTTCCGGTACCATGAGGCGGATCTCGAGGGCGAGATCCCTTGTTAGTGGTGTCGAATTGTGGCATCCCGCAAAAACCACTAATAGAAAATCGCGTTGATTTTTGTGCATCGTATCATCATAATCGCATGTCTTGTCCCGGTGCATCAGCATAACATCGACATGCATCTATCTGTTTGAAACCATTTTGCGAAAAACCCTAATTTGGTTTTCTATATTAAACGCCCCGTCTTTATTCAAAACCCAAAACCCGGGCTTGTCCGGATTATTTTATTTTGTCTTGCATCGGTTTGCAAAAGTCCCGTTTATAAATAATAAAATATTTAATTTATTTAGTGGGGGCAGTCGAACGGGCCAACCCGACCCGAACGACCACCCCCGTATTAAACAAATCGGTCCACCCTGCCAGCCCTACCTAAATCCTAAACCTACCAACTACTCTACCCAACCCCAGCCTCCACCTCACCCCACCCAATGATCTGCTGCCACATCAGCCCCAATCATCTCCCCTCTCTCCCCCACACAGCACACACTAGCCCACACAAACACACACGCGCGCCCACGCGGACAGGCCCTCCCCTGGCAGCTGGCAACCCCCCCAGGTAAACCTCCCTCAGGCCGAGCCTCCCTAGCCCTGTCCCCACGCGGGTCCCACCCGCGTCGCCCCTGTCCCCGTGCCGTCTTCCTCCTCAGGTCTCCCGCTCCCGCACGCGACGCCCAGCGCCCAGCATCGCCTCCTCCCGCCTCGCTCAAGCTCGCCGCCAGCTGCGCCCGGCCCCGCCCTCTCTCGCCCGCGGCGCGCCGCCCCTCCTCGCTCAGCCTAGCCCCGCCGCCTCGAGCCAACCGCCTCCCCCGAGCCGCGGCTTCCTCGCCGCCTCATCCTTCCCTCGCCGCTCCTTGCGCCCTCCCGTGCAGGTCCCTCCCCGCCGCCGCCGCGCCGCCTTCACCGGCCCGCCCCGACGCCGCCAGCACGCGCCGCCGCACCGCCCGACCGGCTCCGCCTTCTCGCCGTTCGCCCCGCGAGCCGCCCCGAAGCTCCCCGTCGCCCTCTGCTCTCCTCGAGCCGGCCGCGTCCTCGTCGCCCCTGCAGCCGCCGACGCCCGGAGCCCGCAAGCGCCCCGGCCCCGAGCACGTCGCCCCGCGAGTCCCTCCTCCCCGGCCCGCGTCTGGCTTGCCGGAGTCTCCACCACATCGCCGCCGCCGTGCCCCGCCGACCAGCGCCTCCCAGCGACCTCGCCGCCGGCAGCACCCCGTCGCCCGCCCTCTGCTTCCCAAAACTCGTCGGCCGCGCTCGCCGCCGGGTCCGCCCTCGCCCTACACCGGCCTGCCGCATCGGCGAGCCCGCTCCCCAAGCCTTGCCTTCCCCTGTCGCCGTGCAGCAACCCCTCCAGACTCTGCATTTGGGCTCCTGCGTGTATGGGTTGGTGCTCGCTCGATGTACCAAGCCAACGTACGAACCATGGTCGCAGTACCTGTACTCTGTCTCCAAACCGTCAAGGCCCTCTACCCCGAGAGGCCGCGACACCAGAAGAACAACAAGAACCCGACAAGATCTCCATCGTGGACTCCAAGTTCCCCTTCGGACGCCTAGACCGCACCAATGGGTAACACAAGTACTCCATCGACCTCAAGACCGTCCCTGAAGCGGAACGACGAACCCCCGGACGCCAAGTCCGACACCGACAACTAACACCGTGGAACCGACAGGATCGACCTCACCGACGCCATGATCTCCCTCACGGAATCCGAAGCGCGGACCCGCCAAGACCCTCGCAACGGCAAGCTCGACCCCGTGGAACCCGACAAGATCTGCATGCGACAAGAACGTCAGCGATCAGGACGAGTCCGACGCGCCCCGGACGCCAAGAACCCCGTCGAACACCAAGACCGCCTCGATGGCGCGGACCCGACAAGACCCTCGCAGCGGCAAGAACGACCCCGTGTGACCCGGCAAGATCTGCCCGACGCCAAGAACTACTTCCGACCGCCGAGAACGTTCCCGCGAGGCCGTCCGTCGAACCCTGGACCCTGTCGAACCCCGAACCCCGGAAACCCCAAGTCCGTCGAGACCCCTCAATGTGTGAACCCTTATCCGAGAACCCTATTTTATAACATAATAACTTGTTGCATATTTAATTGTCATTCTCTCATGCATATCATCGGTTTGGGGGCCTTTTGCCGATTCACCTAATAATTAAATATGGGGCCCATATGCGGGCAAATCTAGTCTCATATTGGCCTCATTTAAACCTGTGTAGCGAACCGGTATCTTATCTTGCCTTGCTAAACAACATTTAATTTGCGGGGAGCTAAACAACATGAACCATCTAATTAATTGTCGGGACCCCGGTTCCGCTTAATATGATCTAATTGCATCGCACCTTTGCCATGCCATACATCATACATGCATCATGCCGATCTTCTGCCGTTGTATTAAATAGTGCATCCGGTGTTCCTTCTAGTGTTTTGCTTCTTCGCGGATAAGGCCGTTGAGTTGATGTGAGCTTCGCCCCGATCTTCGGTTGAACCCTTCGACAATGTTTTCAGGCGAGCATCTCCCTCTTTCTACCTATCTTACTTTTATAGTCTTTATTCCTCCTGTTGATCTATTGCTATCTGTGTTGCGATGCTTTAGTTTCCGTACCTGTGATATCCCGTGCAGCCCTATATTGCCTTGGACACATCCTATTACCTGTTGTTTGGTAGCTAGTTGGACTTGCGTGTCGTAGTCGCTTGCTCAAGTGCTGTTGCGTGTTGTCAAATGCCACAGTTGTTGATGTATTGCCGCATGTTGATGTTGGAGCTGATCATAGTTTTACTTATTGTTCACTTTAATTTCTGTTTAACAACTAAAATTGATTAAGCAGAGGCATCGGTGGGTGATAGATAATATCTGGTTTTCCGAACGCCCACTTGTGTCCCGTAAGACCCCGAGTACTTGATTCCTGTTCCTTGATTTATCGCGCTGTCCACATCCGGGAGGTATATGGGACCCCCCTCAGCCAGAGCTTGATTCCGTCTTATTTCTTGGGGCCACAAACTAGTTTGAGGTTTTATTACTATCCTGTACTTATGCCATGCTTTACTGCTTTATTTACGATTGTGCGACAGATAGCACACTGTACTGTTTAGGATAGTGGCACGATTCCGCGGTGTCGACAAGCCCCGTTTGGGGTTCCCAGTCGTTCACAGCCGTCCCCACAGACCTTGAGGCCGTCTCGGAGCTTGCTTACTCCGTTGCGGGATCTACTTAAGGGGTGGCCCCCTGAAATATTTCTGAATCTTGTGATTGCTTTGTCGTGAAGGCCTCGTTGGGTTTTGATTTGGTTTTTCCGAGGTTGATCGAGTGTGTGTTGCTATTGGTGCACCCCGGCCGGGTAAAACTTTCTGAAAGCCGTGTCCGCGGATATGGACGACTTGGAGCACAGTTTCTCGATCATAGACAAGCATAACTAAAGTTTACTGCTATAAATTTGACTTATAATGACTAGTAATCAGCTTCACTATAATGGAATGGCTAATTAATACTGCCCACAATTGCTTGTTTGGTTGTCGCTTGCGACAATTGTATCTGACTAGTAAGTATTGCAACTACAACGAAATGGCTGATTAAAAGTACCAACAACTGCTGGGTTTTGGGTTTATCTCATGCTATCTGTACCTGATTAGTAAGTGTCGCAACTATAACGGATTGGTTAACTAAAAGTGCCCACTGCTTACTTTATCAGGACGATTATCTAAACCTGACTAGTAAAGTGCCGCAACTATAACTGAATAAATAAAACTGCCAACTGTGTGAGTTCCTCGGTTGACTTCCTCGTTTGGTTTCGAGGGGGAGACACCAGGATGGGTTTGTTTGGTGTTAGCTTCAGGTTGGATCCGGATAGGTCTTTCTTACCCCTCTCTGATTGCCGCCAGTTTTATCGAGTCTCTATAGGTTGTTTAGTGCATGCTGCCGCTGCCGCTCAGTCCACCATACCTATGTAGGCGAGGACCGCCGAATTCTAGCCTCGCCGTGTACTGGCCTCAGTACTGACGCTCCTTCTTTGTTTTTCTGCTTTGTCCTTTGTTGGCACCCCTTTTGTTGAGCAGGTTTTGAGATCGACGCCGTTAGCAGGGTTTCCCTTCCGGCTTGGCCTGGGCAGGGTTATGGACGCCATTGGTTATTCTTCAGGGCTCTTAGCCCCATTTGCATCTTGTCCGTAGCTGGACGCGATATCGTTTTCAAGGTGATTTGGATCTTTGGATATTATATCTGTATTCTTGACTCATGGAGTCGCTTATATATATATCCGTTTCTGTGGGTCCCATCAAGGACTGTTGTGTAATGTTATTACTTCGTTTTCCACCCGCACGAAAGTGCCTGGTGGGCACCTTTGAATCGTTTCTATGCGGGTTTGGCGGATTTTGCTCAAACTTGCATAGGTCCGATTCTGAGGGTGTTACATGTTATTTGCCCTCCTGTTATTTCCTATGATGATTACTAGTATTGTAGTATGCGTAGTGAAGGGAATATGTCCTGGGAGGCAATAATAAAGTGGTTATTATGTATATTTCAAGTATATGATATATATTTATTTTACATGCTA
Organism: Avena atlantica; assembly: GCA_910589765.1. Lineage (NCBI taxonomy): Eukaryota > Viridiplantae > Streptophyta > Magnoliopsida > Poales > Poaceae > Avena > Avena atlantica. The sequence goes on from OU342736.1 coordinate 365,213,421, forward strand.
TAATTGTATTAATACTAAAACGTTAATACATGTGTGTTTAATAAACAAATAGAAAGTTCCTAGTTGTGCCTCTCTCATAAACTAGCTCGTTGATTAACAAGATGATCAAGGTTTCCTGATCATGGATATTGGATGTTGTTAATAACGAGGTCACAACATTAGTGTAATGGTGTGATGAATATTCATCCAAAGTATAGCATTATGATCAAAGTCATTGAGTTTATATTGCTACATACGAAGTAATCCTAATCCTTAGACCATAAAATTATGTCAATCACTAACACTGGATGAGTATCTTGATAACATCAAACGTCATACCGTAACAGGGTGATTATAAAGATGGGTTCAGTACAATTAAAGTGTTATGTTGAGGCCCATGGATCAAGAGTGGAATTTGTTCATCCCGATGACGGATAGATATGCTCTGGACCCTCTCAGTGATATCACATTGATTAGCTTGCAAGCAAGTGATTTGATCACTAGAATGTTATATCACGGGAACGAGAAAAGAGTACATGTCAGTAACGAGATAAAACTAGGTATGGAGATACCGATGATCGAATCTTGGACATGTAATATATCGCGAAACAAAAGGATTAAGATACTGGCATAAAAGGTTCTCGCGATCACAAGAAAGTCATCGCTGAATGTGTGGGAGTCAGTATGGATCTCTAGGTCCCGCTTATGATTATTGATTCGAGAGGAGTCTCGATCATGTCCGCATTATTCGCGAAGCGTAGGGTGACACACTTAAGAGACACTGACACCATTAGAAGCAAAGGTTTCATGTCGGAAAGAATAATAAGCGTAGGAATTTATTTCACTAGATACCGAAACGGGTTTTCGAGTGAAATTATAGAAAGTGTTTTTTGCATGTAAAATGAAATACTAGCAAGGGATTATATGTGAATGTTTGTCATTAAAGTAATTGAAAAAATTCCGAATTAATAAAAGGAGTTTTATTTAATGAGAGTTTGCATTAAATTTGGTGGAAATTTAAGTGAGCTTTGAGTGGAGGGAATTGAAAGGCATTTTTGTGAGTCGAGTGTTTACCCACATCAATGGAGGGAGGGAAAGAGGGCAGCCCCCATGCGCCGGCCATCCCTTGGGGTGCCCCCTCCTCCTATAAAAGGATCCCTGCTTCCTCTCTCTCACTCACACCTCCTCGTGAAGGATCTCTCTCCCCCTTTAGAATTTATCCCCCATGGTCTCGGACTAGCGAGATACATGTTTCCGGTGGATATTCGGAAAGAAAGAGTTGTGCTTCCGCTGCATCGCTGGAGCGAGGAGGCGGAGGTTGCTCGGTGCCTCGGACGTATATGCGAGCACGGATGCATCGCTGATTTGCGGCACTAGGACTTCCTCTCTATCTTGAGATCAGCAAGAGATCGTCTATATCAACCACGAGTTCAACCTCGTTAAGCTTTGTCGGTCTTCAAGGGTATGTTCCTTATGGATGTGTATCCGCCTGTTGCTTGTATCTAGTAGATAGATCTTGGTACATAGTTGTTCCCATTGTAGAACTTTTTTATACCGCGAACCCTACACGTAGATGTGTTAGGTCTTTACTTCATGTATGGTGCATGTATACTATGCGTATGCTAGTTAATCTTGAAAATTGTTCTGCTATGATTTATACTTAGATTAAATTAATGCGAAAACTGCTAATTATTTCAACAACATCTAGGTAGGGACCTAGCAATTTTTTTATAACCTCTTTTCAAAGGCTTCTCTGTTAGGTTTGGAACCTCCAAGTTCATACTTTATCGAAACTACCAAGCACATATCTTTCTCGAGAACCCGCGAGTGCCCCTTCCTAATATTGTCGGGGTATGTCCATTTTTAGAGGTTCTTGGATCAAGCGGGTACCATTTCACCCGAAATTGATTTCCCACTGGCTATTCAAATTTTAGATCGGTTCAGTACTCTCGAGTTTTACCAGTCGGAAGTTCCAAGCATGTTATTTTGTGTTTGGTAACAAAGGGATTTTCTCTTTTGTCTCTATATCCCTCCACACTTCATGGAGAAGTGATGGAAGAAGAGAAGAGAGGCGGCCCTTGATTGAGCTTAAAGCCTCACTCTCCCCCTATCATTGCACCTTCTCATACTTACCCAATCGAATTTTTTAGAACTATGCTGCTTTGAGAGATTATCTTTGTGATTCTATTGCAAGTTCTTCAAGATTTCAAGTGTTAGCCAAGTCCGCTTACTTCTTGGAGAGTGTGTGCATCCTAATCGGTGAGAGAATCACATGGAAACCTTTTGTGGCATGTTTTCAAGGAGCCAAGAAGCTTGTGGAGGTAGGGGTCGCCAGTTAGGTGTGAAGATCTACCTCTTAGTGATTGGGCATGACATCAGTGTCCTAATTCAAGGGCATACGAATTTCACATGAAATCAGTAGGAACTCTTCGTTGGAGTTTCCTTCCTTTTGTATTTGAACAAACTTATAGATGGTAAAAAGTCTCTTAAACATTGAGAGAGAAATACAAATCAAACTCAAAACCGTGCGAAGCAGACAACTTGCGAGCCTCGCGCTGGCCCGATGCGGCAAAGCCGTAGGCATCGGCACTGCTCACGTGTCCGATTTCAGACGTAGCACACATGCGATTGGGCATGACCTCAGTGATTGGGCAGGACCTCAGTGTCCTAATTCAAGGGCATACGAATTTCACATGAAATCAGTAGGAACTCTTCGTTGGAGTTTCTTCATTTTGTATTTGAACAAACTTATAGATGGTAAAAAGTCTCTTAAACATTGAGAGAGAAATACTAAATCAAACTCAAAACCGTGCGAGCCAGACAACTTGCGAGCCTCGCGCTGACCCGATGCGAAAAAGCCGTAGGCCATCGGCACTGCTCACGTGTCCGGTTCCAGACGTAGCACGCATACGATTGGGCATGACCTCAGTGATTGGGCATGACCTCAGTATCCTAATTCAAGGGCATACGAATTTCACATGAAATCAGTAGAAACTCTTAGTTAAAGTTTCCTTCCTTTTGTATTTGAACAAACTTATAGATGGTAAAAAGTCTCTTAAACATTGAGAGAGAAATACTAAATCAAACTCAAAACTGTGTGAAGCAGACAACTTGCGAGCCTCGAGCTGGCCCGATACGACAAAAGTCGTAGGCCATCGGCACCGCTCACGTGTCTGGTTTCGGACGTAGCACGCATGCGATTGGACATGACCTCAGTGATTGGGCATGACCTCAGTGTCCTAATTCAAGAGCATACGGATTTCACATAAAATCAGTAAGTACTCGTTGGAGTTTCCTTCCTTTTGTATTTGACCAAATTTATAGATGGTAAAAAGTTTCTTAAACATTGAGAGAGAAATACTAAATGGAACTCAAAACCGTGCGAAGCAGACAACTTGCGAGTCTCGCGCTGGCCCGATGCGGCAAAGCCGTAGTCCATCGACACTGCTCACGTGACCGGTTCCGGACGTAGAACGCATGCAATTGGGCATGACCTCAGTGATTGGGCATGACCTCATAGCCCTAATTCAAGAGCATACAAAATTCACATGAAATCAGTAGGAACTCTTCGTTGGAGTTTTCTTCCTTTTGTATTTGAACAAACTTATAGATGGTAAAAAGTCTCTTAAACATTGAGAGAGAAATACTAAATCAACTTAAAATCATGCGAAGCAGACAACTTTCGAGCCTCCCGCTGGCCCGATGCGGCAAAGTCGTAGGCCATCAACACTGCTCACGTGTCCAGTTTCGGATGTAGCACGCATGCAATTGGGTATGACCTCAGTGATTGGGCATGACCTCAGTGTCCTAATTCAAGGGCATACGAATTCACATGAAATCAGTAAGATCTCTTTATTGGAGTTTCCTTTCTTTTGTATTTGAACAAACTTATACCAAATAGTAAAAAGTCTCTTAAACATAGGAAGAGAAATACTAAACCAAACTCAAAACCGTGTGAAGCAGACAACTTGCGAACCTCGCGTTGGCCCGATGTGGTAAATCCGGGCACTGCTCACGTGTCCGATTCCGAACATAGCACGCATGCGTGCCGTGTGCGTCGCACGCGTGACGCACCCACCACGCAAACGCTCCTCACTCTCACACTCCTCTCCACCTTCTCATCCCTTCCCGTCCATTCCCGATCCCCATCCCCATCTCGCTACCTGCTTCGCTCTGCCCCAAGCAAACTCCCAAAAGCGGGACAATCCTTCCTTCCTCCCGCTAATCTCGGGCTCGCGGCAGGGCCGCGGTCGGGGCTTGGGCTCGGACGCGCGCGCGCGCACACGATCGCGATTGCAGTTGCAGTGCCCCCCTCGTCTCCGATCCCGCGTGGGCTGGTGATTCGAGAGCGGTTGGAGCCGGAGCGGAGGCGGAGGCGATGGGGCGGCTCTTCCTGATGCACCTCGAGGGGAACGCGTACAGCTGCAAGTTCTGCCGCACCCACCTCGGCCTCGCCGCCGACATCATCTCCAAGGTCCCGCACCTCCTCTATTCCTCGCGAATCCCCTTTTTGTTGCTGTTGCTGTTCGTGCTCCATGGCGGGTGTGACAGCGACTTACGTACGTGTTTCCGTCTCTTGCAGTCCTTCCATTCCAAGCACGGGAAGGCGTACCTCTTCAACAGGGTGTAAGTGGCGCTTCTCTTCGCCTTGATTTGTTCGTCGGCTTGCCCGAATTTCAGTCCGCGTGCGCACGTAGCGGTTTGTAAAGTGGAATTTGGGGGAAATGCTGCTCCCGTCCTCCCCTCCTTGTCTTCATCCGTTCAATCTGCCAGGGCCTTCAGCAAGGCAAGAAGGAGAACAAATCACTGCGGCATGTATTTTGCTTCTCGCAGCCTGAAAAAACGGATTCGGACGACGGGGCTTAATCCTGCTCCGTTCAACAACCGCGAAGAATAATGAGAATTAGGAACGTGTTGCAGTGTAGTAGTAGGTGACGTAGGGCAAAGCCACTCTTGGGACAGGAGGAAAAAAAATCGAGTACTAGGGGAAAAAGGAGCCCTCTAAAACTGCGCTAGAATTTGGCCTAAATAGAACGTACAATTGCCAACTATGAAGTCACAGTTCGCTCTTGAACAGGAAGGTTAAAGAATCCAAGAGACAGGGAACGGTGGATTCAGCCTTTTCTCTCATACCTTTTCTGTTTATGTATTTATATCCAAGGCACGATTCATATGGAGTATGTTGGACCCCAAAACAAGGCTTTGGATATTCCAGGAGTAGCATAGGCTGGTTCTGATACTGGTTCTAAGATTCTCCATCCTAGATTATGCCTACTTCTGTCGAAATTGACCTCCAACGCAGCCTTTAGCAGTCAGTGTTACTTGCATGAACACTGCTTCATATGTCTGATCTCTTATAAAATCCCGGTCAGCTAGAGTTGCTTCATACACCACCATTCAATATGTTCGAAGTTTGTTCTCCGATGCAACCCCCAAAAGCTAAAGTTACTTGCATACAACAATGCAGTGACTAGATTCCACTGGATTTTCTAGACCTTCAATCCCGATTTGTCGATGAGTAAAAGGTATGTCACAACTCCAGTAAAATTCTGCCTCCGTCCTCTAGTTTGCTGGATCAGCAAGCTTTCTTTGTATCAAGTATCAGCTATATTACCTACTAGTTACTACTGAACACCAATGCTGAGGCTCACTAGTTGAAGATGGCAAGGTTCTTCCCCATTGTTTGACCCTTGTTTACTATTTACCTCTTGCTGGCTGTTTCGGAAGAATAGGAGTAGGGTGGTGTTCAAACAAGAAGCCATTGGGGTCAAAGAGGTGTCCACCTCAGTCGGAAAGATACTGCCCATGGCAGATCTTCTTTTATAGGTCGAACAAACCCTTAGTTCATCCTAGTAGGTTAGGTGCGTTGCATCAGGTTGAAACTCTCCTTAATCGATTGATCAATTGGAAAACGCATCAAAAATAAATAAATGAAACATATGAATGTTGATTGACAGTGTTCTTATACTGTTAAAAACAGAAATTTGATTTGGGTCAACCAAACTGCTAATGAAGATCTTCCATCATATACACCAACTATCTTCTCAAATTGGATCTGATATAAGCCCATCTCTGACTAGGAGAAGAAAAGGATAGCTTAATCATAGGAAAAAAACATATCTCCATTTGCTTTGCAAAGAAATACACATCTCCATATATTCACAGTCTGAATACTCCAGACGTGTATTAGGCTAGTAGACTAGTAGGAAATGAGTGGTTATTTCTCAAACTGGAGGTGCAGCAGGAAGTGTCTATACTGAGAAATAGTTATTTTTCAGTTGACAATCTAGAGCGTCGATTCCCATTCTAAGTGTTAGCTAGGTTGTTACATATTTTAGAAATTGTGTGTGACTTAGCTTTGGAAACATGCAACTAGGCAGCTGGGCGTTTGTAGGCCTAGAGTTGCAGACAACTTTTTGTGCAATTGTAGACTTCCTGGTCAACTGAGAAATAAGTAGATGTGGAAATAGCATATTAACATAAATAATCTATTACTGTGCTCTTGCTCTTCAATATATCAGTGACGTAACAGCTTTGTGTTTTACGAATTTTGTTACTGTCCTGAGGAAGAAAGTAAAGCATCTGGTAGCAAAATTCTTTGGTGTATTCTTAGTTGCCAGTGTCCTCTGGTACATTGTCCTCTTGCAGATTTGTCATTAACTCTTGTCTGTTGTGGCAGTGTCAATGTGACATCTGGAGTAAAAGAGGATCGGTTGATGATGACAGGAATGCATACTGTTTCGGATATCTTCTGTGTTGGTTGTGGATCCATTGTTGGATGGAAATATGTAAGGTTTTGTGATGGTTATTTTGCAATATCTTGTGCATTGCCTGTCCTCCTCTAAGCTATGTGGTGCCGCTGCTCCAGGAGGCTGCACACGAGAAGAGCCAGAGGTACAAGGAAGGGAAATTTATTTTGGAGAGGTGATCACCTTAACATTTTTTGTGATGGTGTTCAAAAAGAAATTCAAAGAGCTGAGTTGAATTCTCTTGGGGCATTGAGCAGGTTTAAGGTGTCCGGCCCTGATGGGAGTCACTACTGGGGGATCTCACATGATCATCACGTGGGCGGAAGCGACGCCGACGACCTATGAAGCACACAACTCAGACATGGCCTGAGCTTGCCGTTCATCTCTGTAAATAACCCGGGTGTTGGGTCTTAGTTACCTGGGGGCTCGCTTCCATTCAAAAGCGTCCCCGGCGTAAATTGTCGATTCTAGATTACCTATCATCGATCCCTGCAAGTTGCCGGGGGTCTACTTTATGTATATGCATGTGTCCTGTAGTAGCCCTTAAAAGCTGTTGTATTCCTGGAATGACAGGCTCTAATGACTGAATAAGATGTGTTTCAGAAGTAATCTATCAGGCGTTTGAACTGATTTTTCTTCCTTTGAAAAGAGATTTTTTGCATTCTTTACCACTATAGCCAACTGCCGAAGGAAATAAATTCTAAATTTTGCTAGGCCCTGAAGTATAAGGGCTCTTATTGCGCTGCGCTTTACCAAACATGTCCTGATATTGCTGGATGCATATACACTCTGAAAGGGCGGACACGATACCACTCTAAATGAAGGTTGTGGAAGGTGGAAAAACCCCTCAAAAGAACAGGGTTTTCTTGTGGTGACAAGCGAAGCAATCTCTACCGTCGGCAGATATGCTACAGCACCGGAACATGGCAACAGCTAGCTCATGTTCATTGCGTGATCGAATGCTGGATCTGGATGGCGAGATTTGTGTGGGCTCGATCGGGATAAAGGAAACTGTGAAGATGTGTGCGCCACAGCCGAGCCTAGTGCCAAGAGATGGATCTTTACTGTGATGGCATCCATGATCCATGCAACACGCTGAATTCATCAAAGTTCTAGTATCGGTCTGGATTGCGAGATAATGAAGGACCTAGGCTCACCATAGTGAACTTTGACGAATTCATCAAAGTTCCAGCTAGTAAGGGCATGTACAGTGCAGATGTTTAGAGCCGGGCGCTAGCCGATTTTTCCTGACCATATCGGTCGATTTCGGATGGATCTCGAGATTTTCTGAAGCGTCGACGGAACAACGAGCGTCGAGCGCTTAGGTTTTTTCTCCCGCACGATCTTGGAATAACTAGCGGCGGGCGCTACGCCCATGCGTTTGGAAAAAAGCAATTGGAAAGCCGTACGAACAGAATCCATATCAATCCCATAGAGTCCATAACAAAATCGATAGAAATATTCGCCCTTCAGAGGAATTGGAGGCGGCGGCGATGCCAAGAGCTGCCGCCGGATTGAGTTCGAGACCATCGGCAGCAGATAGTGCGACTGAGATGGGCACGGGGTAGTCAGCCAGCGATTCCATCCAACACAAATCAGATGAGGCACCACCAGATCCAAACGAGTAAAAGTAAACCCACACCAGAACAGAGCCTAAAACAATTATCCCCGCAAAAAGAAGAAGAGCCTAAAACAATTAGGGAGCACGACCCGGCACATCCACTCCAGCTCCAGGGATTTGGTCTGCGTGAGGATTTGGCCGGTCCGGATCTTGGGCGGAGCCGGCCACCGGTGCTCCAGGGATGTGGGCGGGGACAGTATATGGGCGGCCGTCACGTCGCCGAGCCAGCTGAGGGGAAGAGAGGACTGAAAAAAGAAGCTTCGAGGTGGAGACTACGTCTAAAGGTGTTATTGATGCTCCCCCATTGGGCACCTAGGGAGCTCAGGCGATGTGGACCGTCGGATCGGAGCCTCAGAGGCGATCTGAAACGTTGGTTGGTTGTTTGACATTTTTACCCAGATGAATAGTAATTGCTCCATCTGCTGAACGCACCCCTATTTCGCATCCACACAGGTGCCTCTCTCTTCACTGGCTCGTCCACTCCCCCCGAAAAATGGCTAGGCCCGCATGTTAGTCTCAGTTGTAAATATTGCAGTGGGCGAACTGCGCGTGTCATTTCGTCTGGCAGGGGCAACGCTTGGGGACGGAGGGTGAAACCCTAGATCGGTCAAAATATCCGCAGGTCACCCCTCCCCCAATCGAATGCCTCCTCTCCTCCTCGATTCGCCACCGCCACCTCTTCTCCTCTCCGATCCGCCACCGTCTTCTCTCCTCCCTGCTCCCCACTTCTTGCCTTGCCGGTCGCCTCCTCCTCGTCTCCATCACCGTGTTACTGCCATGTTCGATAGGGGGAGCTATTGCCCCTTTCCTCCCCACGTGCGGCGCAGATCCGCCTCCCTCGCCGCCACACCTCCTCCTCCCATCCCCTTCCTCTTTGGACCAGACAGGAGGAGCACGTCGTCGTCCTCGGCAAAGGAGAACGGGCGGCTAATGGAGGGTGACGCGGTCGCCCTAGCCCCTTGGCGCTTGGGTCGCAGAGCCATCCACGCCACCACCACCACTGCACCGCCGCCACCTTCCCTTCATCGTCGACGAGGACGCAGGCCAGCAGCGCGGTGCCATCTCTCCTCGGCATATTCTTCATCCAGGACTTGCAGGTCTCTCTCTCCTCCTCTCTCTCCGGGTCCCTTTCTTCCTAATTAACCGATTTGGTGCAGGTCCGAATTAATTCCGGATCCCTTTGGTTTATAAATCATAAAATATCTTGAATTCTTTTAGTTCTTTCTGCTCTCTAGTATGAACTGCTTATTAATTCAAAGAATCAATTTATTCATGTTTGTTTGCATGTGCTTGTGTGATTCTTGAAGTCTCAGGCCCGACTTCCAGTCTCAAGCTCGGCAATGGGGAAAAGAGGGAGGACCGTGAAGATGAGCCTGTGTGCGCTAAAGTGGCAGCTCTATGTGCTCTCCTGTACGTATGAATTCGTCTCCCTAATCCCATATTTTATGGAGCAAGAGCAGCTTGCTTATTTTGTTTTTGGTAAAAATAAGTCATAGTAGTGACAGGGACATCTCAAATCTGTAAGGTTGTGACAACAAACGTGTATTCAGTTCATGCTACGGTTGATCTAAATAAAAACTGATGCATACTTATTTTGGCTCAATATTGTTTCAGAATGGATTTTAGCTATGGAATCAAGGTAGAGATGGCTCAACCAGAGAAAATGCAAGAGTTGTTGTTCAAGCGACCTGAAAGGCAGTGCCTTGGATACTACATAGTAGTGCGGCATCGCCCGGACATGAGGCAAGCACGGCTTCAGATGGAGTGTGACGGTGGGAGGGAGGAGGCGATGGAGGAGTAAACTGTGGATAATACTTGGGAAGGAAGAACGTGGTGCAGCCTCCGGCCGCCAAGTGAGGAGCGAAGGAGAAGAAGGGTTCGGGCCTGGCTTTGGCTTTGCAGGTGTTGGATAGACTGCCTTTTACCTTGTCAGCAATCTTTAAAAGTCCGTAGTTGCTTTTATTCAAAATAGTGTTTCAAATAAAATTTTCCTTGATTGGGATGTAGACAGAGTAATATGTCATTTAGATGAGTTTTCCTAACCAAAGCTTGTGATGATTCAAAATGTTTGCCTCCATTTTCTGCAGGTAACTTTCCCTGTTAGTCCATGAGTAAAACATGTTTTATCAGCTTTGTAGATAAAGCATTGCCTTGTTCATATATATATATATATTTCATAATTTAACAAATTGTTCGATAAAAGTAGTTCTTTGTTACTTTAATGTGCAATTTTTTCCTTGTGCTATGACGTGCTTTTCTTGTAGCACCATATTGTTGTTTACTTATATGTCATCCTTTTCTGATCTGGTTGATTGTTGTTTCAGTACCAGGTGCATATAATGTGGAGCAGTCTGACTACAAGGTCTTTAGGAAGATCAGCATTATGGTTCTGCTCTGGATCTATGATTTTCTTCTCCTCTTCCTTCTCAGGAGACATTGAATTTAGGCATGTGCAACTTCTGATGTATTTCAGCAGTACATTGTTTAGCTTATTGCATATCGGAAATGTTAGGAATAGACAAAGTTGTATTCCTCTAGGGGCCAAAGGCCACAATATATAGCACAGGTACATGGCAAATATGCAGGAAGCCCCCTAACATATGGGGAAATACAATATACAGATATATACATCTAACACCCCCCCCCCTCAAACTCATGGTGGATCCACAACACTGAGTTTGGAGAGGAAGAAATCATGCTGCGCTCTGGTCTGTGCCTTCGTGAAGAAATCCGCCAACTGTAAATCTGAAGGCACATATTGAAGCGCAACAACCTGAGCCTGCACCTGAGCACGTGTATAGAAAACATCAACACCAATATGCTTGGTAAGCTCATGCTTGACCGGATCACGTGCAACACTAATAGCACCTGTACTGTCAGACAAAACCAGACTGGGTGTGGTAATGGAGACCCCAAAATCCGCAAGTAACCACCGTAACCAGGTCACCTCAGCAGTCAACAAGGCCATAGCACGCAACTCAGCCTCAACACTCGAACGGGAAACCGCTGTCTGTTTCTTCGTCTTCCAAGCAATGAGCGAACCACCAAAAAACACACAGTAAGCAGAAAGTGAACGACGATCCGAAGGATCACTCGCCCACGTAGCGCCCGAGTAGCACTGGAGCTGGAGGGAGCTGGAACGAGGAAAGAAAAGGCGACGAGTGATCGTACCACGAAGATAACGAAGAACACAGAGAAGATAACTATAGTGAACAGTGGTAGGAGCAGAAACAAACTGACTCAGAATATGAACAGGATAAGAGATGTCAGGACGAGTGACAGCAAGATAAACAAGACTCCCAACAAGATGACGATAACGCGTCGGATCAGAAAGAGGATCACCATCAGTGAGTTGAAGCTTAACATTAAGCTCCATAGGGGTCTCAATAGTGCGCTCATCCCCAAGAGCAGCACGGGCAAGAAGATCCTGAATATACTTTTCCTGGGAGATGTAAAAGCCATCAGAAGTGGAGGAGACCTCAATCCCAAGAAAGTATCGAAGAGGACCAAGATCAGTCATAAGAAACTGATCACGAAGACGAGCCTTAACAAAGGCGATATACTCAGGATCATCACCAGTAATGATCATATCATCAACATAGAGAAGAAGGAGAGTGCGTCCACGAGGAGAAGTGTGAACAAACAGCGCTGGATCATGAGCACTAGGGGAGAAACCAGCAGCAGTCACTACAGAAGCAAAACGCTCAAACCAAGCACGAGGGGCCTGTTTGAGGCCATAAAGAGAACGTCGAAGACGACAAACCACCCCTCGGGAACAGAATACCCAGGAGGAGGTTGCATATAAACCTCCTCACTCAACTCACCATTGAGAAAGGCATTCTGAACATCAAGCTGGGACACAGACCAGTGACGAACAGAAGCAACAGCAAGAAGAGTACGCACAGTGGTCATATGAGCCACAGGAGCAAAGGTCTCATCATAGTCACGACCATGCTCCTGCTGAAAACCACGGGCCACAAGACGCGCTTTATAGCGCTCAAGAGATCCATCAGAGCGAGTCTTAATCTTATAGACCCACTTACATGTGATAGGACGAACACCGGGAGGGGGAGAAACAAGTTCCCAGGTGCCAGTGCGCTCAAGCGCGGCGATCTCCTCAGCCATGGCCAGCTGCCATTCAGGATGATGCTCAGCATCCCGATAAGAAGTCGGCTCAGAGGCAACAGAAAGACCATACTGACTAGGAGAGTTGGTCGGGGGCACGACGCTGACGAATAGGACGAGGAGATGAAAGATCATCAGAGGAAGACGACGCAGGAGATGACGATGAAGAAGAGGGAATAGTATAGGAAGACTCCGGAGAACGAGGAGAACTAGGAGAACTAGACGGAGCAGAGGAGGACGGTGTCGAAGGAGAGACAACAGGGGGAGGAGATCCGAAAGAAGACACAATAGGGGTAGTATACTGAGTACGGACCATGGCCGCAAAACGCTGATATATGGAAAGCACTTCACTGCGAGAGCGCATAAAATACAACCAAGTATACCGAGAAAAATCATCGATGAATAAAATATAGTAGCGATGACCCCCTTTCGAAGCGAAAGGAGCCGGACCCCAAACATCGGAATGAACTAAATCAAATGGTCGCTGAGATACAGACGTGCTAGTAGGATAGGGAAGCTGAATCTGTTTACCCAACCTACAGCCCTGACAATGCAAAGATCCATCTCCTGAGACAGACCCCAGAAGACCACGATGAACTAATGACGACAGACGAGAGTCACAGAGGTGACCAAGACGATGATGCCACTGCCGAAAGGAGCTGGTAGTAGAGGCGACAACCGGAGAACTGCTGAAAGGAGCAGGAGCACGCGGTTGGTTCCGCGCGTGGAGGACCGTGCGCGACGTGGAGGGCGGCGGGAGGCAGATCGAAGCAGGCGGCGGACGACGGACCAGATGCGGCCAGATCGGGAACCGGGACGACCGGGGCGAGCTGGCGGCGCAGTCAGATCGGTGGGCACACAAACCCTAAAACCGCTCTGATACCATGTTAAGAATAGACAAAGTTGTATTCCTCTAGGGGCCAAAGGCCACAATATATAGCACAGGTACATGGCAAATATGCAGGAAGCCCCCTAACATATGGGGGAAATACAATATACAGATATATACATCTAACAGGAAAAAAGTCGGTGCAATGAAAATCATTTATATATGAAAACTACCACTTCAAATGAGCTTGACTATCCAGTTTCATGTCAGTCGTCTGAAATTTAGGAGGATACCATTGGTAACATGGGGGTGTTAATGTTATAAGTGATGTTTTAGACCTTGCCCCTATCTCTTCATTATCACAACAGTTAGTTCCCCACTTGAGCTTAAAATGAAGGCGGCACTCCTTGCTTCCCCGTATCCAAGGCTCGAATGATCACAATAGTAACTTCCCTGTATCCAAGGCTCGAATGATCTTCTCTGGTGATTCATCCATGACTCTGAAAGTAATCCTTGCATTTGGTTCCATGTTCTACGTTATCCAGAAAGTATAAATAATTTTCTTTGATCAATTATAAAGTCTTTGATTTCTCAAATCTTATGTGTTGCCTATTCTTCTGTTTGGTGCTAAGTATGGTCATCTGTTAACATTGTGGAGGCTTCTTGCAACAGGTATGTGTAAATGGCAAAGAGCAGTCAAACTTTTGCATACTTCACCTTTATATCATCTCATGTTTAATGAAAATTTGCAGGATTTTTTTGGTCTAGAGTGACCCCTAGCCTTGAATACCATTTCCTCTAGAGTGATCATGTCTTACGTTGTATATTATAGGATACTGAATCAGCAATTACTGGAAAGTTTGATGATGTGCTAGATACTATAGGAGTACATGAAACTGAAAGAATCGACATTAATTTCTGAGGAGAGGTGCACACTATATGACCCTTCAGGTAATCAATCTGGATTTGTTGAATTTTTCTTTGTTTTTTATCGGAAAGAAGCTGCACTAGCACACACATATATATTACTTCTAGGACTCCCTGCTGCTACTGCTACTTTACTAAACAAACAGATGCAGTATCGTTGTTCTCATAGAATTTATAAAGAACTTCAATGCCATGAATATTTTCATTATTCGAATAATGACATTTATAGAACTTGATATGTCTGAGGAATGAGGGGCCCTACTTACTATATATTGTGAGGGTAACTCCTCATAAACCATCGAGATGTTCACTCTTCTGCTATGTTGACGATATTCTTCGATAGGGGGAGCTCTATTGATGATACACCTCCTCCTGTACGTGCGCATGTTACTGCTCACATGCCCCTTTGCTACGGCTATCATCTATGTAACACCCTCAGAATCAGACCTATGCAAGTTTGAGCAAAATTCGCCAAACCCGCATAGAAACGATTCAAAGGTGCCCACCAGGCACTTTCGTGCGGGTGGAAAACGAAGTAATAACATTACACAACAGTCCTCGATGGGACCCACAGAACAGATATATATACAGAGGCGACTCAATGAGTCAAGAATACAGATATAATATACAAAGATCCAAATCACCTTGAAAACGATAGAGCGTCCAGCTACGGACAAGATGCAAATGGGGCTAAGAGCCCTGAAGAATAACCAATGGCGTCCATAACCCTGCCTAGGCCAAGCCGGAAGGGTAACCCTGCTAACGACGTCGATCTCAAACCTGCTTAAACAAAAGGGGTGCCGACAAAGGGCAAAGGAAAAAAGAAGGAGCGTCAGTACTGAGGCCAGTACACGGCGAGGCTAGAATTCGGCGGTCCTCGCCTACATAGGTATGGTGGACTGAGCGGCAGCGGCAACATGCACTAAACAACCTATAGAGACTCGATACAACTGGCGGTTATCAGAGAGGGATAAGAGTGACCTATCCGGATCCAACCTGAAGCTAACACCCAACAAACCCATCCTGGTGTTTCCCCCTCGAGACCAAACGAGGAAGTCAACCGAGGAACTCACACAGTTGGCAGTTTTACTCATTCAGTTATCGTTGCAGCAATTACTAGTCAGGTTTAGATAATCATCCTGATAAAGTAAGCAGTGGGCACTTTTAATTAACCATTCCATGATAGTTGCAACTCTTACTAGTCAGACACAATTAGCATGAGATAACCCCAAAACCCAGCATTTGTTGGTACTTTTAGGTAGCCATTCTGTTGTAGTGAAGCTGATTACGAATCATATCGGATACAAGTCCATTTATAACAGTAAACTTTAGTTATAGTTGTCTATGATCAAGCACTGTGCTCCAAGTCGTCCATAACCGCGGACACGGCTTCTCGAAAAGATTTAACCCTGCAGGGGGGCACCAAAGTATCCACAGGCACTTCGACCCTTTTTGCCAGATCAGTTAACATACACCCATCGGTATGTCGGCGGGGCCTAAGTCATGACGTTCCCAGGCCCAAAGCAAGCACGGGGGGCCACCCCACTAAGTACACCCGCAACGAAGTCGGCCGGTCTCTTAGACGGACTTAGGGTTTGGGTGGACGGCTGTGAACGACAGCAAATCCCCAAACGGGGACTGTCGACACCGCGAAATCGTGTCCCGATCCTAAACAGTACAGGTGCTATCTGTCGCACAATTTAATTAAAGCAGTAAAGCATGGCATAAGTACAGGATAGTAAATAAAACCTCAAACTAGTTTGTGGCCACCAGTACAATACTTTGAAATTAGGTAATAATCAATGGGGGGCCCATATCTCCCCACCTGTGGTTAGCGCGCTCGATCTTGGAACAGGTGTCAAGAATTCGGTCCTACGGGACACAAGTGGGCGGTCGGAAACCAAATCTTACCTATCACCCACCGATGCCTCTACTTAATTTAATTTTAGTTGTTAAACAGTAATTAAAGTGAATGATAAGTAAAGCCATGATCATCTCCAACGTCAACATGCGGCAATCCTCCAACAATTGTGGTACTTGACGACAAGCAAAACACTTGAGCAAGCGACTACGACTCGCGGGTCCAACTATCTACCAAACACAGGTAATAGGATGTGTCCAAGGCTATATATGGCTGCAAGGGATATCACGGGTACGAAAAACTAGAGCATCGCAACACAGATAGCAAAGATCAACAGGAGGGAATAAATACTAGAAAAGTAAGATAGGTAGAAAGGGGGAGATGCTCGCCTGAAAACATTGCCGAAGGGTTCAACCGAAGATCGGGGCGAAGCTCACATCAACTCAACGGCCTTATCCGCGAAGAACCAAAACACTAGAATAAACACCGGATACACTATTTAATACAACGGCAGAAGATCGGCATGATGCATGCATGATGGATGACATGGCAAAGGTGCGATGCAATTAGGTCATATTAAGCGGAACCGGGGTCCCGACATTATTTAAACGGTTCAAGTTGTTTAGAACCCCCGCAATTTAAATGTTGTCATAACATGGCAGAAGATAGTACCAGGTTCGCTACACCAATTTAAATGAGGCCAATATAAGGCTAGGTTTGCCCGCATATGGGCCCCATATTTGATTATTAGGTGAATCGGCATAAGGCCCCCAAACCACAGATATGCATGCGAGATGAATGATTTAATGCAACAAGTTGATATCATTTATAGAAATAGGGTATCGAGGAAAAGGGTCACACATTTAGGGTTCGGCAGATCTTGGGTTCCGGGGTTCGGGGTTGGTCTCGGGGCCCAGGGTTCGACGGATCTCGGCGGGATCGTTCTCGGATAACTGAGGTCGATCTTGTCGCATCCGCGGTCTTCGGGGCATGTCGACGGTCATGGCGTCCGGGAAACGAGTTGTCGTTGCGGAGATCTTGTCGGTTCGCGTTTCTGATTCTGTGAGACGATCTTGGCGCTCGATGTCCGCGAGGGAGTCCCTGGGGTTCCGGATGGAGATATTGTCGGCATACTTCGGGTCTCATCATCCATTGTCAATCTTGTCGCACCATGTGGAATCCTTGTCGATCTGTGGCGATGATCTCAGGTTCGGGTCTCCGGGGTTCAGGGGTCTCGGCGTCCGTGACGAAGATCATGTCGTCCGTGTAGACGATCTTGTCGGAACCTTGCCGAAGGTCATGGCGTCCTTGTCAGAATTCCCGGGGATCGGTGCCGAACTCGAGTTTCACAACTTTAGCCTTCGGGCCGGGGTCCTACTTGCGACAATTTGTGTCAACACAAGTATCTCAGAGATCTTTAGCGGCACAAGCATGTACCCAAAACTTGGATAATCTTGGTCTTCGTCTTCTGTTGGGCAGCCACAGCAGGCAGATGAACGTGACGTCGACGGTGGAGGTTGCCGGCAGGGGCTAAAGGGAGCGGTGGCGGACGGGCTTGGTGTGCCGCGGCGTCGCAGAGGCGAAGGCCGACGCGGCCTACGAGGGGGTGGCTGGAGGCTGCAGGGGTGGCCGCGCAGGGCCGACAGACGGCGGAGGGAGCTCAACGGGGCGCGGTCGGGGCGAGGCCGCGCGGTCCGGAGGCGGTGCAGAGCCGCAGGGCGGGGCGCGAGGCGAGGACACGCCGGGGCGGGCGGCGGCCGGCGAGCGGGGCGGCTCGGGCCTGCCGGAGGGAGAGGTGGGTCGCTCGCGGGGCGGCGCTGGTCCGGGCTCGGGGCTGGGGAGGAGGCTGCGCAGACGGGCGGGCGGCGAGGCGAGCAGGGCCTGGCCCGGCCGGAGCGGAGGCAAGCGGGCTGCCGGAGGGAGAGGGGTGCAGCCGGCGGGGCTTGCAGCCGGCGGCGGCGGCGAGGGGAAGCCGAGGCCGGCGGCGCCGGGCGAGCGGCGGCTACCGGCGGTTGGTGGCGAGGGGGTGGCCAGGCGGGAGGAGGGGAGAGCGGCCGGCGGTGCGCGCTGGGGTCGACGAGGGGCTCTCGCGGGGAGGGAGGTAGTTGTCGGGCGAGAGAGAGGGTGGGGAGGGGAGAGAGAGACCGGTGGGACCGGGGCGCAGCAGGGACCAGGTGGGCCAGGCGGGGGGAGGTGGAATCCGGGGGGGCTGTGTGCAGCGTGGTGTGGGGTGAGTCTGGTGGGGCTGCGTGGTGTGTGTTGTGTGGTGTGGGTCTAGGTGGCAGGATAGGATTGGGTGAGGGAGAGGGAGGGGTGAGGTGGCGCGATGGGGTTGGCCGGGGTGATGTGGCCAGAGGGATGGGTAGGTTAGTTGGTAGTTTTAGGAATTGTAGGGGTGGACCGATTTAATCTGGGGTTGGTCGTTCGGGTCGGGTTGGCCCGTTCGACTGCCCCGCTAAAACAATTAAACTTTTTATTTGTTTTAAACGGGCCGAATGCAAACCGATAGCGGCCAAAATAACTAATCCGGAGAACCGGGCTTTGCGTTTGAATTAAGATGGGGCGTTTGGAAAACAAAACTGGGTTTTGCGAAAATAGTTTTAGACAAACGACACATGATGATGACGATGCAATGCACCAATTCAACGCGATTTTCTAGTAGTGGTTTTGCGGGATGCCACAATTCGACACCACTAACAATGGATCTCGCCCTCGAGATCCGCCTCATGGTACCGGAAGGAAAGGTCGGCGATCTGAATCTTCTCGCTTTGTGTAGATCCTTACGACACCACTAACAATGGTTCCTGCTTCATCTTGAGATCGGCGACACCACCAACAAAGGGCCGTTGTCCGGGATCGTCGAGAGAACACTCCGCGAGCAAAAGGTCGAAGGTAGAGGTATCAACAATTAAGCCACCCCTAGCTATCGTGGAAGGAGTAAGATTGCATCGATCCACCTTTCAATATACAAAGCAAATGATAAGAGTAGTGGTATGGTCGCGACTCCATCCCGCACTCAAAGCATTACTCTGTACACGAACAGATGGGTTATGCAACCAACCCTCAGGATTCAGACTGAAGATCTCGACAAGCGAGGTTCGGAACAAAGGAGTGATGCAGACTCTGCATCGGATCTGGCGTAGAGGATGTCGTCGCGTCGGAAAACACCGGAAGGCACAAACAAGGAATAAAGAATGGTGACACCGTAGACGGATCCATCAGGCAGCTTGAACACCAGATGTAGCAACACCGTTATCAAAGGAGGAAGCGAAACCCTGAAGGTACGACGGAACCCAACCACGAGAAATCCTGGACTCGAAGAAAGAGAAGAGAGTGTATTCAAAACACGCAGAGGTAAGAGGAGAATAGCAGAGGGGTAAGGAGTAAAATCAGACCTAACCAGAACTATCCAACCGATTTTCAAAAATAGTTTTGACACTCTACTTCGGCCGTTAGCTAGGTTATCCTACAGGCTGGACTTGTGGGGTATCGCAACTGCAGAGCTCTGATACCACTCTGTAACACCCTCAGAATCGGACCTATGCAAGTTTGAGCAAAATTCGCCAAACCCGCATAGAAACGATTCAAAGGTGCCCACCAGGCACTTTCGTGCGGGTGGAAAACGAAGTAATAACATTACACAACAGTCCTCGATGGGACCCACAGAACAGATATATATACAGAGGCGACTCAATGAGTCAAGAATACAGATATAATATACAAAGATCCAAATCACCTTGAAAACGATAGAGCGTCCAGCTACGGACAAGATGCAAATGGGGCTAAGAGCCCTGAAGAATAACCAATGGCGTCCATAACCCTGCCTAGGCCAAGCCGGAAGGGTAACCCTGCTAACGACGTCGATCTCAAACCTGCTTAAACAAAAGGGGTGCCGACAAAGGGCAAAGGAAAAAGAAGGAGCGTCAGTACTGAGGCCAGTACACGGCGAGGCTAGAATTCGGCGGTCCTCGCCTACATAGGTATGGTGGACTGAGCGGCAGCGGCAACATGCACTAAACAACCTATAGAGACTCGATACAACTGGCGGTTATCAGAGAGGGATAAGAGTGACCTATCCGGATCCAACCTGAAGCTAACACCCAACAAACCCATCCTGGTGTTTCCCCCTCGAGACCAAACGAGGAAGTCAACCGAGGAACTCACACAGTTGGCAGTTTTACTCATTCAGTTATCGTTGCAGCAATTACTAGTCAGGTTTAGATAATCATCCTGATAAAGTAAGCAGTGGGCACTTTTAATTAACCATTCCATGATAGTTGCAACTCTTACTAGTCAGACACAATTAGCATGAGATAACCCCAAAACCCAGCATTTGTTGGTACTTTTAGGTAGCCATTCTGTTGTAGTGAAGCTGATTACGAATCATATCGGATACAAGTCCATTTATAACAGTAAACTTTAGTTATAGTTGTCTATGATCAAGCACTGTGCTCCAAGTCGTCCATAACCGCGGACACGGCTTCTCGAAAAGATTTAACCCTGCAGGGGGGCACCAAAGTATCCACAGGCACTTCGACCCTTTTTGCCAGATCAGTTAACATACACCCATCGGTATGTCGGCGGGGCCTAAGTCATGACGTTCCCAGGCCCAAAGCAAGCACGGGGGGCCACCCCACTAAGTACACCCGCAACAAAGTCGACCGGTCTCCGAGATGGACTTAGGGTTTGGGTGGACGGCTGTGAACGACAGCAAATCCCCAAACGGGGACTGTCGACACCGCGAAATCGTGTCCCGATCCTAAACAGTACAGGTGCTATCTGTCGCATAATTTAATTAAAGCAGTAAAGCATGGCATAAGTACAGGATAGTAAATAAAACCTCAAACTAGTTTGTGGCCCCCAGTACAATACTTTGAAATCAGGTAATAATCAATGGGGGGCCCATATCTCCCCACCTGTGGTTAGCGCGCTCGATCTCGGAACAGGTGTCAAGAACTCGGGTCCTACGGGACACAAGTGGGCGGTCGGAAACCAAATCTTACCTATCACCCACC
This sequence comes from Avena atlantica, assembly GCA_910589765.1. Classification (NCBI taxonomy): domain Eukaryota; kingdom Viridiplantae; phylum Streptophyta; class Magnoliopsida; order Poales; family Poaceae; genus Avena; species Avena atlantica. The sequence goes on from OU342736.1 coordinate 365,234,527, forward strand.
GATGCCTCTGCTTAATTCAATTTTAGTTGTTAAACAGTAATTAAAGTGAACGATAAGTAAAGCCATGATCATCTCCAACGTCAATATGCGGCAATCCTCCAACAATTGTGGTACTTGACGACAAGCAAAACACTTGAGCAAGCGACTACGACTCGCGGGTCCAACTATCTACCAAACACAGGTAATAGGATGTGTCCAAGGCTATATATGGCTGCAAGGGATATCACGGGTACGAAAAACTAGAGCATCGCAACACAGATAGCAAAGATCAACAGGAGGGAATAAATACTAGAAAAGTAAGATAGGTAGAAAGGGGGAGATGCTCGCCTGAAAACATTGCCGAAGGGTTCAACCGAAGATCGGGGCGAAGCTCACATCAACTCAACGGCCTTATCCGCGAAGAACCAAAACACTAGAATAAACACCGGATGCACTATTTAATACAACGGCAGAAGATCGGCATGATGCATGCATGATGGATGACATGGCAAAGGTGCGATGCAATTAGGTCATATTAAGCGGAACCGGGGTCCCGACATTATTTAAACGGTTCAAGTTGTTTAGAACCCCCGCAATTTAAATGTTGTCATAACATGGCAGAAGATAGTACCAGGTTCGCTACACCAATTTAAATGAGGCCAATATAAGGCTAGGTTTGCCCGCATATGGGCCCCATATTTGATTATTAGGTGAATCGGCATAAGGCCCCCAAACCAAAGATATGCATGCGAGATGAATGATTTAATGCAACAAGTTGATATCATTTATAGAAATAGGGTATCGAGGAAAAGGGTCACACATTTAGGGTTCGGCAGATCTTGGGTTCCGGGGTTCGGGGTTGGTCTCGGGGCCCAGGGTTCGACGGATCTCGGCGGGATCGTTCTCGGATAACTGAGGTCGATCTTGTCGCATCCGCGGTCTTCGGGGCATGTCGACGGTCATGGCGTCCGGGAAACGAGTTGTCGTTGCGGAGATCTTGTCGGTTAGCGTTTCTGATTCTGTGAGACGATCTTGGCGCTCGATGTCCGCGAGGGAGTCCCTGGGGTTCCGGATGGAGATATTGTCGGCATACTTCGGGTCTCATCATCCATTGTCGATCTTGTCGCACCATGTGGAATCCTTGTCGATCTGTGGCGATGATCTCAGGTTCGGGTCTCCGGGGTTCAGGGGTCTCGGCGTCCGTGACGAAGATCATGTCGTCCGTGTAGACGATCTTGTCGGAACCTTGCCGAAGGTCATGGCGTCCTTGTCAGAGTTCCCGGGGATCGGTGCCGAACTCGAGTTTCACAACTTTAGCCTTCGGGCCGGGGTCCTTCTTGCGACAATTTGCGTCAACACAAGTATCTCAGAGATCTTTAGCGGCACAAGCATGTACCCAACACTTGGATAATCTTGGTCTTCGTCTTCTGTTGGGCAGCCACAGCAGGCAGACGAACGTGACGTCGACGGTGGAGGTTGCCGGCAGGGGCTGAAGGGAGCGGTGGCGGACGGGCTTGGTGTGCCGCGGCGTCGCAGAGGCGAAGGCCGACGCGGCCTACGAGGGGGCGGCTGGAGGCTGCAGGGGTGGCCGCGCAGGGCCGACAGACGGCGGAGGGAGCTCAGCGGGGTGCGGTCGGGGCGAGGCCGCGCGGTCCGGAGGCGGTGCAGAGCCGCAGGACGGGGCGCGAGGCGAGGACACGCCGGGGCGGGCGGCGGCCGGCGAGCGGGGCGGCTCGGGCCTGCCGGAGGGAGAGGTGGGTCGCTCGCGGGGCGGCGCTGGTCCGGGCTCGGGGCTGGGGAGGAGGCTGCGCAGACGGGCGGGCGGCGAGGCGAGCAGGGCCTGGCCCGGCCGGAGCGGAGGCAAGCGGGCTGCCGGAGGGAGAGGGGTGCAGCCGGCGGCGGCGGCGAGGGGAAGCCGAGGCCGGCGGCGCCGGGCGAGCGGCGGCTACCGGCGGTTGGCGGCGAGGGGGTGGCCAGGCGGGAGGAGGGGAGAGCGGCCGGCGGTGCGCGCTGGGGTCGACGAGGGGCTCTCGCGGGGAGGGAGGTAGTTGTCGGGCGAGAGAGAGGGTGGGGAGGGAAGAGAGACCGGTGGGACTGGGGCGCGGCAGGGACCAGGTGGGCCAGGCGGGGGGAGGTGGAATCCGGGGGGGCTGTGTGCAGCGTGGTGTGGGGTGAGTCTGGTGGGGCTGCGTGGTGTGTGTTGTGTGGTGTGGGTCTAGGTGGCAGGATAGGATTGGGTGAGGGAGAGGGAGGGGTGAGGTGGCGCGATGGGGTTGGCCGGGGTGATGTGGCCAGAGGGATGGGTAGGTTAGTTGGTAGTTTTAGGAATTATAGGGGTGGACCGATTTAATCTAGGGGTGGTCGTTCGGGTCGGGTTGGCCCGTTCGACTGTCCCGCTAAAACAATTAAACTTTTTATTTGTTTTAAACGGGCCGTATGCAAACCGATAACGGCCAAAATAACTAATCCGGAGAACCGGGCTTTGCGTTTGAATTAAGATGGGGCGTTTGGAAAACAAAACTGGGTTTTGCGAAAATAGTTTTAGACAAACGGCACATGATGATGACGATGCAATGCACCAATTCAACGCGATTTTCTAGTAGTGGTTTTGCGGGATGCCACAATCTACTTATGTTGTTATCCGTCTTTTAGAAACAAGTGCACTTGTCTACTTTTCATAGTTCTATATGTACATCAGCGCTGCTTGTGACGCCTGCGGTTTTCTCTACTGGAACTCGGTTACGCTTTTGCTCTTCTTATATATGTAATTATGTAATCATCTGAATCTGAATCATCCATCCATGTCAAGATATACATTTTATCCTGTTAAGCTAGAAATTACTTTTGCCTTTTTAGCTTCTAATGATTAACCAGTCTATAGATAAACATAAATGACTTTTTGGGGTGTCCAGAAGTGTTTCCATTCATTTCTCAAGATTTTATTCGTATACACTGGTCGAATATATCGGGTCGGTGCGCCAAGGCGCACCCTAAATCTAGTATGCATAAAGCGTCTCACGTTGGAGAGTGTGTGTGCTATCGTTGATTTTCCTATCTCTGGTAGCGACCTTGCCGGACTGGGAGCTTAGCCGATAAAAACATTTTTTGATATTTATTTTTTATCGCCTAAACGTCTATCTAAGCGCTTTCCGCTATACAGCCCTAACAGCGTGGACGATCCGAACGACCTCTGCTTATGCCTCCCCTCATCATTTTCGACACAAAGGAATAGGCTAGACTGTGGATACTCATTGGAGCTAAATTCCGGTGGATTTCATTCCGGGAGAGCGGTTCCTTTTTTTTATATTTTATTATTATTACTTTGCTTTGCTCATGCTTGCATGAGCTGATTTAGCGGAGTTGTTTCGGCCTAGGCCATGTAACGGACTATTGTGTTTTCTTCCCTTAATTAATCAATGAAATAGCCAGCCTTTTGCCTGCCTAAAAAAATATATTGTGGGCTGCATACACTCTGAGTCCATGGATGGAACCGGCCCAAAAGGGATCGGTATGTATTGATTCCACTCAATAAAAAAAAATGTACTACTAGTATGTATCGTATGATACATCGCCATCGGCATCGCGATCGTAGACACAATAAACGCCCCGATGGGGCACAGTACCGCCGTGTCCTTGCCGACCTCGCCGCCGGACACGTCAACGTCACCCACCCCTGTGTTGTGTGTCCAAGCCACGCCACGATCGCACCATCTCATCTCATCATCACCATCATCATTCATAAGTAGATGGCTCTCCTATTTTGGAGCCTACCGCGACGTCTCCCTCCATGTACGGTTGGCTGCCCGCTCGCCCGCCTGCTGGCGGCTGGCCTCGTCTCGCTTGGCCCCGGGCGGGAGTAGCTAGCTAGGATTCGTGGGGCTCTTAAAAGTTCACGACCGAAAGCAACGTGGAACAACGCGTCAATACGGGAAACAACATGGCGGGGTCCTGTGGTGGCTTGTCCGTTTTTAACCTGGAGTTTTTAACAAAACAAATGGTTAGGATTAGGTATCATGGCGACTGGCGAGCGCCACCGCACACGTGTGCGGCCTTAGAGGAGAAGCGAGTCGGCGTCGACTTGTCATCACGGGACGACGAGCTGGGTTTTGTGTCTTATCTTATCTAAACAAGGATCAGGGGATGGGCGAGACTGGTAGTGCTGGAACGGGAGGAGTATAGAATACACGCCGGGCCGGCCGGCCTGCGTAGCTGGAGAAGGCTTAGCGCCGCCGTGTACCAGGGAGGCAGCGCGTGTGTTTCTATTATTATCGGGGAGTGTCTACATCTCAGCCGCCTGAGAATTAGTTATGTCTAAGTCGCTGATGTTATCTTAATATTTGTGCTAATTTTTAGTTGCAACATAGTTGTAACTCATAAGATTTATACTAGTTCTCAGTTACAACATAGTTGCAACTCATTAAATTCTCAGTTATACCTAAGTTGCAACTCATGTGTAGCACGAATCACGAGGTAAATCAAATGATGAAAGAGGCGACCGAGACTTAAGAAGTTCTCAGGCGCCTGAGAACTAGCAAATCCGTTATTATTGTATCGACACGTCGATCTCAGCGCGGTATGATTATTGCCGCGGCATGAGCGTGATGAGAGCATCTCCACTCCTTGGCCGAACTTAGCCGAAATCCGGACCATATTTTGGCTGAACGATGCAAGTTTTTAGTCTGGATACGCCCAGTTACCACTCGCGTATCTAGCCCGAGTTCCTGATTCGGCTCAAATTCAGCTCAAGTTTGTCTAGATTTTGGCATAATTAGGCATACAATGAATACAAAACATTTTACGACCAAAGTTCGGCGAAATTTTAAACATAGTTCAGCGTAAATATAAACATAGTTCGGCCTGCAGTGAAAATACAACATATTTCGGCCTAATTCATCCAGTTTATGCTGAGCATCTACGACGTGTTGCCCCTGCGTATTCATAGGTGCTCACAAGATCACCCTACAGCTGTTGATGCATCGCCGGATCTCAGATCTCCTGACGCATGGCGATGAATGCAGTCCAGGTTGGAGGCAGCTGATGATCAGGCTCGGCAAGAGGACCTTGTCTGTAGAATGGCTCGTTCTCCTCGAGCAAACTCATTGAATCCTTCCTCTCGTCCTTAATGGTCATGTTGTGCAAGGCCACACAACAGTTCATCACTTCCCACATCTGATCTTTCGACCAGGTCATAGTAGGAAACCAGACAACTGCAAACATCTGCTGAAGCACATCGAATGCCCGCTCCACGTCCTTCATGCAAGCTTCCTGTTCCTTGGCAAAGTGAGAATGCTTGGGGAGCATTGGGTTTGAGATAGTCCTCACAAATGTTGGTCATCTTGGAGAGATGTCATCTGCTAGATAGTATCCCTTGTTGTAGTGGTGCCTCTGATCTCAAATTCCACAGGGGAAGCATGACCCTCAACAAGCTTGAAAAAGACAATTGAGAACGTTGATGTCGTTGTTCGGTCCTGTCATGCCAAAGAAGGAGTGCCAGATTCAAAGATCATGTGTAGCAACTGCCTCAAGTATCACAGTGCAACCTCCTTTGTGGCCTTTGTACATTCCTTGCCATGCAAATGGACAATTCTTCCACTTCCAATACATGTAATCTATGCTTTCAAACATAACAGGAAATCCTCTACTTTCATTGAGTGCGATGATCCGAGCAGTGTCTTCAGCAGTGGGTGATCTCAAGTACTCTTCCCCGAACACTGCAATGACTGTCCAACCTGTACAAGCAATCAATGGCGGTAGACTCGGCGATGCAGAGATATTCATCGACATTGTCAGCCGGCGCTCCATATGCAAGCAACCTCATCGCCATGTGCACTTCTGCAGTGAGGAAAACCCAACCAAGCCAGTGCAGTCTGTCTTGCAAACAAAATAGGGGTCGAACTCCCGGATGGCATGCACGATCTTGAGGAAGAGCTTCCGTCTCATCCTGAAACGGCGACGAAACACGTCATCTTTATGGAGTGGCTGGTCGGCGAAGTAGTCGGCGTACAACAAGCAGTAGCCCTCTGTCCTTTGCCTTGTCTTGCACTTCTGGCGACCTGAAGCCGAACCACCGCGCTTCGGCTTCGCCATCTGCATGTGCAGTTGGTCGAGCGGGGCGAGGATCTCCAAGTTCTTTTCACCTTCGGCGACTGCGACGCTCTCCTCCTTCAGCAGTACGACGAGGATCTCCTCGTCGTCGGAGTCCATGGCCTAACCGGCCAAATGCCGAACACTTGGCGGACACGGTGGTGGGAGCACGCAGCGAAGCAGAGCTACTGCGCAGGTCAGTCGGCGAAAGCGGCGGCGGGACCAAAGCTCATTTTCGCTGCGTCCGACGTTTCCAGGACGTACCCGGGAATTTGAGTTTGGCCCGGGAAGACCGGACCAAAGCTCGCTCAAATCCGGACGAAAACAGGTTCCTAAGTATGCGACTGGACCCGTGCGGACTAAATTTCGACGTCCGAATGGTAGTCGAGTGGAGATGCTGTGAGGTGACTGGAAGCAGCGCGCCCGCCCGCCTGCCCGCCACGCGCATGCACGGCAGCGTCTTTCTCCACTGGATAGCACATCCCTGGTGGCATGGTGTAGTACTAATTGGGAAATGCTAGTTCCAGTACCAGCAAGTGGGAGGAAATTAAGTATACCGATAACAGTACTCCTAAAGAATTCCAAAGAATTTCAGCGGAGCAGCCAGCGAGTCGGGCAGAGGCAGACGGATCAGGACTGCACGCAGCGTCGCCTCGTGACGGCCTCGCGCGTGCCGCGGCGAAATCTTTGCACTCCGCCCATCGTTGTCGACTTTTTTTTTTACAAGTGGGATGGACGGGAGTGTTAGAATTAATTAAACATAGTTAATTAAGGGGTTAATCCCCGCTCCTGTAATCATACGATTATGGAACCGTCAGGCGGTTGGAATTTCTGGAGCGCCGCCTCCTGGAACCGACTTCCCCGGAACCGACCCTCCCGTGTATAAATATGTTGATCCAATCATCAATGAAACAACTGATTCATTCTATTTCTCGCTGTCTATTTTATACTTCGAACACGTTATCAAGCACGCTTCCAGCGAGAGCAAACTCTGGCGATCACCGGAGTAAGAACAAGGTGAGAACTAGAAGATGCCTCGCCTTCCGCTGTACCTTCGCCGCCGCTTCGGCGCTCGTCGCCGCATGGACGGTCTTGGAGTGCACCGCCGCTTCGACGGCCGGCGCCTCTACATCGGCCGACGCCACGGCGCCGGTGGTTACCGGTCGCGCCGCCACAGCATGGGCCGTTTCCGCGGCCTGGGCGTCCGCAACCGGAGTGATGCCGGTCCAGCGACCGACGTCGCCCTCCTGCCGATGCCCTCCGCGTCCGTCGCACAGCGAGCCGGCGAGAACCACGACCCGGCGTTGGCAGGGCCGCCACCGGCGTTTTGGTGCTCGAGGCATGGTTGGGTTATCTGCCCCATGCACGGGTACGGCTCCGCCGCCGGCGTGGAAGCCGCTGGGTGGTCGCCTACATCGGTCTTCGATTTCGGCGGCACATCCGCTGCCACCGTCGATGCCGCTGCGCCGCTCCTTCCGTCTCCGACACCGGAAGTTGTTGAGATGGAGGGTGACGCCACAGCCGCCGTGTCGCACGCCAACGCCACCGCCGTCACGCCGCGCGCTGAGGTCGAAGCCGCCACGCCGCGTGCTAGCGCAATGGTTGTTGAGGTCGAAGCCGCCGCGCCGCGTGCTAGCGCAACGGTTGTTGAGGTCGAAGCCGCCGCGCCGCGCCTGCCGTCACCAACGCCCGCGACTCCGCCTCCTTCACCGCGCATGGGCGCTCGCCGTCGCCTCGCCGCTCTGGGGCTCCCGCTGCCCAGCCCACCTGCGAGTAGCCATGGGCGCCGCTCCGGTGGATGGAGCCCGGCCGCGCTCGGGCTCTCCAGCAGCTTCCCCAACGGCGTGGCGTCGACTTTTGGCCTCCCTGGTGGTTCTCCTCCAGAGGATGTGAACGGAGGGCCACGCACGGCCGCCGGTGAATCGGCTAGCCACCATTGACTGGAGCGGTCGTGTGGGGTGAATTTCCTGGAGGAGCGGTCGTGTGTGGTGGGGAATTGTTGCGAGGACGGGCGGTTCCTTCCCTTATCCTTTGGTGAATAATAAAGACTGCCTTGCTGCTTTTGACCAAAGTGGCAGATGCACATGCGGTCAAGCACCAGCAGTTTCTAGTAGTATTGGCTTAGTTTGCTTTTGGTTCAGCATATTAGCGCATTGATCTTTTAAACAGTTCTTGCAGTAGATTAATTTCTGTGATAGATTCTGTTAAATTTCAGTACAAGTTTTTTTAGTACTGTTTATTTGTTGAGTACTATGTGTACTCCAAAAATATTTGATGTAATATATTTCCGTGTGTGTGCACATGTTGAGATTTATTACATTCATTATTTGCAATTGAGATTTTCAATTTCTTGCAATAGATCAATTTATCGTCTTAATTGAGTCATTTTGACTCGATACGAGCACGAATTGGTATGCAAAATTTCAAAGTGATTTCTTCAAATTGATGTTTTGGGAACACAAGGTAGTGGCCAGATCTACTGCACTGCAGATTATCACCACTACTGTTTAAAGCCTACATTTTGTCATTTTTGACACTATGATTGCTTAACAATGTGCTCTCCCAAACATTTTATTAAGTCATGACATAAGGCATTAGAAGTATGAGTATCTACTGATTTCATCAGATTATACTCTCTAGTGCTGCGAGACGGACTCCGAATATTCTTCGGTGATTATCTACAATGTGTCATACTTAATAATTTGAAGTTTACACTAATGATTTCAAGCACTTTGATATAATAAAGATTGTATACTATGTATCTAAATAAGGTTTTCTCATTGAAAATTCTTTATTTTTATATATAGCTCTCTACGGGGACAATCCGATGGAAGAGGAATTATGCCTTGTGGACAGTGCTACCACAAACTCCATACTGAGGGAGTTGAAATATTTTCAGACTCTGAAAAAGATGAATGGAGATATTTTGACTATCGCTGGACGCGATACGATAATTGTTGGCACTGGACGTGCCATATTTATCCTCCCAAACGGTACACAAGTGACAATTGAGGATGCCTTGTTGTATCCCGATTCGTCACGTACCTTAATCAGTTATCGAGATATCCGTAAGAATGGTTTTCATATTGAAACCCATGAAGACAACAAAGAAGAGTATCTGCTCTTTACAAAAGATAACGGATATGGCAAGCAAGTACTTGAAAAAATTCCTTCTCTGTCGTCCGGACTGTACTATACGTACATCAAGCCCGTAGAACATGTTGCTTACAAGGTAATCTTCCAGAATGTTGATGCATTTCAAACTTGGCATGATCGCCTAGGACATCCCGGTATCGGAATGATGAGGAAGATTACTAGCAATTCCATTGGTCATAATTTGCATGAGTCCAAATTCCCTCGGTCATCAGACTTTGTGTGTACATCATGTGCCACAGGGAAGCTAATTTTGAGGCCTTCGCACCTCAAAATACAAGTTGAACCACTTCAGTTCCTTGAGCGAATTCAAGGTGATATTTGTGGTCCTATCCAACCATTATCTGGACCATTTAGGTATTTCATGGTTTTGATTGATGCATCTACACGATGGTCACATGTGTGTCTTCTTTCCACACGAAATCATGCATTTGCCAAGATAATGAGGGAAGTAATTAAGTTACAGGCCCATTATCCAGAAAGTCGAATTAAATCAATTCGCATGGACAATGCTGCAGAATTCTCTTCACGCGCCTTCAATGACTATTGCATGGCCTTGGGGATTGAAATTCAGCACTCTGTTCCATATGTCCACACTCAAAATGGTTTGGCTGAGTCCCTAATAAAGAGGATCAAACTCATTGCAAGACCTTTGTTAATGAATTGCAGCTTGCCAACTTCGTGTTGGGGTCACGCGGTTTTACACGCTGCTGACCTAATCCAATTGCGACCTACTGCATATCACAGTACTTCCCCTCAGCAATTGGTACGTGGAAATCCTCCCAGCATTTCCCATCTGCGTAAGTTCGGATGTGCTGCATACATCCCAATCTCACCACCACAGCGGACATCCATGGGCCCACACAGAAAACTAGGGATCTGTGTGGGGTACAAATCGCCGTCGATTATTAAGTACCTGGAACCCCTTACTGGGGATCTATTCACAGCCCGTCACGCCGATTGCATATTTGATGAGGAACATTTTCCGGCATTAGGGGGAGATTTCAAGTACCAGAAAGAATGCCCGGAAATTGATTGGAATGCTATCGCCATTTCAACCTCTGATCCACGTACCCAAGAGACCGAACTCCAAGTTCGGAAAATTATCAATTTGCAACATCTTGCAAATAATCTGCCAGATTCATTTACTGATCTAAAAGGTGTTACTAAATCCTGGAAACCGGCCAGAAATGCGCCCGAAAGAGTGGAGGTACCAACAAAAACCACTCAACTCCCTGATCCTAAAAAGAGGGGGAGTAGTACGGCCACTGACCCGGAACCTGCTTCTCGCAAGCAACAAAGGAGAGAGAGGAGAAAATCCTCCAAATTGGTAAATGCAAGTCAGCACAACGTTGACGAACACCTTATGGGTAGTATACACCCAGTGGAAGGGCAACCTCCACAACCCAGCTCCAGCTTGCACACACTGGCTGGGACATCGGAACACCTAGACTCACGCGTATTGGGAAATCACGAAGAGTCATCAAGGGTGCATGAGATATCCACCAACTATATCGATTCTGGAGAATCATTCAACTGTAAGTCTACGATTGTCGACACTTATTTTTCTGCTACAATTGTTGATACCCTTCTCAATGATCATGATCCAAGGACTATCGTTGAGTGTGAGAAACGCTCCGACTGGCCTAAATGGAAGGAAGCAATACAAGCAGAACTTGCTTCGCTTAATAAAAGGAAGGTATTCACAGAAGCAATACCAACACCTCCCAATGTTTTCCCTGTGGGATTCAAATGGGTTTTCCTCCGGAAACGGAATGAGAACAATGAGGTGGTGAGATACAAAGCGAGGCTCGTAGCACAGGGTTTCACGCAGAGACCCGGCATTGATTTTAATGAGACATATTCTCCAGTAATGAGTGGTATCACTTTCCGATATCTTATATTTTTGGCAGTGCAAAATCGTCTATCTATGCAGTTGATGGATGTCGTGACCGCATATCTTTACGGGTCACTAGATTCGGACATATACATGAAGGTTCCTGATGGAGTCTCTGTCCCGAATGCAAGCGCTAAACGCAACATGTACTGTGTAAAACTGAACAAGTCTTTATACGGCTTGAAACAGTCGGGACGGATGTGGTACAACCGACTTAGTGAGTTCCTTCTTCAGAAGGGTTACTCCAACAATGATGACTGTCCATGTGTCTTCATCAAGAAGTCCTCTTCAGGATTTTGCATCATTTCAGTGTATGTCGATGATCTCAATATCATTGGCAACACACAAGATATTGATGAAGCACGCAATCATCTAAAGACAGAATTTGAGATGAAGGATTTGGGTCAAACCAAATTTTGCTTGGGTCTCCAACTCGAGCACCTTCCCTCAGGAATAATGGTACACCAAGCTGCCTATATCCAGAAAATATTGGAGAAATTCAATATGGACAAATCCTATCCATCTAAAACTCCCATGGTGGTTCGTTCTCTAGACGTAGGGAAAGATCCTTTCAGGCCAAGGGATGATGGAGAAGAGATGTTGGGACCCGAGGTTCCATATCTCAGTGCTATTGGAGCGCTTATGTATCTTGCAAATTGTACGAGACCTGACCTCGCATTTGCAGTGAATCTACTTGCTAGACACAGCGCAGCTCCCACCAAACGCCATTGGTCGGGAGTCAAGAATGTCTTTCGATATCTCCAAGGCACAAAGGATCTTGGCCTATACTTTCAGTTTCAGAGAAATCTGGACTCCGGTATGATTGGATACACTGATGCTGGCTATTTATCTGATCCCCATAATGCCAGATCACAGACCGGCTTTGTGTTCCTACATGGTGGAACTGCTATATCATGGAAGTCTTCAAAACAGACTCTGGTTGCCACTTCTACCAATCATTCTGAAATAATTGCATTATATGAGGCATCACGCGAATGTGTGTGGCTTCGCAGAATAATAAACTACATACAAAAGTCATGTGGAATTGGTTCTATCGAATCACCTACCATTATCTATGAGGATAATGCGGCTTGTGTTGCACAGATACAAACAGGATACATCAAGAGCAATATCACTAAGCATATTGCCCCTAAATTGTTTTATCCTCATGAGCTCCAAAAGAGCGGGGAAATAAACATCTTGCAAGTAAAGTCATGTGATAATCTCGCTGACCTATTCACGAAGTCTCTGCCAACTTCAACATTTCAAAAAAAAATTCATGGAATTGGTATGCGACGGCTTCGAGATTTGCAAGAATCAGGGGGAGTATCTTCCTGAACTATTCATGTTCAAAGCATCATATTATACTCTTTTTCCCTTGATGAGTTTACTATTCAGGTTCTCATTAAGGTTTTTAATGAGGTAATATCAACATAAGATCATGTGTCATACTATCCGTTTTCCCCATCGGGGTTTTTAAGATGGTATAAACGACATATTTATTGACCTCTAGATTCTATGGATTTATTTCATATTGAGTTAATAGAGGCGATAATCATTATATGCTGTGCCATTTTCTCCTTATTTTTCCATAGGGTTTTTGAAGGAGTTTTACCAGCATATCCTACACCACTCCTCACATTTTTCCCACAGGGTTTTGTAGGAGATTTGAATCAAGATGATGGATCTTACAATGAAGCGGTGATTAGGGGGAGTGTTAGAATTAATTAAACATAGTTAATTAAGGGTTAATCCCCGCTCCTGTAATCATACGATTATGGAACCGTCAGGCGGTTGGAATTTCTGGAGCGCCGCCTCCTGGAACCGACTTCCCCGGAACCGACCCTCCCGTGTATAAATATGTTGATCCAATCATCAATGAAACAACTGATTCATTCTATTTCTCAGCCTCGTGACGGCCTCGCGCGTGCCGCGGCGAAATCTTTGCACTCCGCCCATCGTTGTCGACTTTTTTTTTTACAAGTGGGATGGACGGGAGCACGGGTAATCCCGCGAAGCCAGCGACACACACTGGTGCCGTGCGTGCGGGGCGCCTGTTCCAGGTTACGGGAGCTGCCCGTGCCCGTGATCCCGCGTCGGCAGCGGCCAGCCTTGCCCCGCCCCGTGTGCCGCCCGCCACGCACCAGCCGCTCGCCCGGGCCCGGCGGCGCAAGGAAAGAAAGAAAGAGGGAAAGGAAAGGTGGTGACGGGGCGGGGCGTGCGGACAAGCGGGAAGTGGACGGGAGCGACGGAAATTTCGAGAAGCTGCGACTGGGACGTCGCGCACTCCTCGCTGCCGTACGTGCGGGGCGGGGGGGAGTCGAGATGGGGTGGTGGACTGGTAGCGGTGGTGGGGCGCGCGCGAGCGAGTGGTGGGTGCAAAAGCAACAGCGTCTCGCAGCTCTCAGGTTCCGTTATCGCCGGGTGGACGTGGATCTGCCCGCGCACGGGACGGGACGGGAAACCCCGGTTATGGAAACCTGGGGCTTGCCTTGCCTCGCTCGTGCGCTGCGATCGATCGTGGCTATCCTGCCGCAGCTGCTTGCTACACACACGGCACGGCACGGTTGAGCTTCAACTGCCTGCATCGCCAGACTAGAGAAAACTCACAGGCAGGCGCTAATACAAGGGCCACGTACACAACCTCCGTCTAAATTTAGATGTCATCAGAACACTTATCTTATCCCGTATATATATATATATATATATAGATCAAATTAAAAAAAAAAGTTGCGACATCATTTTTACGACGGAGGGAGCTTAATTAAAACCGATACTCTCTCGGTCCAAGATTAAGTCGAGTCGAGTGGTATTAGTTTGGCCCAACACCAGTTACATACGGCACAAATCTATATCCTACCATTGCATCCAACAAAACCAATTGTGTGTTGTGGATGTTTATATAATTAAGGCTAGGAAAGCTTCAATACGTTTGATTTAGAACAAACAATAGAACTTCGATCGATATGAAATTGATGGAGTAGAAGTTCGGACATCACTAGCGGCTCGTGAATCGTGACCTTAGAGATGAAGCGTTCGCTCTCGATAAGAACTTCTTGGTCGTTCATCCTTATCTTTAAAACCACATATAATTCTTTGTTCAACCCAATGTGGTTTAAATATAGCCGCCTATCGTCCACCTCAGTTTCATGGGCGACCGCCAGCGATGTCGTCGTCAAGCCTCCTAGCTAGCATCTCTCTCTCTCTCTCTCTCTCTCTCTCTCTCTCTCTCTCTCTCTCTCTCTCTCTCTCTCTCTCTCTCTCTCTCTCTCCACCATGCATCGGCACTGATCCACTATCTTGTGACATACTAACCACTAAACAATAGAGACACGTGTTTATTTGATCGAGACTATGGCGTTCGAGGTAGCAACATATGTGAAAGCACGTCTACAGATGGGCCAGAACTCACAATGTCGATGCACCCAACTTCTCAAAACCAAGTTGTTTATTCACTAACTTTGGTCATCGATATGTCAATCAACCTGTTCTATCGTAGCCATTCTCGTGTTAGAACTTGTTCTCCTACCGGTTCTAATTCCTCCCTTCACCGTTTTGGTGTAACAAATAATCAAACAAATCCAAGTACGCGATGGACAACTTGAGGACATAAATTCCCATAAAACCGTAGAAATTGTACTCGCGAGTTCCGCACCAACATAAATTAACCACAACCAATTGTGGCACAACCAAATGTTGTCCAATAATATTGGGATTGTCTTGACTACCGGTTTTAAAATGAGCAGTTGCCTAACTTGTTTTCTTTTTGAAGATGAGCCTAATGATTAGTGATTCACAAATGAGAGTACAAGATCAACCTTCCAACTAAAGACACTATGTGTGCCTAACTTTAAATGTAGCCACTTTTAGCCTCTATAGTCTAATCGAGACATGAAGAAATACCAGAACCATAAATCAAATGCCCACCAACACCACTTAAACTCGCACATGCAAGAATGATATTGTTTATTTTGTAGCATACCCAACTTCATTAGTGTTTTAACACCTTTAACAAATATATATAGTTTAATCTAAAAAAACAAATATATATATATAGCTACTTCTTTTTGAAAAGAAATACTACTAGCAACTTGGTTAAGTCAAGCAAATGATTTTATTCGGGCGGCGCACTACTAGCAAAAGCAGAACCATTTTATCCGTTTCCCTTCCGTTTGGTCTCATCACATCACACCGTTTGTTGCATAGAGAGAGGCGAGGGGGAGTGAGCTTGTGTGTGTGTCGCCCCCGAGAACTCCGATAGTCAGTCACACGGTCCCCCACTTCCTTTCTCTCTCCTCACTTTCCCCTTTTTTTACTGCATCCATCCCCCCTCTCTCTCTCTTCCCCCATGCTTCCGCTTCTTCTTCCCCCCGTCAATCGCGAACCGGATAGAGGATAGATCGGCCCTATCTTTGCCTCCCCATCCCCCGCCGAGCACCGCGGCAGCCGCCGCCCGCACCAGCCGCCGCTCTTGTATGGTAATTTTTTTCCGCTCCATTTCCTGTGTGCTATTTTGGACTCCCTTGACTACTTTCTTGACTGTTGTTTCCTTTTCCCCCTCGCCCCCGCCTCAGTTCCTCCGATCCGGCAAGCCCAGATGAACGGCACGCCGATCTCCCCGTCCCCGGCAGCCACCGTCGACTGCCTGCCGGCCTCCACGCCCAAGAAGAATGCGGCGGCGGCGGCCGTCGCCGAGATGGCCAGGCACCTCACGGTCGACACGGGCGACGCCTTCGCGGGCCTCCTCGAGCTCGCCGCCGACGACGACGCGGAGGGCCTCCTCCGCGCGCTCGACCGCGCGCCCCCCGCCGCCGCCGACGAGGCCGGCCTCTGGTACGGCCGCCGCAAGGCCCTCGAGCACCGCACCCCGCTCATGGTCGCCGCCACCTACGGCAGCCTCGCCGCGCTCCGCCTGCTGCTCTCCCTCCCCTCCGTCGACGTCAACCGCCGCTGCGGCCCCGACGGGACCACCGCCCTCCACTGCGCCGCCTCCGGTGGCTCCTCCTCCGCCGTCGACGCCGTCCGGCTGCTCCTCGTGGCCGGCGCGGACGCCGACGCCACGGATGCGGCCGGGTGCCGTCCGGCCGACGTGATCTCCGTGCCGCCCAAGATGATTGACGCCAAGATCGCCCTCCAAGATCTGCTCGGCTTCCCCAAGGAACTCGGCGTGCTCCGGGTGGTGACGAGGGCCGCGGGCTTGATCTCCTCGCCCGTGTCGTCGCCCACCGCCGAAGACGCGCGGTCTCCGTCAGCAGCTGCTGTTATGCTGATGACAAAGTTCGCCGACCTACCCAGGGTCGCCACCTCAGAGAAGAAGGAATACCCGGTGGATCCCTCCCTGCCGGATATCAAGAACAGCATCTATGCTTCTGACGAGTTCCGCATGTACTCCTTCAAGATCAGGCCATGCTCCCGGGCGTACTCGCATGACTGGACCGAGTGCCCCTTTGTGCACCCTGGGGAGAACGCCCGTCGCCGGGATCCTCGCAAGTATCACTACAGCTGCGTGCCGTGCCCTGACTTCAGAAAAGGTGTGTGCCGGCGTGGCGACATGTGTGAGTATGCTCATGGGGTGTTTGAGTGCTGGCTCCACCCTGCGCAATACCGCACTCGCCTCTGCAAGGATGGAACCGGCTGCAATCGCCGCGTCTGCTTCTTTGCGCACACAACTGATGAGCTCCGCCCACTTTATGTTTCCACTGGATCGGCGGTACCATCTCCGAGAGCCTCAGCGACGGCTGCAATGGAGATGGCAGCAGCAATGGGCTTGATGCCTGGTTCTCCATCATCGGTCTCGGCAGTCATGTCGCCATTTACGCCACCAAGGTCTCCTTCTGGCAATGGGATGCCCCCTTCCTTGGGCTGGCAGCAGCCAAATGTTCCGACGCTACACCTTCCCGGCAGCAGTCTTCAGTCGAGCAGACTCCGGAGCTCACTTAATGCGCGGGATATGCCTCTGGATGACTACTCCCTGTTGCAGGATATTGATTCTCAGCTTATGAATGATCTGTGCTACTCACGCGGCCTTGGTTCGTCCGCAGGGAACCATGCTTCTCGGACCAAGAGTCTGAATCCTTCCAACCTGGATGATCTCTTCTCCGCTGAGATGATCTCGTCCCCGAGGTACAGTAATGCTGATCAAGGTGCTATGTTTTCACCTTCCCAGAAGGCTGCTATCCTTAATCAGTTCCAGCAACAGCAGCAAGCACTGCTTTCACCAATCAACACTGGGACCTTCTCGCCAAAGTCTGTGGACAACCAGCAGATACCTTCACGCTCGTCTCTACTGCAAGCATCACTTGGGATGTCCTCCCCTGGTAGGATGTCTCCCCGATGCGTTGAATCTGGGTCCCCAATGAACTCCCACATAGCTGCTGCCCTTGCCCAGCGTGAGAAACAGCTGCAGCAACAGCACCAGCAGCAACAGCAACAGCAACAGCAACACCAGCAGCAGACGATGAGGAGCCTTAGTTCTCGTGACCTTGGGCCTAGTGCGACGAGGAGCCTCAGTTCTCGTGATCTTGGTCCTAGTGCAGCAAGAGCGTCGGCTCTTGTTGGCTCTCCTCTGAGCTCATCATGGTCCAAGTGGGGATCTCCTTCAGGGGCACCTGATTGGGGTGTCGATGGTGAAGAACTGGGCAAGCTTCGCCGATCATCTTCCTTTGAACTGAGGTCAGGTGGCGATGATCCAGATCTCTCGTGGGTGCACACACTGGTTAAGGAGTCTCCACCAGAGAAACAAGTTACCTCAGCTGAATCCATGAACTCTGTTGGACCTAAGCCAACTATGCATCCAAGTGTTAGTAACGGTGAAGGTTCGAGATTGAACACACAGCTGGATGGACATGACCAAGCTGCAGTTATTGGAGCATTGCTTGAACAGATGCAGCTTGATCAGCAGATTGGTAGTCTAGCAACATAGACGAACAAAACAAGACTGGGAGGTGCAAGAAGTTACTATTCTTAGCTAAAGAATTCGAAGTATTTTTTTTTCCTTTTGTATTTCAGTTCATTGAGGTGGTCAGCAAGCAAGGATGGATAGCTGAAGGTGGTGATTCAGAGATTGGTTTTCTTTAAATTTTTGGAGGTATACTATTGAGGTTCCAGTAGGTTAAAGAGATGAAGGTACCTCGGTTGGGGCTGTTCCAAGGCCGACGCAGGTAGAATCGCACCCCGGCAGCTTCAGTTCATCAGTCAAAGAGTTGTCTATTTTGTTAATTAACCTTGTTAAAAAAGAAGAAACGTATCTGCCCTTATCAGGATTCTTTCCCTTTACCTAGTGGTGTTCATTTTGTTTATTGTTACATGGATACTTGATGTACTGATGGTATAAATGGTTATACCGGGCATGCTATTGTACCAAGTCCCAACATATTTTTTTTCTTCTCTTCATCATTTGTCGAGGACTGTACCATGGCCTTGTTTTTGGTCAGATGTTGAGGCCTCTATAATTCTTGGATGATATTTTGTAATAATGTAAAATTGTTATTGAACTTGCATTGCTATTTTTTAGACTTGTTGGTCTTGTTCCTCAGAAATATTCCTATTTTTTGTCCATGCCTCTGTCCTGGGAAACCTTTATAAGTCTCTGCAGAATGGCTTTTGGCAGCTGGTGAAATATTCACTTGTGACGATGCAAAGGGTATAGTTTGACTGGTAGATTTCTGAATAAGTGGGCGCACGTGGTCAAGTAAGTGTTGGCACATTTTTATTGGCCAAGCGTTAGTGAGATAATGCGTTGTTCTGCTGTGAGATTTGTGGAATCTTATCCCAGTTCGACCCTAGATCTTGATTCGAATTCCTGGTGTGTATTCTGAGGACACGTATCCACGATAGATACGTATCATATTCTCTTTTCTTTCTTTGCTAGATTCCCCAAATTCATGATTCGAATTCCTGAACCTATTTAGACGGAAACATGGGTTCTAGAACGCCATAATGTCTCCTGGTAAGGGAATGATAATTGTGTTACACCACCATTAAAACTTCATTGACAATAAGCGCTTTCCGTATATTCCGCTATAGCAAAGATAGACTGGCATTTCATTTCGCAAGACATTGATAGTGCTGCAAATAGCACACTATTTAAAATATCAATACAAATACATGCTATCCAAAGTGCATTCGCTCTCAATTCCTTCAAGGTTGGTAGATATAAAAAAATAAAAAATAAAACTACTGTACTATAATTCTTAGTAGGTAAATCGTATAATTGAAAGGTTCACCAGATGAGCATTTCATTTTTCTTTAGTTCACAAGATGAGCTTCTGCCACCTCAACCATGCAACCGTTGGCTTAAGCAAATTCACAAAGTAATTAAGACAAAAAAAATTACCTGCGCTACTTATAACATTTAAACCTTTCATACATAGCGGCTTACGGTATCTTTGTAAGCAACAGGTGGTTTCCCAGTTCTAAGCACAAGGATCGAAGCAGTACAATACAGCTTCGACATTGATATTCAGAATCAATAACATAAATAACAAAGAATTAATCGTTACCAGGAATATGAATCTATCACCATTTGAAGCAGTAAGTTAACTAATACAATTCAACCCCATTCAAGTCAAATCAAAAGAATAAATAAAAAGTCCTATTAGTTCTGAAAGACAAACTTCAGTGGACCAAGATCAGAAGAGATGAACACTCCAACTAATCTCTGATTGAAAGCATGTATGGTACAAAACAGGCGTCAGTTAACAGTTACCAAAATCCAGCAAGACATCACGACACTTAGTCCGTAATCACTTGGAAGCCCATATACAAAAATGCCACCGCTTGTTTGTTGTCGCGCATGGCGGACATTTGATTTCAGGTCCTGGAGAACACCACTGATCAACCAAAAGCTTACTCCCTCTTTCTGGATTTCTGAATCTTAACATAAGGCAATAACCCCCAGATGTGGATAATGCGTGGCTCCCACCCACGCTGCTGAGCTCGGCAAAACATCAGGAATGTGTTTGCAAAGTAAGAGTTCAAGCCCATCAGCACATGCCACAATGCGTGTCCCTGCGGGTTGATGTACCAGTGCGAAAGCTTCTTACAGAAGATGCGATCAACTAGCCAGCAAATAGTCGCCAGGAATATGGTCAGAACCCACAGCTTCGCGAGCCGCTTGGCAGCCAAGTCTTTCGTCTGTATGTAGTACTTGTACATCCGTGGGATGCAGAGAAGGCAGAGGCCAATGTAATGCAGCTTGAATACTACTTGGAAGCGCACGAAGAAGTGGACTACAGCAAATGCAGCACCGTATAGGACAAGGAAAGTAGGCATCGTGCTCCTGTAATGCCAATCTGGTGAATAAAGGACATACAGATATAGGAGGATTTCCCACACCATTGGAGTCTCATCACTCTGCTGTAGGCTGGAAAACAAAAAATGACAACACAAATTAATATGCTGCGTACAGCAAAGCAATACTTAAAATGACCAGAATTATAATGAAGACTTTGGCAGAAGCTAGAGATATGCTGAAACTGACAAGGAGACCAAGAACTGTCTGTGATGATCTATAATAAAGCTTTAAACGCACAATCGTTGACAGATTATGAAAAAGAGAGGACGAATTTTAGCTCGCACATCCTAGTCTTAGTTACAGCAACTCTACATAGGAAGTATCCGTGACAGAGATAAACAAAGTTACCAATGTGTTTGATTTAATGTAATAAGTACATACTAGCAACCAAAGAACATGCAGCACAGTTCAGTGTTAAGACTAACTAAAGGTGGCATCGTATGACAACCAAACCAAGCAAGTTTGCTTTATTCCCACTGACACGGCTAGTTTACTTACTACCCCCATTCCAAAAAATATAAGACGTTTTGGTAGTCTACCAAAACATCTTATATTTTGGTACAGAGGTAGTAATTTACCAATCAAATGGCAACCCAGTTACCCTATGCATTTCCCAAGGAGCTTACTTATGATACTATTGAGCAACAGCAAAGCAAAATAGTGAGCGTCGCTGAAATTTTGTCATAAAAACAAACATAAGAAAAACATTCAAAGCAGGCAACATCTCAGCAATGATCATTAGAATAGATGCATCAATTGTGGATGGTCAGCCAGTGCATCGGTACAACTATAATACCCAATCAAGAACTTAGGAATATTCCAAGTAAATCACTGCCTGTTGGGGCATGCATGTCGGTATGCAGTCATGAGTTCACGCATCAAATCAGCCAGAGAATTGTGAAAGCAAAAAAGAAACAGCACAGCACATAAGCAAAGAAAAATAAAGATGGAAGGATAATAAAAGAATGTACAACTGAAAAAGATCAATGATAAGTTCATGCCAATAACAAGTTAAAAAATCATATTAGCAAGGCATGGTGCATCATATTACTAATATAAACTGAACATAAATTCATGTTACTCCCTCCGTCCTGAGAAGGATGTCGATGAACTCTTAAGATACATCCGAATTTAGATGAATCTAGACACTATTTAGTATATAGATACATCCAAATTTCGTCAAACTTGCGACATCCTTTTCAGAACAGAGGGAGTAATAAAATAGTTTAGTGACAATACAAGTAGCAGTAATGTTAACAATAGCTTTGGTTCAATCGAGGGATATTTGTTTGCTAGTAAAAGAAACTCTCAATTAAATGAGAATGGCATGACTAAACACATGCAAATTCAATGTAATAATAACTATTCTGAGAATTGCATAACTACAGGTCATACCCTCCCAAGTATTATACTCCCTCCGTTTCAAAATATAAGATGTTTTAGTTTTTGTGAAACGAATGTATCTAGACGTGCTAAAACATCTTATATCATGAAACGGAGGGAGTAGTTATTAACTGAAAACTTACACAAGTTGCAAGGTTGCATGGAAGATGATACTCCCAATAGAAAGTATCATATTCGATATGTGCAGAACACTGAATCGTTTCTCGAAACGTTGGCGGAGGCAATTCACGAGCCCAATAAGCGCCAAAAGAATGCATGGAGCATTAGAGAGAGTATTGTAGAATTCTGCAATATACGACGAGCGCGCATAATTCTCCTCGCACAACTCCATTGTTGAGGTAACAGGCCCCCAGAAGCTCGCTACCATAGAATCCGTCATTGATTCGTCCATGCTAAGCTCCTGGCTTGTGAAGCTTTCAACAGGCTATGTCACAAGACAGAGTTGGAGGGCACCAAACCAAATACCTGCACCAATGAACATGTCAATTTGTTAGACCCCCTGCGTAGAAGATGTTAAAACAGCAGGTCGCCATTAAGAGATGGTCGACTTTTCATCAGATATACCTATCCATCCATAAAAGGCAACTATGTTTTTTCCAGTAATGCGCTAACATAAAAAGCTGGCGTGTTCCAAACACCTCTTAGCGCAAAGAAATCTAAGTCAACATCATCAACTGCTCACCACAAGCAGAATTACGCAACGAACTCTTCTACTTGGCATGAGGTGCTAGAAATAAACCTAGGAATTGAACAGAAACCGCAACGACCTTCCTTGCAAGGCGCTCTTACAGCAGAATCCACCGGCACCTGCAGATCCCATCAGAGGTAAAAATTCACCATAGAGAAATCCGGCCCCGAATCCCTCGACCCACCCCCACCGCGCACGCAACCTCGATCAGGCGTAGACCGAACCCCCCGGCGCACGATTCCGGACAGATCTGCCGCGGAAGCCAAATCGGCGAGCACACGGAGCGCCTGGAGCGCGATCCCCCCTCTCTCGGCTCGGAAGGTAACCGCCAATCCAGAAATTCAGATCGCCGAGAAGCGAATGAGGCGGAGGAGGGATCGAGGCGGCCGCCGAAGGGAGATTCCTCGGGGTAGGGTTTTGATTGGAGCAGATCGAGGGAGGAAGGAGGAATCGGAGAGGGTGGTTACCTTGGGCCGGGGCGCGCTCGCTCCGCTGGGTAGCCTGTGCCTGCCTTGCGTGCTAGGGCATGGAGGACGGCGAGGTTCGTGGGGGTGCTTCGCTTTTGTTCGCTTGGCCAACCTCTGGCTGGCTGGCTCGCTCGCCCGATCGACCGATCTGTTTGGTCTTCCCGTCGCTTTCCTTTTTTTTTTTTCTTTGCGTATCCTTTATTTTCTTTTAGTTTCTTAATTCCAGCCTTTTTCTTTGCGCGTTCAAATTCACCGTGGCCCAGCCTGTCGGCCTGGGAGAGTGGGCCCACGGTGGTAGGCACGAGTGCGCCTCTAGGGCGTGGGGCCCAGCGGAGAGAAGGTGGTGGGGTCGTGCTTCGCGGTGGCCGGTGCTCACTCTGCTCACGTGTGCGTGTGCCGACTGCCGAGTACGACGAGGGGGCCGCTGCTTGTACGCGGTGAGGTCACACGCGTCTGTCTAGCACCTCCGAGAGAGAGATTGCTCTGCCTGCCTGTGCCTGGGCCTGGGCCCTGGTGGCCATGGGAAGTATTTTAACGGTCGCATGCAGATCTTTTGCTTGACACGTGGTCCGTTGCCGGTTTTCTCGCTTTCACATTCGTTTTCCATACGGTGCTTAGCAAAGTGGTGACGTCGGTCTTAGAATAGTCATGTAATTGTCACGGTTTGGATTTTTGTTTAATTAAAGAAGAGAGAATGTAGAAAGAGAAGGTTGTCTACCCTTAGCTAAGGAATGATCCCTTAAAAATAAGAGAATACTATTTTTCTCCATTATACCTTATGTCTTCTCTTATCAACACAATATCTTATTATAATTAGTCAATTCACATTAATTCTTAGAGATAACAATAAAAGATGATCCATTGTACAACTTATTTTTAGTATCTTCTCTAGATTACATTGAGGGCTAAGAAAAGATCCCTCTTCTCTAGCATTGTGCATGCATTAGTTTTGTTTTGTTGGAAGAGAGAATTAAGGGCTAGGGCACGTACAATGCTAGAGAAGGTGGGTCTTCTCTTAACCCTTCACGTAATCTAGAGAAGATACTAAAAATAAGTTGTACAATGGATCATCTCTTATTGTTATCTTTAAAAATTAATGTGAATTGACTAATTATAGTAAGAAATTATGTTGATAAGAAAAGACATAAGCTACAATAGAAAAAAATAGTCTTCTCTTATTTTTAAGGGATCACCCCTTAGCTAAGGGAAGACAACCTTCTTTTTCTTCATTCTCTCTCATCCAACTAAACAAAAATCCGACGTGGCAACCATAAGGGAAGTCTCACGTCACAATATTGTACATGCCCTAAGAAAGAAAAAGTTGTCTTCTCTTAGTTAAGGGATGATCATTTAAAAATAAGAGAAGACTATTTTCAACATTGTACCTTGTGTTTTCCCTTATTAACACAATTTCTTACTATGATTAGTCAATTCACATTAATTGTTAGTGATAACAATAAAAGATTATTCATTGTATAACTTATTTTTATTGCATTTTCTAGATTATGTGGAGGGCTAAGAGATGACCTGTCTTCTCTAACATTGTACATGTCCTTACTTATTTTACTCGCTCCCTTGACTTTGTCAACGACCTGGCCCCGCATGGTGCCGACAAGGACGCCGACTTGGACGCCCGGCTGGAGGAGGAACCAAGGAGCAGGCCCAAAATACGAACCAAGCCACCGAGCTGGCTTGCAGCCCACATATGGACCAAGTAAGCCTTTGTAATCACTGAGTAGTACTTAAGCTTAGGCAGAGGAATAGGTTAATTTTGGCTAGGAAGTAAGAACTGGACGGCAACGCCGTTGGCTTAGAGATAGGCTGAATCTGCAGAGCAGATCGGCTTGATGTTGTATCGTATCCTGTAATTCAGAAAAATCGCCACACAAATCGAGAGTAACCTTACATCTGGCATCAGAGACCTACCGATCTCCACTTTGGATATTCCCCACCATCCTCACGCCACCCGCTTCGCCGCTCGCTGTCGTCGAGCCGCCATGGAGGAGTTATCGCTGGAGTCGCGGGATGTGTACGATCTTCTGTGGGTGGAGACGCATGAGGAGTACGAATCGTGCTTCCATACCCACAAGAAGGATATTCTCGATGCAGTTCGCATGTTCGTCATCGACACGAACAAGTAGCTCCGGGATTTGGGTGCAAATCTCGTCGCTGTCCAATCATCGGTGGGCGCCGAGATTGGAGATGTCCGTTCCCATCCTGGTTCGAAGTTGGAATCCCGCAAGGTCTCTCTTAGTGTCAAGATCGCGGGACTCACCGCTGTTGTTGACTGTGTCGTCCGCCCGCTGATGACCCACAAGTATAGGAGGTGTATCGCAGTACTTTCGATAAATAGGAGTGTCGATCCCAACAAGAAGTAGAAGGTGTTGACTAGTGGTATGGAGCAGGAAATCTCTGTAAATACTTAGCAAACAGATATTTAGGGGTTTTCTCATAAAGCAACAAAATAAAGTGCAAGTAATAGACAACGAACAACTGCAGCAAGTGGCCCAATCCTTTCTTAGCAAAGGACAAGTCTGTAGAAATACTTATAAGGACCAAATGTTCTCGAGTCTCATGGGAATTCTGTCAAGTGCTTTCGCTTCAAATAGCTGAGTACTCTTCTTTGGTGTTGTAAGTGTTGGGTGGGTGAACCTGTGCTAATGTACTGATACGTCGGAAACGTATCTATAATTTTTGATGCTCCATGCTTGTTTAGTATCTACTTTGCTTTGCTTTGTCTATACTTTGAGGTGTTTTAATATCTTTTCTGGAACTAACCTATTAACAAGTTGCCATAGTGTCAGTTGCATGTTTTCTTCTGTTTTTGGTTCCAGAAAGACAAAAAATCAATATTCTCGGAATTGGACGGGACAAGAGCCAAAGTCAATAACTTTTCGTGAGGGACACGAATCCAGAAGAAGGGACGGTGAGGCACCAGAGGGTGGCCAGACCCTCCCTAGGCGCGGGCGCGGCCAAGCCTGGCCCGCGCCTAGGGAGGGTCTGGCCACCTGGCCGCCTCGTCGGCCTCCCCCTTCGCCTATAAGAAGCCTCCGACCCAAAAACCATAGGGCATCCAGAATAAATCCACGAAAACCTCTACCGCGCTGCCGCCATCGAAGGGGAGATTTGGGGGACAGAAAGTCTTTGTTCCGGCACCCTGCCGGGATGGAAAAGTGCCCTCGGAACCATCTCCATCGATCTCCACCACCATCTCCATCACCGTTGCTGATTCTCATGATGAGGAGGGAGTAGTTCTTCCTCGAGGCTAAGGGCTCTACCGGTAGCTATGTGTTCATCTCTCTCTCTCTCTCTATGCATGATCTTGTGGTCATGAGCTTTGTAATCAAGTAGATCTACCTTGCTACTCAATTGCTTCATTAGATCGCTGCTCTACCCATGTGTGTGAAAGTGACAGCGTGCACGCCATGGTGACACTTATACTTGAGTCTACATAAATACTCTTTGTGCTTTAATAGATCTATGCTTTTCCCCACGTGTGTGAAAGTGACAGCGTGCATACCGTGTGTGGCACTTTGGCTAGATTGAATATTTGTTATGAGTTATATTTGAAGTTGGATGTCTCTATGAAATTGTGGTGTTTGTTGGAACCATCTAGCGCTCAAGGTGACGGTGTGGGGTTATCTAGATTGCGGAAGGCTCTACCGTGGATTAGAGTGTCCAACCAGAGAGTAGTTAAGAGTAGTATCATGAAGAGAGGATATTTATATGAGAGAGTGTTCACTAGTGAAAGTATGATCCCTAGGCCTTGTTTCTAAACATTGAAACACCGTTTGCATCTAGATCTGTTGCATGTTTGCTTGCTTTAGTCTTTACCTCACCGTCAAGCTATTTTCCGGAACCGTTACCACTTGTTTTATTGTGTCAATAAAAAGCGCAGGTTTGTCTAGACACTTCTTTTTTATTGTTTTATGCACAGTTGTGTTGTTCTTGGAGCGTCTTAGTTTTCATTTTTGGTTTTCGTTTGCTTAGTTTGCTTGAGTAAGTTGGTTGGTTACACCACACTTCTTTTGGAGAGAGACACACTCTGTTTTCATCGCCTAGAACACTCTAGTTTTCACTCTTATTGTTTTATGAGTGTTCTCTTTTGCTAGCGTTGTGTTTAGCCTTAGTTTTCTTGTGCTTTCAGCTTAGAACTTTTTAGTTCTTCTTTGTGGATTTGTGAGACAAGCTCACTGGTCTTTATTGATTATTATCTTTGTGAGTTGTTTCAAATAGGTTGATTGGTGTTGGAAAGGAGTAGTAAGTTCTTGCTTGTAAGTGCAAGCGGAGCTTGCATTGACTGTGACTTAGACTTTAGCATGACATGCTAGGTCTTGTTTTGACCTTATGCTTAGTGATTATTGTTGTAGCATGACTTGTTCCAAACAATTAGGATTGCTTAATTTGCCTTGAAGAAATCATGCGTTGTTTTAGCATACAAAAGCATAGTATTACGGTATTCTCCTTTAATGCTTTGTTTGGATTGACTTGGCACATGCTCACACCATGTTATGACTATGACAAGTCACCATAGCCTCTATGATCATTTAGTCCTTGACTTGTAGTACCACTTTATGCTTTGATTAGTAATGTTTTGTCGCTTTGCATGATTATGGCCATTATTGCTCTCTTAGTTGGTTGCTCCCAGTCTTTTGCTAGCCTCCACTTGTATGAGTAAGCTCTACTCATGCTTCTAACTCCCAAGAAACCAAGTTATTTCAAAGTGTCCACTATAAACTCTTATGCATGGTGTGTTACACCATTCCAAGTATATTCTTGTTTTCAGCTATCTTCCAATTAAAAAGTATTTTGTTATGTGGAAACTTAGTGATTAAAGACCTCACAAACTTGATGGCACATTTTATATTCTTTGACCTTAAACTTGAACCATTGTGTCATCTATGTTGTATATGCTTGCACTTATAAGTTGGAATTAGCAGAACCGTGCTGTCACGAGGAACGTTTTCAACATTGCACATGTACTTTGTACTCAGTTGATATCATGCTCTTTTGTCTATGGATGTCACCGGTGTGAAATAAAGAGGGAACTTGTAAGTCCATGGAGTTTGTATCCTGTGTTAGAGAAACGCCTAGGCCGCTAGCCTAAGCCATGCCTAATCATGATGGAAACTTGTAGCATCACCATAGTGACATCTATGAAGCATTCTTCTTATAAAAAAGAGAGACACATCGAGAAAAGAGGAAAGAGAGAAAAAAGCACCATATTCCCATGGTACATAAGAAGATTGCTAAGATGCTCATTGTCTGCTTGTCTTGTCATTTTGGTTATGGGAAAGCTCCTGTACCATGTGCAAGGGGTACCCCGTTGGCGGTTCTCAATGATATGCAAATACTTATAATGACAAAAACTTATCTGTGTCCAAAGTTGAGTATGCATGAGGTGTGGCCCTCATATTCAAGGGACTTGATATTGCCAACTTATACTTCGTCAAGCATATACTCTATTTTTTCCACTTTAACCTTAACCACTTCAAAGATGCTTATGATAGGGGAAATGAGGGCTGAAAGCTAACAAGTACCATAATTTTTGGAAGCTCTTTTTTTGAAACTTTAAATTCCTGCTTCCTTTATAAAATGTCTTTCTTCCACCACTATTGAGTCTCCACCTTCTACCTTTAGGCACCATTAAGAGAGCATAGTTGTCATTCTTTGTGCAGTGTTCCAAAGCTTATTGATTGATGCATATTGTGATATTACTTGTTCTTTGCTACTTGTTTCTAGTCACCCTTGTGAACTTTGAAGGTGTCATATGCATCTATTTGCTACTCTATGAGGGACGAGTTGATTGCCACTATGCCATGTTTTCTGTATGTGAAACAAACAAACGTTTTTCAATGCATGTTATTCATGATCTTTGTTTGTAGCCTTTCATGTTGCATGCATAGTTACTTTGTCTTACTGTTAGAAATCCATCTTTCATGCTCATGTTTAGAGTTCTTTGATCCCGGCTTTCAATGCTTGCAAATGGTTTGATCTTTATTGTGAGGGTGCATGTCACCTAAAAAATTATTCTTTTTATCACTTACCTACTCGAGGACGAGCAGGAGTTAAGCTCGGGGATACTTGATACGTCAGAAATGTATCTATAATTTTTGATGCTCCATGCTTGTTTAGTATCTACTTTGCTTTGCTTTGTCTACACTTTGAGGTGTTTTTATATCTTTTCTGCAACTAACCTATTAACAAGTTTCCACAGTGCCAGTTGCGTGTTTTCTTTTGTTTTTGGTTCCAGAAAGGCAGAAAATCAATATTCTCGGGATTGGACGGGACAAGAGCCAAAGTCAATAAATTTCCGTCAGGGACACGAATCCAGAAGGAGGGACGGAAAGGCACCAGAGGGTGGCCAGACCCCCCTGGGCGCGGCCAAGCCTGACCCGCGCCTAGGGAGGGTGTGAGCCCTCTGGCCGCCTCCTCGGCCTCCCCCTTCGCCTATCAGAAGCCTCCGACCTAAAAACCCTAGGGCATCCAGAAGAAATCCACGAAAACCTCTGTTGCGCCGCCGCCATTGAAAGGGAGATTCGGGGGACAGAAAGTCTTTGTTCTGACACCCTGTCGGGACGAGGAAGTTCCCCCGGAGCCATATCCATCGATCTCCACCACCATCTCCATCACCGTTGCTGATTCCCATGATGAGGAGGGAGTAGTTCTTCCTCGAGGCTAAGGGCTCTACCGGTAGCTATGTGTTCATCTCTCTCTCTATGCATGA
Organism: Avena atlantica; assembly: GCA_910589765.1. Lineage (NCBI taxonomy): Eukaryota > Viridiplantae > Streptophyta > Magnoliopsida > Poales > Poaceae > Avena > Avena atlantica. The sequence continues at coordinate 365,264,221 of OU342736.1, forward strand.
TCTTGTGGTCATGAGCTTTGTAATCAAGTAGATATACCTTGCTACTCAAGTGCTTCGTTAGATCTTTGCTCTCCCCATGTGTGTGAAAGTGACAGCGTGCACGCCATGGTGGCACTTAGGCTTGAGTCTACATAAATACTCTTTGTGCTTTAATAGATCTATGCTTTTCCCCACGTGTGTGAAAGTGACAATGTGCATACCGTGTGTGGCACTTTGGCTAGATTGAATATTTGTTATGAGTTATATTTGGAGTTGGATGTCTCTATGAAATTGTGGTGTTTGTTGGAACCATCTAGCTGTCAAGGTGACGGTTTGGGGTTATCTAGATTGCGGAAGGCCCTACCGTGGATTAGAGTGTCCAACCGGAGAGTGGCTAAGAGTAGTATCATGAAGAGAGGATATTTATACGAGAGAGTGTTCACTAGTGAAAGTATGATCCATAGGCCTTGTTTCTAAACATTGAAACACCGTTTGCATCTAGATCTGTTGCATGTTTGCTTGCTTTAGTCTTTACCTCACTGTCAAGCTATTTTCTGGCACCGTTACCATGTACCGACCTTACTTGGACTAATGCATACTTGTGATTAAACCCCCTGCAAGCATCCGCAACTACAGGAAAGTAATTAAGATATAAACCTAACCGCAGCATTAAACTCTAAGATCCTATGCTCCCTTGTGCAAAGGTGTCCTAACGGGGGTTCAGGTTTCTGTCACTCCGGCAACCCCACAATTAGTAGCCAAATACACAATGCATTCTCCTAGGCCCATAAATGGTTAAGTATCATGTAGTCAACATTCACATGACACCACTAGAATAATAGCACCATAACCTAAATACTAAACCATTGAATAATAACTCAACACAGATCCACTAATAACAACACGACTTCTCCCATGTCCTCAAGAACTAGACGAACTACTCACAAGACATCATATGGATCAAGATCAAAGATTATATGGTGATGAATAACAATCTGAACATAAACATAATCCAATGGTTCCACTCACAAGCATCACCTACAATAGTAATTAACACCGGAAAAGTTTCCCCTAAGAACTAAAGCAATATCCAACACAATTGTTACAGCGGGACGGAGTGGTGATGATGGTGCTGGTGGAGATGATGGTGTGGATGATGATGATCCCGATGAAGCCTATCTTGATGACTGCGGTGACCCAGCATACCACTGCATGTATAGTACACTATAGTCGTTGACATGACATCTACAGAACACCGTTCCGTAAATATCACATCCCTTAGAGTGGTACAACAGAAACATTGCGGGTCCATATTACAAACATACATACATTATTATTACAATACCGGAAGTTCAATACTTCCAAAAGATTCAACTTACAAACCAAAATATAAGTGTTTCAGCGGAAGTTTCAAATTTAAAACTTAACTCCAAATTGAGCTCAACAACTTATTGCTATATATTGTTCATGTTGCTCGGCTCAAGTGGCTACTAGAACTATAGTAATTATTCGGACTCTTGGAACTCTCCTCCATAGACGATATCGTAGTCCTTCCCTTCTACGGATCCATACAGGTTGGTCTCTTCATGGAAGACCTCCTCTTGGATCTCAGTTGCATACATTGGAGTATCTTCAGAATTCTCAGAGTCTAAGCAAGGATTCAAAGGAAAAAATGAGTAACAGCGTTACCCAGCAAGTTCATTATATGCAAGGTGGGAAGTTTGATGCTCTAACTACCACCTCAGACTATAAGTCCTAGGCACTATGCAATTTTCATAAATCTTTCTTCAAGGATTGATTTTATTATGAAAATCTATGACCATCAGCCTTCATAGGTTGACCAGAACTTTCATGGAGTTCCTTTCCTGCCGCGTTCGTAGCTCCTTCCCGGAACAGGGAGTAACAAGTTACAGTTCTTACACTCTACATAGGTGTGTTACTTTACCCATGAGAGATCAACTTCCTTGTTGCACAACCGGGCGTACTTTCCCGTCCATAATTCCATGATGTGGGGGCCCAGTAGTTGGTCCAAGCCAATCACTGCCCTCTCCGCGACCTCATATGTCTGCATGATCCTTCGGGGCCGGCTCACCTCCATTAATCCCCCTTTCGGGCAGGCTAAAACCCTGATGAGTTCCCGAAGACTCTATGACCTGGGGATGCCCGGACAAGTACCATTTAACTGGACTATATCCCTAAACACCATTCATAGATAATCTAGACACCAAAAGTGTGGGGCGTAAGGGTGCCCACACATATGTTGGATCCGCACAAGGAATCGCAACATCACGTTAAGGTCGTCTTGCCTCCATACAAGAGGAAAAGGATACAACTGACTTCTCCGTCCCATTCCAAATCTCATGGTTAACGCGTAATATATGGCGCTAGAATCACTGATGTCATGGGTTATTAATCCCTAATTGTTCATCATTATTGCAATTAGAAACCTAAGTTATATTGCTCCATCATATCATCACTTTGGACGATATCTAAGATTTATTTATCTTAAGAAAATAATATTTTTTTTCTAAAATATAGATGATAGCACACAATTTGCAAATACTTTGATAATGACTCTTCAAAGGACATGAGCAAGTGATGAACTTGCCTTGTGATTGCAAGGTAGTGAAGTCGGATGTTGCACTGGACCTTGAGCTTCTATGTCTACAAAACCATCATTATTGCCCAGTAAGGACAATAATTAAAGAAGCAAAATGATTATGCAAAAGTAATGTAATGCATTATTTAGCTTTGTGTGTATTCTCCCCCATTATTTAAATTATAAAAATTATTTTAAGAATAAAGGATTTATAAATATTAATTTTTAATATTTATTGAATATTGTATTCTTTTATTTTATTTCCTTTTATTTGAATTTTATTTATTTAATAATTCCTTTAAGAATTATCATTTAAATACCAAAAATTGATATTAAATATTTGTTTAGTATTTTTTCTAAAATACTACAATATTAATATATAATGAAAGTGATTTTTATTTATTTTTATCATCTTTCAATAATTTTGTAAATTTCCATAAGGAGTGTATATATTACAAAATTCTTAATAAAATTTATATGCATAAAATTTTATTTCTTAATTTATTTTTATAGTTTGGATTATTGTGAATCCAAAAATATTTTATTTATAATTTTGGATTTTTATATTATTTTCTAGAATTTACTTAAGTTCAAGGGCATTTTGGTCTTTTTATTTATTAAAATCTGCCTTTAGGTAAATGGGCTGCCTGTGTTGGTTTATTGGGCCCTTGTGGCCCAATAGGGAAGAACCAAAATGACACCCTGAAGGGGTCCTGGCCCAACCCAGCCCACCCTCTCTCTGTCACTCTCTCGTTCTCATCTCTCTTCTTCTCCCCCGACCCCGTGGTCTGCGATGTCGCCGCTGGCGATTCACGCCGTCGTGGACCTCCCGGCCGCCGCCGTGATGTATAGGGTGGTTGTCGACCTTGATCCACCTTCCTGTCCAACTTGATTTGGACTTGGAGCCCTCTTGTGGCCAGACCGGCTCCGTCCCGAACCCTAGGGTTTGGGGTGGCGCTGGTGGTGTCGCCACCGTTGCTGCCGTATGCTGTGGTGGTGTTCCTCGCCTTCAGGCGTGGCTGTGGTCGCCGCCTCGGCGTGGTGTGGGTCGCAGCGCCCCCTTGGGGTGCTCCCCGTGCCGCCGTGCTTGTCGACGACCTCTGCTTCCTCTTCTCGCCCACAGCAACATCCTTCGGTAAGTTGTTCTTCTACCCCTCGTGTCCTCTTTGCTAGGCCACCATATGCTATGTGTTGGTAGTGGATACTCCTGGCTAGTGGTCATGTCCTAATTAGGGTTGTTTGTTCTACTTAGGGTTCATATCCCTCTGATGATTGAATATCTGATGATTTGGATCATGTTTTGATTATCCCTAAGCATGATGAGTGGTTATTTGTTGTGGATTACTGCTTATAGTTAGATTTGATGAGGCTAGTGGCTTACCAGATTGATTCCACTGGTGAATTTGATATGGTTCAGATGGTAATATTAATCTAGAATCATTACTTGGAGATTCTAGTGGTTTGAGAACTCACCGCTGTCATTACTTAGTTACTGACAGTGATTTTTGAGTGATGAAGTCACTGTATATGTAGTTGTTGGCTTATAGATTCATGTACAGTTTGAGATTAACTTGTCTCTTACAGTGATGTTATGTATATGAACATTCCTGGAAATGATTCATGTGATTAGTATCAGGAAAATGATTTATATTTGGCTATGAGTGTATCTATGAAAGTTGGATGCTTAACCTGCTTTGTTTAGAAACTGTTCTCGTGACATCATTCTAATATGGCACAAGATTAGGTTCTATTACTTAGCTTAGTTTTGTTCAAGATTAAGATTAGCTTGGCATCAGAGATAAATGGAAACTTCTTTCCTTAAATCCCTAGAACCAATGATGCTGGTATGAGGTTTAGGGACTAGGCCCTTATCTTGTTGTTCCTAATGGATTGGTTCTGGTAGTGATACCAGCTACTGATTCTTAAGTCAAAGCTAGGAAACATGATTTGTAGGATGGATAAGTTATATAGATCCATAAGGTGTAGAACTCTAAGGTGCTACTCCTGTTTAAGAGGTGTGCCTAGAAGTTCATATCTTGGCTATATTCATTCCTGGAATTTAAAATATAGCTTGATAGCTAGGATCAATGATGTTGTCCTGAGATCCTAGTTGGATCTATATAGTTTTCTGATTGCTTTTGGTGTTTGATAAAACTTCAATGATGGACTCACCCCACTTGGGTGTTTTTCTGAGAAGTTGAGTATGAGACAACTCATGAATGCTTGTCTAGATTAGACAAATAAATCATGTGATGGTCTTTTTCTACTCACCACACTTGGGTGTTGTTGGGGTTGCAATTTGTTGATCTTATGGCTTGATCTTGCTGGTTGTGTGGCTTGCTTGATCTGGTGCTCCTCTTGATGCTTACAGCTCCTGGACTTGTCCTTGATCTAGCTCTCCACCTCCTGATCCTGGTGGCTCGACCTTGTTCTTGCTATCCACCTGATCTACCCCCTCCTTATGTCACCATCTTGGTGAGATGATCAAGGGTGTGGTTGGTGTGATCTGGTTTGGTTTGGTTTGGCTGCTCTGCTTGATGTGTATGAACCAGAGAATGGTATTGGGTTTGCTTCCCACGACTGTGCTGAGCAGTTTTGTGTGTTGGAGTTGTTGATGCTGTGCTAATTGCACACACCATGCAATTTGGTGTGTGTGCTTCTTGTGTGCCTGTTGTACCTTGTGGATATGCTCAGGGCTGAAGGTTACCTTTTTATCTAATTACTTTTACTTGTCTGGTGAAACTTTCCCCTTCTTGCTGTTTATTTGACTTATGGCTTAAAATTATGAAAGATATAGTTCTTTCATATTGGTGAAACTTGCCCCTTTAAGATTACTCAATGATCAAAAATTGAACAGTGCAACTCACTGTCAATTCTAAGAGTAATATGATTTTAATCCTTAACTTTTTTTCTTTTAGTTTGTGTTTTGTTTTGCAGGTACCAGACTTGAAGATTCAAGACTTAGATTAGGTTTTCCTTTTCTTTATAGATAGTCACTTGTAATATTTCTTTTATTCTTTTGTAATCTCTATTTTATTCTTTTGTAATAAAGATTGTACTATTACTCAATATATAAAGGTTCTTCTTTTATTTCATTACTATTGTAAAGATTCTTGATCATTTTCATAAGTTACATTTTGTAACTTATTTATTGAATAAAACTATGGAATAAATATTCATTTTATTGATTAATTTATTTTATTTAAAGTTTGAGTTACTAATTGTTAACTCTTGATTAATCAAACCACTCAAACATAATTCTAAATCCTTCTACATTATAAATCCAACACTCAGGTTTAAATTCAAATTTCATTTCCCAAAACACACTAATCCACAAATATCATATCAAAGTTTATAACGATCATTCTCCAAGGCTATTCCTAATCTTAAAGAGTGAAAGAAACTTTGATCACTTTAGGTTTTTATTTGGCGAAAAATTTACCCACATTTTTACACATGAATGCATGCAATATCACAGATTCCTAAATCTACCCTTCGTTGGTTCCTAAATGCTGGGATGTTACAATGACGGTGTTGATGGCGACGATATCCCCTCTTCAGGAAGGAATTTCCCCGGCAGAAACCTGTCTGCCGGAGAGATCTTTCTCTCTTGGTGTTTGTCGTGGTATTGCCGACGAGTACGCCATGGAGGGGTCCTCACAGTGCGTGTTTAGAGACGTGGGGTAAGGCGGACGGTTGACGGGTACGAGGTAACACAGCTTACCCAGGTTCAGATCCCACAACGATGGCGGAATCCTACTCGTGCTATAAATCACTATAAGGGCAATACGCCGGGTTACAGAGATAGGTTCGTTGTGCGAGGTTGTATGAATCGATACTAGGTTGTGCCCTAAAGGCTCCCATAGGCCCGACTTATATAGTCGCCAGGTCCTAGGGTTACAGGGAAAAGTCCTAGTCGGACAGGTTATAGAGTCCTACACTGTCTATTACTAGTCTTGTGTATCTTGCACTCCAAGGCTCCGGTACGCTGGTGACTCCACCGTAGCCTTCCTGTATCTGGCATGGGCCTCCCTTCTGGATCCACCTAATTGGGCCACCCAGCAGGCCATAGTCCATGCTACCGACTATGGGACACCCGGGTTAGTCGGATAAGAGACATGCTATTAGGATACCCATATAACATATCCCCAACAGTAGCCCCCGGAGAACTCCGAGATCTTGCGCCGTCTTGCCTTTTCACGTGGAATGCTCCGTCTAGATGGATGTCAGCAAATCGTCAAGCAACATCTTGTAGTCCTCCCAAAGAACCCTGCAAGGTTTTCTCTGTCTTTGAATGGTAAGCCGGAGAAATGCTGAATCTTCCATCGTAATCTTCCATAGTCGGATTAAATCCGTCCATGCCGGAATCTTCGATGCGACGGCTCATCTACCCGTGTCAGCTAGGACGACGTAGGCTTAGGTCAGCGACGCCTCGTAACTCACACATGCAGAGAACGCAATCATATCCAATTTTCCCGCGCGAGCGATACGAACCGTTGGCGGCGGCGGTTGGAGACGTGGCGAAATTACCGCGCATGTTCACGAACACGTCGTCTACGCGGCAACCGTCCGATTAGCTGCACGAATCTTGACGCAGAGTATGATAAACAGTAACCGTGGGACACTTTCCACTTTTTACCTCATTCCTCTCGCATCATCGTCTTCTTCCTCCAGCCGCACGCCTCCTCGAGCTCTCCGCGAGAAACCTCGAAAACCCTAGCTTCCATCTGCGTCAGTTGCATCCTTCCAACACTCCATGGCCAGCAACAGCTCCTCCCTATCGATGGCGGCGTCGAGCGAAGCCACGGCGAAGCCGGCGAGCTCTGTCGTCGTACACCCCAGAGGGCCTAGTCATCCCTGCATCAGCGGTGACCGAAACCACCGGCGGCGACCATAATCTGGCGGCGCTAGAGCCACTAGAAGAAGAGCCAGACTCGCACAAGGGTGACTGGCGCGGCTCGGACATCACCGACCGCAACATCCAAGAGATGGTCGCCGAAGGCTACCTCCCCGCGACGGAGGGGCTCGCCTGGCGGGCGGCGCCGGCTGGTGAGGTGACACCTTCTCCCCAAGCCGGAGTAAAGGTGTACCTCAAGGCTCAGCTGGTACGCGGCGTTTCCTGAAGGGTTTCGCGGCATAGTAAATGAAAATTTTCTACGGATGCGAACAGAGGGAAAGCCAAGATCTAATATAGGAGATACAATCAACGAGAGAGATTGGATTAGATCTTCATACCCTTGAAGATTCGCACAGCGGAAAGTTCGTCGGAACGTGGGTGATGTAGTCGTACTCGCTTCTCCCCCTCGCGATCCGATCTGATCTAGCACCACAAGTGGCGGTGCCTCCGTGAGATGCACACGTGCAGCACCTCGACGTCTCCTCCTTCCTCGGACCAGCAAGTATGGTGGAGAGATAGATTGGATCTACAACACGACGGCGTGGTGTATATGGTGGAGAATTTCTGCAGCAGGGCTTCGCCTACAAACAGTCGAGAGGGAGAGAGGAAAGCTAGCAAGGCGGCTAGGGTTTGGAGGAGAGGTGTGTGGGGTTGGTGCGCCCCCACCCCTCTTTATATAGAGGGGGGGCGCAGCCCTAGCCCCTCCCCCAAGCCCAAAGGATAAGGAGTGGGGGGCATGGACTCTCCCCTCTTCTAGAAACCCTATCTCTAGTTTAAACGATTTAAACTCTCTAGGAACGGCTGGGCCCTATGGGGCCTTGTTCCCCTGGCCCAATGTGGCCAGGACACTCCCTCATAGGCCCATGCCCCCTCCCGGAAGGTGGGGCCACGTTGGTCCCCTTCCGGAAGGTTCTAGAAGCTTCCGGTACAATACCGATTAACCCGGAACAATTCCGAACTCCAAAAACTGCACTGCCTTATATGAATATTATTCTCCGGACCATTCCGGAACCTCTCGTGATGTCTCGGATCCCATCCGAGACTCCGAACAAAAATTCATAAACCAATTATCCAATCTATCCTAGCGTCGAGATACGTTAAGTGTGTGACCCTGCGGGTTCGAGAATATGCAGACATGATCTTCTATCAATAATCAACAGCGGGGTCTGGGCACCCATATTGACTCCCACACATTCATCGATGATCATATCGGATGAACCATGATGCCAGGATTCAAACAATCCCATATATATATTCCCTTCGTCTCGCGATATTTTACTTGCCCGAGATTCGATCGTCGGTACCGTCATACCTAGTTCAATCTCGTTCACAGCAAGTACTTTACTCGTTCCGTAATCCGATATCACTTTGTGATTAACTCCTTAACCACATGCTTGCAAGCGGTGTTGATATCGATTACCGAGTGGGCCTGAAGTATATCTCTCCGACTTGGGAGGGACAAATTCCATCTCGATACATACAACCCAACAGATACTTTCCGATCACCTGAGAGACACCTTTATGATCACCCTCTCATAGGATGACGTTTGATGACCTCAAAGCTTTCTTCCGGTACCAGGGAGTTGCATTATCTCATGGTCTAAGGAATACAATATTTGACATAGGAAAAGCTTCGCAAAGACGAACACGATGACACGATCTAATTGCTTTGCTTAGTTTGGGTCTGTCCATCATATCATTCTCCCAATGATATGATCTCATTATCAATTGACAACTCATGTCTATGGTTAGGAAACCTTAACCATCATTGATCAATGAGCTAGTCCTTAGAGGCGTACCAGGGACACGGTGTTGTTCACAAACCACACAAGTATTAATGTTTCCGCTTAATACAATTCTAGCATGGAATATAAACTTTATCATGAACAAGAATTATAATAATAACATCTTTATTATTGCCTCTAGGGCATAATTCCAACATTTCCCTGCCCATCTCCCACTTCTTCCTCTCCGTCTTGAACCACTACAAGGTCCAACCCCATAACCTCTCCCCCAATAGCATTTTAGTGCTTAGCAACTTCGTGACACTTTGTGAGGGTTACCTAGGGATTAGGCCTAGGTTAGACTTGTTCGTGTACTTTTTCACCGTCAAACGTGAAGCCGGACATATTAGGGAGGAGCTTAGGAACTGCGGCACCATAAGCTTCAAGATTCGACCTGGCCAGCGGTTCCCCGACATTCCTTTGGCGGGCCGAGAAGTAACGTACCCGGACTTCGCGGATGGAGCCGCCGCTGAAGTTTCCACATGGAGATCCCATGCCTCCCTTCCCTCCGACCTCGACGCTTCTCGTGCAATAAGGCAGATCGAATGTTTCATAGAGACGGGTTTGACCGGCTTGGACCTGGCCATGTGCTGGTTCATCAGGCGAATCCAACCTCTGCAGCACCGCGCGAAGTTCATACACGAGTATACCAGTGATCGAAGGGATACCCTCCGGATCTCCGTGGATAACTTCTCGAGCGACTCCGTCAAGCTCCGCCTAAAGGACATCGTCAAGGTGAAGGATAAGAAGCGTGGCTTCACCATCACCTACGACATGTTCGTAGACGGCAAGTGCCCAAAGGTAGATATTTATTTTCCGTGTACGACACATGCTCCAGTTTCTCCGTCTTGCCAACACCATCTCATCTAACACGGTGATTTCTTACTTAACAGCTTAGCGATCTAGATGAGGACAACCTGGCTGCCCAAATATACGATCCAAATATGAAGGAAGTCACGGTCGTGTCCGACGACGATGTCCCGTTGGCGCGAAAGCGGAAGAGCTACACCTCTGACGCTGTCGACGGAGGCAAGAAGAAGAAGACGGAGGGTGGAGCCTCCAAGAAGACTACCGCCGCCCTGGAGGCGGAAAAGAGAAAAGCCACCGGGATTTTTGCCAAAGCACCCCTCCCTAGTGTAAGCTTCTCATTCTCCGACATTGTCTATTTGTCTGTTTTGTTTCTATACTTATGCACTTTGCACGTTTCAGGAAGAAAGCCATGACCAGCCTCAAGAAGACCTCCAAGACTTTGGGGGATTCTAGAAATATCAAGGATATGCTGCATCGCTACTCCTCCCCTGCTATCGCCCCTGCTACTCCTGCCGTCAAGCCTTCCTCTACCCCGACAAGCTCTCAAGCCCAGGAGGCACCAGGCCCTTCCGCCATGGAAGTGGATTCGGGTGCCTCTACCAAACTCGCTGTTGTCGGTGAACAGGCGACGCAGGAGAGCACTGCTCTACAAATGGCTGAAGCTCCGGCTAAGGATGTCATCGGTAGCGGCAAGGCAGTAGTGGGAACTTGTACCTCTGCCGAAGGCGGCACCCCTGCTCCCCAGAAGCCCTTCGAGTTCTCGAAGATAGTTTACCCGGCGCTCACGCCGAGTAACACAACTCTGGTTCCTGGAGGAGTGTCGTCGTCTCCGACGTGCGGTATTGAGGAGCTTCTCCGACAAGCGGATATCTTGCGAGGAACTAGCATCTCCTTTGGCAAGCTGCTAGCCGAGAGCGCTACAAACCTCAAGATTATTGCACTTGTAAGTTTTACTTTACCTCAAGATTATTCAAAGGATGCTAAAAGCATATGCAAACTTCAATGGTTAAAGTGAGCATCGCGGAGTTGGAATCTTCACTGTGATGAAACTGTTAAAGGAGTTTAAAAGTTCATTAGAGACGATGAAGATGCTTGCATTTGCAAGAAATTAAGTGGGAGCGCTAAGACATGTTTCTAATACATTATGTGGAAGACATATTGTTGATTGGAAATAATGTATTAACACATATTAAGAATTTCATCCCGATGAAAGACTTAGGCAAAACCCAAATATTTGGCATGAATAGACGCTAATATGGTTGTGCCAGAAGTACATAGACAAGATATTGAATGAGTTTAACATAGAAACTACAAGAGAGGTTCTTGTCGCACAGAAAGGATTGAATGAGTTCAATGTTGATGATATTCAAGTGTATTGACATTTGGTAAAGTGAAACAAATAATCAAGTATAGATTGATACTTGATGTATGAAATCACAAAGAGTATTTATATCAATCATACTGTGATATGTACAAATCCAGATATGTCCTATGCTCTAAATGTTGTGAGCATATACCAGAATGATTCGTAAGATGATCATTGGACAATAGTAAGGATATTCTTATGGAAGAACTAAGAGTATAATATTTGTAGAAGTGACAAATAGATGATTAGTTCATTGTAAAAGTACTACATTGATACTAGCTTTGTCACAAAGTACAAATTAAGTTTATCTCAATCTAAACTAAGGGTGGCACAATATAATGGAAAGTGAGTTCCATAATGGATTTGGATGAGTTCCAAAGTTAAGACATTGTGACAGATACTACAACAAAAGGCTAAGTATATGACTGCTATTTTAGCAGAAAAAGAGGGAATTTGTGTCAAGTAGTTTGTTATCAAACTAGGTGTAGTTCACAGTGGGATAATACTATGAAGATATATTGTGCGACAATATTATCAACATGTTTTAACCCCAAAGAGCTAAAGGTCACACCGAAAGACCAAATTTATACAAAGCCATCTCATTAGAGAATGAGTGATGCGTAGAGACGCAAAGACATGCAATTACACACGGACCTGGAAGTGTCAGATCCGGAGATCAGTTGACCACTAGTAATCGTGTACATACAACACCGGAAAGCCATAGGTGTTGAATACACAAAGGTTTGAAACTAGATTATTGACTCTAGTGCAAGTGGGAGACCGTTGGAGATATGCCCAAGAGGCAATAATAAAGTGGTTATTATCATATCTTCACACTTATGATAAATGTTTACATACCATGCTATAATTGTATTAACCGGAAACATTAATACTTGTGTGATTTGTAAACTAAAAATGAACACTAAAGGAGGTAAAAGACTCAGAAATATGAGTGAACCAAAGAGTTTTATTTCATTGATCATATAAGAGATACACAATTAGATAAAAATGCTAAGTGTAAAAAGGACATAGCTGTGCTATGTTCCATGGCCGATAAAGATCCGGGTAGTCATCATCTGTGTCACGTCGCTTACGCTTATGATCCTTGTTGGGTCTGTCCTTTAGTTCACGATTGTCAACAAGGTAGTAAGACCCATTGAGCAGCACCTTGCTTATGATGAACGGTCCTTCCCATGGCGGGGATAATTTGTGTGACTTCTTCTGCTTAAGTCGGAGCACCAAATCCCCCTCTTTAAATGAGTGATGCCGAACGCGGCGACTATGGTTGCTGCGTAGCTTCTGCTGGTAGATGGCGGATCTTTGGCAAGCCAAAACGCGCTCCTCCTCGAGAAGGTACACATCTAGGCGTCTGCATTCTTCAACGTCATCCTCGTCGTAGGCGGCAACTCGTTGTGCATCATGGAGGATGTCGGAGGGCAGGATGGCTTCTGCTCCATATACCATGAAGTAAGGGGTGTAGCCGGTAGATCTGTTGGGTGTAGTTCGTAAACTCCACAACACAGATGGCAATTCTTCCCGTTGGAGATATGCCCAAGAGGCAATAATAAAGTGGTTATTATCATATCTTCACACTTATGATAAATGTTTACATACCATGCTATAATTGTATTAACCAGAAACATTAATACTTGTGTGATTTGTAAAGTAAAATAAGAGTCCCTAGTAAAGCCTCTTGTTAAACTAGCTTGTTGGTTAATATATGATCATGGTTTCCTGATCATGAACATAGAGATGTTATTAACAATAGGATCATATCATTAGGAGAATGATGTGATGGACATACTCCTATAGATAAGCGTAGCATAAAGATCAAGTCATTTAATATAGTTCATTTGCTATAAGCTTTCTGATACATAGTAACCTAATTCCTTCGACCATGAGATCATGCTAATCACCATCACCGGAAGGATGCTTTGATGACATCAAACATCACACCGTAACTGGGTGGCTATAAAGGTGGCATTGAGTGTTCGGAAAGTATGGGTTGAGGCACATGGATCAAGAGTGGGATTTGTCCATCCACATGACGGATAGATATACTCTGGGCCCTCTCGGTGGAATGTCATCCAATTAGCTTGCAAGCATGTGACTGTCTCACAAGGGATCACATATCACGGGAACGAGAAAAGAGTACTTATCGGTAACGAGGTTGAACTAGGTATGCAGAGATACCGACGATCAAAACCTCGGATAAGTAAACTATCGTGAGACAAAGGGAAATTGGTATCGTATGTAAGTGGTTCATTCGATCGCAAAGTAATCGTAGAAATATGTGGGATCCATATGAATTTCCAGATTCCTCTATTGGTTATTGATCGGAGAAGTGTATCGATCATGTCCGCATAATTCACGAACCGTAGGGAGACACACTTAAGGATTCGACGTTGTTTGAGTAGTTATGGTATTATGAGAAAGATACCGAATGTTGTTCGTAGTCTCGGATGGGATCCGGGATATCACGAGGTGATCCGGAATGGTCCGGAGAATAAGATTCATATAAGGAAAGTCCCGTTTCGGAGTTCGGAAATGATTCGGGTGTTTTCATCGGGAATGTTCTAGAAGGTCCGGCACTCCGGGGGGGAAGGGGTACATGAATGTGTCATTACATATTGGAATGATTGCATCATGTACTAAGTGTTCTCGCTGTTCCAAATAAAGGATTAAATTGAATCCTAAAACTGAAAAGTCAAATGGCCAGTTTGAAAGTCAAACGGCTAAAACAGGAAACTGTGGGAAACAAGCAAGAGGAGGTTGAAACCGACTTGGGAGAGGAGTCCCTCCTCTCCAAGCCGGCGCGCCACCCAAGGCCGACTTGGGGAGGGACTGCCTCCCCTTGGCCGCCCCTCCCACCTATAAAAGGAGGGGCAGGGCCTCCTCCTCTGGACACACAAGTTCTTATCCTCTAATCTAAACCCTAGGCAAAGTCTCCGGTTTAGAGCCGTTTTGGTTTAGAGCTTCTAATTGCCCTAGCCTTCGGTTTAGAGCCTTATAATTGGTGTGTCTAAACCCTAGACCACTAAAGCTCTCTCATACTCCACCATACTCGCTCCGGCTTAAGGCGAAGCCCTGCGGGATCTCCCCTCTACTTCCGGTACCACGTCGTTGTGCTGCCGGAATCACGAGGAGAGTGCTACAACCTCCGCTGTCTGCTGGAACAAGGGAGAGGAAGGTCTTCGTCGAGTACCGAACGTGTGACCGACTGCGGGAGCGCTGCCGGAACGTGGCACCGGAAGGATCGTCTACGCGATCTTGAGATCGGAAAGAGTACGACTACATCACCCACGAGAATCTGCTCTCGTTAACCGCTTTGGAATCTTCGAGGGTAAGTTATTCCATCGACTCGTTGCTACAATCTAGTAGATAGATCTTGGCTTGTTTGTTTGTATGCGATAGAAAATTTTTGTTTTCCATGCTACGAACCCCTACACTTCTGCCCAGGCTCCAGCTGCTCTATGTAGTGGTGCCTCGAGACGTGGCTTGATTCCCTGCAGAATTAATTCATTGGCTCGCTCAACCTGACCGTTGGATTGTGGGTGTGCCACAGATGCAAGGTCAAGTCGGATGCCTTTCTCCCAACAATATGCCTCCACTTCTCCGAGTGATAAATTGCTGCCATTGTCGGTGATAATGCTATGTGGGAGACCAAATCTCACCACTAGATCTTGGACGAACCTGAGGGCAGTTGCCCATCAAGCTTTCTATTGGGTTTAGCTTCTATCCATTTAGTGAATTTGTCAACGAATTTGGTAACCACGCCGACGAATTTGTATCTCTGCTGTCCAGATGCACGGACGAAGCCGGCGGATTTGCAGTGATCTTCCACCTTTATATCCTGCACATGGGCGGTTTGGGTGGGCCTT
Organism: Avena atlantica; assembly: GCA_910589765.1. Taxonomy (NCBI): domain Eukaryota; kingdom Viridiplantae; phylum Streptophyta; class Magnoliopsida; order Poales; family Poaceae; genus Avena; species Avena atlantica. Next base: position 365,279,537 of record OU342736.1, read on the forward strand.
GAATTTTTCCGATCTTTGTCGGCAAACTCTAAAGAGAGATCCGATATTGATCCTTCCGCGAACGTATCCTGCCCGTAGGCGGTCCGTACGGGTCTTGATGCTCCTCCGACTCCCAGGGAACTAGTGCCCGAGTCGGTTTCGCCGATGACGAGGTGGATGTCTCCGAGAGGAACGATCGAACACCGCATAGGGTTCGTCTTCGCCGGGATCCAGAACTCGTCGGGAGGACGATCGGAACGTTGCCGGAGAAGAGAACGCGACCGATGGCTACGGTTTTGCCGATTCCCGTGAAGATCTTGGTCCTCGCCCGCTGAAGAGCCTGAAGCGCCTCTTGCCCCACGGTGGGCGCCAACTGTCGTGGTATTGCCGACGAGTACGCCATGGAGGGGGTCCTCACAGTGCGTGTTTAGAGACGTGGGGTAAGGCGGACGGTTGACGGGTATGAGGTAACACAGCTTACCCAGGTTCAAATCCCACAACGATGGCGGAATCCTACTCCTGCTATAAATCACTATAAGGGCAATACTCCGAGTTACAGAGATAGGTTCATTGTGCGAGGTTGTATGAATCGATACTAGGTTGTGCCCTAAAGGCTCCCATAGGCCCGACTTATATAGTCGCCAGGTCCTAGGGTTACAGGGAAAAGTCCTAGCCGGACAGGTTACAGAGTCCTACACCGTCTATTACTAGTCTTGTGTATCTTGCACTCCAGGGCTCCGGGTATGCTGGTGACTCCACCGTAGCCTTCCTTTATCCGGCATGGGCCTCCCTTCTGGATCCACCTAACTGGGCCGCCCAGCAGGCCATAGGCCATGCTACCGACTATGGGCCACCCGGGTTAGTCGGATAAGAGACATGCTATTAGGATACCCATATAGCATATCCCCGACAGTGTTTTCGCCCCGCAGAGGCGGCGGAAATCTATCTATGGTCGCTCCCCTGGTGTTAGGGTTCCGTGAGGAAGATATAGGCGAGAGGGCGGAGTCGGAGGCCAGGCAGGTGGGCCACACTTGACCTAGGCACGGGGCAAGGTGGGCCCGTGCCTAGGGGGTGTGGGCCCCGTGTGGCCCTGATTTGCTGTAACACCCTCAGAATCGGACCTATGCAAGTTTGAGCAAAATTCGTCAAACCCGCATAGAAACGATTCAAAGGTGCCCACCAGGCACTTTCGTGCGGGTGGAAAACGAAGTAATAACATTACACAACAGTCCTCGATGGGACCCACAGAACAGATATATATAACAGGGACTCCATGAGTCAAGAATACGGATATAATATACAAAGATCCAAATCACCTCGAAAACGATAGAGCGTCCGACTACGGACAAGATGCAAATGGGGCTAAGAGCCCTGAAGAATAACCAATGGCGTCCATAACCCTGCCCAGGCCAAGCCGGAAGGGTAACCCTGCTAACGGCGTCGATCTCAAAACCTGCTTAAACAAAAGGGGTGCCGACAAAGGGCAAAGGAAAAAGAGGAGCGTCAGTACCGAGGCCAGTACACGGCGAGGCTAGAATTCGGCGGTCCTCGCCTACATAGGTATGGTGGACTGAGCGGCAGCGGCAGCAAGCACTGAACAACCTATAGAGACTCGATACAACTGGCGACAATCAGAGAGGGGTAAGAAAAACCTATTCGGAACCAACCTGATAACTACCACCAATCAAACCCATCCTGGTGTTTCCCCCTCGACACCGATCGAGGAAGTCAACCGAGGAACTCACACAGTTGGCAGTTTTATTTTATTCAGTTATAGTTGCGGCACTTTACTAGTCAGGTTTAGATAATCGTCCTGATAAAATAAGCAGTGGGCACTTTTAGTTTTCCATTCCGTTGTAGTTGCAACAATTACTAATCAGATACAGATAGCATGAGGTAAACCCAAAACCCAGCAGTTGTTGGTACTTTTATTCAGCCATTCCGTTGTAGTTGCAAGATTTACTAGTCAGGTACAATTGTCGCGAGCGACAACCAAACAAGCAGTTGTGGGCAGTATTAATTAGCCATTCCATTATAGTGAAGCTGATTACTAGTCATTATAAGTCAAATTTATAACAATAAACTTTAGTTATGCTTGTCTATGATCGAGATACTGTGCTCCAAGTCGTCCATATCCGCGGACACGGCTTTCAGAAAGTTTTACCCGGCCGGGGTGCACCAATAGCAACACACACTCGATCAACCTCGGAAAAACCAAATCAAAACCCAACGAGGTCTTCACGACAGAGCAATCGCAAGATTCAGAAATATTTCAGGGGGCCACCCCTTAAGTAGATCCCGCAACGGAGTAAGCAAGCTCCGAGACGGCCTCAAGGTCTGGGTAGACGGCTGTGAGCGACTGGGAACCCCAAACGGGGCTTGTCGACACCGCGAAAACGTGTCCCGATCTTAAACAGTACAGTGTGCAGTACCTCGCACAATCGTAAATAAAGCAGTAAAACATGGTATAAGTACAGGATCGTAAATAAAACCTCAAACTAGTTTGTGGCCCCAAGAAATAAGACGGAATCAAGCTCTGGCTAAGGGGGGTCCCATATACCTCCCGGATGTGGATAGCGCGATAAATCAAGGAACAGGTATCAAGTACTCGGGGTCTTACGGGACACAAGTGGGCGTTCGGAAACCAAATATTATCTATCACCCACCGATGCCTCTGCTTAATTCAATTTTAGTTGTTAAACAGGAATTTAAAATGAACGGTAAGTAAAACTAGAATCATCTCCAACATCAACATGCGGCAATTCATCAACAACTGTGGCATTTGACAACTCGTGACAGCACTTGAGCAAGCGACTACGACGCGCAGGTCCAACTATCTACCAAACAACAGGTAATAGGATGTGTCCAAGGCAATATAGGGCTGCACGGTATATCACAGGTACGGAAACTAAAGCATCGCAACACAGATAGCAATAGATCAACAGGAGGGAATAAAGACTATAAAAGTAAGATAGGTAGAAAGAGGGAGATGCTCGCCTGAAAACATTGCCGAAGGTTCAACCGAAGATCGGGGCGAAGCTCACATCAACTCAACGGCCTTATCCGCGAAGAAGCAAAACACTAGAAGAAAACCGGATGCACTATTTAATACAACGGCAGAAGATCGGCATGATGCATGTATGATGCATGGCATGGCAAAGGTGCAATGCAATTAGGTCATATTAAACGGAACCGGGGTCCCGACAATTAATTAGATGGTTCATGTTATTTATCTACCCCGCACATTAAATGTTGTTTAGCAATGCAACAGGTGGAACCGGTTCGCTACACATGTTTAAGTGAGGCCAATATAAGGCTAGATTTGCCCGCATATGGGCCCCAGATCTAATTATTAGGTGAATCGGCAGAAGGCCCCCAAACCACATGGATGCATGCGAGATGACAATTATGTATGCAACACTTTGTTATTATGTTATAAAATAGGGTTCTCGGAAAGGGGTTCACACATTGAGGGGTCTCGACGAACTTGGGGGTTCCGGGGTTCGGGGTCGGTCTCAGGGTCCAGGGTTCGACGGATCTGGGGTTCGGGGTTCGACGGATGCGTTCTCGCGGGAACGTTCTCGGTAACGGGTAGATCTTGGTGTTCTATGCGGTCGATCCTGCCGTTCCGGGATGGAGAACTTGTCGTCCGGGGGAGTACTTGGCGTTCCGGACTCTCGACGAATCTTGGCGTCCGGGAAGAAGATTATGGCGGTCCGCAGCGTAGATCTTGGGGAGGTTCGGGTTGCACGGGTCCTGACGCTCCGGATCGGTCTTCGAACTTTGAGGGTCGAGGTCTTCGGATTCCGTGAAGGAGATCTTGTCGGGGTCTCATGTCGGTCTTGGTGAGGTGCTCGTCTAACTCGAAGGAAGGAGGGTTGCCGGGAGCGAAGCATCGCCATGGGTCTATCTTCACATGGTCCTCGGATCCGAGAGGGGTACTTGTCGTATTCGCGGCCTGCGGTTAATTTTTCGATGGAAGTTCTTGTCGCTCTTCTCGCGTCCGTACACCCAACTGGTACCCCTGGTACTGTAGCGTAATGTCGCTGCCTAAGGCACGGGGTGCAGGCTGTGCTCGAGGGGGGCCCGGGGCTCGTCGGAGACGGTTGGCGAGGCGGCGGCCCGCTCAGGCGGAGGCGGCAGCCGGAGCAGCGCTTGGGGAGGGGGCGCAGGACGGCGGAGGGGAGACGCGGGAGCGGCGGAGGGTCGCTGGCGCTGGCGCGGAGGGGCGCCGCCAGGCGGTGGAGCGGGCCGGAGAGGTGGTGGCCGGAGGGGGAAGGCGCGGCCTGCGGAGGCGCCAGGGCTGGGGAGGGCTCCTGCGGCGGCGGCGGCCGGTGGGGCGAGGACGGGAGGAGGCGGCTCGGCAGGGGTACGGCGAGGCGGGGGCGGGAACGACGGGGACGCGCCGGCGCGGGAGGAGCTCGGGGGCGACCGTGCGTCGAGGCGGCGGGGTGGACGGCGCTTGGGGGGTTGGAGAGAGGTTGCGAGGGCGCGGCGCGACGACGCCGGCGCGGTCGGGCCGAGGGCGGCGGATGCGGGCTCGCGGCGGGGTGGAGCAGGCAGGTCTGGCGGAGGTCGGAGGCGGCTCGCGGCGGGGGCGGAGCGCTGGGCGGAGCGGGGAGAGGAGGACCGCGGACGCGGTGCTGGGCGCGGGCGCCGCCGGGAGAGGACGCCGGCGAGGGGAGGCGGGGAGAGGGCGCGCACGGGCGGGCGGCGCGCGGTGGAGGTGGACGCAGGCGGCGTGGCGCGCCGCGTGGGGCTGCAGGTGGTTGGGGAAGACGATGGGGAGAGGAGAGAGGGAGCGTGCGGGCGCGGGGGCTGGTGGGGGTCTGCAGGTGGGCCAGGGGCGGGGTAGTGCGGTGTGGGGCCCAGGGGGAAGGGCTGGGCGCGTGAGTGCTGTGTGCGCTGGCGCGCGTGTGTGTGAGTGGTTTGTGGGGTGAGGCGTGTAGGCTGAGTGAGAGAGAGGAGAGAGAGGGAGAGAGATAGAGAGGGGTGAGGTGGCAGGTTTAGATTGGTTAGGGGGGAGGGTTAGGTGAGGTGGCAGGATACTATAGGAGGGAGTGAGGTGGAGGGATGGTTGGGTAGCTTTCTGGGTAGCTTAGGAATTAGAGGGGCAGACTAGTTGGACCGATTTAAAATCCTGGGGGTGGTCGTTCGGGTCGATCTGGCCCGTTCGACTGCCCCCACTAAAATAAATATAAATTTTATTTGTTTTAATTACACCATTTGCAAACCGATAGCAACAAGCAAAATATTCCGGGGACCTGGGTTTTGGGGTTTGAATAAGAGACGGGGCGTTTTAGAAAACAACACGGGCTCTGCAAACATAGTTTTGGCAAACAATGCATGATGATGACGATGCAATGCACAAATTCAACGCGATTTTCTAGTAGTGGTTTTTGCGGGATGCCACAATTCGACACCACTAACAATGGATCTCGCCCTCGAGATCCGCCTCATGGTACCGGAAGGGAGGTCGGCGATCTGCGTCTTCTCGCTTCGTGTAGATCCTCGCGACACCGCTAACATGAGTTCCTCCTCCATCTTGAAAACGGTGACACCACCAACAAAAGGGGCGTTGTTCCTGACCGTCGAGAGAACACTCCGGGGAAAGCAAAGGACGGAGTTGAAGGTAAGGACACCTCTAACTTCCATGGACGGAGTAAAACTGCTGGATCCACTGATTCAACGTACAAGAGCGAATGATAAGAGCAGTGGTAGGGTAGCTACTCCATCCCGCACTCAAACCATTACTCTGCACACGAATAAGCGGATTAAGCATCCAACTCTCGGAATTAGACTGAAGATCTCGACAAGCGAGGTTCGGAAACAAGGGAGTGTTGCCAGCAGGAATCGTATGAAAGACACACTGATTAGGTTTCGCGGTGGTTCCATTGGCATGAACAACACATGCTCAAGGTATACTCCAACTTCACCAATGCTCGTCCTTCTCATATGTTTTTCAACGACACGGATATCCAGCCAGGAACACATATGGATAAAGAGCCCAAGAACAAAAGATCGGAGGGAGGGTACAACAGACAAGTTGCAGATTGATGATCGTAGCACCTCCGTGACAAAAGGGAGAAAGCGAAACCCTGAAGGTACGACGGAAACCCAACCACGAGAATTCCTGGACTCGAAGAGAGAGAAGAGAGCAGATTCAAAACACGTCGAGGTAAGAGGAGAATAGCAGAGGGGTAAGGAGTAAAATCAGACCTAACCAGAACTATCCAACCGATTTGCAAAATAGTTTTGACACTCTACCTCGGCCGTTAGCTAGGTTATCCTACAGGCTGGACTTGTGGGGTATCGCAACTGCTGCGCTCTGATACCACTCTGTAACACCCTCAGAATCGGACCTATGCAAGTTTGAGCAAAATTCGTCAAACCCGCATAGAAACGATTCAAAGGTGCCCACCAGGCACTTTCGTGCGGGTGGAAAACGAAGTAATAACATTACACAACAGTCCTCGATGGGACCCACAGAACAGATATATATAACAGGGACTCCATGAGTCAAGAATACGGATATAATATACAAAGATCCAAATCACCTCGAAAACGATAGAGCGTCCGACTACGGACAAGATGCAAATGGGGCTAAGAGCCCTGAAGAATAACCAATGGCGTCCATAACCCTGCCCAGGCCAAGCCGGAAGGGTAACCCTGCTAACGGCGTCGATCTCAAAACCTGCTTAAACAAAAGGGGTGCCGACAAAGGGCAAAGGAAAAAGAGGAGCGTCAGTACTGAGGCCAGTACACGGCGAGGCTAGAATTCGGCGGTCCTCGCCTACATAGGTATGGTGGACTGAGCGGCAGCGGCAGCAAGCACTGAACAACCTATAGAGACTCGATACAACTGGCGGCAATCAGAGAGGGGTAAGAAAAACCTATTCGGAACCAACCTGATAACTACCACCAATCAAACCCATCCTGGTGTTTCCCCCTCGACACCGATCGAGGAAGTCAACCGAGGAACTCACACAGTTGGCAGTTTTATTTTATTCAGTTATAGTTGCGGCACTTTACTAGTCAGGTTTAGATAATCGTCCTGATAAAATAAGCAGTGGGCACTTTTAGTTTTCCATTCCGTTGTAGTTGCAACAATTACTAATCAGATACAGATAGCATGAGGTAAACCCAAAACCCAGCAGTTGTTGGTACTTTTATTCAGCCATTCCGTTGTAGTTGCAAGATTTACTAGTCAGGTACAATTGTCGCGAGCGACAACCAAACAAGCAGTTGTGGGCAGTATTAATTAGCCATTCCATTATAGTGAAGCTGATTACTAGTCATTATAAGTCAAATTTATAACAATAAACTTTAGTTATGCTTGTCTATGATCGAGATACTGTGCTCCAAGTCGTCCATATCCGCGGACACGGCTTTCAGAAAGTTTTACCCGGCCGGGGTGCACCAATAGCAACACACACTCGATCAACCTCGGAAAAACCAAATCAAAACCCAACGAGGTCTTCACGACAGAGCAATCGCAAGATTCAGAAATATTTCAGGGGGCCACCCCTTAAGTAGATCCCGCAACGGAGTAAGCAAGCTCCGAGACGGCCTCAAGGTCTGGGTAGACGGCTGTGAGCGACTGGGAACCCCAAACGGGGCTTGTCGACACCGCGAAAACGTGTCCCGATCTTAAACAGTACAGTGTGCAGTACCTCGCACAATCGTAAATAAAGCAGTAAAACATGGTATAAGTACAGGATCGTAAATAAAACCTCAAACTAGTTTGTGGCCCCAAGAAATAAGACGGAATCAAGCTCTGGCTAAGGGGGGTCCCATATACCTCCCGGATGTGGATAGCGCGATAAATCAAGGAACAGGTATCAAGTACTCGGGGTCTTACGGGACACAAGTGGGCGTTCGGAAACCAAATATTATCTATCACCCACCGATGCCTCTGCTTAATTCAATTTTAGTTGTTAAACAGGAATTTAAAATGAACGGTAAGTAAAACTAGAATCATCTCCAACATCAACATGCGGCAATTCATCAACAACTGTGGCATTTGACAACTCGTGACAGCACTTGAGCAAGCGACTACGACGCGCAGGTCCAACTATCTACCAAACAACAGGTAATAGGATGTGTCCAAGGCAATATAGGGCTGCACGGTATATCACAGGTACGGAAACTAAAGCATCGCAACACAGATAGCAATAGATCAACAGGAGGGAATAAAGACTATAAAAGTAAGATAGGTAGAAAGAGGGAGATGCTCGCCTGAAAACATTGCCGAAGGTTCAACCGAAGATCGGGGCGAAGCTCACATCAACTCAACGGCCTTATCCGCGAAGAAGCAAAACACTAGAAGAAAACCGGATGCACTATTTAATACAACGGCAGAAGATCGGCATGATGCATGTATGATGCATGGCATGGCAAAGGTGCAATGCAATTAGGTCATATTAAACGGAACCGGGGTCCCGACAATTAATTAGATGGTTCATGTTATTTATCTACCCCGCACATTAAATGTTGTTTAGCAATGCAACAGGTGGAACCGGTTCGCTACACATGTTTAAGTGAGGCCAATATAAGGCTAGATTTGCCCGCATATGGGCCCCAGATCTAATTATTAGGTGAATCGGCAGAAGGCCCCCAAACCACATGGATGCATGCGAGATGACAATTATGTATGCAACACTTTGTTATTATGTTATAAAATAGGGTTCTCGGAAAGGGGTTCACACATTGAGGGGTCTCGACGAACTTGGGGGTTCCGGGGTTCGGGGTCGGTCTCAGGGTCCAGGGTTCGACGGATCTGGGGTTCGGGGTTCGACGGATGCGTTCTCGCGGGAACGTTCTCGGTAACGGGTAGATCTTGGTGTTCTATGCGGTCGATCCTGCCGTTCCGGGATGGAGAACTTGTCGTCCGGGGGAGTACTTGGCGTTCCGGACTCTCGACGAATCTTGGCGTCCGGGAAGAAGATTATGGCGGTCTGCAGCGTAGATCTTGGGGAGGTTCGGGTTGCACGGGTCCTGACGCTCCGGATCGGTCTTCGAACTTTGAGGGTCGAGGTCTTCGGATTCCGTGAAGGAGATCTTGTCGGGGTCTCATGTCGGTCTTGGTGAGGTGCTCGTCTAACTCGAAGGAAGGAGGGTTGCCGGGAGCGAAGCATCGCCATGGGTCTATCTTCACATGGTCCTCGGATCCGAGAGGGGTACTTGTCGTATTCGCGGCCTGCGGTTAATTTTTCGATGGAAGTTCTTGTCGCTCTTCTCGCGTCCGTACACCCAACTGGTACCCCTGGTACTGTAGCGTAATGTCGCTGCCTAAGGCACGGGGTGCAGGCTGTGCTCAAGGGGGGCCCGGGGCTCGTCGGAGACGGTTGGCGAGGCGGCGGCCCGCTCAGGCGGAGGCGGCAGCCGGAGCAGCGCTTGGGGAGGGGGCGCAGGACGGCGGAGGGGAGACGCGGGAGCGGCGGAGGGTCGCTGGCGCTGGCGCGGAGGGGCGCCGCCAGGCGGTGGAGCGGGCCGGAGAGGTGGTGGCCGGAGGGGGAAGGCGCGGCCTGCGGAGGCGCCAGGGCTGGGGAGGGCTCCTGCGGCGGCGGCGGCCGGTGGGGCGAGGACGGGAGGAGGCGGCTCGGCAGGGGTACGGCGAGGCGGGGGCGGGAACGACGGGGACGCGCCGGCGCGGGAGGAGCTCGGGGGCGACCGTGCGTCGAGGCGGCGGGGTGGACGGCGCTTGGGGGGTTGGAGAGAGGTTGCGAGGGCGCGGCGCGACGACGCCGGCGCGGTCGGGCCGAGGGCGGCGGATGCGGGCTCGCGGCGGGGTGGAGCAGGCAGGTCTGGCGGAGGTCGGAGGCGGCTCGCGGCGGGGGCGGAGCGCTGGGCGGAGCGGGGAGAGGAGGACCGCGGACGCGGTGCTGGGCGCGGGCGCCGCCGGGAGAGGACGCCGGCGAGGGGAGGCGGGGAGAGGGCGCGCACGGGCGGGCGGCGCGCGGTGGAGGTGGACGCAGGCGGCGTGGCGCGCCGCGTGGGGCTGCAGGTGGTTGGGGAAGACGATGGGGAGAGGAGAGAGGGAGCGTGCGGGCGCGGGGGCTGGTGGGGGTCTGCAGGTGGGCCAGGGGCGGGGTAGTGCGGTGTGGGGCCCAGGGGGAAGGGCTGGGCGCGTGAGTGCTGTGTGCGCTGGCGCGCGTGTGTGTGAGTGGTTTGTGGGGTGAGGCGTGTAGGCTGAGTGAGAGAGAGGAGAGAGAGGGAGAGAGATAGAGAGGGGTGAGGTGGCAGGTTTAGATTGGTTAGGGGGGAGGGTTAGGTGAGGTGGAAGGATACTATAGGAGGGAGTGAGGTGGAGGGATGGTTGGGTAGCTTTCTGGGTAGCTTAGGAATTAGAGGGGCAGACTAGTTGGACCGATTTAAAATCCTGGGGGTGGTCGTTCGGGTCGATCTGGCCCGTTCGACTGCCCCCACTAAAATAAATATAAATTTTATTTGTTTTAATTACACCATTTGCAAACCGATAGCAACAAGCAAAATATTCCGGGGACCTGGGTTTTGGGGTTTGAATAAGAGACGGGGCGTTTTAGAAAACAACACGGGCTCTGCAAACATAGTTTTGGCAAACAATGCATGATGATGACGATGCAATGCACAAATTCAACGCGATTTTCTAGTAGTGGTTTTTGCGGGATGCCACATTTGCCTCCCCTTCTGGCTTCCTCAGTCTTCCGAGAAAATATAATTTCCCATATTTTTCTGATATTTTTCTGATCTTCGCGAAATTGCATCAAAACACCTCTTTTTCCATCAGAATCCAGACTTCGGCATTCCATCCTCCAAGAATCATCCAACATGCAAAAACAGTGGAAAAGACATATGTAATACCTCATAATAAGACATGTATCAATGAATAGAGGCAAATTATGATATAGAATGGTGATGCAAATTGGGCGTATCACCCGCCGCCGAACACTTCAGCGAGCGGGACCTTGGTGTCGCAGCTCTGGAAGCGAGGGGACAACACTGTCGGTCCCGATGGGCATTGCTCTGCAACGCAACACCTGAGGCACGCTAGTGCATCTCACCGGCCTCCTACGATTGGAGGTATGAACTCCGACCACAACTCCCTTTCCTTGGTTACTTCTGCGCGGGTGCGACAGTTTCTGATGCATCTGCCTCTGCTCCCCGCGTTGAGCTACCTCAATTCGATGGATCCAACCCAAATCTTGGCAATGTCGTTGTGAAGAATACTTTTAGTGCTGGGGAACACCGTAGAGTCATTAGGTTTCTTACGGATCTTCTCAGTTTGTAGGAGCGGCTGCTACATGGCTGGAGGCGTTTCTGACCAAATCTCTGCAGGCCGCTTGGGCAGAGTTTGTGCCGCCTGTCCTCGCCAGATTCATGCGTAACGAGCACCAGGCCCTTCTGCATAAGCTGCTACATATCTCTCAGACGAGTAAAGTGGAATATTATGTTTATAGGTTTTTGGATCTTATTGATCAAATTTCTGTGTATGAAACACACCCTGACCCACTGTATTACCTCACCAAGTTTCTGAATGAACCGAAGCCTGGAGTGCGTGTTCTAGTTGCCATTCAGCAACCATCTGATTTGGATACAGCGTTGATACGTTGCAAACATATCTATAATTTTTTATGCTCCATGCTTGTTTTGCACCAATTATCTTATGTTTTTGTCTACACTTTGTGGCATTTTTATAAATTTTCTGGAACTAACATATTAAGAAGTGCCACAGAGTCAGTTTCCTGTTTTCTACTATTTTTGGTTTCAGAGAAACTAGTAAAGAAATATTCTTGGAATTGGACAAAACAAAAGCCAAAGTTCCTATATTTCCCGACACGACACGAAGTTCGAAGGAGAGACGAAGAGGCGCCGCAAGGCAGCCACACCAGGGGGCCACGCGGGCCCACCCTGGGTCGCGCCTGGCTATGGTGTGGCCCCCTCGCGACTCCACCGACCTCGCCTCTCCGCCTATATAACCCCCCCGAGACGAAAACCCTAATTACCCGATCAGAATTCCACAAAAAAGTTCGTATTGCCGCCACTGTCGTCCCTAGATCAGGAGGGATCTGGAGATCTTCCCAGCACCCTGATAGAGAGGGGAGATCGTCCAGGCCTTCTTCATCATCATGCCTGCCTCCGGAGTGATGTGTGAGTTGTTTATCCTTGGATTACGGGTCCATAGCAGTAACTAGATGGTTGTTTCTCCTATTTGTGCCATCATGTTTAGATCTTGTGAGCTGCCTATCATGATCAAGATCATCTTATTTTAATGGTACATGCCATGTGATGGCGCCTTGTTGACGTGAGAGCTTCTTTCTTTATTCCCCGGCAACGGCGCCAGAAAGTCTTGACGATGCTCGACGTGGCACTTTGTTGGTAACCCCAAACGCAGGGTGTGAAGAGCATAGCAACAAGTTTTCCCTCAGTTGAGACCGAGGTTATCGAACCAGAAGGAGGAAGGAAACGTCACACAGATGTTGGAAACAACGTGGAGACCTGCACAACACAAACTCAAGACTTTGCCCCAACGAACAATGAGGTTGTCAAGCTCACCAGATTGCTATAACAAAGGATTAAACGTATGGTTTGTAAGGTAATGGTGGTTTGCAGCAAGTAAACAAGTAACAGTGGAAGATGTATCAATGGTAAAGATTGGACCGGGGTCCATAGTTCACTAGAGGTGCTCTCCTTAGATAAACAACATGGCATGGAGGATAAACAAATTACAGCGGGGCAACTGACAGGAACTGAGCAAGGCATAGCAATGCAATTACTAGTCAGAAAGATCCTATGAGATTCGATTGGGCAATACAACAAGATACATAGACCGTCATCCAGCTGCATCTATGACTAGAAGTCCACCTTCAGGTTATCATCCGAACTCCCTCAGTATTAAGTTGCAATAATAAAGTGTTTATTATGTGTATTCCAAGTATATGATAGATGTTTATTTTGCATGCTATAATTGTATTAATACGGAAACGTTAATACATGTGTGTTTAATAAACAAACAGAAAGTTCCTAGTTATGCCTCTCTCATAAACTAGCTCGTTGATTAACAGGATGATCAAGGTTTCCTGATCATGGACATTGGATGTTGTTAATAACGGAATCACAACATTAGTGTAATGGTGTGATGAACATTCATCCGAAGTATAGCATTACGATCAAAGTCATTGAGTTTATATTGCTATAACAACTTACGAAGTGATCCTAATCCTTAGACCATGAGATCATGTCAATCACTAACACCGGAAGAGTTTCTTGATAACATCAAACGTCACACCGTAACAGGGTGATTATAAAGATGGATTCAGAACTAATAAAGTGTTATGTTGAGGCTCATGGATCGAGAGTGGAATTTTTTCATCCCGATGACGGATAGATATACTCTGGGCCCTCTCGGTGATATCACATTGATTAGCTTGCAAGCAAGTGATTTGATCACTAGAATGTTATATCACAGGAACGAGAAAAGAGTGCATGTCGGTAACGAGATCAAACTAGGTATGGAGATACCGATGATCGAATCTCGTACATGTAATATATCGTGAAACAAAGGGATTAAGATACTAGCGTAAAAGGTTTCGACGATCACAAGAAAGTCATCGTTGAATGTGTGGGAGTCAGTATGGGTCTCCAGATCCCGCTTCTGATTATTGATCCGAGAGGGTCTCGATCATGTCCGCATTATTCACGAACCGCAGGGTGCCACACTTAAGAGACACCGACATCCAATTGGAGCAAATGTTTCATGCCGAAAGAATGAACAAGCGCAGGAATTTATTTCACTAGATACCGAAACAGGTTTTCGGGTGAAATTGCATAAAGTGGTTATGCATGTGAAATAGAATTCTAGCAAGGGGTTATTTGTGAATGTTTGTCATTAAAGTAATTGACAAAATTCTGAATAAAATAAAAGAGTTTTATTTAATGAGAGTTTGCATTAAATTTGGTGGAAATTTAATGGGAATTTGAGTGGACTTTTGAGTGGAGGGATTTTAAAGGGCATTTTGTGAGTGGAGTGTCCACCCACATGAATGAAGGAGGGGAGGGGGCAGCCCCCATGGCCGGCGGCCACCCCCTTGGGTTCCCCCCTCCTCCTATAAAAGGAGCCCCCCTCCTCACTTGTCTCTCACACCTCCTCGTGAAGGATCTCTCTCCCCCTCTAGAATTTATCCCCCATGGTCTCGGACTAGCGAGATACATGTTCCCGGTGGCTATTCGGCAAGAAAGAGTTGTGCTTCCGCTGCATCACTGGAGCGAGGAGGCGTAGGTTGCTCGGTGCCTCAAACGTGTGTGCGAGCACGGATGCGCTGCTGATTTGCGGCGCTAGGACTTCCTCTCGATCTTGAGATCGGCAATAGATCTTCTACATCAACCACGAGTTGAACTCGTTAAGCTTTATCGGTCTTCAAGGGTATGTTCTCTACGGATATACATCCGCCCGTTGTTTGTATCTAGTAGATAGATCTTGGTATATAGTTCACATCGTAGGAAATTTTTTGTTTTCTATGCTGCGAACCTTACAGTGGTATCAGAGCCGGATCTATGCGTAGATACTTTACACGGGTAGTACACATATGAGTATGTGGGCGATGATGATCATGTTGTTGCTACTTTGTTGTAATTTTGGATATTGGTGGCATAGTGGGATGAAGCGGCCCGGACAAACTTTACATGTCCTCGCACATGAGACCTGTTCCACGCTTGACATGCAACTAGTTTGCATAAGTGGCTAGCGGGTGTCTGTCTCTCCTACTATAGTCAATATCTATTTTGCAAGCGAGTTGTCAACAATTTGATTATACTCGTTGTGGTTCATGTTCGTAGGTATGAACGGTTCTATCTCGAAAGCCCTAAGCCACGTAAAACTTGCAATGGATAAATTAGAGGCGTCTAGTTTAGATTGTTGCTGGGCTAGTGTTATGATATGGTAGTGTTGTAAGTAGAAGTATGAGATGATACTCTTACAACACACATAGCGTGTAAAATCCATAGACCTTGGATTTACACATATAGGTATGATAGTGATCATACCACGATGCACATGATAGAGATCATCTGCGGGAACCATATAATTTCACTAATAAACATATGATGTTTGATAGCATCTTATATTGCTCGTTTAGCGCTTTGTTGGCATAATAAGATGATCCCTCATTTAAATATCAAGATAAGAATGTGTTCTTCCTTTAGTATGCATCGATTATGTTTTCGTCGCTCCAAGACATCACGTGATGATCGGGTGTTCTTGGATCCACGACCATATTTCGGGTGTAAAACAGTTACACACGCGAATACTAAGGTTCTAACTTGGCGAGCCTAGCATTTACAGACATGGCCTCGGAACACGGACCGAAAGGTTAAGCATGAGTCATATAGTTGATATGATGCCCATTTGATGCTCGCCTTTGAAGCTATACCGACTCACGTGATGATCGGACTTGGTGTAGTGGATTTGGTTCATGTAATCACCAAAAAGGCACGAGGGATGTCGTTTTTGAGTGGGAGTTCATTCGTACTATAGATTAGTTGAACTCAATCTATCATACACTTATTCTAAACTTTACAAATTCTGTTGTAGATGGCACCACCTGCTTTTAATTTCAATGTGTTCATGGAGAAAGAGAAACTAGCAATGAATGGTAGCAACTTTACCGAATGGGCCATGAATTTGAGGATTCTCCTCTCTGCTGCACAAAAGCAATATGTGCTAGAAGCGCCGCCAGGCCCCCCACCTTTAGATGATGCCCCTGACGAGGAGAAGAATGTCTATCAGACTCGTCAGGAGGACCACAACTTAGTTCATTGCGGCATATTGTATGGGCTAGAGCCGGAACTTCGAAAGCGTTTCGAAAACGGCAATGCATTTGATACAATGGGTGAGTTGAAAATGATTTTTGACACACATGCTGCTGTAGAGAGCTACAACGCTTCAGAAAAGTTCTTTAGCTGCATGATGGAAGAGCACAACTCCGTTAGTGAGCATGTACTCAAGATGTCGGGTTACGCCGATAAGCTTGTGTCCTTGGGAATATCGATTCCCATTGACTTAGGCATCCATCGTGTTCTGCAGTCTCTGCCACCTAGCTATAAGAGCTTCATGATGAACTATAATATGCAAGGCATGAAGAAGTCTCTCCCCGAGCTTCTGTCAATGCTTAAAACTACAGAAGTGGAGATCAAAAAGGAACATCAAGTGTTGATGATCAATAGGAACACTGGTTTCAAGAAAGACAAGAAGGGAAAACGGAAGGGAAGTAAGGGCGGCAAGCCTGTTGACGCGCCTGAAAAGAAACCCCGAGTTGGACCTAAGTCTGATTCCGAGTGCTACTATTGTAAGGGGACTGGCCACTAGAAGCGCAACTGCTCCAAGTATCTGGCAGACAAGAAGGCCGGCAAGGCAAACAAAGGTATATATGATATACATGTTATTGATGTGTACTTGACTAGTGCTCGCAGTAGCACCTGAGTATTTGATACCGGTTCAGTTGCTAATATTTGTAACTCGAATCAGGGGCTGCGGAACAAGCGACCGCTAGCAAGGGGTGAGGTCAAGATGCGTGTCGGCAATGGATCAAGCGTTGATGTGATCGCCGTCGGAACGCTGCCTCTCCACTTGCCGTCGGGATTAGTTATAAACTTGAATAAATGTTATCTGGTGCCTGCACTGAGCATGAACATTGTATCTGGATCGTGTTTGATGCGAAGTGGTTATTCATTTAAATCCGAGAACAATGGTTGTTCCATTTATATGAATGAAATCTTTTATGGTCATGCACCGATGATGAATGGTTTATTTCTATTAGATCTCGATGATAATGTTACACATATTCATAATGTTGATGCTAAAAGGATTAAACTTAATGATGATATATCCGCATATATGTGGCACTGCCGTCTAGGTCATATTGGCGTTAAACGCATGAAGAAGCTCCATTCGGATGGACTTTTGGAATCGCTTGATTATGAATCATTTGATACATGTGAGCCATGCCTTATGGGCAAGATGACTCGAACGCCGTTTTCCGGTTCAATGGAACGGGCGACAGATTTATTAGAAATCATACATTCTGATGTATGTGGTCCAATGAGTGTGTCGGCGCGAGGTGGATATCGTTATTTTGTTACTTTCACGGATGATTTGAGTAGATACGGTAATATCTACTTGATGAAACACAAGTCTGAAACCTTTGAAAAGTTCAAGGAATTTCAGAATGAAGTGGAAAATCATCGTAATAGAAAGATCAAATTTCTACGGTCCGACCGTGGAGGTGAGTATCTAAGTTACGAGTTTAGCACTCACATGAAAGAGTGTGGAATTGTTTCACAACTCACACCTGCCGGAACACCACAGCGAAATGGTGTGTCGGAACGTCGTAATCGTACTTTATTAGATATGGTTCGATCTATGATGTCTCTGACAGACTTGCCGTTGTCATTTTGGGGTTATGCACTAGAAACTGCTGCATTCACTTTAAATCGGGCACCATCTAAATCCGTTGAAAAGACACCGTATGAATTGTGGTTTGGAAACAAACCTAAGCTGTCATTTCTTAAAGTTTGGGGATGCGATGTTTATGTGAAGAAACTTCAACCGGATAAACTCGAACCCAAAGCGGAAAAATGCGTCTTCATAGGATACCCTAAAGAAACTATTGGGTATTCCTTCTATCACAGATCCGAGGGCAAGGTTTTTGTTGCCAAGAATGGATCCTTTCTAGAGAAAGAGTTTCTCGCGAAAGGTGTGAGTAGTCGGAAGGTAGAACTCGAAGAGGTTGTGGAACCTTCTCTTCAAAGTATGGCGAGTAGCGCAGCGCCGGAAGTTGTTCCGGAGTTGGCTCCACCTGTTGAAGAGGGAACTAATGATAATGATCATGAAACTCCGCAAGAGAGTACTACCGAACCTCGCAGGTCAAACAGGACGCGTGCAGCTCCCGAGCTGTACGGAAATCCTGTCATGAATTTCATGGTTGATGAAAATGATGACCCTGCGACATATGAAGAAGCGATGATGAGCCCGGATTCCAACAAATGGTTAGAAGCCATGAAATCCGAGATGGAATCCATGTATGAAAATCAAGTTTGGAACTTGGTGGAATTACCTCACGACCGAAAGGCCGTGGAGAACAAATGGATTTTCAAAAGGAAAACTGATGCTGATGGTAATGTGACCGTCTATAAAGCTCGACTTGTCGCAAAGGGGTTTCGACAAATTCAAGGAGTTGACTACGATGAGACTTTCTCTCCCGTAGCGATGCTAAAGTCAGTTAGGATTATGTTAGCAATTGCTGCATATTTCGGTTATGAGATATGGCAGATGGATGTCAAAACCGCGTTTCTCAATGGTAATATTGAAGAAGAGTTGTATATGATACAACCAAAGGGTTTTGTCGATCCTAAGGATGCTAACAAGGTGTGCAAGCTTCAGCGATCCATCTATGGATTGAAGCAAGCATCACGAAGTTGGAATCTCCGCTTTGATGAGGTGATCAAAGAGTTTGGATTTGTCCAAACTTATGGAGAAACTTGTATTTACAAGAAAGTGAGTGGGAGCAATGTGGCATTTCTGATATTATATGTGGATGACATATTATTGATCGAAAATGATATAGATCTTTTAAACAGTGTTAAAATTTATCTAAACAGCAAATTTTCAATGAAGGACCTAGGTGAAGTGTCATACATATTAGGCATAAAGATCTATAGAGATAGATCTAGGCGCCTAATAGGGCTATCGCAAAGTACATACCTTGATAAGATTTTAAAGAAGTTTAAAATGGACGGAAGTAAGAAGGGGTTCTTACCTATGTTGCAAGGCAAGACATTGAGTAAGACTCAAAGTCTGGCTTCGGCGGAAGAAAGAGAGATAATGGACAAAGTCCCCTATGCTTCAGCCATAGGCTCTATAATGTACGCCATGCTATGTACAAGACCGGATGTGGCACATGCTATTAGTTTGACTAGTAGGTACCAATCGGATCCAGGTTCGGAACACTGGATAGCGGTCAAGAATATCCTTAAGTACTTACGAAGAACTAAGGATATGTTTCTTGTATACGGAGGTGAAGAAGAGCTCGTCGCTAAGTGTTATGTCGACGCTAGCTTTGACACCGATCCGGATGACTCTAAGTCTCAATCCGGATACGTATTTCTCATGAATGGCAGAGCGGTTAGTTGGAGGAGCTCCAAACAACCTGTGGTAGCGGGATCAACAACGGAGGCCGAATATGTTGCTGCTTCAGAAGCGACTCAGGAAGCAGTTTGGATGAAGGAGTTCATATCCGAACTAGGAGTGGTGGCAAACGCGTTGGACCCAATGGTGATCTATTGTGACAACAATGGTGCCATTGCCAATGCCAAAGAGCAAAGGTCTCACAAGCATTCCAAGCATATTAAGCGCCGGTTTCACTCCATCCGCGAGCATGTCAAGGATGGAGATATAAAGATTTGTAAAGTACATACGGATCTCAATGTAGCAGATCCGTTGACTAAAACTCTCCCTAGAGCAAAACATGATCAACACCAGAACTCAATGGGTGTTAGATTTATCACTATGTAACTAGATTATTGTCTCTAGTGCAAGTGGGAGACTGAAGGGAATATGCCCTGAGAGGCAATAATAAAGTGTTTATTATGTGTATTCCAAGTATATGATAGATGTTTATTTTGCATGCTATAATTGTATTAATACGGAAACGTTAATACATGTGTGTTTAATAAACAAACAGAAAGTTCCTAGTTATGCCTCTCTCATAAACTAGCTCGTTGATTAACAAGATGATCAAGGTTTCCTGATCATGGACATTGGATGTTGTTAATAACGGGATCACAACATTAGTGTAATGGTGTGATGAACATTCATCCGAAGTATAGCATTACGATCAAAGTCATTGAGTTTATATTGCTATAACAACTTACGAAGTGATCCTAATCCTTAGACCATGAGATCATGTCAATCACTAACTCCGGAAGAGTTTCTTGATAACATCAAACGTCACACCGTAACAGGGTGATTATAAAGATGGATTCAGAACTAATAAAGTGTTATGTTGAGGCTCATGGATCGAGAGTGGAATTTGTTCATCCCGATGACGGATAGATATACTCTGGGCCCTCTCGGTGATATCACATTGATTAGCTTGCGAGCAAGTGATTTTATCACTAAAATGTTATATCACAGGAACGAGAAAAGAGTGCATGTCGGTAACGAGATCAAACTAGGTATGGAGATACCGATGATCGAATCTCGGACATGTAATATATCGTGAAACAAAGGGATTAAGATACTAGCTTAAAAGGTTCCGACGATCACAAGAAAGTCATCGTTGAATGTGTGGGAGTCAGTATGGGTCTCTAGATCCCGCTTCTGATTATTGATCCGAGAGGGTCTCGATCATGTCCGCATTATTCACGAACCGTAGGGTGACACACTTAAGAGACACCGACATCCAATTGGAGCAAATGTTTCATGCCGAAAGAATGAACAAGCGCAAGAATTTATTTCACTAGATACCGAAACAGGTTTTCGGGTGAAATTGCATAAAGTGGTTATGCATGTGAAATAGAATTCTAGCAAGGGGTTATTTGTGAATGTTTGTCATTAAAGTAATTGACAAAATTCTGAATAAAATAAAAGAGTTTTATTTAATGAGAGTTTGCATTAAATTTGGTGGAAATTTAATGGGAATTTGAGTGGACTTTTGAGTGGAGTGATTTTAAAGGGCACTTTGTGAGTGGAGTGTCCACCCACATGAATGAAGGAGGGGAGGGGGCAGCCCCCATAGCCGGCGGCCACCCCCTTGGGTGCCCCCCTCCTCCTATAAAAGGAGCCCCCCTCCTCACTTGTCTCTCACACCTCCTTGTGAAGGATCTCTCTCCCCCTCTAGAATTTATCCCCCATGGTCTCGGACTAGCGAGATACATGTTCCCGGTGGCTATTCGGCAAGAAAGAGTTGTGCTTCCGCTGCATCGCTGGAGCGAGGAGGCGGAGGTTGCTCGGTGCCTCGAACGTGTGTGCGAGCACGGATGCGCTGCTGATTTGCGGCGCTAGGACTTCCTCTCGATCTTGAGATCGGCAATAGATCGTCTACATCAACCACGAGTTGAACTCGTTAAGCTTTGTAGGTCTTCAAGGGTATGTTCTCTACGGATATACATCCGCCCGTTGTTTGTATCTAGTAGATAGATCTTGGTATATAGTTCACATCGTAGGAATTTTTTTGTTTTCTATGCTGCGAACCCTACAGTAGTTACTCTGGACAAGTATTTGCTTGTTACTCCAATAGGGAGTATTTATACTCGATAGTAGGTTCATGCCTCTAGTAATCTGGTAGAGTGACAAAAAATTCTAAGATTGTAGACATGCTGTTGCTACTAGGGAGAAAACAACAATCCTTTGTCCAAGGGCAATTGTATTCTTTACATTACACACTTTGCTTAATGCGATTATCTGTTGCTTGCAACTTAATACCCGAGGGTTGTTCAGATGATATCCCGGAGGTGGATTGTTAGTCATAGATGCAGTTGAATTACGGTCTATGTATCATGTTGTAATGCCCAAGTAAATCTCATAGTGATCATCATGTCATGTACATGCATTGTTATGCATTCTATATTTGTCAATTATCCATCTGTAATTTGTTCACCCAGCATGTTATTTATCTTATGGAGAAACACCTCTAGTGAATAGTGGACCCTGGTCCATTCCTTCCCACTGATATTCCATCTATTGTTTACTGTTTACTTTCTGCAATTACTACGAGCAATTACTTTCTTGCACATTATACGTTTAATGTTTTATTTTTAGCAAAACCAGTGAGCTTGACAACCTCACTGATAAGTTGGGGTGAAGTATTTTGGTTGTGTTGTGTGTAGGTTCCACGTTGCTAGCAACACCTTCGGAAGTGGTTTCTTTCTCCTACTGGTTCGATAACCTTGGTTCCATAACCGAGGGAAAACTTGCGGTTGTGCTCATCATACTTTGCTCTTGGGGTTCCCTACAGGCTCCACATCAACTGAGCCATCACAAGCTTTTCTGACGCCGTTGCCGGGGAAAAAGAAGATTTCTGCAAGGGGAGTCTTTCACTACCAATCTCTTTACTTTGTTTTTGTTTTGCTTAGTTTCTTTTGCTTTGTTTGGTTTGCTTCTTTTTATCAAAACACAAAAAATTAGTTCCTTCTTTAGTTGTTATTTTGTTACCTTTGTTCTTAGCTCATTATGTTGATCCCTAAGTTCATCCTGAAATACCCATCAATAGGTAGTGGTTCTATAATTGGGAAAGATAATATTGAAGAATTCTTTAATCATGCTAGTAAGCATAAAGATATTAAGGATAGATCCTTAGCAAAACATGCTCCAAATTATAAAACCACCGCTACTTATTTAGTTCACATGTTGGAGGCTAAGTTTGTTAACCTTAACCCCATGATGCAACTAATGTTTCTTAAACTTCATGATATTGAGGACACTGAAAAGAGAGATTTTATCCTGCAAACTTTGCTTAAAGAATTTAATGATGTTGCTATAGAAGCTAGAAAGGTCTTTGATCATTTTAATATGCCAGGCTCATGTGTAGATGTTATTGGTACACTAGAAAAGTTGGACAAAACGAAACCCAAAAATACGGAGGAAATTAAAATACCAATACCTTTTAAACTTGTAGGAGTGCATGAAGCCTTGGAAAAGAATTTTGATTGGATTATTCCCGAAAACCCATTTGATGAAAGTAGTGAACCCAAGAGTATTGAGAGAGGATCCTCTAGAACTTATTTGGATAAGATACCTTTCCTTGTTGAAGATATTTCTGGTATTGATCTTAATGCTTTTTCATTAAAAAAATACTTAATTTACCACTATGATGATATTATAGATATGACTTCATACAATTAGCTAGCCACATATTCTTTTCCACGTGCGCTGTAGAAAATCATCTACCGTGGAGGAACTGGTACCAGTTCTCTCACCAATTTTCAACTTACTTTCTGCACATATTGTATGCCCATGTGATTTTTTTAAGGAATAAATGCAATATTGTGGACCACAACCACTTCTGTTAACTACAAAAAGTAAGCTTTAGACTTTGCTTCTTGCTCGCACTGCAAAAGGACACAACTTACTTTCTGTAGTAAGTACTGTTACAAAAGAATGAGATGTTGAAAGGTTTATATCAATATCGAGAAATGTGAGTTTTTATGTAAAGCTAGATCTTGCTGTTCAGTGTGGTTCCTAACACATGTTCTCTTCTTAAGATTTGTTTATATGGAAATAAATGGTAGTTCGCCATGGTGTTCGCTAATAATTAATGGGCTCCACTGCATTAAACGTCCTCTCTAAACAAATAACTTATTTTTCCTGCGACATTACAGGATCAGCCGCTAAAGCTTAATGTGTTAGTTTCGTAGTTGGGTTCCACTAAAAAACTTGTGGTACATAGGCTGCAGGACATTTTGGAACCTATCTACAAAAGTAGAGATAAATATATGCCCCAGGTTTGAAATTATTGAGACTGCTCCAAGGTTAATATCTGCTCCAAGGTTAATATCCTACACGACAGTATACATTTGCATTTCAGTTTTCATTTTCCGTACAATAAAGAAAAACTATTATTGGCAAACAAGATTGAGTCACTTGCGGACAAAGCTATCTTAGTTGAGCTAATAACCAATTCACTAAATACATATCATTGGTGCTTGAGTCAAGTAAGCCAACAAGCCAAGAGACCGAAGCAATAGAGCAACCAATTGAAACCGCACCTGTGACTGATAGGTCCTTCTCGAAAATATTTATTCTTCTTTGGCATGCAGTTCTTTTTGTTCTTCTTTGCATTGAGGTCTCCTTTTATACTATTCGAAAATTTATAATGTGTATGAAGAACAAACACATATGACTTCAATTGATTAATTTATGTTATTTTGCCAAGTATGAGCCTAGGTGACTTTCTTTTATGAACTGTTCTTTCACGAGTTTCAGTTACCGTAGATGCACATGTCTGTTTTTCCATGTCATGCTTTCAATGTTTTACAGTAATGACATATCCATATCAATGAAGATTGTGATAGATTAATTAATTACCACAGGATTTTCAGAAAAATCAATGGCTGAACAATAAGTTAAGTATTAGCAATAAGTCAAATATTAGCATGGTTCGGTTCCATATGAGAGTAGATGTTCTTTTTTTCTCAGAAAAAAACAACGTGGTAACTTTTGGTAATATCTTCACAACAAGGAGGCCAGGACTAGGTGCATTTTTTTTGAGTAGGTGCATCGCGCCTTCTGTTACCGTCGATCTTCTGCTTATATTTTCAAGCGCTTAACAGTTAATGACAGCTCCTATATACATGTGGTTGTTTGGAAATTTCCTAATTACCAAATAGGTATATATAACAATTAAATATTTGTTTGTGCATGACATGCCTATAAGGTCAGAACATTGCTTCAAAGACATTAATCACTATGTAGTGCTTTATGCTCATCTGTCTGATTCTAAAATACCGCTATCTTCTATAATAGCTGCTACTAATAAATATGCAATATTCAGAAACTACCGCTACCATCGCATCTATGTTTAAGGACGAAAAGGATATTCATTGACATGCCTCCCTAAATAGAGCAAAGGGACTTCAGAGATGATGCCTAGATATATTTTAACTTGAATAAATTCTTCTCGCCTACAACCATGTTTTAGTGAACTCTCCATAGAACAAGATGTACATGTTATATTGAAAGGTTCCTTGATTTCTAAATTAATTACTACTTTCATTAATACTACGTACCATTTTTATGAATAGGACATACATACGGTGATAGCTGAATTCTTTTTAGATTAAGATTTCTAATAATTAAGTGCATAGTTGCTTTCTCTATGGAAAGAGCACTTGCTCACAGGAAAGGTTTCCATGGGAATTTGATTATTACCTAGCTGAGCTGAGAAGAGCTTGGTGAACTACGGAAATGAGCAACAATGCAGAAATATGCAGGGCTGGAGCCATGCTGTCCTTCGGCGTACGTTTGGCAGTGACAAGCTGGAGCATGTCCAATCCTCTATGGGGCAAGACAACACACAATGCTATGGAAGCCCCATGCATATAATGGCTTTAGATGTCAGGTGCTGAAGCAGACCCAAGGTATTTCTATATATATATATATATTGTACTACTATTTAACAAGCAAACTACTTCTGTTATTATTTTTACCTTATTTTGAATTTTACTTGGGCCTGCAGATCATTATAATATCAGTACATGGCTTCCGCAGCACCGCTTCACTATAATGGCTGCTAAATCCGTACATCCCTATCTCGGTTCTACAGACAATCTTCATGTGCCTATCAGATACCATGGCTATGGAGATCACAAGACAAACAATCTACTGAAGAATACGCTTCGTTAGAAGACCAAGCACATTACAACGATGCGCCCGCAAAACGTTTTTGCAGTAACATATCTGGGTTGCACTTTTCTAAGGTTGTGATTGTTCCTGCAAATTGATGCTTACAGATATCTACAGCTCTATTGGACTTCATTTTTTATGAGGGAAGCCGGATTTACTACTATATTGTTTTGAAAGTGTGCGATCAGGATCTATTGCCCATCACGGGCTGAGTCAGTATCACCGTAAGAGGACTAGGAAACATGCACACATTTGGTTCCGCCTTATGTTGTTTTTTCTCCTCTGTGTATGTATTCATGTACACATAAAAAATAACTCAGATGTACCATTTGCATAAACTACTATGTTATGGTATACTACTTCCGTTTCAGGGCTTAAGACGCACACGCTTTCTAAAGCAAAGTTTGATCGAAAGAATTGAACAACAAAATCTTAATTATATTGTACATAATTAGTATCGTTGGATTCGTATTGAAAAATACTTTTCAGTGATACTAGTTTTATACCAAAACTCTTTACATATTTAGAGTCATTCTTGATCAAAAAAAAAACACATAAAACGAGGACGACTTAAGCCTAAACCGGAGGAAGTATATAAGATGTCTGTTTGATGTGACTAAATTTGTGTTGACATATGGACTACGATTGACAAAAGAATTCATCTCACGGGCGTGGCGTGTCGCCACGCTGCCAGTACGCTATGTGAGTCCAACATCGTCTCCTCGTCCAGTTCGCCAATTCGCACAGGCCCAACCCAGCAACCAGCCCAAAGCCGTGCGAGTCCAACCTAATCTCTTCGTCAGTCGTCGGTTCGCCACCGCACTCAGACACCTCCGGCCTCCACCTCCAGTGGCGCCCATGGCCATCTCCACCCCTCTCGCCGTCCGCACCTCTCCCTCCCGCCTGCTCCCGCACAGGTGAAATGGCACTCTCCACCTCCCTCTCTCTCTCTCTCCCGCTTTTCTAATCATCGACTGCTCGATTTCACCTTATTCTTTGCCCGCTCTCCTTTGTTTAGGCGGAGTGGAATCAGTGCCTGCCCGGGCCTCCGAGGTGAGCTTCTTCCTTTACGTTTTTTCGGCATCTGTAGATGTAGAAATTTTGTTTATCTTCTTATACGGACTGGGTGGAGCAACCAAATATTAAGTTGTGTAGGCGAGCACTGTTTGGAATCGAATCATTTGATTTGATCCGGGTTCAGTAAGATGTCGTAGATCGTGTTAATTGAATAAATTGACTGTGCATTGCACAAATTGAGAATGTTTTTCTTTGATTCAGTTGTATACACCAGTGGTGTAATCAGTTAGCTTTGTTGTAGTAATAGTTATGCAGATAACTTTTGAGTTGTTTTTTGCTCTGGTTATTAGAAAAATTGGGATTACGTGAGAGCCGGTAGCCCTGGAAATGCTGAATTTATTCCCAACATCAACTGTTTGCGGTCATTTGGTCAAATACTATTCAGGCCTAAATTTCGGAAGGCATCAACAAGGGTGCGT
The DNA here is from genome assembly GCA_910589765.1 of Avena atlantica. Classification (NCBI taxonomy): domain Eukaryota; kingdom Viridiplantae; phylum Streptophyta; class Magnoliopsida; order Poales; family Poaceae; genus Avena; species Avena atlantica. Next base: position 365,306,387 of record OU342736.1, read on the forward strand.
AGTGAAAGAATGTGTAGCAAAAAAAGAAGATATCAGCAGTAGTGCGTATTTCTTCAATTAGGTCTGATTTCGAAGTTGGTTTATGGCCCCGTTACAGGTTGAACTGAAATGTGTAAGATTGCATCTGCATTAAGTACATATTAGACAAACAGTGAATTAGCACGAATCAACATGGTTTGAAGAGGAAGTTCGTCTTTAGCGTGATGACTAACATTGTAATATGGATGTTGTGGCTCATTCTGGGGCTGGAATTGCAGTCTTTGCATCAAAGCTGTATACACCAATAAGTTAACTGACTTGAATCACCTAAGTTGTGAAAGCTGAGTTTATCTGGTTGATGCTGACCTTCGTTTGGGTAAACAGGATCTATCTTTCTTATTTATAGGAGTCGTGTTAGGAAAGGTTTCCTTTGAAGTTGGGGTACCATATAAGCAAAATGCTTCTTCAAGCAATAATAGTTTCCAAAGCCAAAACTGCTGGACTCAGAGCCTCTCGCACAACAGACAGGCCATTCCTAACTTATCCCTTGTGCTATAACCCTAGCTCTGTATATCATCTCCTGCCACTCCTCTCGCACTTTTGTGACCGAAGCCATAAGAACGAACTTTATTTTGTGTAAATGTACATTCTTTCGCTCTATTTTTCTGTAGGGTCCCTTTTTCTTCTTCACGGTATTATTGTCAATGTATCATGTTGCTGTCTCACACAAATTGTACATATAGGACCGCAAGTTGCAATACCTGGTGTTTCTGCTCAGTTGGATCAGAGAATACGCTGCCTATCGTATCTGAGGTGATATATTCGAAGTTACGACGGTTGATATTTTCTATTTTCAGTTTAGGTTGTGTATAAGAAGCTTGGCTATTTCTTTCTCCACTCAGTGTATTGAAGTGCACATAACACTGTAAATTATTATCTATAGGCAAAATACAATTGTGGCATCAGCGAATGAAAATCCACCTTTAATGCCTGCTATCATGACTCCTGGTGGCCCTCTTGATCTGGCAACGGTATTGTTGGGAAATCGTATAATCTTCATTGGTCAGTATATTAACTCACAAGTGGCACAGCGTGTAATATCACAGCTTGTCACACTCTCTGCTATTGACGAAGAGGGTGATATTCTGGTTAGTGTACATTTTGTTGTTGTTGGAGGTTCAACATTTTGCTTCATAACTTATCATTTGTCTTAATGTGTGTAGCAGGCCCCTCAATTTGTTGCTTTATATGTTTTTTTTTGCCTTACTCAAAATATTTTCTGCTTTATCAGATCTATCTTAACTGTCCTGGTGGAAGTCTTTATTCCATCTTAGCAATTTATGATTGCATGTCCTGGGTATGTCAGCTATAACCATTGTATTCCCCTCCTACAATTCGTGCTACATTCTTCATATTTCTAATTGCATTATATATTTTAGTCTTTGTTCATGCATCACAAAGAATTTTCCATAAGATTAAGATTTGTGTTGTTGGCACTAGAATCATTGCACATACAACACAGAACATTTTTGCGTCGTCTGTTTACAGACCTTATCTAGTGAGTAGGAGCTTACATATAAACTGCAGCTTAGTTTTAGTATTAACATGAAATCATTATGTAATGCAAAAGCTACTCTTATATCCGTGGTATTGTTTACAAGAGTTGCATTCTTATATTGGTACATAGACCTGAGCATTCCCGTGCTGGGATGGCTCCAAGCAGGTTTGGTACAGTCTGCTGGCCACATGCCTCATTTCCTAAATCCGCTCTAGCGTCAAAAACTGTCTTTTGGGATGGCCAAGGCAAAAAAAATGCTTATGTCTTGCACATACATCACACATGGAGTTTCACCATTATTTAGCCTCTTATTCGGGCATATATTGGGATTTTACTTTGTTGCATCTGAGGCCCTTAGTGCAGTGTCATGGCATATATCATGGGAAAGTAAAAAGGACAATTTGTTGATGTTGAAAACTGATGAACTTTGATCTTATGCCCATAACAAGAAAAAGGAAGTGTTTTCGAAAGAGGTCCTCACGCTGTGCTTGGTCAATGTGTAGTGTTAGACATTCCTATTTCCTACAACATAGTCAAATGCTACATGTTACAATTGGCTTTCCACTGTAAATGTAAAATTGTAATGATTTGCCAGGATAGCCTCCTATAACTGGGTTTAGATGCTCCATGACACTGCATATAACACTATAATATCGCATAACATTTCGATGCTCTGTGCCAGCGCCTGAAACATATGTTTGTGGGTTAACATAAACAGATCAAACCGAAAGTTGGGACAGTGTGCTTTGGTGTTGTTGCTAGCCAAGCAGCGATCATTCTCGCTGGCGGTGAGAAGGGAATGCGCTATGCAATGCCTAATGCTAGAGTAATGATCCATCAACCTCAAGGTGGATCGGAGGTACGGCTGTAGCAAGATGGATTTAAATCTTGTGTGACCTAGTTGGACGGTTACCATATCATTGAAGCTTTGTTGTGATGCTAACGATGGGGTCACCTGCAGGGTAATACAGAGGAGGTTCGACGACAGGTTGGGGAAACTGTCTATGCTCGAGATGTAAGCAACGGCCAACAAAGCCTAAACCTTATTTTGGCACGCAGATTTTTGAGAAAGTAGTGTTAATTTCATTTCAACTTTGATTAAATGAAAGCTTGTGAGAAAACCTTGTGTGCTTGCAGAAAGTTGACAAGATGTTTGCTTCTTTCACGGGGCAACCCTTGGATATGGTGCAACAGTGGACGGAGAGGGATCGCTTCATGTCTTCCTCCGAGGTAACCTCTCCTTCATGTAGCACAAGAAAGCAGGCAGGCAGGCGGCCGTGTGAAACGATGAACTTACGTTGTGGTTTTACCTAGGCCATGGACTTCGGACTAGTGGACGCATTGCTGGAAACAAGATGCTAAGCAAACCCCACTGCAAACTGGAGGAGCTCAAGTTAGGCTACGTAGAAGGTCGCCGGTTTGGCGGGGATGGCAAGAAGATGGGGATGTCATTTGCCTCTTTGAATTTCCTTGCGGCTGTGAGTGAGTCGTCGTCACACCACTGGGCTCCATGGTGACGGATATGCTTGCTCCGGTAATGTCAGCAAGGAAGGAGACTGTTTAGCATAGACGTAGACAATCCTTGAGGAGGCTTTTTCGCCACGTTGTGACACAGGCAACCAGACAACATGTGCCTTGCAGTACAATTTTTATATAGGAGTATGTATGTTGGAGTATGATGCTCTACTGATTCCTGAGCTGCTCCTCTATGCCACATGCCACATATGTTGAACGTTTTATTTGTGCTGTTTTGTACCATGTAATTCTATCACGGTTGTAACGTCTAGTAGTCCTAGTCCTATGCCACTTCATGGCATATCGGATCACGTACGCCTTGAGGAGGCTTTATACATGAACTTTGTAGTTTATTGATACATAATCCCACATATTTGTAACATAAAATGTTATATCCATGTTTTATATTGATTTTGGGGATTTACCAATGATCCTCTCTGTTTTGGTTATAACTCTAAAGTATAGGAAAACCCTGTTTTGTGTATTTTTATCTTTAAGGAACCTAAACAAAGTTAAACGAAGCTAAGATTCTAATAAACTCAATATTTTACGAAGAGGGATGATCTGGAGTGTTTGGACCTCACGAGAGGGGACCGGAGACCCAAAAGAGACCAGGTGGCGTGGCTTGCCCCACTACACGCGCCACTTGACATCTTTTGGTCCTCGGTCATCCAATTCGCTTCAATCTTTCGCCCACCGACTTAGTTTGACCTAAAACACCTATATAAAGGGTTTCCCGAGGCATCCTCGAAGAGAGCGCCACAGAAACTCCAAAACACCAAAACAGAGACAGAACCAGCGAAGATTGGAGGGGGAAACTCCGCCGGAGGGACCTCTACCTTCTCCAACATCTCCAATATCATCACCATGATAAAGAGGGAGTAGTCCACCTCTGGACTATGGGTTTGTGGCAATATCTTGATCTATTTTTCTCTTAAGCTATCAGAGATCTAGTTCCATATGAGCCACCAACATGATTATGGTCATATATGTAATTTCTATGTGGTGAATCTTTATTCTATGATTTGATATATGATACTGGAACCTATTTATCTTTACTATTAAAAACAAAGCGGTGGTATCACACTTCAACATAATTACTGGAAAAATGCCACCCGGCAACAAAACACCCCTACTTTTCATCTCATACTCCTTATCTGTTTTCAGTCCAACTTATCCGCTTTCACCTTGTTGCAGTCACGCCAACAACCCACGACTCACGCCCCACCCAATCCCAATCGTGTGATCCTTTCTTTACTCAACGGAAAAGCAACAATAAATATTCTATCCCGAGCATGAGGTGAGTTTCTCCTCGTATTCCCATGATGTGATGCTACATGCCACTGTTGTCCCTACATCTCCGCGTCCATGCACTGCTGACACGTTCCCGCAGGTCGTCATTCCAGAGGCAGAGGTGGTAGTGCTCCAGGAACTCAGCGACAGGGGAGGACGACTGGACGAGGGCCGAAGTTGGTTGGATTTTCGGCTTTGAGGATGAACAGCGCTGGTAGCGAGCGAACACCATCACATACACACAGAGAGAGCAAAGGAGAGAGATGGTGAATTACTTGGAGGGGATTGAGGCTGCTGAAAATGCAGAGATTTGAGGGGTTACAAAGTGAAAGAAATTGTGTTTGAGGATTTTTTTCGTTTGTCTAGCGTGCGATCTACGGTGCGATTTTGACGGTGATCAGGTTATTATCCCCTGTCTGATTTATTTATGTTGCTTTGTTCCTGGATTAATCTGACATGATGTTTTTCTAAAAAAAACGAATGAGGTTTTCTTTATGTTTTCAAACAGAAGAAGAGACCGAGAGTCTTGCCAGGCTTGGCCGCTCATGGGATGCAGGACGCGGTTGTGGGCATGGAGGAGGGCTGAATTTTTTCGAGCATGTCCGAGTCTTGCACCGGAGTCCACGCCAACGTGTTCTTCTTACATGAAGGCACTAGCGGCAGTGGCGGAGGCTGCACCGCTTTGGCGAGGCCGCGCTTGGGAATTTTGGGGATGCCGGTTGTGGTCACGCTGGTTCGAGGCTGGGTCTCAAGACTGGACGGACACGCCAGCCAAATAGTTTAACAACGAGGGTCCGCTCGCCGGTACTGGTCAGGACCAAGCGAGGCTTGAAGTCGTCGGACGTGGCCAGCCAAGTTCGCTTAACACCCAGGCTCTAAACGTCAGTCGTATTCACAACCAAGCAAGGCTCAGACTCGTCGAATCGTGACTAGGCAATCCATTCAATACCGAGGGTCAGCTGGTCAGCACGACAATGGTGGTCTTGTTGGTCGCGGACGCGGGCATGGCCGGCCACCGGACGAGGGTGCGATTCTTCTGGCGACGATGGTGCAAGCGAAGAGAACAATAATGACGAAAGTGCATGGAATAACAGCGTCAGGGCTAGAGGGAACGACGGAACAAGGTACATGAACTATAGGTTTTAAGAACAGATAGAGTACCGTACATGCGATTGTTAGAGTGGTTAATCTACGTGTGCAGCTTGAAAAAAGTTGCTTCCAAGCTTGTAAGATCCGGAACAAGCCAATGTCCCTACAATGTATGCAAAATTTCCGAGAACCTATTAAGAGCAATTCTGGAAGTTATTTTGTCTCCTTACGTCCAAAAAACACATAGAATCTGTTAGAGTAAATTTTAAAAAAATTATTTTTCGTAGATGCCAATATAACATCCAATTTGTTGAGTAATTTCAGATTTTTTTCTTTGTACACGCCAAAATTATATTGAACCTGTCAGAGTAATTTTCAGTATTACTTTTTGTGTACATGAGTACATGACAGAATTATGTTCAGTCTATTAGAGTGACATAAGTTCTTCTACCAGTACACGACGCCATGGTGATGTTGGTCGTCGAGCACTTACGTGGCATGACCTTTACACAAGCTTGGTGCCAAGGACGGAGGTATATCTATCAGAGATTTCCTTGAGACTGAGATGAGGCTTCATCCTTGCGTCTATTTGTTTATATACGCTTTCAAGAATCAAGATGTATGAAGAATTCTTTGCATCTCAGGTCTATGAATATCTCGCCATATCCTCCCCTTTTACTTGTTCATGTGGTTACCTTCTAGATGGTTGGCTGTAAAACATACTATTATGAAAACAGAACTATACTACTTTTTGTGTGCATATTTCATTTCAGAAGTATTAGTACAATGGTGATTTGAGTACTATACTCTCGATAGCACCTTCAAAGTTTGATAACATAAAGTGGTTAAGTTTTAGAATATATCCTCCTATGTCTCACCAAAATAAAGAATAAGTATTTCCTCAACCACATGTATACAATATATTTTCATCTTATTTTGTAGCTGTCGTATGGGTATTTAGCTGAAGCCATGTGTTGATTGATTCAGCCAATTTTCATACATGGAGTGTTGTAAGTTCCATCTATTTTATGCATATAAAGTGCTGCCCTAGGATCTATGATGATCCTAATGGATTTGATCATCCAATCAGATTTTTCTGGGTCATTCCATGGGAAGTATTTATTGTCTCATCAAAATGGTGAGTGAGTGGAAGCCAGAGAAATTGGTAAAATTTTGATTCTAAGGGAAGCTACTCGATTCAATTGAAGGGTATAGCGCCGACACATCATAGGTGGGAGTGGTATAGTTAAAGCTTATCGGTGGCTATAGAAGGAGGAAAATGGTATGTATCTATCTTCTCCGGAAACCCCTTTTGGCTCAGGGGTGCATTTGCACCCATTGTGAGAAAACATATTTTCAAATATTGAATAATTCAAAATAAATCAACATATACATTCAAACATTTTATGTTTATTCATAAGTTTTCGGGATAAAAAAACTTGTGAACGAACATAAACGTAGACATGTTTTTTTTTGATATTTTAAAATATGTTTTCTCACAATGGGTGCAAATGCACCCGTGAACCGAATAGCCACCTCCTATCTTCTCAAGAGCTGTGGCAACGCACGGGCATTCAGCTAGTGTGTAATATGTATTGATAGATGTATTTCACGTACCCCGTTCTTAATTACTTGTTTTGATCTAACCTGTATGCAAAAGCATGTGTGGGGGAAGTGTGTATTATATGGAGTAACTTGGTGGTAGTGATTGAATAGTAACAAGAAATTCAAGATCTACTATGATTTTTACCTTTCTTTTGTTACCTCACTAGGGATTAAGTGAATTCGTGTGCTATACTTATCTTGTGACAACTAGATAATCTTTTTTTGGTTAAGGTAGCATATTCGTTATTCAAACATCATGTCAAAGTATTTAAGGGCTATGCTTTATTAATTCTTAATTCTATATTGTTTTGAGTTTTCCCTTTTTAGAGGAGTATAAGAGAGATGTGTTGCACCATCTTTATGTTACGACGTGATGCCCATATGAATGCTTATAAAACGCATATTGAAGTTTCACCAATATTATGTTGATGATGAATTGTTTTATGTCCACTACAACTTAAAAAGGGAATAGACAAGTGAACCCATTAACCTCGATCCAACTTTTATCATAAGAAACAACTTTCCAACACCATTACTATCATTTACATTTTCTGTAATTTAATATTTCGAAAATACAAAAATGCTTTCTTTACTTCCAAACATAAACAAAACACAAAAAAACTCTTTCATATCATTGAATTTATTTTACTTGCATATTTTATTCATTATTATTGTTATTTTATATTATTAATACAAAACCTTGTGCTTGACAATCACACGGTGGAGTTGTGGACACGAGGCAAAAACTTTGTTTCGTAGATTACTTGAAGAGGAGGACAAAAACATCTCTTGATCAGCCAATTCCCCGTGAGTTTGATATAAACCCTTGAGTCACCCTTATGGGGGGAAAGGAACTTGCTACAACACTCCGCACTTGGAGTCCCAATGAGTTGGTACACACGGAGTTGTTTTCATCGTCTGTGCATGGTCTTCGTCACGCGGTTGGGTTCTTCCTCGCCAACTTAGAGTACCGCCAGCACGGCAATCTAGACGTCCAACATGACCACTCCAAACCGATGTTGGTTCCGCCGCCTCTTACACCTTCGTACCTGCCCTTGCGTGCTCGATATTGGCAACACCGGTTCGTTCCTTCATCCTCGACGCGTCCCTAAGCTTGGCAACCTCGGATCGATGCCTCATCTTCATCAGCCTTGACAACATCTTCTTTGGCATCGACACCTTCCTCTAAGACTGCCTCGACAATGTCGCCAACAAGTTCTTCTTGGTGTACTAGGTTATAGAAAAACCGGAGTATGCCTTCATCCCCGACGTGCGCCCGGTTCTGCCAAAACCTAGGTCGGACCTCATATCCAATGGCTCAGAATGTATCAATTTCGCCATCGACATCCTCGACGACTGCCTCAACTCGTCTCCATCATTCTACTTGCGCACTATGCGCTGGCGGCTTTATGTGCGGCTACCTCGACACCAGCACCCGACCACGACATCGACCAGGTCGACCTCTCGCACGGTTACCTCGACCAAGGTTGCAGCGCCCAATGCCATCGGCTACCTCGACATCGACAGAAAGGGCTACCACCTTGCTTGCGCTTGAGCACCTCATCAGCTTCCTCTAGGGTCTAAGCATTCGCGCCGAGACACATAGTCTATGATACTCCCGATGCCAACTGCGGGGATGCCATACTTCAGTTTCTCTCTAATCTGACCGTCCACAATGTTTATGTTGTTCACGACCATACTTCAGTTTCTCTCTCTAGTTTGATCATCCACAACGTTCTTGTTATTCACGAAGCTACCGCTACGACTAAAGGGAGTGTTGGTTTTTTTCTAGTCTAGCCATCCACGGTATTTTTATTCTTATTGTTTACAATGCTACCACTATTACGGGCTATCACGACAATGGTTACCGCTATGACTGCAATTTCGAGAAGAGGCATATACACTAATTATTATTATGATAGTTAAGATAGAGTTATCCCGAGGAGAGCCATAGCCATACACACTTGTTTGTTATGATAGTTTAGATAGAATTAAGATAGTTTAGATAGATTTAGGGCATACATAAAAAGAGGTGTCTTAAAAACTTTTTTAGACATAATGTTGGAGCACGAAAGCCAAAAAAGTCATATTATAACCTCGGATGTATACTAGACACATAAAAAAAGGAAAAGAACTTTGACGAGAAGAAAATAATAATAATAAAAAAACCTTCACAATTAGTTTTTTTTCAGGTGAGGTTTTTCCAGCAGCGAGGCAGTGGGGGGGCTACCTACGTGTCTAAATTATTCCAGCAGTAGGGCCTACTGATGTGCTAAGGTCCGAATTTTTTTAGGTTAATAACTAGGCGTACCCAGGCCAAAAACTTGCATTGTACCAAAAGTTGGTCCGGATTTCGGCCTGAGTGGAGATGATCTAAGGTTTCGCTATGGTGCACCTGCGCCCTGCGACGACGACCTCGCCGATGAAAACGATTATGTCGCTTTGGGAGATTGGATTGGGGATTTAAACAGAAATTGCTCTCGTGAGATTTTGTTTTTTTTCCTTTCCTTACTCTTCGAGGGAACGGGCAGTTTTTCTTCCACGTTGGCTCCACGTCCGCTACTCGTCAGCGCGGGCAGTTTTTTTTTCATAAAAAGGGCAGCTTCCACTTCGCAGTGGCAAGCCTTGTAAATTCTCTAGAGTCAGGGGCATAACCGTCTAGAAAATGTCGGTCGAAAATCCAGGCTGACGAACCTACCTCTAGAGAAAGATAGGTACATCCATCCATCATATATCCCGCCAGTCTCACTCATTCTACCTCCACCGCTTTTGCGGACGTCGAGTACCGATCGAGCAGTTCAATTTACATGTCAAACAAGCCCATGACCATGTGCTTTACCCGAATTTGGTGCTGTACAAAGTTCAATTTGGTACTGTACAAAGTTCAGGAATATGGTGCAGAGGTTCGAATTCAAATTTTGTGCATTCAGCGCCCTGTTTAGTGAAGGAACAATGCATGCAAAGGTGGGTGGATTTGATGACGAAGTATGGAAAGCTGCGGCGAGAAAGGTAATAAACAGGACCATCAGGCTCCCAACAAGTACAGCAACGAAGCGAATTGAACCAAGAAAATCATAGACAGGCCTCATCATTTCACCTTACACAGGCAGAGGGTATTATACTGCTGCCGGCTCACCGCTCACGCAACCCGCCCCGGCAGGCCTGCTTTCTTATTCACAACTCTGAACTTGAAACTGACGCGAACGTACGAGAACGAACATACGTAACACCACACGACGCGCGTGGACACACTGCCACACTCGACTCACTCTCGCCTGCAGGCACACGACACACGACAGAGACGACATGCACCTAGACACGTACTAGGGAACTCCGCCACCACGCGCAGGCCGCGCGTGACAGACGACACGTCGATCTACTAGGAGCTTACGACGACGCCCTGGTGGTGCCTCCTCCGGCGGTGGTGGCGGCGCCCCCGCCGGCGCCGGCCTCCTGCGCGCGGCTCTGGATGGCCTGCCCCGCCTGCTGCGTCTTGTGGCCCGCGGCGGCCGCGGCCTCGGCCATCCTCCGCCGCGCCTGCTCCACGTAGTCGGGGGTCTTCTGGAACGCCTGCCGAGCCGTGTTCGCCAGCACGGTCAGCGACGAGAGGCCGCCCAGCCCGAGCGCGCCGGAGGTGAGGAAGCCCGTCACGGCCATCCCGATGGTGAGCGCGGCCGGGACCAGGACCGGGCTGAAGAGCAGGAAGACGGGGGTGGCGAGGGCCAGCCCCACCACGGTGCCCGCCAGCAGCAGCCCCGACAGCACCAGCAGGAACCCGCCCAGCGGGAACAGCGTCGCCACCGTCAGCGCCTGCGACGCCGACGGGCCCTTGTCCGGCAGCATCCCCTTCACCTGCTCCGTCATCGGGCGCCCCGCGCCGCCGTACTGCCCGTAGCCACCGTAGCTCCCGCGGTCCGCCATTGCTCTCCGGCTGCTACGCCTTCCCTCCTCGCTCGCTGCGCTGGTGACACGAAGCTCGATCTGATTGTCCAGTGGGGGTGTGAGAATGGTAGGGGACTGTGAAGTGAGGTGGAGAGGAGAGGCGAGGGCGCCATATATAGGTGGAAGAAGCGGTGACACGTAGGGCGGAGGAGGGGTACGTGGTGGCGCCGAGGCTTGCATGGGTTACACCAGGCGAGTAGGCTGACACGGCGCGGCGCCGGAGGCAGCCGCTGTCTGGGCTCAGCCTAGGATGCGCGCGGCGTATGCATGCGTGCGTGACAGCTCAGATATGGCTCGTCACACCGTGAGACTACAAACAGATTACTCCCGGTGGTGTGTTTGCTTCTCGGCCGCTCTGCGCCGCTTTAATTAGTTTTCAGATCGCGATTATATATCAGTCACAAATAAAACAACACAAGATAACTATAACAAAATTCTGATTAATAAAATTTATATAGCGGGACAAAAGTCTATGTCAAAGAAGAAATCTTGTTCATATTGTACATTGTTGAAAAACACTTTCTAAAAGTAGAAATTATTTATGAAATAGTCCTAGTACACTTGAACTAAATTAGTTCTTGATCAAAACAAATCTTAAACGAAGCTGCGCCGCTTTAATTAGTTTTTAGAGCGCGATTATATCTAAGTCACAAATAGTTATTTTTTAGTCGAATATCGCAGGGAAACAACACAAGATAACTATAATAAAATTTTGATTAATAAAATTTTATATAGCGGGACGAAAGTCTATTTTAAAGAAGAAGCCGTGTTCATTTGTACATTGTTGAAAAACACTTTCTAAAAATATAAATTATTTATGAAATAGTGCTACTAGTACACTTGAACTAAATTAGTTCTTGATCAAAACAAATCTTAAACGACATGCCTTACTCGTGGAAAAAAAGAGTATATAGATGATAGATGATTCCAAACTGGGCGAGCTCTCATCGCCCCCTCCCCGTCTTCTCTCTCCTCAACCACTTTTCTTAAGAGCTTTTTTACAACCCCAGCTCATATCCCCCTCTTCTTCGATGGCCTAGTCGTCCGAAGATAGTGGAGAAAGAGGAGGTATGCCTCCTGTATATAGTAGTTGGTGTAAAGTTTGTCTAGGTCTAGGTTTGTTCCTCGTGACGTCTAGCGACATGCCATCGAGGAGTTCACCATCGGAAATCGCGAGCAGTCTCTGGTGGTGGAAGGTAGTGCTTTTGTTTGTTGTGGAGCCCCTCCCTCCTCCTTTCAAAATAAGCTCGAGTTGGGTGGCGATCCAGATCTGGCTGGAGCAGATATGTTGCATTCTTCCTACCCCTCGAGGTTATGGGGAACGAAGAGGTGACGACCTCTACTTCGGGTTGGTGGTGGGGAGCAGGGAACAAGGTTGTGACTTCAGATATTTTTGGGAGTTCGTCATCAACAGCGCATCATCGACAGTCGACGGTTGGCAGTCGTCCAACTGTTGAACATCATGGTTGTAGTGTAACCACTCTTACCCTTGTCGCCGGCTAGCCGGCGAGAGATATTTAGACTCTATGCCTTTGTGCCATATTGGAGGCCTTCTCACGCCGATACAGTGTACTCCCACCACTTCATCCCAAGTGGCCATGTCCCCGGTGGTGGTGCAGTCGGTCATGCTCAGTTGCTCCGTCAAGAGATCGGTGGAGACGGAGATGGAAGTAGATCTGGCCTTGGTTGCTTTTGCATTTTTGGTCCAGGGTCTATGGTGCAAAAACTAAGGGTCACTTTGTAATTTGTGTACTCTTTGAGGTCCTATCTATAAAATGTACCCTACTGAGGCACCAACGATGTTACAATGCAGTTGTTGGGGTCCTTCATGACCCCTCTTCCCGTTTCAAAAAATATATGGTTCCACTTCTTCCATTGTGTATTGAAGATCAACAAAGAGTTCATTCAGTCTGATACATTTTCTAGCTAATGAGAAAAGTGAAGTTCTATTCTAGGATGAAAGTAATGACTTGATGATCACACCTAAAAGATCTGATTCACCTTGATGTGGCATTATGATAGAGGTCATGAGTATTGGACTCCTAAATATCTCCTCTAAGGGCTTTGTTGGGTCTAAGTCTAGTCATAGTGGAGAGTAATTTATACTAACATATATGAAATACTAGGAGTATATTACTATCTTTGATTTTTGGAGAATATCAAGAGGTTTATTATTATTTTATTTATGTTTTCAGGTTGCTTGCCAGCGTAGACCAACGTGGTAAGGTCTATTAATTCAAAGACATAGAGTTACAATCAGCTCTGTATTCTAGAATCCGAAGACTATATCCATATATTCCATTATAGGATTAATAATTTATGTTACACATGGGTGATTTAAGATTTGTTTATAATTAGATGTATATATCTAGAGGTGTTATCTTACAAACGACAATATAGAAAAGTGGAATTTGAATTGTGTGCCTTTTAAAATTGGGCGTTCTCTTTTGTTTGTTCTTGTTTGATGTCTTGTAATTTGATCTCTTGGTATCTTTTAATTCTAAGCCATATGAGGCTTTATTGATTTATTAAAATCAAGCATTCTCATTTTTATCTATAAAAAATTGTATGCCTTTTAACACCGTGAGAAGTTATGAGACAGTTCGACGCGAATGTCATTTCGGTTGTATTGCACCGCTTGTACACAATTCATTATTTTTTCGATGTAACAACCCTCGTATTTTCTAGATTGGTAGGACATGAACTTATGCTCACAAATTTCCGCCTACTTAAGTATCAATAAACTCAACTTTCATAGGTTGACATAACTATGGAATTTTGAGCCAACAAGATCTCGCGAGTAAACAATGAGTAATACTCTCTCCTTACTAAAAATAGGATGCATATAGTTTTTGGTCAAAAACAAAGTTTCTACAATTTAACCAACTACATAGAAAAAAAGTATGAATATTTATAATCTCAAATCTATTTTTGTAGAACCATCATGAAATATCTTTTCATAGTGTACATTTAGTATTGCAGACATTCATATTATTTTCAGTATAGTTGATCAAATTTGAAAAGTTTGTGAAAAGGTAATTGTCCTTATATGTGGTTTTGGTGATTAATGACAATCCCTATGGACTAATGCTTTCACTGAGTTTTATATAAATGAATATTCCATAGGTCATGCGTGTAGTCCATATGTTGGATTCAAGTACGGATGCCATGAAGATAAAAATATACCTTGAGTATTGGCATCAAAATCATCGAGTTGAAGAGAAGAATATGATATGATCAAGATCTTAAGAGTGTTATCTCAATAGAAGAATTCAAGATATGGCTCTAAGTCGGTGTCATGATTGTTGTAGATATGCCCTAGAGGCAATAATAAATATAGTTATTATTGGCATAGTAAATCAAAATTTTCTACGGATGCGAACAGAGGGAAAGCCAAGATCTAATCTAGGAGATGCAAACAACGAGAGAGATTGGATTAGATCTTCATACCCTTGAAGATTCGCACATCGGAACGTTCGTCGGAACGTGGGTGATGTAGTCGTACTCGCTTCTCCTCCTCGCGATCCGATCCGATCTAGCACCACAAGTGGCGGTGCCTCCGTGAGATGCACACGTGCAGCACCTCGACGTCTCCTCCTTCCTCGGACCAGCAAGTATGGTGGAGAGGTAGATTGGATCTACAACACGACGGCGTGGTGTATATGGTGGAGAATTTCTGCCACAGGGCTTCACCTACAAACAGTCGGGAGGGAGAGAGGAAGGCAGCAAGGCGGCTAGGGTTTGGAGGAGAGGTGTTTGTCGGGGGGAGGGGGCGCGCCACCCCTCTATATATAGAGGGGGGGCGGCCAGCCCTTGCCCCTCCTCCAAGCCTATCTCTAGTTTAAACAATTTAAACTCTCCCTTATTTAGAAATCGTATCTCTAGTTTAAACGATTTAAACTCTCCCTTATCTAGAAATTCTATCCCGAGATTTAAACGAGTCAAATCTCTCTAGAATCGGCTGGGCCCTATGGGGCCTTGTGCCCCTGTCCCAATGCAGCCAGGACACTCCCTCATAGGCCCATTCCCCCTCCCGGAAGGTGGGGCCACGTTGGTCCCCTTCCGGAAGGTTCTAGAAGCTTCCGGTACAATACCGATTAACCCGGAACAATTCCGAACTCCAAAAACCGCACTGCCTTATATGAATCTTATTCTCCGGACCATTCCGGAACCTCTCGTGATATCCCGGATCCCATCCGAGACTCCGAACAAAAATTCATAAACCAATTATCCAATCTATCCTAGCGTCGAGATACGTTAAGTGTGTGACCCTGCGGGTTCGAGAATATGCAGACATGATCTTCTATCAATAATCAACAGCGGGGTCTGGGCACCCATATTGACTCCCACACATTCATCGATGATCATATCGGATGAACCACGATGCCAGGATTCAATCAATCCCATATATATATTCCCTTCGTCTCGCGATATTTTACTTGCCCGAGATTCGATCGTCGGTACCGTCATACCTAGTTCAATCTCGTTCACAGCAAGTACTTTACTCGTTCTGTAATCCGATATCACTTTGTGATTAACTCCTTAACCACATGCTTGCAAGCGGTGTTGATATCGATTACCGAGTGGGCCCGAAGTATATCTCTCCGACTTAGGAGGGACAAATTCCATCTCGATACATACAACCCAACAGATACTTTCCGATCACCTGAGAGACACCTTTATGATCACCCTCTCATAGGATGACGTTTGATGACCTCAAAGCTTTCTTCCGATACCAGGGAGTTGCATTATCTCATGGTCTAAGGAATACAATATTTGACATAGGAAAAGCTTCGCAAAGACGAACACGATGACACGATCTAATTGCTCTGCTTTGTTTGGGTCTATCCACCATATCATTCTCCCAATGATATGATCTCATTATCAATTGACAACTCATGTCTATGGTTAGGAAACCTTAACCAACATTGATCAATGAGCTAGTCCATAGAGGCGTACTAGGGACACGGTGTTGTTTACAAACCACACAAGTATTAAAGTTTCCGCTTAATACAATTCTAGCATGGAACATAAACTTTATCATGAACAAGAATTATAATAATAACATCTTTATTGTTGCCTCTAGGGCATAATTCCAACAGTCTCCCACTTGCACTAGAGTCAATAATCTAGTTTACATTTGGCAACAATCTCACACCCATGGCACTGAGGTGTTGATCATGTTTTACACGTGGAAGAGGTTTAGTCAATGGATCTGCGACATTCAGATCCGTATGTACTTTGCTAATCTTCAGATCTCCATCTGCTATATAATCTTGGATTATATGAAACTTGCGGTTGATATGCTTGGTCTTTGGATGATATCTTGGTTCCTTAGCGAGTGCTATGGCGCCAGTGTTGTCACACAATATCTCCAGTGGGTCCAATGCACTTGGAGCCACGCCAAGCTCAGTGATGAAGTTTCTGATCCAAACTCCTTCACTTGACGCTTCTGCAGCAGCCATGTATTCCGCTTCTACTGTAGATCCCGCGATCACGCTTTGCTTGCAGCTTCTCCAGCTCACAACTCCTCCATTCAAAATATAAACGTATCCTGTCTGAGATTTAGAATCATCCTTGTCGGTGTCGAAACTAGCATCGACGTAACCTTTTACGACAAGCTGTTCATCACCCCCATAGACTAAGAACATTTCTTTAGTTCTATTTAGGTACTTTAGGATGTTCTTCACGGCTGTCCAGTGTTCCACTCCTGGATCACTTTGATATCTGCTCGTCAAACTAAGAGCATTGGATACATCCGGTCTAGTACACAGCATGGCATACATGATGGAACCTATGGCCGAGGCATAAGGCACTTTGCTCATAGCTTCCCTATCATTTACCGTAGCTGGACACTGAGCCTCACTCAATATCTTACCTGACAACATAGGCACTGAACCTTTCTTTGCCTTATCCATTCTGAACCTTTTCAGAACTTTGTCTAGGTATGTACTTTGGCTTAAAGCTATCAGGCGTCTTTGTCTATCTCTATAGATTTTGATGCCCAATATATAAGCAGCTTCACCTAGGTCTTTCATTGAAAAACACTTGTTCAAATAACTCTTCACATCGTTAAGCATGTTGATGTCATTTCCGATAATCAATATGTCATCCACATATAGTACCAGAAACGTCACCGAGCTCCCACTCACTTTCTTGTAGATACAAGCTTCGTAGCAATTTGGAACAAATCCAAAGCTCTTGATCACTTGATCAAAACGAAGGTTCCAACTCCGAGATGCTTGCTTCAGTCCATAAATGGAACGCTGAAGTTTGCATACTTTACTAGCATCCTTAGGATCGACAAAACCTTCGGGTTGCATCATATACAACTCTTCATCAATGTTGCCATTGAGGAACGCAGTCTTGACATCCATCTGCCATATTTCATAATCATGAAACGCAGCAATTGCTAATAAAATCCGAATGGACTTAAACATCGCTACGGGAGAGAAAGTCTCATCGTAGTCAACACCTTGAACTTGTCGAAAACCTTTCGCGACAAGCCGTGCTTTATGGACGGTAACATTACCATCCACGTCCGTTTTCTTCTTGAAGATCCATTTGCACTCAACGGCCTTTCGGTCGCTAGGAGGGTCCACCAAAGTCCATACTTGGTTTTCGCTCATGGATCCCAATTCGGATTTCATGGCTTCTAGCCATTTCTCAGATTCTGGGCTCATCATCGCTTCCTCATAGTTCGTAGGTTCACTGTCTTCTACCAACAAGACAGTCAAGACAGGGTTGCCGTACCACTCAGGAGGGGCACGCGACCTTGTCGACCTGCGACGTTCAGTAGCAGCATCGTCCGAAGCTTCATGATCCTTGTCATTAGCTTCCTCTATTGTTGGTGCAGGCGGCACTGGAACAATTTCAGGTGCTGCGCTACTCTCCAATTCAAGAGAAGGTTCAATAACCTCGTCTAGCTCTACTTTCCTCCCACTCACTTCTTTCGAGAGAAACTCCTTCTCAAGAAAGGAACTGTTCTTTGCGACAAACACTTTGCCTTCGGTTCTGTGTTAGAAGGTATACCCAATAGTTTCCTTAGGGTATTCTATGAAGACGCATTTCTCCGCTTTGGGTTCGAGCTTGTCCGGCATCAACTTCTTGACGTAAGCTTCGCATCCCCAAACTTTAAGAAACGACAACTTAGGTTTAGCACCAAACCACAGTTCATACGGTGTCGTCTCAACGGATTTAGATGGAGCCCTATTTAAAATGAATGCAGCGGTTTCTAATGCATAACCCCAAAATGATAACGGCAAATCAGTAAGAGACATCATTGATCGGACCATATCTAATAGGGTTCGATTCCGGCGTTCAGACACACCATTGCGCTGTGGTGTTCCGGGTGGCGTGAGTTGTGAAACGATTCCACTTGCTTTAAGATGCGTGAGAAAATCATAACTCAAATATTCGCCCCCACGATCGGATCGTAGAAACTTAATCTTTCTGTTACGATGGTTCTCCACTTCATTCTGAAATTCCTTGAACTTTTCAAACGTTTCAGATTTATGTTTCATTAAATAGATATACCCATATATACTTAAGTCATCGGTAAAAGTGAGAAAATAGCGATATCCACCGCGCGTCGAAACACTCATCGGTCCGCATACATCGGTATGTATGATTTCCAACAAGTCCGTTGCTCGCTCCATCATACCGGAGAACGGGGTTTTGATCATCTTGCCCATGAGGCATGGTTCGCATGTGTCAAATGATTCAAAATCAAGAGACTCCAAAAGTCCATCAGAATGGAGTTTCTTCATGCGCTTTACACCAATATGACCTAGACGACAGTGCCACAAATAAGTAGTATTATCACTATCTACTTTGCATCTCTTAGCCTCAATGTTATGGATGTGTGTTTCATCCCTTTCGAGATTTAGAAGAAATAAACCATTCACAAGAGGTGCATGACCATAAAAGATGTTACTCATATAAATAGAACAACCATTATTCTCCGATTTAAATGAATAACCGTCTTGCAATAAACATGATCCGGAAATAATGTTCATGCTCAACGCAGGCACATAATAACATTTATTAAGGTTTAAAACTAATCCCGAAGGTAAAACTAAGGAGAGCGTGCCGACGGCCATCACATGAACTCTTGATCCGTTGCCAACGCGCATCGTCACCTCATCCCTCGCAAGCCGCCGTCTATACCGTAGCTCCTGTTTCGAGTTACAAATATTAGCAACTGAACCGGTATCAAATACCCAGGCACTACAACGAGGGCTAGTAAGGAAAACATCAATAACATGTATATCAAATATACCTTTGATGGTGCCAGCCTTCTTGTCCGCTAATTACTTCGGACAGTTGCGCTTCCAGTGACCCTTGTCCTTGCAATAGAAGCACTCAGTGTCCGGCTTGGGACCAGACCAGAGCTTCTTCTCAGCAGGGGCATTGCGCTTGCCGCCGCCCTTCTTGAAGGGCTTCTTTGCTCCCTTACCTTTCTTAAAGGAGGGCTTGTTGACCATCAACACATGATTATCCTTCTTGATGTCCACTTCCGCAGCCTTCAGCTTTGCGAAGAGCTCGGTGATCGTATCAGTGGAACCAATCTGATTATGAGTCACTACAAAACTTTTGTAGCTGGGAGGGAGTGATTGCAGAACCCTGTCAATCTTGAGCTCCTCTGGAATCGTGCATTCCAGTTGCTCAAGGCGTTGAGTGTAGCCCGACATCTTTATGGCATGCTCACTAACGGAACTCCCTTCCTCCATCTTGCAGTTAAAGAACTTCTCAGAGATCTCATATCTCTCAGAACGGGCTTGAGTCTGAAACATGGTTTTCAGCTCCTCGAGAATCTCAAAGGGCCCGGGATAGGTTTCAAAACGATTTTGAAGCTCTGATTCCATAGCAAACAACATGGTGCTCTTAATCACACCATAATCATCTTTGCGCGACTGATAGACAGCTTTCTCATCAGCCGGCGCAGTTGCAGCAGGGGGGTCACCTAACGCTTTACCAAGGACATAGTCCTTTTGTCCGCCAGACAGAATGATTCTTAGATTGCGGAACCAATTGGTGAAGTTAGACCCATTGTTTCTAAGCTTTTCCTTCTCAGCAAAAACGTTGAAGTTGAAGTTGGATTTGGCCATGTGATCTACAGTATTTGCAAGTACAATTTAGACTATGTTCATGATAAATAGTTCAACTTAATCAAATTACTAGATGAACTCCCACTAAATTCAACATCCCTCAAGTTGTTTAGTGAACACGATCCAAATTCACCACACCTAATCCGATCATCACGAGAAGAGATGTGGTTTCAATGGTGGACAACAAAGTGTCGATCATATCATTCATATGACTCATGCTTAACATTTCGGTTCTTGTGTTCTGAGGCCATGTCTGTACATGCTAGGCTCGTCAAGTTAGACCCAAGTATTTCCGCGTGTGCAAAAACTGGCTTGCACCCGTTGTATGTGAGCGTAGAGTCTATAGCACCCTATCATCACGTGATGCTTGGAAACGACGAACTTTCGCAACGGTGCATACTTGGGGAGAACACAGTTTTTATCTTGATCTTTAAGTGAGGAATCATCTTATAATGCTACCGTCGCGATCTAAGCATAATAAGATACATAAAGGGATAAACATCACATGCATATAACTTTATGTGACATGGTATAGCCAATCCTCGCGCAATGATCTCCATCTTGTGCGTTCCGGCATGATCTCCATCACTCCACCATGATTGCCTCCACCACGAATAACAACTACAACTATTGCTAACTACTTAGCGATAAAGTAAAGCTATTACATGGCGTATAAGAAGTTGACTCGCAGGTCATACACAATTATAAAGACAACCATATGGCTCCTGCCGGTTGTGTACTCATCGACATGCAAGTCGTGAAACATTACAAAACATGATCATCACATACAATATACACATCACATCTTGGGCCATACCATATCACAGAAAACACTCCCTGCAAGAACAAGTTAGACGCCTCTACTTTGTTGTTGCATGTTTTACGTGGCTTATGGGAGTAGATGCTAAGAACGATTCTTACCTACGGAAAGCCATAACGGTGATATTATGGTTGCCAAACTCCGGTGTTAATCCCATGACAACTATAGTGAGAGAAACTGACATCCACCAGCCGCATGTGTGATACAAGCCACACGTCAAGTGCGGAGCCGGTCTCGCGAACGACGTCGCGTAAGGTTGGCCTGGACCGCTTCAATCTCACTATCACGCGTCATAAGAAGAACACAAACAAGAGGCTTGCAACAGAAAACATCAACGCCCGCAACAACCATGTTGCGTTCTACTCGTGAAACACATCTACGCATAGATCTAGCTCTGATACCACTGAAGGGATTCGCGGCATAGTAAATCAAAAATTTCCACGGATGCGAACAGAGGGAAAGCCAAGATCTAATCTAGGAGATGCAAACAACGAGAGAGATTGGATTAGATCTTCATACCCTTGAAGATTCGCACAGCGGAACGTTCGTCGGAACGTGGGTGATGTAGTCGTACTCGCTTCTCCTCCTCGCGATCCGATCCGATCTAGCACCACAAGTGGCAGTGCCTCCGTGAGATGCACACGTGCAGCACCTCGACGTCTCCTCCTTCCTCGGACCAGCAAGTATGGTGGAGAGGTAGATTGGATCTACAACACGACGGCGTGGTGTATATGGTGGAGAATTTCTGCCACAGGGCTTCGCCTACAAACAGTCGGGAGGGAGAGAGGAAGGCAGCAAGGCGGCTAGGGTTTGGAGGACAGGTGTTTGTCGGGGGGAGGGGGCGCACCACCCCTCTATATATAGAGGGGGGGCGGCCAGCCCTTGCCCCTCCTCCAAGCATATCTCTAGTTTAAACAATTTAAACTCTCCCTTATCTAGAAATCCTATCTCTAGTTTAAACGATTTAAACTCTCCCTTATCTAGAAATTCTATCCCGAGATTTAAACGAGTCAAATCTCTCTAGAATCGGCTGGGCCCTATGGGGCCTTGTGCCCCTGGCCCAATGCGGCCAGGACACTCCCTCATAGGCCCATGCCCCCTCCCGGAATGTGGGGCCACGTTGGTCCCCTTCCGGAAGGTTCTAGAAGCTTCCGGTACAATACCGATTAACCCGGAATAATTCCGAACTCCAAAAACTGCACTGCCTTATATGAATCTTATTCTCCGGACCATTCCGGAACCTCTCGTGATATCCCGGATCCCATCCGAGACTCCGAACAAAAATTCATAAACCAATTATCCAATCTATCCTATCGTCGAGATACGTTAAGTGTGTGACCCTGCGGGTTCGAGAATATGCAGACATGATCTTCTATCAATAATCAACAGCGGGGTCTGGGCACCCATATTGACTCCCACACATTCATCGATGATCATATCGGATGAACAACGATGCCAGGATTCAATCAATCCCATATATATATATTCCCTTCGTCTCGCGATATTTTACTTGCCCGAGATTCGATCGTCGGTACCGTCATACCTAGTTCAATCTCGTTCACAGCAAGTACTTTACTCGTTCCGTAATCCGATCTCACTTTGTGATTAACTCCTTAACCACATGCTTGCAAGCGGTGTTGATATCGATTACCGAGTGGGCCCGAAGTATATCTCTCCGACTTAGGAGGGACAAATTCCATCTCGATACATACAACCCAACAGATACTTTCCGATCACCTGAGAGACACCTTTATGATCACCCTCTCATAGGATGACGTTTGATGACCTCAAAGCTTTCTTCCGATACCAGGGAGTTGCATTATCTCATGGTCTAAGGAATACAATATTTGACATAGGAAAAGCTTCGCAAAGACGAACACGATGACACGATCTAATTGCTCTGCTTTGTTTGGGTCTATCCACCATATCATTCTCCCAATGATATGATCTCATTATCAATTGACAACTCATGTCTATGGTTAGGAAACCTTAACCATCATTGATCAATGAGCTAGTCCATAGAGGCATACTAGGGACACGGTGTTGTTTACAAACCACACAAGTATTAAAGTTTCCGCTTAATACAATTCTAGCATGGAACATAAACTTTATCATGAACAAGAATTATAATAATAACATCTTTATTATTGCCTCTAGGGCATAATTCCAACAATTATTATATCTTTGTGTTTATGATAAATGTTTACATTCATGCTATAACAGTATTAACCGAAAACATTAATACTTGTGTGATTTGTAAACTAAATTAGAGTCCCTGATAAAGCCTCTTTATAATACTAGCTTGTTGGTTAATAGATGATCATGGTTTCCTGATCATGAACATTGAGATGTTGTTGACAACAAGATCATATCATTAGGAGAATGGTATGATGAACATACTCCTATAGACAAGCATAGTATAAAGATCAAGTCATTTTAATAGTTCAATTGCTATAAGCTTTCTGATACATAGTAACCTAATTCCTTCGACTATGAGATTATGCTAATCACCATTACCGGAAGGATGCTTTGATGACATCAAACACCACACCGTAACTGGGTGGCTATAAAGATGGCATTGAGTGTTCGGAAAGTATGGGTTGAGACACATGGATCAAGAGTGGGATTTGTCCATCCATATGACGGATAGATATACTCTGGGCCCTCTCGGTGGAATGTCATCCAATTAGCTTGCAAGCATGTGACTGGCTCACAAGGGATCACATACCATGGGAACGAGAAAATAGTACTTATCAGTAACGAGGTTGAACTAGGTATGCAGAGATACCGACGATCAAAACCTTGGATAAGTAAACTATCGTGAGACAAAGGGAAATTGGTATCGTATGTAAGTGATTCATTCGATCGCAAAGTAATCATAGAAATATGTGGGAGCCATATGAATTTCCAGATTCCTCTATTGGTTATTGATCGGAGAAGTGTCTCGGTCATGTCCGCATAATTCATGAACCGTAGGGAGACACACTTAAGGATTCGATGTTGTTGAGTAGTTATGGAATAATGAGTAAGAGGTAAAATGTTGTTCGGAGTCTCAGATGGGATCCGGGATATCACGAGGAGATCCGGAATGGTCCGGAGAATAAGATTCATATAAGGAAAGTCATGTTTCGGAGTTCGCGAATGATTCCGGTGTTTTCACCAGGAATGTTCTAGAAGGGTCCGGAAGGTCCGGCACTTCAGAGGGGAAGGGTACATGAATGTGTCATGACAATATGGAATGGTTGCATCATGTACTAGGTCACTTGGCTGGGCAAAATAAAGATAGAAATCAAATCGAAGTTTGAAAGTCAAACGACAATTTGAAAAAGTCAAATCTCAAGTTTGCTTGGTGGAGGGAGAGTAGGAAACCTACTTGCGGAGGAATTCCCCTTCCTACACCCGCCGGCCAAGGAGGGGTAGGGTTGCCCCTATCCTCACACCTAAAACTCTAGCTCATGCGCGCCACCACCTCCAAGTTCTGCCGCCGCCTAGGGTTCCTCCCAAGTCGGCGACTTGGGGTTTCCCCAAACCCTAGCCGCCGGCCAAGCCCTCCCATTGGTGCACTCTAAACCCTAGATCACCAAGGCCTCTCTCATACTCCACCATACTCGCTCCGGCTTAAGGCGAAGCCCTGCGAGATCTCCCCTCTACTTCCGACACCACGCCATCGTGCTGCTGGAATCGCGAGGAGAGTGCTACAACCTCCGCTGTGTGCTGGAACAAGGGAGGGGAAGGTCTTCATCGAGTACCGAACGTGTGACCGACTGCGGAAGCGCTGCCGGAACGCAGCGTCGGAAGGATCGTCTACGCGATCTTGAGATCGGCAAGAGTACGACTACATCACCCACGAGAATCTGCTCTCGTTAACCGCTTTGGAATCTTCGAGGGTGAGTTCCTCTATCGACTCATTGCTACAATCTAGTAGATATATCTTGGCTTGTTTGTGTGCATGCGGTAGAATTTTTTTGTTTTCCATGCTACGAACCCCTACAGTGGTATCAGAGCCGTGTCTATATGTAGATCTGTTGCACGAGTAGAACACAATGGTCATTGTGGGCGGTGGTGCTTTTATTATCAATTGCTT
The DNA here is from genome assembly GCA_910589765.1 of Avena atlantica. Taxonomy (NCBI): domain Eukaryota; kingdom Viridiplantae; phylum Streptophyta; class Magnoliopsida; order Poales; family Poaceae; genus Avena; species Avena atlantica. Next base: position 365,331,382 of record OU342736.1, read on the forward strand.
TTTGTGTACTTTGCACCTTGCGGTATGATGGGATGAAGCGGCCCGGGCTAACCTTACATGACATCGTTCATGAGACTTGCTCCACGCTCAACATGCAACTTGTATTGCATAAGTGGCTTTGCGGGTGTCTGTCTCTCCCATCATAGTATAGATTATATATACAACGGGCACTTGATAGTTCAAACATCAACGTTGTGGTTCTTGTTCGTAAGTTAGAACGACACTTATTGAAAGCCCTAAACCACGTAAAATATGCAAAGAAAATTAGAGGCGTCTAACTTTGTTTTGCAGGGGTGTGCTGCGATGTGATATGGCCATGATTGTGATTATATATGATGTATGCAATGTTCCTTATTGTAAGTTGGCAACCGGCAGGAGCCATATGGTTGTCTTTAAATTCCGTTAAGACCCGCATGTCTATTCAAAGTAGTTGTAATAGTTAAAGCTGGTGGACGACAAACATGAAACGTGCTTGAAGATGGAGATCATGTTCGTGCTTGAAGATGGAGATCGGAAGCACAAGAAGAAAGGCCATATCATATCACATATTATGAATTGCATGTGATGTTAATCCTTTATGCATCTTGTATTGCTTAGTTAACGACGGTAGCATTATAAGATGATCCCTCAAGCACACAAATTTCAAGTTTTAAAGTGTCCGTCCTTAGTAAGCACCGTTGCTAAAGCTCGTTGTTTCGAAGCACCACGTGATGATTGGGTGTGTTAGATTCTGCGAGTGTATACAACATGAGCAAGCCAGATTTGCTCATGCGGAAGCTAAGGTTTGATCTTGACGAGCCTAGCATGTACAGACATGGTCTCGGAACACGGATCACCGAAAGGTAAAGCATGAGTCATATAGTAGATATGATGAACATGTTAATTGTTCGCCATTGAAGCTACATAAACTCTCGTGATGATCGGTTTTGATGTGGTGGATTTGGTTCGTGTGATAACTAAAACAATGTGAGGGATATTGTTTTGAGTGGGAGTTCACCTAGATTAATTTAACTATTAATTAGAACTCAATTTGTCATAAACTTAGTCTAAACTATTGCAAATATGTTGTAGATCAATGGCGGCCCCTAACATCAATTTTAATGCGTTCCTAGAGAAAGATAAGTTGAAAAACAATGGAAGCAACTTCGCGGATTGGTTCCGCAATTTGAGGATTGTCCTCAATGCTGGTAATTTGACCTATGTGCTGGATGCACCGCTGGGTGACCCGCCTGTAGCTACTGCTACCGATGAAGTAAAGAATGTTTACCTCACTCGGAAGAATCAGTACTCCACAGTTCAGTGTGCTATCTTGTATGGTTTGGAATCGGAGCTTCAGAAAAGGTTTGGGAACCATGACCCACATGATATTCTCCGTGAACTCAAAATGATATTTGAGGCTCACGCGGCAGTTGAGAGTTATGAGGCTTCTGAAAAGTTCTTTAACTGCAAGATGGAAGAGGGCAGCTCCGTCAGTGAGCATGTGCTTAAGATGCCTGGGCACGCAAACAAACTCCAAAGTTTGGGTATAGTGATTCCTAATTCTTTGGGGATTCACCATGTCCTCCAATCACTACCACCAAGTTACAAGAACTTTGTGATGAACTACAATATGCAAAACATGGACAAGACGTTGCCAGAACTCTTCTCCATGTTGAAATCTGCAGAAGTGGAGATCAAGAAAGAGCACCAAGTGTTGTTGGTAAATAAGACCACCAAATTCAAGAAAGGCAAGTCTAAGCAAAAGGGAAACTTCAAGAAGGGCGGTAAGAAAGTTGCCGCGCCGGCGAAGAAGACCAAGGTTGGGCCTAAGCCCGATACTGAGTGCTTTTACTGCAAGGGAGAAGGTCACTGGAAGCAGAATTGCCCAAAGTATTTGGCGGATTTGAAGAACAGCAACATCAAGAAGAAAGGTATATCCGATATACATGTTATTGATGTGTATCTCACTAGTACTCGTAGTAGTGCCTGGGTATTTGATACTGGTTCGGTTGCTCATATTTGTAACTCGAAATAGGTGCTGCAGAATAAACGGAAGCTAGCGAAGAACGAGGTGACGATGCGCGTTGGAAATAGATCAAAGGTTGATGTGATCGCAGTCAGCACGCTACCTCTTCATCTACCATCGGGATTAGTTTTATACTTAAATAATTGCTATTTGGTGCCTGTGTTGAGCATGAACATTATATCTGAATCATGTTTATTGTGAGACGGTTACTTGTTTAAGTCCGAGAATAATGGTTGTTCGATTTATATGAGTAATATGTTTTATGCACATGCACCTTTGATAGATGGTCTATTTTTATTGAATCTCGATAGTGGAAATACACATATTAATAACATTGAAGCTAAACGTTTGAAATTGAGCGATAACTCGACCTATATGTGGCACTGTCGTCTTGGTCACATTGGAGTGAAGTGTATGAAGAAACTCCATTCCGATGGACTTCTTGAATCACTTGATTTCGAATCACTTGAAAGATGCGAAGCATGTCTAATGGGTAAAATGACTAAGACTCCATTTTCTGGTATGATGGAGCGAGCTACGGACTTATTGGAAATCATACATACCGATGTGTGTGGTCCAATGAGTGTAGCATCGCGTGGTGATTATCGTTATGTTCTTACCTTCACGGATGACTTGAGTAGATATGGGTATATCTATTTCATGAAACATAAGTTTATAACTTTCGAGAAGTTTAAGGAATTTCGAAGTGAGGTAGAGAATCAACGTAACAAGAAGATTAAATTTCTACGATCTGATCGTGGAGGTGAATATCTAAGTTACAAGTTTGGTGAGCATTAGAAGAAATGCGGATACTTTCACAATTGACACCGCCGGTAACACCACAACGTAATGGTGTGTGCGAACGTCGTAATCGAACTCTCTTAGATATGGTTCATTCTATGATGTCACTTACAGATTTACCGCTATCGATTTGGGGTTATGCATTAGAAACAGCCGCATTCACTTTAAATAGGGAACCATCTAAATCCGTTGAAACGACACCGTATGAATTATGGTTTGGGAAGAAACCTAAATTGTCGTTCCTTAAAGTTTGGGGTTGCGAATCTTATGTAAAGAAGTTACAGCCGGACAAGCTTGAACCCAAAGCGAAAAAATGCATCTTCATAGGATACCAGAAGGAAACTATTGGGTATACCTTCTATCATAGATCCGAGGGAAAAATCTTCGTTGCCAAGAATGGATCCTTTCTAGAGAAGGAATTTCTCTCGAAAGAAGTGACTGGAAGGAAAGTAGAACTTGACGAGGTTGTTGAACCTTCTCTCGAACTTGCGAGTAGCGCATCACCGGAAGTAGTTCCTGTGGCGCCTATACCAATAAGAGAGGAAGCTAATGATGATGATCATGAAACTTCGGTTGAAGTTGCTACAGAGCCTCGCAGGTCAACGAGAACTCGTACCACTCCTGATTGCTATGATCCTGTTATGAGTGTCATGTTGGTGGACAACACCGATGACCCTGCGACATATGAGGAAGCGATGATATATTGTTGATTGGGAATGATGTAGACCTTCTTAATAGTGTCAAGGATTATTTGAATAATAGTTTTTCAATGAAAGATCTTGGCGAAGCAGCTTACATATTAGGCATAATGATTTATAGAGATAGATCGAGACGCCTAATATCATTGTCACAAAGTACATATTTGGACAAAGTTCTAAAGAGGTTTGGAATGGAAGATAGCAAGAAAGGGTTCTTGCCCATGTTGCCCAATACGACCTTGAGTAAAACTCAAAGTCCAGCAACGGCAGAAGATAGAGAAAGGATGAGTAAGACTCCTTATGCCTCAGCCATAGGATCTCTAATGTATGCCATGCTATGTACTAGACCCGACATTGCATATGCTGTTAGTTTGACTAGCAGATATCAAAGTGATCCAGGAGTGGATCATTGGACAGCGGTCAAAAACATCCTTAAGTACTTGAGAAGAACTAAGGATATGGTTCTTTCTTATGGAGGTGATGAACATCTCGTTGTTAACGGTTACACCGATGCTAGTTGGAACACCGATCCGGATGATTCTAAATCTCAATCTGGATACGTATTTACTTTGAATGGTGCAGCAGTTAGCTGGAGAAGTGCAAAGCAAAGCGTTGTGGCGAGATATTCAACTGAATCGGAATACATAGCTGCTTCGGAGGCTTCACAAGAAGCGATATGGATGAAGGAGTTCATTATAGAGCTCAGTGTGGTTCCAAGTGCGCTGGACCCAATGTCTATCTACTGTGATAACATGGGCGCCATAGCCAATGCGCAAGAACCAAGGTCACACAAGAAGGTGAAGCACATCAAGCTACGTTTTCATGCTATTCGAGAACATGTCCAAGATGGTGACATACATATTTGCAAAGTACACACAGATCTGAATGTGGCGGATCTGTTGACTAAACCTCTCCCGAGGGCCAAACATGACCAACACCAAACTGCCATGGGTGTTTGGTATATTACCATGTAATCTAGATTAGTTGACTCTATGCAAGTGGGAGACTGTTGGAGATATGCCCTAGAGGCAATAATAAATATAGTTTTTATTATATCTTTGTGTTTATGATAAATGTTTACATTCATGCTATAACAGTATTAACCGAAAACATTAATACTTGTGTGATTTGTAAACTAAATTAGAGTCCCTAGTAAAGCCTCTTTATAATACTAGCTTGTTGGTTAATAGATGATCATGGTTTCCTGATCATGAACATTGAGATGTTGTTGACAACAAGATCATATCATTAGGATAATGGTATGATCGACATACTCCTATATACAAGCGTAGCATAAAGATCAAGTCATTTTAATAGTTCAATTGCTATAAGCTTTCTGATACATAGTAACCTAATTCCTTCGACCATGATATCATGCTAATCACCATCACCCGAAGGATGCTTTGATGACATCAAACACCACACCGTAACTGGGTGGCTATAAATATGGCATTGAGTGTTCGGAAAGTATGGGTTGAGACACATGGATCAAGAGTGAGATTTGTCCATCCATATGACGGATAGATATACTCTGGGCTCTCTCGGTGGAATGTCATCCAATTAGCTTGCAATCATGTGACTGGCTCACAAGGGATCACATACCACGGGAACGAGAAAATAGTACTTATCGGTAACGAGATTGAACTAGGTATGCAGAGATACCGACGATCAAAACCTCGGATAAGTAAACTATCGTGAGACAAAGGGAAATTGGTATCGTATGTAAGTGGTTTATTCGATCACAAAGTAATCGTAGAAATATGTGGGAGCCATATGAATTTCCAGATTCATCTATTGGTTATTGATCGGAGAAGTGTCTCGGTCATGTCCGTATAATTCACGAACCGTAGGGAGACACACTTAAGGATTCGATGTTGTTGAGTAGTTATGGAATGATGAGTAAGAGACCGAATGTTGTTCGGAGTCTCGGATGGGATCCGGGATATCACGAGGAGATACGGAATGGTCTGGAGAATAAGATTCATATAAGGAAAGTCCTGTTTCGGAGTTCGGGAATGATTCCGGTGTTTTCACCAGGAATGTTCTAGAAGGGTCCGGAAGGTCCGGCACTATAGAGGGGAAGGGTACATGAATTTATCATGACAATATGGAATGGTTGCATCATGTACTAGGTCACTTGGCTGGGCAAAATAAAGAGAGAAATCAAATCGAAGTTTGAAAGTCAAACGCCAATTTGAAAAAGTCAAATCTCAAGTTTGCTTGGTGGAGGGAGAGTAGGAAACCTACTTGGGGAGGAAGTCCCCTCCCTCCACCCGCCGGCCAAGGAGGAGGAGTTGGAGGAGGACTCCCTCCTCCCAGCCAGTCACCCTCCAGCTATATAAGGAGGGGTAGGGCTGTCCCCTACCCTCACACCTAAAACCCTAGCTCCTGCGCGCCACCACCTCCAAGTGCTATCGCCGCCGCCTAGGGTTCCTCCCAAGTCGGCGACTTGGGGCTTCCCCAAACCCTAGCCACCGGCCAAGCCCTCCCCTTGGTGCCCTCTAAACCCTAGATCACCAAGGCCTCTCTCATACTCCACCATACTCGCTCCGGCTTAAGGCGAAGCCCTGCGAGATCTCCCCTCTACTTCCGACACCACGTCGTCGTGCTGCTGGAATCGCGAGGAGAGTGCTACAACCTCCGCTGCCTGCTGGAACAAGGGAGAGGAAGGTCTTCATCGAGTACCGAACGTGTGAACGACTGTGGAAGCGTTGCCGGAAGGATCGTCTACGCGATCTTGAGATCGGCAAGAGTACGACTACATCACCCACGAGAATATGCTCTCGTTAACCGCTTTAGAATCTTCGAGGGTGAGTTCCTCTATCGACTCGTTGCTACAATCTAGTAGATAGATCTTGGCTTGTTTGTGTGCATGCGATAGAAATTTTTTGTTTTCCATGCTACGAACCCCTACAATGATAGCCTCATTAGTTAAGCTATGGTTGACTAAGATTTAGAGCATGTAATCAAATGAAGAGTTCCTTATATACCTCAAGATATTAATATGGAGCACGAGAAGATACTTGGTTGACCAATACAAAGAGTGATTTCAAGTTGGTCAACACATGAAGCATAAAGAATGTACCACATGGATCATGTGGTATGGTAAGCCTTGTCAATTATGCATCATGAACTAACCCATTATATGTGTGCCTTTGCGTTTTCTATATGGGATAGGTATCTTTCCATGGGCATGCTTCAAAAGTGAAGATCTTATATAGCCCATAAAAGGATGTCATCAAGTGGTGATCGTCATCAAGGTTGAGAAGGGCAAGTTCAAGATAAGCATCTCAATAAGATCATTTGCTTGAAGCTTGCCGTCCATATTGGTGATAATGGACATGTGAAGACATGTATTAATGAAGCTATCCCATAGTGGTGTATGGGGGAGCAAATTAGGAGTCTTCATGAAGCAACAATGATCAAGTGTTGCATTCCGGCTTGGGTGGAGCTTGAAGCATTGTCATCAAGATCAAGCAGGATGCGCAAGGCAAAGGTATGGCCTTGCTAGGTTTTCCTTTTACCGGTCTCAAGGTGGTTGTTGGGAGACCGGTTTATAGGATAGATAGCCTCACTATCAAGAGGGGCTTTCGGTTGTGTAACTTGATCACATCGTCATAGGAAGCTCAATCCTTTGCATACTTTGCATCTTACTATTTTGTTGCTTCTTGGTGTTTCTCCATGTGAGGTTCTTTAGCTTGTTGCTAACTCTTCAACAAGTCCAAGTTCATCGAAAATGGAATTCGTATGCTTCTTCTATGGCGTTTTCGAGTTTGAAGGTTTTATCGGTTCTTATTTAGGGAGGCTTCTTACCTTTCTTTATTTGGTTCTATCCTACTTTGTTGGGCTATGATGTTTCTCTGCACAATCTTGTATAGCTTGTTGTCCTCGTCAAAACAAGCCCAATATCATCAAAATCGGAGTCCGGATGCAAAAGTTATTGTGTTCTTCGTGAAGCCTGTTTCATCCTCGTTGTGGATTCGGTTCAACCGGCACCCAGACCGGGTGGTTCGGTGCCAGGACCGGAAAACCGGATCTTTAACTGGGTTTTTCGGTTTTGCTATACCGAGTCTATCTGAGACTGTGTACTGACCCTAATCCCGATTGAAATCCGGTTTTCCAGTCCAGGAATCGGACCATCCGGTTCTGGAGCCGGTCCAAACGAACTTTTAACCGGATTCGCACAGTTTTCTCCTAACGGTCATATTTGCTTTCCACTATAAAAGGGGGTTCTTCCTCCAACGTTTTAGTGTGTTCTTGACCATGAAATTGACCTCCATTGTTGAACCTCTTGAGCTTGCTTCCTCCCCCTTCTATCCTATGATTTTTGCATCTTTTTGAGGGCTTTGAAAGAGGAGATCTAGATCTACAATCCCCACCAACCAATTCCTCCTCTAAGTGAGGGGTACCCATTGGATCTAGATCTTGGAGTCATTTGTTGACTTCCACCATTGTTCTTCCTCTCTAATTCCTCTCTAGCACTTGTTGCTTTGATGGGATTTGAGAGTGAAGGATTTGAGCACCCTTTGGTGGTCTTGCTTTACATTCTTGCATAAGTGTTGAGCTCTCCATTACGATTTGTTCAAGTGAGAGACCGTCAGTTTGTTACTCTTGGAGGGTTACCTCCTAGTTGGCTTGGCGGTTGGTGCCACGGTGTCCTCTTCGTGGAAGATTGTGAAGAGACCCGGGCTTCTTCTTTGTGGAGCTTGTGAAGTGGTTGTGGAGCTTGCCATCTCCGGAGTGGAGGAAAAGCTAGCCATAAGGAAAGGGCCTATTTCTTCGTGAGATAGACTCGGAGAAGAAGGTGAGCCTTCGTGGCGTTGGGAAATCCTTCGTGGAATCTCACACCTCTCCAATGTGACGTACCTTACTTGTAAGGGAACACGAGAATACATCATCGTCTCCGCGTGCCTCGGTTATCTCTATACCCGAGCTTACTTTCCTTGTGATAGCCATCGAACTTGAAGTAATTATATCTTGCCTATCACTTGTGGTTTATTTATCGTGTGCTTTTGCTCAGCTTGACTTGTTGTTGGTGCACTTAGTTGAACCTAGTGTATTTAGGTTTTATGCTTGTAAAATAAACGTTAGTTTAATTTCGTATTCTATCAAACCAAAACCATAATAGTTCTGAAATTGCCTATTCACCACCACCACCCCACCCACTAGTCGACATATCTATCCTTTCAATTTGAGTTTGAACAAAACCTATATACATCCCATTTTTGAAAGCAACGAGTCATAGACCTAATGTGTGCCAATTATAAGAATGGGATGATTTTTTAATTGCCATTATAAATTAGCCTAGTTCCATATCCATCGCAAATAAACTGACTGCGGATAAATCGCTCAATGTATGTATTGATCTAGATTTTACATTTAACTGATCATCTATCAGTTGTGAAGTTAGCATTGTAAAAACAACTTTGACCTTAATATGTTCTAAATTATGCCACCAAACCTTAGTTTTGAGCTATTTTTTAACCTTTTGTATTCCCTCCGTCTCAAATTACATGTCAGGAATTTGTCTAGATTCGCATGTAGCATATCCATACCATAAAATGCATTTAGATATATGAGAATTTAAACAAATCTGAGACATCAAATTCGAGGCGGAGGGAGTACTTAACATGCTCAGACATTATGAGCAAAACAATCTTTACAACCACTGTCTAAATGATCATTGTAGTAGTGAGTTAATGCCTGGTAACATGGTCTAACGGAAGTGACATTATCTGAACAAGACAGGTCTTGAGTGGTACTCGGAACCCAAAAAAAAAGACATGATATGTTTGAGGGCTATCAAAATAAAAATGCCATAAAGGTACATTTTTCTTGAAATTCAGGAAACACAGGGAATTTCGGGGTAGGAAACATTATGTAAAAAAAGAGTTTCTCTTAATAATATACTTTCAACAGACCAATAAAGGAAAATGTACTCAGCACTGTAGCTGTTTTTTCTTACAAAAGCATTGTGGCTGTTACTAGCCAAGTAGTCCCTCTAATATAAGATGGCTTTGAGAGAATGTGGTGTTTTTTTTGAGAAAGTACCTGCGCATATATTATATTAAAAGAGCAGTACATAGCACACACGCAGACACCGCCCAAAGCTTCGAGACAGAACAACTGTCCAAAACAAATGCAAAAAGGACCCCAATACAAAGAAAATTACAAACAGGCCCATGGGGTTCCCCAAGCTCCAGCACGACCATGATTGACCCAGCATACCACTGCACGATGTAGTATACTATAGTCATTGACATAACATCAATAAAACACTGTTCACTAGTATTACATCTCTCAGAATGGCACAACAGAAACACAGCGGGTCCAATACATGGCTTAAAAATTACAACTCACTCTTTACATAAGATCCAGAGAACACTCTAGGTTTAAGAGAGAGAAAGAACTTCTTTACGAAGAAGAATCAAAGATAAATAGCGCGAAACTATTATACTATTAAAACTAGTATTTAATTAAGGAATTGGCTTTGCTGCTATTGCAACGTACTACAGAGATAGGTTCTTTGGCTAGCGATTTTATTTCTATCTAATCAATAACTTCGTCTTCACTTGAGTTGAGTATATGTTGTCTTCTTTGTCTTTATTGAAAATCTTTTAGCTATTGACGATTCCTGGAGCATAACTTGATGTAGACATCTTCGTATTGGCTTCAGAATCTAGCAAGGGTTAAGAAGATACTTTGAGTACGAGCGTACTCAGCAAATTCACTAGAAAAGGAGTATTTGATGCACTATATCTACAGCCACAGACCATAGGTCGTAGGTGTAACTACCTCGGTGAATTACGCTCCTAGTTACAAGCCTGGACGAGCGGAAATGGTTAAAATAGTACGGTGTGGCCCAAATGCCACTCACAGGTAGACCTTTCGACCGTCCTAACCATTTCCAAACATCGGGACAAGAACGGACGGCGTAATCGGCAGGCGAAGGGATCAACTACATACACAAATGAGTATGTATGCAAGCCACCATACAACAGTCCTCAAAGCCATTCCATCTAAAAGAAATAGAAATATTGCAACGCCATACGGCAAGATCCAAATATCCTAGATAGATATATAGTTTAGGATATCTCCTCATACATCAAACATCAGAGTATCAGGCGGAAGCGGAAAACAAGATCCGAGTATGGATAAGAAGCAAATCGGCATAAGATGCCCCATAAATAAACACATCCCGCCCACAGATCTCACGGATCCCCGTTCTCGGAATCTCTACACCGAATGATCGTTGCCCACATCGTCTGTCTCCTCCACCCAGTATCCATCTTGTGAGTGTACCTGTTCATCTGAATCAAATAATTTATCGTGTGAGACCCTAGGGGTACTCAGCAAGTCTTTATGCCTCTAAAGGGGACACAACCTGGGTGACGCAATTGCAGCAAAAGATAATACCTAACAATTTTATAGATACTCGCTAACCAACCGCCTAACCAAAGATAGACGGATGTCCGTAAATTAATAACAACAGTTATAACAGTACTATTAACATATCCATCCTCCTCCTCGCTTACCAACGAGGAAGCGGACGAACAACCCCCCATCCGTTGGCAGTTTTATTATCCATTCCATGAGTGTTGCACTATTTACTAGTCAGTTACTTAGTCAAATTTAAAAGCGGTACTTTAGTTATGTTTGTCTATGATCAAGAAACTGTGCTCCAAGTCGTCCATAATCGCGGACGCGGCTTTTAGAAAGTTTTACCCTGCAGGGGTGCACAAATAGCAACACACACTCGATCAACCTCGGAAAAACCAAATCAAAACCCAACGAGGCATTCACGACAAAGCAATCACCAGATTCAGAAATATTTCAGGGGGGCACCCCATTAAGCTACCCGCAACGAAGTTAGCTGACTCTGAGACGGACTCAAGGTTTGGGTGGACGGCTGTAAACGACTGGGAACCCGAAAGTGTGACTGGACTTGTCGATACCACGAAAACGTGTCCCGATCCTAAACAGTACAGGTGCTCCTCGCACAATCGTAAATAAAGCAGTAAAGCATGGCATAAGTACAGGATAGTAAATAAAACCTCAAACTAGTTTGTGGCCCCAAGAAATAAGAATGAATCAAGCTCTGGCTCAGGGGGGGTCCCATAATCCTCCCGGATGTGGATAGCGCGAATATTCAAGGAACAGGAATCAAGTACTCAGGGTCCTACGGGACACAAGTGAGCATGAAAAACCAAATAGCAGATATTGCTCACCGGTGCCACTTTCATTAGTTATCCCATTACTACTCAGGTTAAGTTGTATAGGTACCTCGTTATCCATCAGACACTCACATACCCTACACATGCTGTTCTACGACCCGCGTGGCTCAAACAACTCCCGTAGTAATGGCTCATGGGATGGAGGAACAAGCTTTGGTGGGGTTTAAAAGTAAAGGCTATGAAGTACTTGGGATTCAGATTAATGCAATCGCGACTCAATGATGCAAGAATAAGATAGAGGCAATAGATACTATATGTATGCAAGCATGTGGTAGTGCTTGCCTGGCAGCTCAGTTGAAGCGAGATAAGGATCTGGGTAGTGCTCCTGGGTTTCTTGATATATCCCCTGCTCAGCGTCTATTCGAAGAAGAACCGAACAAACAAGGGCCAACATAAATAAAGTGCACAAGCATAAGAATAAAATGCGACAAGCAAACAATCATGCCATGATGAATGATGCACAATTTGCATGGCAATAAAGTAGCATGGCATGGGTGAGGTGTAGAATACAAGAAATAAACATTTTATTGAGTTTTGGTCACCTATTATACTCAAATAAGTTGTTGTATACTTTATATTTATATGATGCATGCTGCAATTCAGAACATGTAATGCATAGATAGAACGGGCTCGTCGCGCTGATCATTTTAGACATATCATTTGTCAAATTTGGAGTTATAAAACCAAAGTTATTAATTAATTGAGAAAAAGGGCATTTTATTGTAATTTTGATCAACTCGAAAATTAAAGTGTTCAAACATTATTTTGAATAGCATATTTTAAATCCTCACATTTTTCTGATCTAGAAACATACATAATACTTGTGATTTGGACTTACCGATATAAAGATATGCATTATTCTTTATAAAACCCTTTTCTGAATTTTGTTTTATTTGTAAATGCGTTGGAATACTTTTGTTACAAGGGGAAGGTTTACCCTCAGCCACATATGTGTGGGACCAGCGGACGACGGGACCACGTCGCGCGCAGGCCAGCGACTGGGTGACACATGGGCGATCCCAGGGAGTGCGCTGGTGAATACCCGACACTCCGGGGCCCCTTTTGTAAAACAACTTGAGAGGATGGCAGGTGGGGCTTTCGGGGTTGGGGTTGCTGGACAGAGAAAAAGGAGGGTCGTTTTTGCAAAACGTTTTGGGCTGAACTGCAGGTTACTGTCGACGCTGCCGAAACTGAAAATTTGCGTCGCGAAACGACCTAGCTGGGACAAACTTCGGAAGAGGATTCCGAACGATTTGTTGTTCCGATTTGAGCGCCGTTTGCGGCTACAGATAGATGGAACAAAGGAGAAGAGTTTCAGGCTTAAAACTTCCCGAGAGGTGGGTAGAATGGTTGGGAGCTTGCGATGAACAGGGTGGTTTTAACTGTCTAAAATCGACGGAGGCAGCAGGTTTTCGGCTCGATCTTTAGAAGATGGTGGCGGGCTCATTGTTGATCCGTTTTAGGCACGGTTTAAACTGGTGTGAAGAGGGGACAAAGGGCATCACAAGTAGTTAAAGGGGCGACGCCGGTGAGGGGCTGTATCTTCCGGAAAACCAAGAGGATCAGAGGTTCTTGGAGAAGTCGTTCTGACGGACTGACAAAGTCGTTTCACAGCGAGATGGGGCTGACTTCGTTAGAGGATTCCGAGTTCGTTTCTCGACGGATTTGGGTGTAGTTTTGTGCTACGGCTAGCTGGGATATCAGAGATTGATGCAGGCTGAAGGTAACTACCGGTGGTGGACCTAGAAGGAGGGAAACAGGTTTGGAACAGAGGCTATGACAGGGCTCTGCGATGCTGCTGCTGAACTGCAGAGGATGCGGCGAGCGGGATCAGCGCACGCTGATCGGCGTCTAGGGCTGGCGAGCGGCATGACGCGCGGTGAGCGAGCTAGCGAAGCAGGGGTGCGCGGCGTCGCAGGCGAGGTACAGGGCAAGGCGGGAACGAGGCGGAGTTGTATGCTTACCTAGCCTCTCTACGCTAGCCCAGCTAGGTGAGGAGGGGGAGCGAAGGCAGGATGACGACGCGGTCGGCGCGGTGCTCTACGAGTGCGGTGCGCCGTTTCGACGTCGAGCTCCTGGGCTTCTTCTTGGCGTCCTGGGCTCGAGCAGCTTCAGCAACGTTAGCCTCGCCTCCTGGACAGGTTGGCCCGGCAGCGACGGCAGCAGGACGGCGGCAGCTAGGCTTTGGACAAGAACGTTTTCGTGGCAAGTAGAGGATAATCCCTCAGATCCCGATCTGGTTCCGGGAGTGGTTGGAGACGGATGGGGATGAGGTTGTCCTGCTTTATGCACAAAAGGGAGGGAGAGGCACGGCAGCGACGAGGCAGGCGATCACATGCCCTGCGTTGGGAAGAAAAACAGAACCGGTTGGACTCAGTGTCCATCTGGTTGGGCTGCCACGGCATGAGCGAGATAAGGCTAGTTGGGATACGCTGGAAGGGTGCAGGGTTGGAGCAAGATGACTCCGATCGGTGGCCAGTGAAACAGCTAGCTAGGTTGATGGATGATGCATGAGTGTGTGTTTTGCACCACACGTTTTGAGCAAACAAAGTGGCGCCGGTCTATAGCTAGCTATCTAAGTGGAGAGTGTGTAGGTGTGTGTATGTACACATATATACACATGGCCAGAATTTTGGAAAAGAAGAAGATTGGAGTTTTTATATAGTCCAAACTAGACTAGATGGGACTAGTTTTAGACAAAACTTTAGACGAATTTAGTGTCAAAGATTTCGGCAGGGATCAAGAGACAAAATAAATAAAGAGATGGAGTCTTTAATTTAGATAGCTAGATTAGCTAGGAAAACTTGTAGATGGAGTGTAGATATAGGATTTGATCAAAAAGTTGAACCAACAAACAAGTGCAAAAGAATTTGAATGAAAGGGAGGTCACTAGTGGCAATGATATCACATGTGAATAGGGCTAATATTACATGTAGAACTAGATTTGAATAAACGATATGCCACATGCACATATGAATATTTGAGAGAGGCAACTAGAGTTAGGGTTTAGATGAGGTGTTAGGTTTTTAGAGAGAGGATGATGTGGTGGTAGGGTTTTTAGCAAGATCAAACAAGATCAAGCAATAGGAGTAGAGAGAGAGAGATGGTGGTGAGGGATGGAGATGACCCCAAAAAGAGAAAAACCTACTTAAACCAAGAGTAAAACAAATGGCTAAAGGTGATGGTACTCTTGCATGGCCCATGCAAATTAATAAATGCCATGTATTATCCTTGTGAAAACAATAATGATGCTATGGCATTATTCCTATTCATTCCCAAGAAGTGGAATCAAGGCCAAGCAAAAGAATTTAGAATTGGATCCACCCAACCCACATGAGCTAGAATAAAAATCCAAAGAAAAGAATTACAAGCTCATGGGTTATTGGAATGGTGGAAGTATAAGGTGGTGTCAAAGAAAGGTGGTGGAGTGGAATAAAAGATATGCCCCCAACTCAACTTGGGCATTAAACAATATATCAATAACCAAATACAATATCAAGAGGCAAAATACAATTTACAATGCATATGAGAGAAGAACCAAAACAAAAAGGGTTTTATATGATGCTCAAATGCAAGGTGGCATGATGACATGAGCATGATATCATTATGATGCAACAATTATATAAAGGAAGTAGCATTTATATAGACTAGGCTAGTAGCATTGCAATTGTTAGACAATTGGGATGCTACAACTCTCCCCCACTAAACAAGAATCTCGCCCCGAGTTTCCTAGGAAAAAGAAAACACCACAAGGAGAGGCGGGTGTTCGAACGAAGGTGACCCTCACGTTCCCAAGTTGATGAAGAACGGAATGGTGCGACCACTACACCTTGCAAAACTTGCTAGACTTGTTGCGAGTCTTGCGTTTTGCTTGAGAACCAACGGGTTAGAAGAGTTGAAGGATTGTCGTGAGACAAGACGGATAGGATGGGCATAGCTCCGGTTTTCCCAAGAATCATGATAAAAGAATATAACCACTTGTGAAAGAAAAGGAGAAGATGATGTATCATGGATAAAGAAAGACACACCATTAAGATTAAAGATTTACCGATACGAGAGAGGATGAATCTTTGTCTCGCCGGAAGAAAGGAGCTAGATTGGAGAGGTTTTGAACCACTATTACAATAGCATCGTATCTTCTCTCGGATTTGAGAAAAGAAGTTCGGAAACAATATTGCCTTCAAACAATAGAGTCCCCTGATAACAACAGAAAGATTTAGTTAGACATCGTCGCATTAGATTCTTGTTGCGCCGGTAAGAACCAAGGATCACGCAATTTAGGTGCGCAGATATAACTTCCAAAGATGGATGTGAAGCCAGATCATGGTGGAATCCCGAGAAGCAAAGAATATGGAGGATCTGGAGTTTATTGTAGAGATACTTATTGCTTTCTTTAGCCTTGAGGCTAACGCAATAGATTTGCGGCTGATGGCATCAACCATAATTGGCTTTACCACAGAAAAAGAATTGATGAAACAAAGAGAGAGATAGTTTCCTTTCATCTTGTTTGGGGATATCGAGCATCGGTAGAAAGACGAGGATAGAAAAAGGTTTGCGTTTGTTTCCACCAGATAATTGAGGATTTTGCTCCGTGTAGAAAGGGTGAGATCACCAACAAGAGATTATTTATTACTTTCTTCGAAAGAGCACTCCGGAAGAACAAGGACGGAAGTAAAAGTATCAAGGGATAAAGGCCACTTCTAACTTCCGTGGAATGAGTGAAATCACATTAATTCACCAATTCAATGTACAAGAGCGAATGATAAGAGTAGTGGTATGGTAGCTACTCCATCCCGCACTCAAAGCATTACTCCGCACATGAATAAGAAAATCATGCAACCCAACTACCGAAACAGACTGAAGGTATTGACAAAAACTCATGGAACTTCGTTAGAAAACAAGGATAGATGCAAACGATTCGCCGGATTCACAGATAGATAAAGATGATGATGTTGTCGTCATGTCGGAAATACCAAGCCACCAGAAAGATATGAAGGAAGGTTACGGAGAAGAACTGCAAGATTCCACAGCTACAGAAAAGATAGCACCAACTTGAGCGAAAGGAATACAAGATCTAGAAGGTCTTCATGGCCTCCGGTGGATTGAGCATAGACGATAGAGCGAGAGGGTTTCAAAGGATTACTTAACGAGATTGAGGTGAAAGAACTCCATGTTCTTCTTGAAATGATTGAGAGAGATTTAGCAGCCTTGAGGAAATCTTCAGCGGAACGACGATGATAACTTGCCAACAAGGAACAACTCCGGATTGGTTGAAGATGGAGGATGGAATTAACAATGGACTTGCTGATTCCAGAATTGGAGCGATCTATTTAGCAGAAGGACGTGGCCGAGATAGGTGACTTCAAAAAGTCAGAATTCTCACTTTGAGACTTTGCACACAGGCAGTGCTCACGAAGCTCGAGAGAAAGAGACACAGATGATCTTCCATGTCCTTCCATAGATATCGAATAGGCAAGCATATTATCAACATATACCACCATGGATTAACAAGATATTCCCAGAATACCAAGTTCAAGAGGCGGGAGAACGAACAAATGCTCGAAACACTTTCTGAGCTCAACGCTCTTTGAAAGATCAACGTTACGAGTAAGGATTCCTGTTGAAGAAGATGCGCTGACAGAATAGGTTAACTGGTCCTTCGGAAGAAAAAGAGATGTCACCTGGTTCACATTGTCGATCGGATCACCGGTTACAAAGATAAAGAGATCTTGGATAAGAACCGATGATAGCTCATACCTTAAGCAAAGCTATCAGAGACGAAAAGATGCAATTCCCTCGTATCCAGGAGAATTGTGCAGATGTGGGGTTCAAAAGGATGTGCAGCATGATGGACAGATGATAGACCGCCGTAGTGCTTGGAGAAACTCTGGATTGCCAAAGATGCTTGAATATGCATAGATATGATCGCGGTGTACTCAAAATCACAGGAGATAACCGTCACCATTTGGAGGATAGTGGTGATTGCATTTTCCATATTCCACTCAAGATAAGTGTCATATAGCTACGCCGAGAACCAAATTACAATCACCAGCATCGGATCAACACATGTTATGTAATTAGCCCAAGAGAATTGGAGATGAAATGAAACTCTAGGATCAAGCGTCGGTGACAAAAGAATGAGTTAGCATGGACATGCTGATAAAAGGGAGATAGATAATGTTTCACACACGACTGGAAAGGAGTGTGGAAACACAGATGTATCAAAGAAAAATTTTCCGCATTTTTCGGCATTAAAATACCAATAGATGCGCAAAAACACTTATCAGGTAGCGATTAGCAACTGATGGTTTCACAGAATGTGGAGTTGCTAGAAGGAAGGACACCCTTAAGAAGATGGCACCGGTTAACAAGGAGTCAGATAGATCGCGCCGGTATTCAAAAGCCTGTCAGTATGGAATGTACCAACAGTTGATAACCAAAGGCAGATAAAGATAACATGTTGGATACAACAGATAGACAAGGAATTACACACACACACACACTCAACCTATGGTACTACGGAAACCCAGAACACGTGAATCCTAGTTTGAATTTAAGAAGAGGATAGAAAACGTTACACTTCCTTACCAGAAAAGGGTGGGTGGTTAAGAAGAAAAATGGAAGCAGTCCTACTCTCGCGTTTTGTTTTTCCCTAGTATACATAGCTACCAAAAATATTTGCTAGACTGACAACGACCATTTGGCTGAGACCCTGAAGGGCGGGATGACTCTGATACCAATTGTAACTACCTCGGTGAATTACGCTCCTAGTTACAAGCCTGGACGAGCGAAAATGGTTAAAATAGTACGGTGGGGCCCAAATGCCACTCACAGGTAGACCTTTCGGCCGTCCTAACCATTTCCAAAATTCGGGACAAGATCGGGCGGCGTAATCGGCAGGCGAAGGGATCAACTACATACACAAATGAGTATGTATGCAAGCCACCATACAACAGTCCTCAGAGCCATTCCATCTAAAAGAAATAGAAATATTGTAACGCCATACAGCAAGATCCAAATATCCTAGATACATATATAGTTTAGGATATCTCCTCATACATCAAACATCAGAGTATCACGTGGAAGCGGAAAACAAGATCCGAGTACGGATAAGAAGCAAATCGGCATAAGATTCCCCATAAATAAACACATCCCGCCCACAGATCTCACGGATCCCCGTTCCCGGAATCTCTACACCGAATGATCGTTGCCCACATCGTCCGTCTCCTCCACCTAGTATCCATCTTGTGAGTGTACATGTTCATCTGAATCAAATAATTTATCGTGTGAGACCCTAGGGGTACTCAGCAAGTCTTTATGCCTCTAAAGGGGACACAACCTGGGTGACGCAATTGCAGCAAAAGATAATACCTAACAATTCTATAGATACTCGCTAACCAACCGCCTAACCAAAGATAGACGGATGTCCGTGAATTAATAACAACAGTTATAACAGTAATATTAACAGATCCATCCTCCTCCTCGCTTACCAACGAGGAAGCGGACGAACAACCCCCCCATCCGTTGGCAGTTTTATTATCCATTCCATGAGTGTTGCACTATTTACTAGTCAGTTACTTAGTTAAATTTAAAAGCGGTACTTTAGTTATGCTTGTCTATGATCAAGAAACTGTGCTCCAAGTCGTCCATAACCGCGGACGCGGCTTTCAGAAAGTTTTACCCTGCAGGGATGCACAAATAGCAACACACACACTCGATCAACCTCGGAAAAACCAAATCAAAACCCAACGAGGCATTCACGACAAAGCAATCACTAGATTCAGAAATATTTCAGGGGGTCACCCCATTAAGCTACCCGCAACGAAGTTAGCTGACTCCGAGACGGACTCAAGGTTTGGGTGGACGGCTGTAAGCGACTGGGAACCCGAAAGTGTGACTGGACTTGTCGATACCACGAAAACGTGTCCCGATCCTAAACAGTACAGGTGCTCCTCGCACAATCATAAATAAAGCAGTAAAGCATGGCATAAGTACAGGATAGTAAATAAAACCTCAAACTAGTTTGTGGCCCCAAGAAATAAGAATGAATCAAGCTCTGGCTCAGGGGGGGTCCCATAATCCTCCCGGATGTGGATAGCGCGAATATTCAAGGAACAGGAATCAAGTACTCGGGGTCCTACGGGACACAAGTGAGCATGAAAAACCAAATAGCAGATATTGCTCACCGGTGCCACTTTCATTAGTTATCCCATTACTACTCAGGTTAAGTTGTATAGGTACCTCGTTATCCATCAGACACTCACATACCCTACACATGCTGTTTCTACGACCCGCATGGCTCAAACAACTCCCGTAGTAATGGCTCATGGGATGGAGGAACAAGCTTTGGTGGGGTTTAAAAGTAAAGGCTATGCAGTACTTGGGATTCAGATTAATGCAATCGCGACTCAATGATGCAAGAATAAGATAGAGGCAATAGATACTATATGTATGCAAGCATGTGGTAGTGCTTGCCTGGCAGCTCAGTTGAAGCGAGAGAAGGATCTGGGTAGTGCTCCTGGGTTTCTTGATATATCCCCTGCTCAGCGTCTATTCGAAGAAGAACCGAACAAACAAGGGCCAACATAAATAAAGTGCACAAGCATAAGAATAAAATGCGACAAGCAAACAATCATGCCATGATGAATGATGCACAATTTGCATGGCAATAAAGTAGCATGGCATGGGTGAGGTGTAGAATACAAGAAATAAACATTTTATTGAGTTTTGGTCACCTATTATACTCAAATAAGTTGTTGTATACTTTATATTTATATGATGCATGCTGCAATTCAGAACATGGAATGCATAGATAGAACGGGCTCGTCGCGCTGATCATTTTAGACATATCATTTGTCAAATTTGGAGTTATAAAACCAAAATTATTAATTAATTGAGAAAAACGGCATTTTATTGTAATTTTGATCAACTCGAAAATTAAAGTGTTCAAACATTATTTTGAATAGCATATTTGAAATCCTCACATTTTTCTGATCTAGAAACATACATAATACTTGTGATTTGGACTTACCGATATAAAGATATGCATTATTCTTTATAAAACCCTTTTCTGAATTTTGTTTTATTTGTAAATGCGTTGGAATACTTTTGTTACAAGGGGAAGGTTTACCCTCAGCCACATATGTGTGGGACCAGCGGACGACGGGACCACGTCGCGCGCAGGCCAGCGACTGGGTGACACATGGGCGATCCCAGGGAGTGCGCTGGTGAATACCCGACACTCCGGGCCCCCTTTTGTAAAACAACTTGAGAGGATGGCAGGTGGGGCTTTTGGGGTTGGGGTTGCTGGAAAGAGAAAAAGGAGGGTCGTTTTTGCAAAACGTTTTGGGCTGAACTGCAGGTTACTGTCGACGCTGCCGAAACTGAAAATTTGCGTCGCAAAACGACCTAGCTGGGACAAACTTCGGAAGAGGATTCCGAGCGATTTGTTGTTCCGATTTGAGCGCCATTTGCGGCTATAGATAGATGGAACAAAGGAGAAGAGTTTCAGGCTTAAAACTTCCCGAGAGGTGGGTAGAATGGTTGGGAGCTTGCGATGAACAGGGTGGTTTTAACTGTCTAAAATCGACGGAGGCAGCAGGTTTTCGGCTCGATCTTTAGAAGATGGTGGCGGGCTCATTGTTGATCCGTTTTAGGCACGGTTTAAACTGGTGTGAAGAGGGGACAAAGGGCATCACAAGTAGTTAAAGGGGCGACGCTGGTGAGGGGCTGTATCTTCCGGAAAACCAAGAGGATCAGAGGTTCTTGGAGAAGTCGTTCTGACGGACTGACAAAGTCGTTTCACAGCGAGATGGGGCTGACTTCGTTAGAGGATTCCGAGTTCGTTTCTCGACGGATTTGGGTGTAGTTTTGTGCTACGGCTAGCTGGGATATCAGAGATTGATGCAGGCTGAAGGTAACTACCGGTGGTGGACCTAGAAGGAGGGAAACAGGTTTGGAACAGAGGCTACGACAGGGCTCTGCGATGTTGCTGCTGAACTGCAGAGGATGCGGCGAGCGGGATCAGCGCACGCTGATCGGCGTCTAGGGCTGGCGAGCGGCATGACGCGCGGTGAGCGAGCTAGCGAAGCAGGGGTGCGCGGCGTCGCAGGCGAGGTACAGGGCAAGGCGGGAACGAGGCGGAGTTGTATGCTTACCTAGCCTCTCTACGCTAGCCCAGCTAGGTGAGGAGGGGGAGCGAAGGCAGGATGACGACGCGGTCGGCGCGGTGCTCTACGAGTGCGGTGCGCCGTTTCGACGTCGAGCTCCTGGGCTTCTTCTTGGCGTCCTGGGCTCGAGCAGCTTCAGCAACGTTAGCCTCGCCTCCTGGACAGGTTGGCCCGGCAGCGACGGCAGCAGGACGGCGGCAGCTAGGCTTTGGACAAGAACGTTTTCGTGGCAAGTAGAGGATAATCCCTCAGATCCCGATCTGGTTCCGGGAGTGGTTGGAGACGGATGGGGATGAGGTTGTCCTGCTTTATGCACAAAAGGGAGGGAGAGGCACGGCAGCGACGAGGCAGGCGATCACATGCCCTGCGTTGGGAAGAAAAACAGAACCGGTTGGACTCAGTGTCCATCTGGTTGGGCTGCCACGGCATGAGCGAGATAAGGCTAGTTGGGATACGCTGGAAGGGTGCAGGGTTGGAGCAAGATGACTCCGATCGGTGGCCAGTGAAATAGCTAGCTAGGTTGATGGATGATGCATGAGTGTGTGTTTTGCACCACACGTTTTGAGCAAACAAAGTGGCACCGGTCTATAGCTAGCTATCTAAGTGGAGAGTGTGTAGGTGTGTGTATGTACACATATATACACATGGCCAGAATTTTGGAAAAGAAGAAGATTGGAGTTTTTATATAGTCCAAACTAGACTAGATGGGACTAGTTTTAGACAAAACTTTAGACGAATTTAGTGTCAAAGATTTCGGCAGGGATCAAGAGACAAAATAAATAAAGAGATGGAGTCTTTAATTTAGATAGCTAGATTAGCTAGGAAAACTTGTAGATGGAGTGTAGATATAGGATTTGATCAAAAAGTTGAACCAACAAACAAGTGCAAAAGAATTTGAATGAAAGGGAGGTCACTAGTGGCAATGATATCACATGTGAATAGGGCTAATATTACATGTAGAACTAGATTTGAATAAACGATATGCCACATGCACATATGAATATTTGAGAGAGGCAACTAGAGTTAGGGTTTAGATGAGGTGTTAGGTTTTTAGAGAGAGGATGATGTGGTGGTAGGGTTTTTAGCAAGATCAAACAAGATCAAGCAATAGGAGTAGAGAGAGATAGATGGTGGTGAGGGATGGAGATGACCCCAAAAAGAGAAAAACCTACTTAAACCAAGAGTAAAACAAATGGCTAAAGGTGATGGTACTCTTGCATGGCCGATGCAAATTAATAAATGCCATGTATTATCCTTGTGAAAACAATAATGATGCTATGGCATTATTCCTATTCATTCCCAAGAAGTGGAATCAAGGCCAAGCAAAAGAATTTAGAATTGGATCCACCCAACCCACATGAGCTAGAATAAAAATCCAAAGAAAAGAATTACAAGCTCATGGGTTATTGGAATGGTGGAAGTATAAGGTGGTGTCAAAGAAAGGTGGTGGAGTGGAATAAAAGATATGCCCCCAACTCAACTTGGGCATTAAACAATATATCAATAACCAAATACAATATCAAGAGGCAAAATACAATTTACAATGCATATGAGAGAAGAACCAAAACAAAAAAGGGTTTTATATGATGCTCAAATGCAAGGTGGCATGATGACATGAGCATGATATCATTATGATGCAACAATTATATAAAGGAAGTAGCATTTATATAGACTAGGCTAGTAGCATTGCAATTGTTAGACAATTGGGATGCTACAGTAGGCAATGCAAGTTTTCATAAACATTTCTTTAAAGATTGCTTTTATTCTGAAAATCTATGTCCGTCAGCCTTCACGGGTTTACCAGAACTTTCATGGAGTTCCTTTCCCGCCGCGTTCGCAGCTCCTTCCCGGAACAGGGAGTAACAAGTTACAGTTCTTACACTCTGCAGAGGTGTGTCACTTTACCCATAAGAGATCAACTCTTTGTTGCACAACCGGACAGCTTATTCCCGTCCACAATTCCATGATGTGGGGCCTAGAAGATGATCCAAGCCAATAATTGCCCTCTTCGCGACCCCGCATGCCTCCTTGGTGTACACCATGCCCACATAAAGAATTACGGCAATGGTTTGTACAAACTGTTAGATGTCAGAACTATCGTGGGACATTGAGGGCTCTCACCCATATGCTGCATATCCTCTACGAATTACCAATTAATATGCACGCTACGAGGATAACATCCACGACCTGCACATCCGGCTTCATGCGAGAGGAAGAAGATACAGCTGACTTCTCCGTCCCATTCCAAATCTCATGGTTAACGCGTAATATACGGCGCAAGAATCACTGGCGACATTGGTTGTTAAGTCCTAGGTGATATAGTTCTGAACAGTGGTATCCCAACTATCACATTTAATAGATTAGCTGATCACCCTGGATCAGTAATCAATAGTCCTCATTATTATTGAAAATAGTGTTTTCTGACCTTTTTCAAATGCAGGTGAAGACAACACTGGATTTGTAAAATACTTTACAGAAAATAAACAAAGGACATGAGCAAGTGTGAACTTGCCTTTTGTGATTGCAAGATTATGCACTCACGGTCTTCGAGTTAGTATAAGATCCAAAATCTGAAATCAGCATCATTGGTCCGGTAAGGACTAATGTTTAAAGAAGCAATATATTTTTATGCATAAGTAATGCGATGCATGTTCTAAGCGCAAATCCTGGGAATAACGTTGTCCTAGGGTTTAGATTCCGAAAGTGGTTACTTTGGGATGTGTGGTCCTTTTGGATAAATTTCGTAGTTATACTTTTATTAGAGTTTATGAGTGGTTGTAAGCAACACATATGTAGGAGTAAAGTATACATACTTATGACATACTAGTTAGGATTACTTATACAAGGTTTCTTATTTAAAGTGGCAAAAAGGATAACCTTCGAAGAAACGGTTTCTCTTCTAAGGTCTAAACAAACTTTGTGATTGGTTAGTGGTGGTTGATGTCATTTGTTTGCTCAAATGGTTTGGCTTGAGTTGCTTTATAGTTTAACTACTTCAGACTAAAGTTAACTATAAAACATATAATAATGCTTATAGTGTTATATTAAGATTTTGTAGACTAAAGTTAACTTTAAAGTATAGATAGTTTTGAAAGTATCATACTTATACCTTGGTATATTGTATACCTGAAATGTGTTCTTTAAGTTACTTAAGAATGTTTATTCTGTTACTTGAATAATGGTTTCTTGATGTGAGTATGGAGTAATATCATTTATCTTTTATCAGTAAGTGGGTATAGTTTATGAACCCAACATAATGTTACTTAACTACTTATGGATTTATATAGTGTTGTAGTAGTTTTTGTAATTTGGTGATTAATATGGCTTAGAAAAGATTTGTTTATTCACAAGTTGTTCTTTAAAGATTTTATTATTAGTGGAATTCTTTTGTAGAGATAATCTTTATTTATGGTTAAGGATTTTTCTAAAATAAGAACATTTATAATGTTTTAAACCATTATGGCATTAGATTATTATTTTTTAAGACTAATAATATTTATTAGACTTATTTAACTTATTTTAGGAATATTAATAAATTTTATTGATCTTTATATGAATTATTAATGAAGTAAATAAGTTTAAATTTGAGTCATTAAAATATTCAATTTTTTTATTTAACTCACAAGGATATTAGTAGATTTTTGACACGTAAATAATATTTTTGTGATCATTTTGGTATATCATATTTATTTTTGTGATTTATAAATAATAAGATATGATTTTTATAATTCTTATTACTTTATAATTACTTAATAAATAATAAATATTCAATTAAGTGTAATAATAATACATGATTATAGTTTTAAATTGGACTTATTATTTTTCTAAGATTTTTGATATTTTACTTATATTATAAACATTTATTATTATAGGAATATGAATTTTTAAAGTTTTATTACTTATAAAACTCTTATTAAATAATATTTATTTTAATAATCATCATAATAATATTTTTTCATAAGTTTAAGTTGTAGATTTTATTTTTCTACAAATTTTCATATATTATACGCATTTTTCTGAATTATAAATCAAAAGTTATTAATTAAACAAGATTTAATCATTTATTAAATTTTTGGAATAATATTAATTGGATTATAACATTTTATTCATTTCTAAACAGAAGAATAATTTTTACACATTGACCAGAACTAGCCCCAGTCACTGATGTGTGGGTCATTGTCCACCTCAGCTTTCAGATGAAAGAAATGTTTTTGCTACTGACCTCCTCTCTACTCATTGTCGATGACATGCGGGCCATGGGCCATGTCATCCACCACGCGGGCAAAGACCAGTCAAACGAGCTGACGTGGCTCGATCATGAGGTAAGCATGGCGTCAGCATCACCACCGTCGTCGGTGAGTGGTCACCGGCGATGATCTACGGTGTCCTAGCAAGCGAGATACGACTAGTTCGAACAAGCGCAACCAACTGAACCTAATAGTGGCAGCGCCGCTTGGAAATGGTTATCGGAGGGTCATCGGCGACGAGCTACTGCGGCGGCCAGCGGCGATGCTCAACAAAACTAGACCTACGGTGCGAATCCGCAAACGAAACTAGGGTCCAGAGATGCGTATGCTTACCCTGATGACGATAGAGTGGTCGACGAGGACAGGCGCGATCGGAATCGAGCTCCCCGACAAGGATCCCGACGAACTGCTGCGAAGAGGAATGACCAAATTCACCCGCTCCAGTGCTTCCCTTGATGCAAGCTTCTACCCAGAGGATCTACGGAGGACGACGCTTCTCCATGACGGCTCAGAATGGTGTGGGAGACGTGGTTCGACGGCGAGGAGTGGCTCCGGCGAGCTAGGGTTCGGTCTCGTTCGCATATGAGAGGATAAGGAGGGATTGGGGATAGGGATGGAAGCAATGTGTCGTGGTGGCCTTCTTATCCCCTCCTGGTATCGGCGGCGAGTATCTTGGCGCAATGACGAAGATGACGGCATCAGGCGGCGGCGAGCTCCGCCAGCGAGCTGTCTGTGTGCGTGACGATGATCGTTTTGCGGATAACCTCCTGGCGATTTCTTTAGCTCAACCCGCGGTCCTCCCTTGACCCCACTTGTCAGTCACAGATACAAAAGGACCTGGGCTAGTTATTGGGCTGTTGTGGGATGCACAGGCGTCAGATAGATGTAGGGTTGTTGGGCTGCGGCCAGGTTTGGTTTTTATTTGTTTTATCCTTTTTCTATTTTCTATTTTCTTATTCAGATTTGAATTTGATTTATATTTTGAATCTTTCTTTGTATAAATTGTTTCCTGAACATTATAACAATACAAAAATATACCTAGTCTCATTTGTAATTTCTTATTGTATCCTCTTTTTGTATTTCTTGTATTTACTTAATGTGATCCCCCTTGTTAATATTTTATATAAACTTTTCTTATTATTTTTCTATCCTTATTTTAGTTATGGACTTATTGAATGATATATTCTTATTTGTTTATCAACTTAATTTTAGTTGGATCATATTTTGAATAGAACTTTTATATGTGTAATGATCCTATATCTTTATTGATTGTATAAAAGATATTGATATAGTTATTACTTCCCCCATTAATTTAGAAAATGTCAATGTATCTTATTTTGTTATGGTAAGTAGAGAGGTTTAAGATTTCAAATTATGATTACTACTCTTGGCTTTAGGGTTTTGTATAAGCTTAGATTATTTTTAGGAGTCAAGATTTAATGGCTGAGCATATTGCCTTATGTATATAGTATTTGATGAACTCTTCCATTTTAATAGGTAGTTGAAATTAGAGTGTTTTATAGAAGTGAATATACTTAAGCACATATGGTTATGATGGTTGGAATTAACATAGATGTGCTTATGTAATTTTCTATAGGAAAATATTTCTATTAAGTGTTATAGACATCAGATGATGGATTAATGGTATAAGATGGATATTATGTTTGAGTTGAGATTTAAAGTTGATTACTTACCAAGATTAAATAGGAAAATGATCTATAACATATAATTATAGCTCAGTCTGGAATCTCTAATTAAGGAATTCCTTTACTAGATATAATACTTCTTTCTATCAGATGTGTGCATTGCATTCATGCATAGAAAATCCGAATAATTTCCGCGCTCTTAAACAAAATTTGTCAAAGTGATTGAAGCTTCTCTTAGCTTGATGGAATTGAAGTAGATTATCAAGTTGACTACAATAAGTTTCAATAAGACCTTTGTTAAAATCTCATTTTGGGTAAGGGAGATTTGATTTAAGGATATATCAAAATGTATCATAAGTTAAATCTTAATATTATGTAAATTTTATTTGATCATTAGGTGATCATATTATAGTATTCATTATAACCATTCATAAATACCAAGTTAAGGATATAAAACAAATAATAAGAATGTAACCACTATATCTTAAAATTCCATCTGCATACATTCTGAGAGTCGTAGTAACAACTAATCTTAAAAACTCTTTTGATGAGTTGGAGTTGGAAAGAGATTAAGTCAAGATCATCCACTATATATATATATATATATATATATCGACGCGGATTTGCTACACACGGGCATAGCTGTGCATAGGCTTAGGACCGTTGGATAAAGAGATCACATACACTACTAGTTTAGATGGTAATGGCTGGCTCTTGAAAGTAGTAACGGTCCCTAACGGCGTTTGCAGCACCGCGTGTGTGTACATGCATGCAATGCCTAGGGGCTCGTGAAAACCCTAAAAATTTTAGCTCGCTGTT
Organism: Avena atlantica; assembly: GCA_910589765.1. Classification (NCBI taxonomy): domain Eukaryota; kingdom Viridiplantae; phylum Streptophyta; class Magnoliopsida; order Poales; family Poaceae; genus Avena; species Avena atlantica. The sequence continues at coordinate 365,360,001 of OU342736.1, forward strand.
TGGCAAAGAAACTTTTAGCATCTAAAATGGAAAGATAAGTCAACAAGGCTTAAAATGAGTTCTACATAGTATGCAAACCCTAGTGAAGGTTTGTGGTACTATGCAAACCCTAAATTTTTATCTAAGTGGTTTAGTGTATTTTTTTTGGCGGGAGAGAGTTACTTGTCGCGCATCCCTCCACATTTTTTTGTAAAACAATAACCGGTCCATAATAACGATGTAAAACAATAGCTTGTGATTAGAGAAAGCAATGGTACGTATCAAACAAAAGTGCACGAGAAGGGATGAGGTAGAGGGAAGAAAGCAATAACCGGTTCCACCTAGTTTTTCAAATGAGCAAAGAAAGTTGAAGAGAGACTAAATAAGTGGGTTTGCCTCACCTAAACAAAATTAGATAAGCTTTGTTTTGCATGTTGTTCGTTAGGGTTTCCCTCACCTAAACGAAATTAGATAAGCTTTGTTTTGCATGTTGCTCGTTAGGGTTTGCCTCATGCAACCGAAAATAGACAAGCTTTGTTTTGCATGTTGCTCGTTAGGCTTTGCTCGTTAGGGTTTGCCTCATGCAAACGAAATTAGACAAGCTTTGTTTTGCATGTTGCTCGTTAGAGTTTGCCTCATGCAAACGAAATTAGACAAGCTTTGTTTTGCTAGGGCTTCATGCATGCATGCCAAAGGAACACTAACGGCGTTAGTTTTTAGAAAAATCCTGGGTCTGGATACATGTGCTCCCTATATCAAAAGAGGATAGAATCAACGGTGGATAGGCTATGCGCAGCTATGCCCGTGTTTAGCAGGCTATTTCCCATATATATATATATATATATATATATATATATATATATATATATATATATATATATATATATACAATCTTTATGGAACTTATCTCAATATCTGTTGTTCATCGATGTTGGATAATTCCCCATTGATTCACAACTTCTTTAATTATTAGTCCTTGATCTATTATTTGATCTTATCAGAACATCTACTCAAATCTTCTAATAAGGGCATAGTCCATTGATAACCTTAATCCAGTATAAGATACTAAGAAGATAATTTTCAGACAACAAAAGGTAAGATTGATAAAGCCCTGCTTAGCCAACTAAGAACTTCAGTAATAAATGATTAAAGCATTATAAAGGTAATGTTTTGGCCACCAACATGGATTTCTCATATTTAGTATAGGTAATACTGGTGGGTAGTACATGGTTGGAATCTTAGTAAAGATAAGTGATCCTAGAGAAGTCTTTGCAAACCACATAAGTATAATTCAAGGATTGAAGTGTAAGTAATGAGATTTAAGTAATTATAAGATGGTGTTATTCAACTAAAGTTAGTGTAGCATAGAGTCATAAAAATGGTGTTATTCATCTTTAAGGATAGTTTACTTTAGAGAAAGATTAGTGATGGAGGATTAAGGAAGATTGGGAGTAGAGTTTGAAGGAACTACTGGTTGGATGGAAGATTATCAACAGTAGAATAGTATATACAACCAAGCAAGGATTTGAGAAAGCTATGAAGTGTGTTTGTATCAAACGCATTGGAATCATTCATGAGTTAGAAGAATGATATATGAATAAGAAGATTTTAAGAAGTAAGTCCATCAAACTAACCCAATCTTCAAACTCTACTCCCAATCTTCCTTAATCCTCCATCACTAATCTTTCTCTAAAGTAAACTATCATTAAAGATGAATAACACCATTTTTATGACTCTATGCTACACTAACTTTAGTTGAGTAACACCATCTTATAATTACTTAACTCTCATGACTTACACTTCAATCCTTGAATTATACTTATGTGGTTTGCAAAGACTTCTCTAGGATCACTTAACTTTACTAAGATTCCAACCATGTACTACCCACCAGTATTACCTATACTAAATATGAGCATTCCATGTTGGTGGCCAAAACATTACCTTTATAATGCTTTAATCATGTATTACTGAAGTTCTTAGTTGGCTAAGCAGGGCTTTATCAATCTTACCTTTTGTTGTCTGAAAATTATCTTCTTAGTATCTTATACTGGATTAAGGTTATTAATGGACTATGCCCTTATTAGAAGATTTGAGTAGATGTTCTGATAAGATCAAATAATAAATCAAGGACTAATAATTAAAGAAGTTGTGAATCAATGGGGAATTATCCAACATTGATGAACAATAGATATTGAGATAAGTTCCATAAAGATTGTATAGAAAGAAAGATATATATATATATAGTGGATGATCTTGACTTAATCTCTTTCCAACTCCAACTCATCAAAAGAGTTTTTAATATTAGGTGTTACTATGATTCTCACAATGTATGCAGATGGAATTTTAAGATATAGTGGTTACATTCTTATTATTTGTTTTATATCCTTAACTTGGTATTTATGAATGGTTATAATGAATACTATAATATGATCACCTAATGATCAAATAAAATTTACATTATATTAAGATTTAACTTATGATACATTTTGATATATCCTTAAATCAAATCTTCCTTACCCAAAATGAGATTTTAACAAAGGTCTTATTGAAACTTATTGCAGTCAACTTGATAATCTACTTCAATTCCATCAAGCTAAGAGAAGCTTCAATCACTTTGACAAGTTTTGTTTAAGAGCGCGAAAATTATTCGGATTTTCTATGCATGAATGCAATGCACACATCTGGGTTCAACTTATTTCTAGGCTCTAATGCTGGGATGTTACATTGTCGCTCCTCCCAAACGCCGCCAAGCGCCCGCCAGGAGAGAAGACGACACGCCGCCTGCAAACCAAGAACTGAAGTGACACCATCGTCGTCAAGTGGCTTTGTGAGTCGATGTAGCGCTCCGCCGCTGGCGAAGCTTGTATCGATGGGGAACGTCGACCGGGTATCATCCCCGTGTAACTCCAGTCCCAGAACCGGCCATCCCCGTCAACACCGTCGAGAGAAACTGCAAGATCCGCCACCATCAAGCGCCAAATCTTGTTCATGTACAGCAAACAAACTCGAAGCACCGGCGTCGCTGCCACCAACCTGCGCAGCACCCGCCGGTGTGCTCCTATACGCATCCCCTCTCCCACCTTGTCGGCACTGGAGCGGACACCAACAAGGAAGGAGCAGAGAGAGGGGAACAAAAGTCCACGGCGGTGGCGCCGCCGCTACCTCAACGCCACCGCTTAGACTAAATCTGCGCTGCCGAGACCTAGCTCCCAGACGACACACACCTTGCCTTCCAGATCTGATGCCGACAGCAGGGGAAACCACCACTTCAGGAAGGGATCTGAAGGTCTCTTATTCACCACCGCCATCACCACCGCTAATGAAGCTCTAGCAACCTAGCTACCCTAACTATTGCTATATACACCGGACGCGGCATCCGGCGACCCCACCCACCGACGGCCACAGCCATCAAGAAGGGGGAGCCTCCAGAGACCAGCCAGAAACAAGGTCGCCGCACGCGAAAGCTGGGTCGCCTCTTCCTCTTCTGGAGAAAGAAGAAAGGGTTTTTTCCGTGTCGTTTGTTTGTAAGGATTGCAAGCTCCGAAGTTCTAAAAGGCCATGAGGGTGAGGCGAGTTCTGTACAATTAATTCAACCAACAAGGAAACACATCTATTAATTTGGTTATGCCAAAATACTCTCTATTATTGACCATGGTCTGCAGATCATTTTGTAAGCTAACCAATCTTGGTCAGCCCAAAAGGCAAAACAGTAGTATGCAATGGTGTAACATGCAAGATCATGGAAGCAGAAAGCCAAGAACTCGCATGATATAAGTGACAACTGTTAACATCATAATTTTTTTGTACATAAATCTTTATTTACTAACAATACACTAGAAGAATCTCTGAAGAGCTACTTGATTTTGTTAGACTAATAACTAACAAGGTTTCCTCAAAAATCAAAACCTAAGGTTTTGATTTTTTAGAGTGATGAGGAAAAGATACAAAGAGAAAAGGCATATGATTTTAACAATAATATCATGTACAACCACACTTCATCAGAACATTTTTTGAGCATATAACCACAGCAGCTCCGGTGCTCCACAGAGGGATTTTCCAAAAGTTACAGGTCTCTAGAACAGTTGGCCTGCACAGGAGAACAATAAAGCTGAGTTAGCATTGCACATTTGTCAAGTATGAGCATAGAAAATTCTTGCAGAAAACAATGTTCTTACCAGAAGTTAAGAAAGCTCCTCGGGGCAGCTAAGAATCACTGATACTTTCTTTTGCCAAGTGTCAGACTCAAGATGTGCTACTGGCAAAGTAGTCCCGGATGGTTTTCCTTTTCAGCGAAGGCGGTGGACTTAGGACTGAAGCAGGACTGTTCGTTTGAGCTCCGGGGCTATTCCTGGTCTCCAAGGCCTCCTCCTGGAACAAAGAAAAGGCTCTCTTTTTCGCAGACTCAGGTGTGCCAAACTCTAGTACTCTAGGCCGGAGGGGGGAGTGTGAACTGGTTGGCAGTTCACTGCCTGCACTGTTGCAGGCTGCTACATCTCTTGAGGTAGTCGCTTGCTCATGGCTAGCCGATCTTGGGCATTCAATTCTTGGGGCGGTTACCCTCTTACGGATGACTGTCGGGGAGCTTATGTTGGTGCAGTCTATTTTCTTGGTAGTCCATACCCGAACCTGATGCACAGAACATGTCAGCAGCAGTTAAAAATTTCTAACTGAACTCTTTTGTTGTAGTGTTTGACATGGCAACAATAAGATGAAACTTGTAAAGTTTTGATGACTTACAGTGGTGTCATCAGATGATGATACTATCTTTCCGACCTCTAAAGCACACCTGCAATTGTGGAATTTGCATTGCAACATTAGCATCAGATTGACAGTAAGTTATGCAGAAAGAAGTAGTCAATGTTCATAGATCATACCAGTCAACTGAAGTAGCTTCACCCTCATGGCCTTTTAGAACTATAGGGCCACTTTCAGGTTGATCCACCTGCGTAAGTGAAAAGGTATTAGCACAAAAGCAGTGTATGAAATGCAAAAGGAAAAGGTTAACACGAAGGCAACAAATACCTGCCACAAGTATATGTTGCCATCACTAGAACCGCCTAGAATATGAGTCCCATCTGGACTAATGGCAGACTGCATTCAACACCAAAGCAGGTGTTAAATAAAAAATAGATCAAAGAAACTAAGAATATGCAGCTAAAAGAGAAATGGTTAAACCAGTGGGTCACTCACCTTGACAAAGAAAGACTCAATTTTGCTGCCAGTGTAAGACTTTATTGGACCCTTGTCCATATGGAGAGCACTATACAGATAGATCCTGCAAGTGGAAAGCTTATGAAATCAGAAACAGTCTTTGCCAAGGACATCATTTTTTTGCAGTTCTGCAGTGTGGTCAAATATTATTCTTACCTGTTATCCATGCATGACGCAGCAATGTACGCACCATATGAGTCTTGAGATAAGCAAGAGATTCCATGTTTCACCCCATCCTTCTGAAACAAAGGTTCAGTCAGCCTTGAAACTGAATTACAAACACATTCTGTTGCAATTGCTAGCTGCTTACCGAAGGTTGTGCTGTTGATTGTGAGGCTTTGTTGGAGACAGGCGCTTTAAGGTTCCGTGTATCCCAGAATTTCACGACACTAGAAGATATTTGTTGTAAGTACAAGATGCATACTTTTGAAGGTACCACTGGTATACATAATTACACATATACGCAACTAGGTAGTAAATGCAACATAAAATGGATGGGCCAATGTCTTACTTGTCTGCAGCACCAGAAGTAGCAATGGAGATATCATCTTTCAGATAAAGAACTGATGTGATGCTCGTCGAAGCTCCCTAAAGATGACCAAAATTAGCCAAGTTTGTCTACAATCATCCTCAGGAAGAAAACAATCCTTGGTAGATTCAATACCTTTGCTCTAGACCTTGTCCGACTCTTTCGCACGGGACTGTGTGCTTCTTTGACAAGAGCAGAAGACCTAACATGTGACACATGCTGAATTCAGTGGAAGAATGTATATTGCTACAGAAATTTGCTGACTGCCTTGGAGAGAAAGCATTTAGATTGCAGTAGTCATAAGTAAACATACGTTAGGCATGCTTCACCGTGCCCATTTGGAGTTTTGGGGTCACATCTCAGATCCCAAAGAGCAAAAGAACCATCCCTTGAACCAGAAACAATAAGCTCTGCACAGGAAATTAACTACATGAATTCAGGTTTCAAACAAACTGCTGCAGATATGATTTAGGAATGAGCTGACAAATTCAGGCTATAGAACACTAACCAGGATTCGAAGAATGACATGACAGCGACTTCACACTTCCGGTGTGCCCTGACAGCACACCAAGGCATTTCTTATTTTCTAAGCTCCATATCTTTACCTGATACAACCAAGCAATCCCAGTGAGATCATGCAAAAAAGTATGCAAAGATCAGTGGGTATTACGATCAACTCAAGAAATTGGGTTGCATCACTCACAGTTTGGTCGCCTGATGCAGTGAGCAATTGGGATCCATCCTAAATAAATGACACAGATACACTGTTGTGAGATTGCCGAAGAGAGATATACATATGAGAAACAGAGAAAACATGTGTGGCGCATTGCAATTAAATGTGGTTACCTTGATCCAGCACACATCAAAGATTGCATTGTTGTGAGCAACCCAATCGGACAGCCTCGTTTCAGCTACAAAAATTTCAAGATTCAGATTGGGAGAAGTGGCAGCTATCTAATTTGATCCCAAAATCTCAATCAGAAACTGGAGTACTACGTCAGGGAGATGGGGTCCAAGCTAACCTGACTTCTCTAGGGACGAGGATCTGGAGGGGAGGCGCCGCCGGGTGTCGTAGAGGCTAACATACCCGTCCTCGTCGGCGACGGCCAGAAGGCGAGAGACCTGCGCCGTCTGGGGAAAGGAGGGGAGAGGTTAACGCGCGATCGGTCGCCCCAAATTTAACCCTTGGCGCAAGAAGATGAGAAATGGGGGGTTCGGCGTCCGTAGGACGGCAGGCTCACCTTGCAGAAGGAGACGGCGAAAGGGATGGCGGAGTCGCCGGAGTGCTCGACGGAGATGACACCGCTGCCGCGGCCGCCGGGGTCGGAGGAGAGGTCGGAGAGGTAGTGGAGCCGCGCCGCGGAGGCGCGGGAGGAGGAGCCCCTGCCGCCGCTAAGCTCCCGGGCCCGGAGGCCGCCGAAGAAGGAATGGGAGGACGGCGGCCGCATCGCCATCGGAGGAGTGGGTGTGGCGAGAGGCGCGAATTGAGCTGGTGGGGAATGGGGGGAAGACCGGGAGATGGGTTGGCGGGTGAGGCGAGGTTTTGTGGTGAGCAGATTTGCTCCGCGCGCGGTGAGGCGCCGGCGGGAAGAGTTTTTTCGTAGTGGCGCCGCGGGAAAAAGGACGAAGCCGCGAAAGCTGATGGCGGCGCGGCGCTGGCCTCTCTGCTGGTTCGGGGGATCCCGCGGCTGGAATTTGGCGCGTGAGCTCCTCTCTCGCTGGTATGTGGGCCAAGCAGGCGCTTTTTTTTTTTTTTGAGATCCCAAGGGCACTGGATCTTCCCGGGCACGACCAAAGTTGGGCCGCATCTGGGATGGGTTGACCTTGACTCGTGGACCCTTAAAATGAGAAAGAGAGGGGACACGATCGACCGATACCCTTCCAGTAAAAAAAAACGATCATCACTCAAAAAAAATTCGGTGAAAACTGAAAACCCTAAAAAAGATGGATCGAGTTGCTTAGAAAGGATCTCATACAATAAGATAAAATTATAATTCAATCTTTCTAAATAAAAACAACCCGAAGACCAATGTCATTAGAAAAGACATGGCTAGGTTTATTAAAACCCTTCCACTAAAAAATCTATAGAAGCCCTGAAAGAGATTGATCGAATTGCTTATAAAAGACTCCATACAAAAAAATTACCATTCAAGCTTTCTAGGCAGAAACTAGCCGAAGCCCAATGTCATCGTAGCCGGGTAGCGGGGTAGCCGAAGCAGGAATATTTATGGGCGGCCTGGCACAAGGGAGATGATACATTTTTTGCTACAAAAATAGTGGATCGAACTATCAGTTTATAGTTAATGCAAGCCATGGCTGGGTTTTACCCCTATGTAGCTCCACCAGTGAGCCAAGGACGAACCACCTAGGGTGAATGAAAGTATCAACTTTGAATCGACTAGAGGGGGGTGAATAGGCGACTACCAATTTAATTTGTTACTCAATTTTAGGCTTGGCAAGAAGATAAGTTCTCTAGATATGCAACTAGGTGAATAACCTATATGCTAGAGAACTAACAACAAGCACAAAAAACGGTAAAGAGCAAGTAGTGAAGGTAAGGAACGAGATAACCGGAGCAGGGACACGGAGATGTAATTCTCGTAGTTCACTTCCAAGGAAGCTACGTCTACGTTGGAGAGGTGTTGAGGCCACACAAGGTCACCCGACCGCCACAAAGGCCTCACTTTCTTCTCCGGTGAGCTCCCCACAAAGGAGGCCTCACAATCCACTAACCGGTGACCTTGAAGGCGCCAACCGAAACCTTTACAACAAGGTTGAGGGGGAAGCTCCACGACTCAATTGGAGGCCCTCAACAACAACACGGAGCTTTACAACACATGCCCTTAGCTCCGAGGATGCCTTACACCGTCTAGGGTTCCAAGAAACCCAAGAGCAACAAGATCCACAAAGGATAGGTGGGGGAATCAAATCTTCTTTGGTGGAAGTGTAGATCTAGGTCACCTCTCCCACCTCTCAAAATATCAAGTGACTTGAGTGGCTAGGGAGAGAGATATAGTGAGGTGAAGCTCTAGTATTAATGGAGGAGAGAGGAAAATTAAAGAGTTAGATAGGAGGAAGAAGGAGGGCGCCTTAAATAGGCCCCCTCCAAACTGAACTGTTGGGCAGTTCGCGACCTCACCGGAAGTTCCGCCCAACGCTGCTCCAATGGTCCGAAGACCGCGGACGCACGCTCCATAGCTTGACCGGAAGTTTTGGTAACTTCCAGGGCAAGTTCCGGCCCAAGTTCCGTCAAATAGAACATTTGCAAATAGAGTATTCTGAACCTGAGCGGAACTTGGAGCGGAACAAGGGGCGGAACAACTGGGTCGCAAAACATGCCTAACCAAAAGTTCTGATGCCTGGGCGGAAGTTCCGCTTAGGGTCTCAGCAGAAAGCAAAGGAAGTGCGGTGACCCAGCATACCACTGCATGTGTAGTACACTATAGTCGTTGACATGACATCCACATAACACTGTTCCGTAAATATCACATCCCTCAGAGTGGTACAACGGAAACATTGTGGGTCCATATTATAAACATACACACATTATTATTATTACAATACCAGAAGTTCAAGACTTCCAAAAGATTCAACTTATAAACCAAAATATAAGTGTTTCAGCGGAAGTTCCAAGGTGAAAACGTAAACTCCAAATTGAGCTCAACAACTTATTGATATATATTGTTCATGTTGCTCGGCTCAAGTGGCTCCTAGAACTATAGTAATTATTCTGACTCTTGGTACTCTCCTCCGTAGACGATATCGTAGTCCTCCCCTTTCTACGGCTCCATACAGGTTGGGCTCTTCATAGAAGACCTCCTATTGGCTCTCAGTTGCATACAATGGAGTATCTTCGGGATCCTCAGAGTCTAAGCAAGGATTCAAAGGAAAGAGTGAGTAACAGTGTTACCCAACAAGTTTATTATATGCAAGGTGGGAAGTTTGATGCTCTATCTACCACCTCGGACTATAAGTCCTTGGCACTATCCAGTTTTTGTAAATCTTTCTTCAAAGATTGATTTTATTATGAAAATCTATGACCATCAGCCTTCACAGGTTGACCAGAACTTTCATGGAGTTCCTTTCCTACCGCGTTAGTAGCTCCTTCCCGAAACAGGGAGAAACAGTTATAGTTTTTTATACTCTGCAGAGGTGCGTTACTTTTTCCATGAGATATCAACTTCCTTGTTGCACAACCGGGCGTACTTTCCCGTCCACAATTCCATGATGTGGGGCCCAGTAGTTGGTCCAAGCCAATCACTGCTCTCTCCGCGACCTCATATGTCTGCACGATCCTTCGGGGCCGGCTCACCTTCGTTAAGCCCCCTTTAAGGCAGGCTAAAACTCTGATGAGTCCCCGAAGACTCTACGACATGGTGATGCCCGGACGAGTACCATTTAAATGGACTATATCCCTAAACACTATTCATTGATAATCTAGACACCAAAAGTGTGGGACGTAAGGGTGCCCACCCATATGTTGGATTCGCACAAGGAATCACAATGTCACGTTAAGGTCGTCTTGCCTCCATACGAGAGGAAAAGGATACAGCTGACTTCTCCGTCTCATTCCAAATCTCATGGTTAACGCGTAATATATGGCGCTAGAATCACTGATGTCATGGGTTATTAATCCCTAATTATTCTTCATTATTGCAAATAGAAACCTAAGTTCTATTGCTCCAACATATCATCACTTAGGACGATATCTAAAATTTATTTATTTTGAGAAAATAATATCTTCTTTTTCTGGAATATAGATGATAACACACAATTTGCAAATACTTGATAAAGACTATTCAAAGGACATGAGCAAGTGATAAACTTGTCTTGTGATTGCAAGGTAGTGAAGTCTAATGCTTGCACTGGACCTTGAGCTTCCATGTCTACAAAAACATCATTATTGTTCGGTAAGGGCAATATTTCAAGAAACAAGATGATTATGCAAAGTAATGTAATGCATCATTTAGTGTTGTGTGTATTCTCCCCATTATTTAAATTATAAAAATTCTTTTCATGAGTAAAGAATTTATAAATATTAATTATTAATATTTATTGGATATTGATTACTTATTTCTTTTATTTTATTTGAATTTTAATCATTTAATAATTCCTTTAAGAATTATCATTTTTCTTTTATATAAATTATTTGTTTAGTATTTTTCTAAAATACTGCAATATTGGTATACAATAAAAGTGATTTTTATTTATTTTCATCATCTTTCTTTAATTTTATAAAATTCCATAAGGAATATACATATTATAAATTCTTGATAAAAATTATATGCCTAAAATTTTATTTCTTATTTTATTTAGATAGAGTGAATTATTGTGAATCCAAAAATATTTTATTTATATTTTTTGTACTTTTATTTGATTTTCTAGAATTTGTTTAAATTCAAGGGTGTTTTGGTCTTTTCTTAATTATTAAAATTTTTCCTTGGGTGTTTGGGCTGGCCTTATTGGGCCATTCCGGCCCAAGTGGTTATGACCAAAAGGGCTTCCCAAAGGGGTTCTGGCCCTATCGGCCCACTCACTCCGTCTCTCTCTCTCTCTCTCTCTCTCTCTCTCTCTCTCTCTCTCTCTCTCGTCCTTTCCTCTTCTCCTCTTCGACCCTGTGGTCGATGGCGCCGCCGCCGTGGTCCTTCCTGGCCGCTGTCGTGGTGCAGGGCGAGGTTGTCGACTGTGCTCGTCCATCTGGTACAGTTTGATTTGATCCTAGGGCCCTTCTATGGCCAGGCTAGCCCCTTCCCGAACCCTAGGGTTTGGGGATGGTGCTTCCACTGCCGCCGCTGATCCTCCCGTGGTGATGTGTTGTGCTCGTGCGTTGTTGTGGCCGCCGCCGTGGCCGGTGCGGGTTGCAGCGCCCTCTGGGGTGCTCCCCTTGCCGTCGCGAGCTTGTCGGTCCTCTACTTCCTCTTCAATCTTTCAACGAGGACCACCGGTGCGTAATGTTTCTGTGATCACTCGTACCTCTGGCTTCCTTAAGTCCCTCTATGTGCATCTGGTGACCCATTTATATTTAGGATTCGCACTAATGTCTAGGGTTCATCCCTAGTGCTTGTGAGATGATGCTATGGTCTGATATTGATGCTTAGTGAAGATTGTGTTTTCTGCCCTTAGTGATGGTTGTTATCCTCTGATTATGGGATACTAAGGTTGATCTGATGCTAGTGGTTCATAGATTTGTCTCTGATTGGGTGATGTTGTTATTTGATATGTTCATCTACTGTTAGTATCTTGATACTAACAGTTGTTGGAATTATGCCCTAGAGGCAATAATAAAGATGTTATTATTATAATTCTTGTTCATGATAATGTTTATATTCCATGCTAGAATTGTATTAAGCGGAAACTTTAATACTTGTGTGGTTTGTGAACAACACTGTGTCCCTAGTACGCCTCTATGGACTAGCTCATTGATTAATGATGATTAAGGTTTCCTAACCATAGACATGAGTTGTCAATTAATAATGAGATCATATCATTGGGAGAATGATATGATGGACAGACCCAAACTAAGCGAAGCAATTAGATCGTGTCATCGTGTTCATCTTTGCGAAGCTTTTCTTATGTCAAATATTGTATTCCTTACACCATGAGATAATACAACTCCCTGGTATTGGAAGAAAGCTTTGAGGTCATCAAACGTCATCCTATGAGAGGGTGATCATAAAGGTGTCTCTTAGGTGATCAGAAAGTATCTTTTGGGTTGTATGTATCGAGATGGGATTTGTCCCTCCCAAGTCGGAGAGATATACTTCGGGCCCACTCGGTGATCGATATCAACACCGCTTGCAAGCATGTGGTTAAGGAGTTAATCACAAAGTGATATCGGATTACGGAATGAGTAAAGTACTTGATGTGAACGAGATTAAACTAGGTATGACGGTACCGACGATCAAATCTCGGGCAAGTAAAATATCGCGTGACGAAGGGAATATATATATATGGGATTGATTGAATCCTGGCATCGTGGTTCATCCGATATGATCATCGATGAATGTGTGGGAGTCAATATGGGTTTCCAGACCCCGCTGTTGATTATTGATAGAAGATCATGTCTGCATATTCTCGAACCCGCAGGGTCACACACTTAACGTGTCCCGACGCTAGGATAGATTGGATAATTAGTTTATGAGTTTTTGTTCAGAGTCTTGGATGGGATCCGAGACATCACGAGAGGTTCCGGAGTGGTCCGGAGAATAAGATTCATATAAGGCAGTGCAGTTTTTGGAGTTCGGAATTGTTCCGGGTTAATCGGTATTGTACCGGAAGCTTCTAGAACCTTCCGGAAGGGGACCAACGTGGCCCCACCTTCCGGGAGGGGGCATGGGCCTATGAGGGAGTGCCCTGGCCGCATTGGGCCAGGGGCACAAGGCCCCATAGGGCCCAACCGGCCAATTAGGGTAAAACCCTAATTGGAGCTTCTAGAAGGGGGGGGGTTCCTTGCCCCCCACTCCTCCTCCTTTGGCCGCCGGTTTGGGCTTGGGGGAGGGGCTAGGGCTTCCGCCCACCCCTCTATATAAAGAGGGCTGGGGGTGCACCACCCCCCCCCACACACCTCCTCCTCAACCCTAGCCGCCCTGCTGCCCTGCTCTCTCTCCCTCCAGACTGCGTGTAGGCGAAGCCCTGCTGCAGAAACTCTCCACCACATACACCGCGCCGTCGCGTTGTAGATCCAATCCGTCTCTCCACCATACTTGCTGGACCGAGGAAGGAGGAGACATCGAGGTGCTGCACGTGTGCATCTCACGGAGGCACCGCCACTTGTGGTGCTAGATCGGATCAGATCGCGAGGAGGAGAAGCGAGTACGACTATATCACCCACGTTCCGATGAACGTTCCGCTGTGCGAATCTTCAAGGGTATGAAGATCTAATCCAATCTCCCGTTGTTTGCATCTCCTAGATTAGATCTTGGCTTTCCCTCTGTTCGCATCCGTAGAAAATTTTGATTTACTATGCCGCGAATCCCTTCAGTGGTATCAGAGCTAGATCTATGCGTAGATGTGTTTCACGAGTAGAACGCAACATGGTTGTTGCGGGCGTTGATGTTTTCTGTTGCAAGCCTCTTGTTTGTGTTCTTCTTATGACGCGGGATAGTGAGATTGAAGCGGTCCAGGCCAACCTTACGCGACATCGTTCGCGAGACCGGCTCCGCACTTGACGTGTGGCTTGTTCCACACATGCGGCTGGTGGATACTAGTTTCTCTCACTATAGTTGTCATGGGATTAACACCGGAGTTTGGCAACCATAATATCACCGTTGTGGCTTTCCGTAGGTAAGAATCGTTCTTAGCATCTACTCCCATAAGCCACGTAAAACATGCAACAACAAAGTAGAGGCGTCTAACTTGTTTTTGCAGGGAGTGTTTTCTGTGATATGGTATGGCTCAAGATGTGATGTGTATAATGTATGCGATGATCATGTTTTGTAATGTTTCACGACTTGCATGTCGATGAGTACACAACCGGCAGGAGCCATATGGTTGTCTTTATAATTGTGTATGACCTGTGTGTCAACTTCTTATACACCATGTAATAGTTTCACTTTATCGCTAAGTAGTTAGCAATAGTTGTAGTTGTTATTCGTAGTGGAGGCAATCATGGTGGAGTGATGGAGATCATTCCGGCACGCACAAGATGGAGATCATTGCGCGAAGATTGGCTATACCATGTCACATAAAGTTATATGCATGTGATGTTTATCCTTTTATGTATCTTATTATGTTTAGATCGTGACGGTAACATTATAAGATGATTCCTCACTTAAAGATCAAGATAAAAACTGTGTTCTCCCCAAGTATGCACCGTTGCGAAAGTTCGTCGTGTCCAAGCATCACGTGATGATCGGGTGCTATAGACTCTACGTGCACATACAACGGGTGCAAGCCAGTTTTGCACACGCGGAAATACTTGGGTCTAACTTTGACGAGCCTGGCATGTACAGACATGGCCTCGGAACACATGAACCGAAAGGTTAAGCATGAGTCATATGAATGATATGATCGACACCTCGTTGTCCACAATTGAAACCACATCTCTTCTCGTGAAGATCGGATTAGGTGTGGTGAATTTGGATCGTGTTCACTAAACAACTTGAGGGATGTTGAATTTAGTGGGAGTTCATCTAGTAATTTGATTAAAAGTTGAACTAGTTATCATGAACATAGTCTAATTTGTACTCGCAAATATTGTAGATCAAATGGCTAAGTCCAACTTCAACTTCAACGTTTTTGTTGAGAAGGAAAAGCTTAGAAACAATGGGTCTAACTTCACCAATTGGTTCCGCAATTTGAGAATCATTCTCTCTGGCGGTCAAAAGGACTATGTCCTTGAGAATGCGTTAGGTGACGCCCCTGCTGCTACTGCGCCGGCTGATGAGAAAGCTGTCTATCAGTCGCACAAAGATGATTATGGTGTGATTAAGAGCACCATGTTGTTTGCTATGGAATCGGACCTTCAAAATCGTTTTGAAGACTATCCCGGGCCCTTTGAGATTCTCGAGGAGCTGAAAACCATGTTTCAGACTCATGCCCGTTCTGAGATATATGAGATCTCTGAGAAGTTCTTTAACTGTAAGATGGAGGAAGGGAGTTTCGTTAGTGAGCACGCCATTAAGATGTCGGGCTACACTCAATGCCTTGAGCAACTGGACTACAAGATTCCAGAGGAGCTCAAGATTGACAGGGTTCTGCAATCACTCCCTCCCAGCTACAAAAGTTTTGTAGTGACTCACAATCAGATTGGTTCCACTGATACGATCACCGAGCTCTTCGCAAAGCTGAAGGCTGCGGAGGTGGACATCAAGAAGGATAATCATGTGTTGATGGTGAACAAGCCCCACACCTTCAAGAAAGGCAAGGGCGCAAAGAAGCCCTTCAAGAAGGGCGGCGGCAAGCGCGCTGCCCCTGCTGAGAAGAAGCTTAAGTCTGTTCCTAAGCCGGACACTGAGTGCTTCTATTGCAAGGACAAGGGTCACTGGAAGCGCAACTGTCCGAAGTACTTAGCGGACAAGAAGGCTGGCACCATCAAAGGTATATTTGATATACATGTTATTGATGTTTTCCTTACTAGCCCTCGTTGTAGTGCCTGGTTATTTGATACTGGTTCGGTTGCTAATATTTGTAACTCGAAACAGGAGCTACGGAATAGACGGCGGCTTGCGAGGGATGAGGTGACGATGCGCGTTGGCAACGGATCAAGAGTTGATGTGATGGCCGTCAGCACACTCTCCTTAGTTTTACCTTCGGGATTAGTTTTAAACCTTAATAAGTGTTATTATGTGCCTGCGTTGAGCATGAACATTATTTCTGAATCTTGTTTATTACAAGACGGTTATTCATTTAAATCGGAGAATAATGGTTGTTCTATTTATATGTGTAACATCGTTTATGGTCATGCACCTATTGTGAATGGTTTATTTCTTCTAAATCTCGAAAGGGATGAAACACACATCCATAACATTGAGGCTAAGAGATGCAAAGTAGATAGTGATAATACTACTTATTTTTGGCACTGTCGTCTAGGTCATATTGGTGTAAAGCGCATGAAGAAACTCCATTCTGATGGACTTTTGGAGTCTCTCGATTTTGAATCATTTGACACATGCGAACCATGCCTCGTGGGCAAGATGATCAAAACTACGTTCTCCGGTATGATGGAGCGAGCAATGGACTTGTTGGAAATCATACATACCGATGTATGCGGACCGATGAGTGTTTCGACGCGCGGAGGATATCGCTATTTTCTCACTTTTACCGATGACTTAAGTAGACATGGGTATATCTATTTAATGAAACATAAATCTGAAACATTTGAAAAGTTCAAGGAATTTCATAATGAAGTGGAGAACCATCGTAATATAAAGATTAAGTTTCTACGATCCGATCGTCGAGGTGAATATTTGAGTTATGATTTTCTCACGCATCTTAAATCAAGCGGAATCGTTTCGCAACTCACGCCACGCAGAACACCACAACGCAATGGTGTGTCTGAACGCCGGAATCGAACCCTATTAGATATGGTCCGATCAATGATGTCTCTTACTGATTTGTCGTTATCATTTTGGGGTTATGCATTAGAAACCGCTGCATTCACTTTAAATAGGGCACCATCTAAATCCGTTGAGACGACACCGTATGAAGTGTGGTTTGGTGCTAAACCTAAGTTGTCGTTTCTTAAAGTTTGGGGATGCGAAGCTTACGTCAAGAAGTTGATGCCGGACAAGCTCGAACCCAAAGCGGAGAAATGCGTCTTCATAGGATATCCTAAGGAAACTATTGGGTACACCTTCTATCACAGAATCGAAGGCAAAGTGTTTGTCGCAAAGAACGGTTCCTTTCTTGAGAAGGAGTTTCTCTCGAAAGAAGTGAGTGGGAGGAAAGTAGAGCTAGAAGAGGTTATTGAACCTTCTCTTGAGTTGAAGAGTAGCGCAGGACCTGAAATTGTTCCAGTTCCGCCTGCACCAACAATAGAGGAAGCTAGTGACAAGGATCATGAAGCTTCGGACGATGCTGCTACTGAACGTCGCAAATCGACAAGGTCGCGTGCCCCTCCTGAGTGGTACGGCAACCCTATCTTGACTGTATTGTTGGTAGAAGACAGTGAGCCTACGAACTATGAGGAAGCGATGATGAGCCCAGACTCTGAGAAATGGCTAGAAGCCATGAAATCCGAATTAGGAACTATGAGCGAAAACCAAGTATGGACTTTGGTGGACCCTCCTAGCGGCCGAAAGGCCGTTGAGTGCAAATGGATCTTCAAGAAGAAAACAGACGCGGATGGTAATGTTACCGTCTATAAAGCACGGCTTGTCGCGAAAGGTTTTTGACAAGTTCAAGGTGTTGACTACGATGAGACTTTCTCTCCCGTAGCGATGTTTAAGTCCATTCGGATTTTATTAGCATTTGCTGCGTTTCATGATTATGAAATATGGCAGATGGATGTCAAGACTGCTTTCCTCAATGGCAACATTGATGAAGAGTTGTATATGATGCAACCCGAAGGTTTTGTCGATCCTAAAGATGCTGATAAAGTATGCAAACTTCAGCGTTCCATTTATGGACTGAAGTAAGCATCTCGGAGTTGGAACCTTCGTTTTGATCAAGTGATCAAGAGCTTTGGATTTGTTCCAAATTGCTACGAAGCTTGCATCTACAAGAAAGTGAGTGGGAGCTCGGTGATATTTCTGGTACTATATGTGGATGACATATTGATTATTGGAAATGACATTAACATTCTTAACGATGTGAACAGTTATTTGAACAAGTGTTTTTCAATGAAAGACCTAGGTGAAGCTGCTTATATATTGGGCATCAAAATCTATAGAGATAGAAAAATACGCCTGATAGCTTTAAGCCAGAGTACATACCTAGACAAAGTTCTGAAAAGGTTCAGAATGGATAAGGCAAAGAAAGGTTCAGTGCCTGTGTTGTCAGGTAAGATATTGAGCAAGGCTCAGTGTCCAGCTACGGTAAATGATAGGGAAGCTATGAGCAAAGTGCCTTATGCCTCAGCCATAGGTTCCATCATGTATGCCATGTTGTGTACTAGACCGGATGTGTCCAATGCTCTTAGTTTGACGAGCAGGTATCAAAGTGATCCAGGAGTGGAACACTGGATAGCCGTGAAGAACATCCTAAAGTACCTAAATAGGACTAAAGAAATGTTCTTAGTCTATGGGGGTGATGAACAGCTTGTCGTAAAAGGTTACGTCGACACTAGTTTTGACACCGACAAGGATGATTCTAAGTCTCAGACAGGATACGTGTATATTTTGAATGGAGGAGCTGTGAGCTGGAGAAGCTGCAAGCAAAGCGTGATCGCGGGATCTACAGTAGAAGCGGAATACATGGCTGCTGCAGAAGCGTCAAGTGAAGGAGTTTGGATCAGGAACTTCATCATTGAGCTTGGCGTGGTTCCAAGTGCATTGGACCCACTTGAGATATTGTGTGACAACACTGGCGCCATAGCACTCGCTAAGGAACCAAGATATCATCCAAAGACCAAGCATATCAACCGCAAGTTTCATATAATCCGAGATTATATAGCAGATGGAGCTCTGAAGATTAGCAAAGTACATACAGATCTGAATGTCGCAGATCCATTGACTAAACCTCTTCCACGTGTAAAACATGATCAGCACCTCAGTGCCATGGGTGTGAGATTGTTGCCAAATGTAAACTAGATTATTGACTCTAGTGCAAGTGGGAGACTGTTGGAATTATGCCCTAGAGGCAATAATAAAGATGCTATTATTATAATTCTTGTTCATGATAATGTTTATATTCCATGCTAGAATTGTATTAAGCGGAAACTTTAATACTTGTGTGGTTTGTGAACAACATCGTGTCCCTAGTACGCCTCCATGGACTAGCTCATTGATTAATGATGGTTAAGGTTTCGTAACCATAGACATGAGTTGTTAATTAATAATGAGATCATATCATTGGGAGAATGATATGATGGACAAACCCAAACTAAGCGAAGCAATTAGATCGTGTCATCGTGTTCATCTTTGCGAAGCTTTTCTTATGTCAAATATTGTATTCCTTAGACCATGAGATAATACAACTCCCTGGTATCGGAAGAAAGCTTTGAGGTCATCAAACGTCATCCTATGAGAGGGTGATCATAAAGGTGTCTCTCAGGTGATCGGAAAGTATCTGTTGGGTTATATGTATCGAGATGGGATTTGTCCCTCCCAAGTCGGAGAGATATACTTCGGGCCCACTCGGTGATCGATATCAACACCGCTTGCAAGCATGTGGTTAAGGAGTTAATCACAAAGTGATACCGGATTACGGAATGAGTAAAGTACTTGATGTGAACGAGATTGAACTAGGTATGACGGTACCGACGATCAAATCTCGGGCAAGTAAAATATCGCGTGACGAAGGGAATATATATATGGGATTGATTGAATCCTGGCATCGTGTTTCATCCGATATGATCATCGATGAATGTGTGGGAGTCAATATGGGTTTCCAGACCCCGCTATTTATTATTGATAGAAGATCATGTCTGCATATTCTCGAACCCGCAGGGTCACACACTTAACGTGTCTCGACGCTAGGATAGATTGGATAATTGGTTTATGAGTTTTTGTTCGGAGTCTCAGATGGGATCCGGGACATCACGAGAGGTTCCGGAGTGGTCCGGAGAATAAGATTCATATAAGGCAGTGCAATTTTTGGAGTTCAGAATTGTTCCGGGTTAATCGGTATTGTACCGGAAGCTTCTAGAACCTTCCGGAAGGGGACCAACGTGGCCCCACCTTCCGGGAGGGGGTATGGGCCTATGAGGGAGTGCCCTGGCCGCATTGGGCCAGGGGCACAAGGCCCCATAGGGCCCAACCGGCCAACTAGGGTAAAACCCTAATTGGAGCTTCTAGAAGGGGGGGGGTTCCTTGCCCCCCACTCCTCCTCCTTTGGCCGCCGCTTTGGGCTTGGGGAAGGGTCTAGGGCTGCCGCCCACCCCTCTATATAAAGAGGGCTGGGGGCGCACCACCCCCCCACACCTCCTCCTCAACCCTAGCCGCCCTGCTGCCCTCCTCTCTCTCCCTCCCGACTGCGTGTAGGCGAAGCCCTGCTGCAAAAACTCTCCACCACATATACCGCGCTGTAGCGTTGTAGATCCAATCCGTCTCTCCACCATACTTGCTGGACCGAGGAAGGAGGAGACGTCGAGGTGCTGCACGTGTGCATCTCACGGAGGCACCGCCACTTGTGGTGCTAGATCGGATCGGATCGCGAGGAGAAGCGAGTACGACTACATCACCCACGTTCCGACGAACGTTCCGCTGTGCGAATCTTCAAGGGTATGAAGATCTAATTCAATCTCTCTCGTTGTTTGCATCTCCTAGATTAGATCTTGGCTTTCCCTCTGTTCGCATCCGTAGAAAATTTTGATTTGCTATGCCGCGAAACCCTTCAACAGTAACACTGTCAGTAATGATTCACTGAACCAGTGTTTATTGGCTTGTATGTTTATCTATAGCCTAAAATTATACAATAGAATCTGATGATTCTTTGAGAAGGAATGGGGATATGGAATGGTCTCTGATTGTTCTCAGGGAAATGATGTATATTGGTCTGTTATTTTATTCCTGTAAGCTAGGCTATCGTGTTGGCTTAGGTGTAAGATCATTTCTTGTGAAACCATCCTGGAATGGTACACAAGTTGATCTGGTTGTTGGCTTTACTTATAGTCAATACCTGAGACTTGTTAGATGCTTAATAAAGTGAAAACTCTCTTGCTATTTATGCCTACGATGTTGGTATGAGGCTCTAGGATTTAAGTCCTAGTTAGTTGAGTAAATGGTTTGTTTGTAACTTGCAAGATTAGAGGTGCTACTCCCTCTGGGAGATGTGCCCTGGTCTAATAAGAATAAATGAGGAACTATTTAAGTTGTATGTGCTAACACCAAACTCTGTGAGGCTGGTCTAAGAGATTGGTGCTTTTGGCTTAGTTTGATTTCTGATCTTTGTACTTAAAATCTCTAGGATAGATTCACCTCACTTGGGTGATTATTGAGAGATTGTTTCATAGAACAACACATGCTCCTGTCTAGATAATATGATTAGATCATGTGATGGTTTTATGATACTCACCACAAAAACTGATGATTATGGAATTGGATGGTGATGTTGATCTTGCTAATTGGATCATGTTCTTCACCTCTGATGTTGTTTTTGTTTTGCTGAGCTCCTGTGCTTGAACTTGAGCTAGCCTGCTCCTCCTAGCTCATGTACTTGGCCTTGCTGTCCACCTGATCCTTCCCCCTCCTTATGTCACCATCTGGTGATGTTTGGTTGATCTTTGGTGGTTTGGTTTGGCTGCTGTGCTTGATGTGTATGAACAAGAAATGGTGTTGGGGGTGCTTCCCACGGCTGTGTTGATCAGTTTTGTTTGTATGGGCTGTTGTTGTGTTGACAACACACACCATGCATTTAGGTGTGTGTGCCTGCTGCACCCTTGTGGATATGTTCAGAGAATGAAATTACCTTTTGTCTGACTAGTTAAATGCCCGTACGTTGCTACGGGAAAACAAAATATAGACAAAGATGATTTCATTTTATTGCGTGTCACAAGCATGACCTTCAACTCTTATTATTTATTACTAACCCTCGAAGACATTTGTCTCTTTTTACTCAGCCATGTGTGTCCTTGGCTAAAGGACAATTATTTTTTCACTAAAAAGTAAGAGAACACGAAATGCGACGCTCTAATGGGATATATAACGTCTCTTCTTTTTATACTCTCACAATAATGTGTAATGAAAATATTACTCCCTATGTCTAAGAAAGGATGTCGTGAGGGGAGTAGATCAAAGGAACACATCAACTTTGCAGTTACACCCCTGGTATATCAAAATTCAAACTAATCACTCCATGTATCCATCGATCAGATAGCTCTATTGCCCTCCCGCTGGCAAAGTCAAGAAGATCTCACCTCGCTGCATTGCGCGCACGCATCCAGCTTCTATAGCGCTTCTCGTCGGTGCTCTGCTCCTCGCCCCCTCCTCTTCGATCGCCAACAGAGGAGCAACTCGACCCTTGCAGTAGAACCTCGCCGAGCTCCTTTGGCTGCTCCTCCTGGACAACGCGCCGCTGCAGGGCCGCTTCTCCAACCGCGACGCCGAGCCATCATGGTCTGCCACTCACCACCGTTGGAGCTCCTCTAGTGATTAAAACCCAGCGGCACTGCCACTGAAGTGTCGCCCACGCTCACACGCGTGCTTCATCTCCCCGATCTCACTGCTGCTGCTCCCCTGCTCGAGATTCAGAGTTTCTATATAAGAAGAACAAATAATTTGCAAGTAAATGAAAATGTTTCCTAGCTCTACATTATATGTATGTGTTATGAACAATGATGCCTAGCTCAATATTGTAGAGGACACATTGATGCTCTCAGGTAAGATAGCTTTTCTTTGGAGGGAAGAAGATTATAGGAAGATGCTCATATGTACTCTTGTCATAAGATTGTAGAGTATTAAGCATGTTTCATCTTGCTGTCCCGGTGTCCTCTACAATATACTCCCGTCATAAGAGAAACATCACAATATACTACAGTAGGAAATGTGCTAGATAGGTGTCCCAAGCTAAAAGCTAACCAATTGTACAAGATACAATTCAGACGACAGTATACTTGACTGGCACCACCGTGCGTCTTGAGACATTGGACCTGCACTAAGATTATAATCATAGCGTGCGAAGCGTCTGCATAGGAAGGTGAACAAGGAGAGGAAAATTGGAGGTCAGAAGTGTACTGAAAAACTGTAGTGGAACTTGTGAAATAATGATTGATTTGTACACAACCTGCTAATGCGTTTATGAAGGTATAGCAGCTCTATTCCCAACGCCAAGAGAAAACAAAGCTAGTGATGTATTTCTTGGTTTTATGAGGAGATGAAGGAGCCTAATTCAGTTCATTTTTAAATGCAAGCCTAATCTAAGACTGGGTGCAGAACAATTGCACACTGCGACATTGGAATATTATCTCAGAATGAGAAACCCTCGAGTAAATATTTGCCAAACCTGAGGTTTTAGCTTTAGAATAATTGCACACTGTAGCATTGGGATAATAGCTCTAGTTTCTTGAGGTTTGCTGCTGTCTGGAATATTGTTAGACTGTGCCAGCTTGATTAGTTTCATGAAGCCCTTGCTTGCAAACAATAATTTCCCCATTTAAGATATAAACAACACTAAAGTACTGTCCGCGAGTTTGTAGTTAACTTACAATTTGTAGGAAGTAAGAGTTTGTGGTTTGCTCACTGAGCAGGGAGCTTGCATGAGGTCAATCACTTCTGGAATTTACTCAGCCAGTTATTTCCTTGAAGTGACCTACGGAACATAAATGAAAACATTAAGCATGAGTCTGAATGTGAATGGGAGGGTGTACTGCAAATTGACATAAATTTGTGATTTCCTTTTTGGGACAGAGGGAGTACAAAGGAATTTCTTCCCTTCCTAATGTCTCTACTACACTTCCCATTGCATGATTGAGCAAGAAATGAATCAGCAATACTATCAGCGAAAGTTACATGAGCATGGTATTAGTTCTTTCACTATCGATACAGTGCTATCAGTCCAAGAGAATAACAAGGTATATAGTTCCTGGACAAAATAGTATGTAGGGAAATTCGATCAGAAGCATTAGCCATGCAAGATGCATGTCTCCATAGAAAACTGACCCATAAATGAGCATTTGAGTTGAGGAGCTCATGATACACGTAAATAAGAAGTAATTGTGCTATAGAAATAGAAAAAACATAACAGGTTGCACAACATGAGCTTTTATCTCAGATGTCGCTATGGGCAGGCATGCTGAAGAAGCACCAAAAATACACTATAATTACCTACTTAAATAAGAAGTGAAATGCAAGAACATCATGCCAATAGGAAACCATGCAACACTGTTGATGTTGCGGAAGACATCCTGAATATTTAGTTCAGGCTACAACAGAACAATTTAATTGGAGTATTGGACAAATGAGAAACAACCCTTTTGGTGATGGACTTTCGGTTGTGCAAATTCAATCAGTGGTATGCATATATAGGAGTACTGGGATTTCACGTCAAGTTGACTGGATAAAAGGCACTCCTACAGTTTGGTGTGGCTACTCGGCACCAAAGATCACTATTTTACATCAAACTGAAATTCAGGAAGGTCCGAATAAAAACTTTGTACTCCAATATAAGTCTGGAAGGTCCGAATAAAAACTTTGTACTCCAATATATTCTCAAAGGAATTTCTTAGAATTTGTTAAGTTCTAAAATCCTTTTTTAAGAAAATGAAACAATAGAATTAGTGATCGGGCGTCAATCCTTACTTTTAAGACTAAACCTTATGGGGTGTCAATTGTCCAATGCTTGGATGTTAGAAACAAAAGGACAAAATGAGTTTAGTGAATGATGAAAAGAGAAAATATAAATGATGTAAAACAAGGAAGAAACACGAGTATTTACTTGTAGATTGTACATCAACACAATTATTATTGAGCATTTGTGCCAGACCATATTATGTTAAGACATGCATAAATAACAACTCAACTATTCATTTCTATGAAATTTATACAGCGGGAGAAGAAATGGCCGATGAGCAACCACTAGCGATTGTTCTTCATCTATAATGCATGCCAGTGAATAGCATTTTGTATTTGCTCATACACAAATGTTGCGAATATATTTCTAATGAAACACATACAAAACAAAGCTACCAAAACGAATGCCACAAATATTTCTAATAAAAAACGTACAGAGGTAGTAGGCATAGGTAGCAGACTTAAACCTATTTCATAAATTAAGCCAAATTTTCACATGAATTTATCAGTGCTAAATCATTTTACAAATATTAAATAGGGTTAAAATTGTAGTGATGAGGATAGACAAAAGATACATAAGGAAAAAATTCAAGTAATACAACTGAAGATAACTAATTAGAACATCGAAAAGTTTAGCTATGGGGAAGTACCAAAAGTAATATCAAAATAGAGAATTTCATGTACTGTAGTAATAACCAGGCAGACTAAGAATAAGACCATCAAGCTTTGTCGGAACAGTGATACTTTACGTCTCTACATCACTGGATATTTTTATCATATCAAATTATTATTATCTCTTGATTTACAAAGCATTTTCACCTCTGTCATTGGGCATACTAACAGTAGAGGGCACCATACCCTGCTTCACCTGCTCTCCATGACAGCTGAGGTGCCAGTTGACCATATCAAGTCATTTTAATCAGTAAATACTGAGAAGTAAACTATTAAGGATTCACAACAGTTATTATTCAAATGACAGTTAAGTAATTTTATTCAATCTTATCTTTTCAAAGTTTATATACAATATGTTTACACATAAAACTGTATAGAATGCAATTGCGATAGTTACATGACCATAATGTTTAACAAGCAGATCAAAATTAAAATACAACAAATTTAGATATAGTGCAGTTTGATCGGGTAATGTTTAACGAGCAGATGAAAATCAAAATACAGCAAATGCAATCTGATCGGGTAATGTTTAACACATATGAAAATCAAAATTCAACAATTTTTCGCAAGGTAAACTTTTGGCAACATGTAAAAACTTTGCAAGGTAAACTTTTGGCAACATGAGCTACTCCCCAAGTTTGTATTTCTACCACATCCCACCATACTCTGATGCACAACCCATTTTTGTTTTACACTAACCTGGCTATTTTTCTCAATCTAGTGGGTCTATATTTCCAGCACAACTAACAATTTTCCATGCACGGCTAATACACATATCACACTGTAAACCTGGCTAGTCTTTCTCGCAAGCTTCCAGCCATTTTGACAACTCAGAACGAAATCTCTCTCCTGTTTGCCTTAATTTATATGATGTTGTCTCGATTCAGCTACACAAATCAATACCATCGTCTTCGTAATAATCAGTCACTCGTATGTTTCTCATGTGGACACAACCAGATAAAAGTCAATGTCCTAGACTCTCATGGAAAACGCATGACACAAAGTTGGAGGGGACGGAAAGGCATGGCTAGAGGCATGCATATGTTTATGCCTAGACTGAACTGCAGGTTGGTCCTTAATCCGTCGGTCACTACTCTAGATGTTGCCTCAATAGAGAGGAGAGACGAGAATCACAAGAATAGTAAACAGCTGATCAAGAAAAGAAGTCACCTGAGGCTTGTAGATCAACCCATCCAACCGTAACCCTTCTCCACTTCATTCACCGTATCCATATCTGATATGCCGCCACTGCTGCTGGAAGCTTGCGAGAAAGACTAGCCAGGTTTACAGTGTGATATGTGTATTAGCCGTGCATGAAACATTCTAGTCAATAGTCACTCACACCTGCCGCGTCCTCGCACCCGCGGGTGTCGTGCAATGATCCACGACCACGCGGAGGAAAGTGGAAGATGCCGAGATCCCGTACCACAGCGACAACCACCTTCCTGTGGCGTTGCTCCATGCCGCGCAACTCTCCGGGAAGCACATCCATGTGGTTCCCTTCCTTGCGCTTGGCCTCTGCTGCCAGATCCGTGGCTAGCATCGTCGTCTTAGACGTTCAGGGCATGGCGAAGGGGAGGTGTGAGGGCCCTGACTCGGTGCCTGCGGGAGAGCTTGGTGCCGCCCATGAGGAAGAGAAAGAGAGATAGGCGGGGATCACCAGCGCTGCTGAGGGAGATGAGGTCATGGTAAGATGGGAGCGGAAGGGATCGACAAACAGTCGCAGGCAACCACGGTATGAAATCGAGCAGAGAAGCGGAGGAATTTTCGGGGGCGAGCGGAATCGTCGCGAAGAGAATCGGGACGGGGTGGGGACAACGCGAGAGGGATGCGCGGAAGGACGAGCAAAACGGGGTGGGTTGGACGAAAGGACGAGCGAAACGCGTTCAGGCAGAACACGGAACACAACTTTCTTTTTAGGTAGTAGAGATTACACTTACTTGTCTGGTGAAACTTGCCCCTTCTTGCTGTTTGGAGTTATTTGACTTATGGCTTAAAATTATGAAAGATTTAGTTCTTTCATATTGGTGAAACTTGCCCCTTAAAGTTTACTCAGTGATGTAAAGTTTGAACAGTGCAACTCACTATCAATATTAAGAGTAACATATTTTTAATCTTGATTTTCTTTCTTTTAGTTTGTGTTTTGTTTTGCAGGTACAAGACTTGAGGATTCAAGATTTAGATTAGGTTTTCTTTTTCTTTTTAGAATAGTCCCTTGTAATATTTATTTTATTCTTTTGTAATCTTTATTTTATCCTGTTGTAATAAAGATTGTAATATTACTCAACATATAAATGTTCTTCTTTTATTTCATTTGCTATTGTAAAGATTCTTTATCAGTTTTTTAATTTCCATTTTGTAACTATTGATGAATTGGTTAAATGAAATGTATATTCATTATTTAATTGTCAATATTATATAAAGCTTTTGGTTCTTATATATTGTTTCTTTATAAGTTACATTTTGTAACTTATTCATTGAATAAATATGTGAAATAAATATTCATTTACTCAATTATATTATATTATTTTAAGTTTGAGTTTCTAATTGTTAAATTTTGATTAAATCACATTATTGAAACATAATTCTAATTCCTTTTAAATTATAAATCCAACACTCAAGTTTAAATTTAAATTTCATTTCCCAAAACTCGCTAATTCATAAAGATCATATCAAAATTTATAACGATCATTCTCCAAGGCTATTCCTAATCTTAAAGAGTGAAAGAAACTTTGATCACTTTAGGTTTTATTTGGCGAAAAATTTACCCATATTTTAACAGATGAATGCACGCAATTGCACAAATTTCTAAATTTACCCTTCGTTGGTTCCTAAATGCTGGGATGTTACAGGAAGTTCCTGACCGGAACTTCCGGTTCTACTTTCGGTGGAAGTTCCGTCAAATAGAACACTACCATACAATAGGTTATGAACTCTGGCCGAAACTTCCATCGAAAGTTGGACCTGAAATAGTCCCAAATTCTTCCCACAGAGCACCCTGAGCGAAATTTTCGGCTCAGACAAAAAATGCAACAACTGATCATAAACTCGCTCTCTCGCTGATGAATAGGATAACTATGGCGGTGCAAATATAGTTTGTGCAAGAACAGATGATTCCCCACAGCCTTCCGAGGTGGACCCCCTCTTGACAGTACGTCGATCTAAAACAATAAAATGAGAGAAAGAGAAAAACGAAAGACCGCCGTCTTCACGAGATCCCAAGAATAGCATCCACACACTCCATAAGCTCCGTAAAAAACAATTAACCTGAAACTCAAGCACAAGGTTAGATCACAAGAGGGATTGTTATCATCACCAAAATAGAAAGGGAAAACATAGTCCTTTCAGTGACGACTTCGACACAACATCTCCACCATCTTAACATTAGTAGGAATCGTCGCATATGCTTGGCTGATGTTGGACTACCTCCCTTTTGGTCTTTGAAATAAAAGGAATACAATCCAGTAATGGAATCATATCAACTGGAGTATAAGCCATATTTGACTTGAAAAAACTCAATGTGTAAAGTGATAAGGATTTATTTTGGTTTATAATGACCAATTAACTGATAGGAGAGTTCAGTATTATAATTTTATTTTCAGAACAATCAGATGGCTACAACTAGAGAAGTTTTAAGAATCAAGCCAAAAACAACTTTATACGGGGCCGAGTTCTGTTGTTCCCATACGAAACGTCTTTCCCATCCCGTCGGTGTCGCCAGCGACTGGCCTTGCCTTTGTGACATTCAGGCCATGGAGAAGGGGCGGATCTTGGCCTCCTTCATCTGGAGGGCTTCGCTTCCTACTGATAGGGTTCAGTTTTGTTGGGGCGGCGCTTAGATAGTGGCGGTGGCGCCTATTTGAATAAGGTCTCCTCGACTTCAGCCTGATCTCTCGGGGACGACGTCAAGAAGTTTGTGGGAGTAGTGTGTTTCTCGAAGGATTCTTCTGGCTATGGAGATCTCTAGATCGTCCAGGAGCTCCAACGATGGTTCCTTCTTCCTCTTTGGCTCCATGACGGAAATGGCCTTATAGGCTCATTCGGTGACTTCTTGTCCGCAACCAACAATGTCACGCCCGTCCAGGGAGGAGCGACAGCGATGGCGCACCGTTGACACAGTCTAGGGTTAAAGATGAAGGGCATCTCGAGGTTTTTGATGTAATTTTTCTTTTTCTTGATGTGTTCTGTACGGTTCGTTTGGTTCTTTTCATACCAGGGGCCTTTTGGCAAAAAGAAAAAACAACTTTATACGGAGTACTAGTATATAGCAAAGAAAATATCTGCAAGCAGATGTCGCGAACCGACCGAAACCCCGAACCCATCCACCGTTCAGGCGTTCACGCACTCTGCTGTCTGCTCAAGCGGACCAGCCCAGGCCGCCCGCCGCCGTATAAACCCAAACCCTAAAACCCATATCCCTCTCTCTCTCGTTTCCCCCCACCCCTTCCCCGAAGGACGACCGTGCTGCCGCCGCCGCCGCCATGCCGAAGCACTATCGCCCCGCGGTAATCCTCCCGTCTCCCTCCCTTCCTTCCGAGGGCTCCCCCCCTCTTCGTCCGCAGAGTCTCTTAGCTGTTGCTTCTGCTGTGCTCTAGGGCAAGAAGAAGGAGGGGAACGCCGCCAAGTACATCACCAGGACCAAGGCGGTCAGCTACCTGCAGATTTCTCTCGCGGTCTTCAGGTCCCTTTCCGATCTCCCTGCTTCTAATCACCGCTGATGATAAATCTGGCCAAATTTTCTGTAGCGTTGATGTTAACCAGCTGCGTGGAAATTTGTTAACTGATGCATTTGTCAGCTAAAATACACTTCATCATTCAGCTAATTAGTGCAATTTTCGGTTGAGCCGAGAGAAACCTAGGACGTTTATTTGCAAAGTTACTGAGAAGAGCCGTGCTAACTTATCTATTCACGATTCTGCTGCAGGAAACTATGCATACTCAAGGGTGTATTTCCCCGGGAGCCGAAGAAGAAGGTGGAAGGGAACCACAAGACCTACTACCACATGAAGGACATAGCCTTCCTGCTTCATGACCCTCTGATTGAGAAGTTCAGGTACTCAGCGCTGCATAGAGCTTCCTGGCAAATTTTCCTCTGCATGCTTTTCTATCTGTTTATAATTGCACAATGCTCTGTAGCATGTGGGGATAACTTGGTGTTTCAGGATTTTAGCTGCAATTGTATGTTCTGCTTTAAAGAGATGCCGTTTACCCTGTGTTTGCTGATCCCATGTTCCAAGGTCACACCGATAGTTGATAATGTTATTATTAGTGCCACTGGCAGAGTTATCGGATCTGTTTGAATAGATATCTGGTGGCTGGGTGTATATGATCTGTTTCTATTACGCTTTCTAAATGAATTTTTGCCCGTAGCTCATGGTCTGTAAATGAGCTCTTACGTGTAAAGCTGTATTTTCACTAGAGGGCTAGAGTTCTTCAGAAAAACAAATTAACATCTGAATGAACTTATGGTCTCAGAGGACAGTGTTGATTATCACATGAACTAAGTACAGTATGAGTATATTAGACCATGCTATTCCTGAGTTACTATTTTGTGATACAAGGAGTAATGGCCTGTTGACGACTTATGACTTTCTAATGCTATTTCCTTCATGGTTGTTTTCAGGGAAATCAAGGTTCACAGAAAGAAAGTTAAAAAGGCTTTTGCTAAGAAAAACAAGGATCTTGCAGACAGATTATTGAATCGTCCACCATCGTACAAACTTGACAGGCTGATAATTGAAAGGTACCAAGTGTGTTTTAAGATGATCCTTTTGGCATTCAACCAAACTTTGTTATCTCTATATAACATGATCCATTTTTCTTCTTCTTATTGTTGTTGTGCAGATATCCAACTTTTATTGATGCCCTTAGAGACCTGGATGATTGCCTAACGATGGTGCATTTGTTTGCGGCGTTACCTGCTGTTGAAGGTGAACGCGTGCAAGTACAACGAATTCATAACTGCCGCAGGTATGTTCAGTTCTGGAATGACGAATTTCTCTCCCTCAGCCTGAGATGTATAACTCCCAAATGGGATTTAGGTTCCCACTCCATCATGTCGTCATGTCTTGGCCTTCCCCTCCTTTAGAGCCACTATAGAATTATCATTGGGTTTTGTGAGCAAGAAATTAAGGTTGCGGAGGTATATATTTACAACTTACCAGCAGATAGGAAATACTTTGAAGAAATCCCTGTAAATGTTAAGGAATTTGGCATTTGCCTTCTTCAGTGGCCTTTTTGTTCTTCATATATACAGCGTTCCTCTTGCATTTTTTTTAATTTGGAAGAATCTTTGTAAATTGTAGATTAAGCCATGAGTGGCAGGCATATATTTCACGAACTAATTCCCTGCGGAAGACATTTATATCTGTCAAGGGTATATACTACCAGGTAATTTTTTTGAAGTTGTCATCTGCACACCCTCTGCATTCTTATTCAATTCACTGTGGAGTGTCTACAGTCAATATTTATGGTTGGCATACATTTTATAGGCTGAAGTTCAAGGGCAAAAGATCACCTGGCTAACTCCACATGCTCTTCAGCAAGTTTTGACTGATGATGTTGACTTCAATGTGATGCTCACCTTCTTGGAATTCTATGAGGTAAGCATGTGAATACTCTTTAGTTCTTTACCATTCCTGCTTTACAAGCACATATATAATCAATTGTTCTAAATGGAAAATAGCAGCAAATCCATTTAGAGTAAATCCATTTACCATTCCTGCTTTTCGAATTTATCTTGCTTGTTTTTTTAGTTATACATAATTTGCATTAGTTTTTGCTGTTTTTCTTACTATGTTTGTTAGACTGCTGACAGTGCTTTGTCTTTGTTCTCCAAACATTGCTACAGTTACCTGTAAATGTTATTCATAAACCACAAGATTCTACTCCCTCTGTCCTAAAAAGAATGTCGCAGATTTATATAAATTCGAGTGTATCTAGACACTATTTAGTATCTAGATTCATCCAAATTTAGACAAATTTGCGACATCCTTTTTAGGACGGAGGGAAGTTCTTTGTAACTAAGTCAAACAGAACGAGTTGCCTTTGGGTACATGTATGCACATTTCTTGAACTATTGCGAATCAAACCACTTCCTACAGTTTCCAATTGTTTGATGGTATCTATGTAGTGGTCCTCCCATTTTCCTGATTATGGTATCTTGCCTGCAGACTCTTCTAGCGTTTACAAACTTCAAGCTTTACCATTCAATAAACGTAAACTACCCTCCTATTCTGGATCCTCGTCTTGAAGCTTTATCTGCTGGTAAGTGATGGTGCTTATATCCGCTGCTCCAGCTAACATCCCTTTTTGTATGCTCTTACTCATTTATCTTGTTTTCCTTTGTTTTATGATTCAGTCTGGCATTTTTTTGTTTGACATTTCCTGTTATGTTTATACCAGAGCTCTATGCGCTGTCCCGATATATGTCTACTGGAAGGCTGCCAGGAAATCCAAACTCGGTTGGGTCAATTGAGGACAAAGAGACTGAAAATAACAAAGAGAGCTCAAAAACTGATGAATCTGAACTCAGATTGGCACAGCTTCAACATCAACTCCCAGCTAATGAACCTGGTGCACTAATGCATCTTGTAGAAGAATCAACTGCTGATGATACAGAGGATAGTCCTGCTAAAGACTGTAGGAGTTTATTCAGAAACTTGAAATTTTACTTAAGTCGTGAGGTAGGTAACCAGGATTAAGCATACTGCAGACTACCATTTTTCAACTATCAGCCTCAGCATTGATATTTATCTTCCCTTTTCTTATCTTCCTCTCCACAGGTGCCTAGGGAGTCCCTCTTATTTATTATTCCAGCATTCGGAGGAACTGTTTCCTGGGAAGGAGAAGGAGCTCCATTTGATGAAACAGATGAAGACATCACCCATCAGGTAGATTTTGCTCGCCCGTCATCTTTTACCAGCATTATCCAAATTGGCCTAGAGTTTCTTTACCCAACATAACCCACTGCTGCCCCCACTTTAGTTTATTTGCTGGTTATGAAGTATCGATCGATATCACATGTGCTATTTTGCAGATTGTTGACAGGCCGACCCAGAGCCATGTTTTCCTCTCTAGGGAGTATGTGCAACCACAATGGATTTTCGATTGTGTAAATGCTCGCCTAATACTGTCATCAACAGATTATACTGTCGGAAGGTATATCTCACTATGCTAATACATACCTCTCAGATATACACATATTCCGGTTCCTGACGTGTGCGCTACTATATATATAACGTTGGGAATCAGCTTATTTTGTGTTCAATAATCTCTTCTCTCCAAACTAAGTTTAAGAAAAAGCCTTTGCTAAGTGAACACGATTCTGTGTGAGATGCATATGCAGAGATAATCCCCCCTCCCCTCTGCTGATTCAAAACAGCGTAGCTGTACTCATGCTACTCCATAGTAATGATGCTAACATCTATTTTTTGTTCATCTTAGGGTCCCTCCACCACATTTATCTCCTTTTGTGGACAATGATGAAGAGGGTTATGTTCCTGAGTATGCAGAGACCATTAAGAGGCTGCAAGATGCTGCTAAAAACAAGGTGTTGCCTCTGCCTGGTCTAGGTGATGAAGCTCAGGAGAATTCGATGGTAGATGCAAGATCGGAGTATAATGAAGCCGCAGAAAAGAAGAGGAAGGTGAGCTCTTTTCTCATTTCAGCATACAAGTCTCTTGTACAGTTGTACTGCCGTCTTAAGTGTGTTTGCAAAGCATGCACTTTTGCTTGTGTGTAATGCCTTTCCCTTGTCTCTTTCAAAGTTGGAGATGCTAGAGAAGCAATACCACGAGGAGTTAAAGTTGGAAATTGAGGGGAAAACTTTCTCTAATGTGTCAAATAAGAAGGCGGATATTCCAGATGATGTGGACGAGAATAAATCTGAGGAAGCTAATGCGAGTGATTCTGCTAAACAAGCTGTGGACGATGCTGCTGAAATTTCGAAGTCACTCATGTCCAACAAGAAGAGAGGCCTTCTTGAAGCAATGGAGGTACATGTCATTAAACTATATATATGCATCCATCCATAAAATGCATTAGTCACAGCTAGTACTCCCTTTCTGTTTGGTATTTCTAATGCTACAAAACCATGATATCAAGCTTAGGTGAATTTATTGGATGGCCTTTCTCTGTCCACAAAACCATGATTGTCTTTTGAGACATAACTAATCCGTTACTCTTTGCAATTGCAGATTGGCAAGGAAAGGAAAAAGAGCAAGGTCGCGCTCCTGAAGGACAGGAAAAAGAAGGCTGAATCCAGTGCTTCTGCTAAGAAACGTAGCTGATGCACGCAATTCATAATTGCGGCATGTTATATCTGTTTTGATACGCTTTTACCAGTCCTGTCCTGCTGTCGTACTGCATTTGTAGAGTTTGCTGCGAAGATCAGCGCATCTACATGCGTGATAAGTAGCACTTTTTTGGTCACTATGTTGCTCTGTATCGACTAAATGTACTGAGATAATTAAATTGAAGTTTTTGATCTATTTTATGCTACATGACTGCTCGCCTAGTTGATTAGTAGCGAATGTGAATTTTTTTTATCGGTGCACATCCTTCAGCGAGATCAGGGTGGGCTCAGTGTCTTTGCTTTATAACTTGCTCAAATTCTGATAGATTCATCATCTGGATGTGTATACTGCTGGTGAGTGTTAGATTGCACTTGGAAATGTGTGAGTATTTGAGTTTTACTTGTAACCAGGAAGAAATGTTCGTGGATTTTCCCAACCCACAACTTTGCTCGAACACAAGTCAAGCGGGAAGTATTAAAAAGAGGTGAGACACCAGAAATCGATCACGGGCTACTAGGAGGCTACGTCCTAGCTCAGTAGCTCTCACCCAATCTTGCTTGAATAATAGACCTTGCTCGAATGGAAGTCTCAAACCAAAAGAGGAGAAAAACTTACAAGATGAAAAAATTGCATTTGGCATAATGAATGTTTATTGTTGCTATATTTAGCAAAAGAATAAACATTCATTATTGTTGCAATGTTGCTCGAGCAAAAATTGCATTTGGCATAATGAATGTTTATTGTTGCTATATTGTTGCTATATTTTCCGGAGAGGTAAATCTGGCGTCAATATTTAGCAACAATAAACATTCATTATTGTTGCTCGAGCGGGCGGCGCAGCTGTATAGCAACAATAAACATTGCATTTGGCGCCGCCCGCTCCTCCAGCTCCAGCTGCTGTCGCCGCCCCGCCTATCTCCGCGCCGCGCGACCGAAGGCACTCCATAAACCTGCGAGAGATGCCACGAAGAAGCAGACCATGAGGCGCACGGCCCTTCCTCCCGTGGCTCCGGAGCCAGACATCATCGACGCGTCGTCCGTCAATGAAATTGGCGCCGCCAACGTGTTTGACGATATGCCCAATAGGTATGAAATGATTTTTTGTCGATTTTGTAGAGAGGATTTGGTTCAGTCGATATGAATATGTGAAATTTTGCAATGTAGCAATGATGCAAACGGAGTTCGTACCTCTTTCGTCGAGCTTCTAAATAAGGAATGAAGTTGACATCACCTCCTCACCACTTGATTCCTATCATCCTATGGTTGGATGATAGTCAGGATGACATTGGAGGAAGAAACAAGGAAAAACCGAAGGGGAACAAGAAGGCCAAGGAGAGGATCAAGCTTGAGGCCGAAGCCGCAAATTTGAGCAAGAAGATTGAGGAGATGGTCAAGTATAAGGAGGTGTACATGGACAAGGCGTTGCAAGCCAAGATGGATATTCCTGTTTACAATTCCAAGTAAACCTCGCCCTTAAAAATAAATATTCCTGTTTACAGTTCCAAGTACGGTTGTACCGTGGATTTTGAAACCATAAAAAGCAAGTACGGGGACATGTACTCGGGGTTTACGGACCGACATTTTAAAGTCTCCGCTAGAGACAGCGTGATTTGTAGTCTGGTCTGCCGGGTGCTTTCCTCCATTCCTGTCTACTACATGTCAAACCTCCTCTTCTTCAAGAAATTAGTTAAAAAACTTTAAGCCATCATTAGAGTTTTCTGGTGGACAGGCTCTTCCTCTGAACCTAGCACAAAAGCTCTTTGCCTTACTGCCTGGTAAAACATTTGTGCCCCTAAATCTGATGGAGGTCTTGGTGTGAGAAATCTGCAAGCCACCAACATGGGCCAGATCCTCTCAGCTGCCTGGAGAATTGCTGAAAAGCCAAACTCTTTCATGCAAAGTGTTCTTAGAGCAAAATACTTTCCTAATTCCTCCATTTGGAGAGCAAACAAGGATACTCCTCTTCATAGTCTGGCCACGGGAATAGACACGGACAAAGCCATGAGTACTCTTTAAGTACTCGCAAACTACTACTAACAGTTAAGAGGGTTTTTATAGCAGGATACTAAGCTCTAGGTTGTTTTGCAAAAAGCCAGATTTACCTCTACTAAGTTCAAAAGCAAAGAAAACTAGTGGGGAGTTTTATAATACCTAAGTGGGAAATTTGAATTTCATACCACAACTCTGTTGTGGTCAAGTCAAAGTCTCAATTCATTTCATAAGTCATTTTGAAAACATCTGACGGGGGAACAGTATGGCCACTCCAACTGTCCATAACCGCGGACACAGCTATTCGAATAGTTTGACACTCTGCACAGATTGTACACTTTCACCACAACATTCGATACATCCATCAGGAACAAATCCTGCATTCATCATACTCAGTATGCAGATAATCAATCCTAACCCTTCAATTACACGCCCTAGTATAGGCACCTCCCCTGTGAGTTTGGCCTCCCAACCATGACCAACTGTCATCTTGGGTACTCCACAGGTGGACAATCTTTACAAGGTAGCCTTAGCTCAGACCTTGGCCGCGAGAGAACCCATACTAAGGTATATAAGTTTCCAGTCAAGCCCTACCCAATTTTCGGGTATTGTGGTTGTACTGTAAAATTAGAATGGTATCGCATCCAGACAACCATCAATTTTATCAAGGGCTAAGGCTCATGCCGCAACATTTTCATCATCAAAATCATCTAGTGTTCGAGAACACATGTCAAAACATTTCAGTAGATTCTAAGGTTTTCATAACCATTTCCACCAAGTGTTTCCACCTAAAGTTGATCAAGTTTTATGATTATCACTAGCATCTACAAGTGGGGGTAAGTACTAATGAGGGGTGGTAAACAGGTGGAGATTAATTAAGTTCAATCTCATGCCTTAGGATGACATCAAGATTATCTAACTTAGGCTGCTACCTTCCAATATCCTCCTAGTATCTACAATTTACTATGTAAACTCTAAGAGAAAGCTTTGATAAAGAAATACAGTATAGAGCTTGTAGGTAAAACTAGGATTGGGTATCATCAAATGTGTCTAGCTAAGCATGCTTAATGCATTGCCTAGGTCATCTAACTTTCATAGCTGCAAGTGTTATCTTGCAAGGTTTCAAGTATTGGCTTGCATAAGTATCAGTATAAGCTTGCATAGGTCAACTTGGGTAGTAAGTCTTGCATAGGTAAAATATCTTGCAAGTGTTAGCTTGCTTTGTGCAGAGCAGTGGTTGAAGTTCTCCTCGGCTTCTTCCTCGTAGTATCCTCCTTCCTCCTCGTACCCTTGGTCGGTACTAGCGTCTATAAATAAATACGAGGTACACAATCACCAAACAATACTTAACTATTTTCAATCATCACACAAAGGTGTGCTATAGATGATCTAGCATCATCACTTAACATTACAAGATTAAAGCTTTTGTCTTATTTATTTTTACTTGAGAAAAGTAATTTCTACTCATTGAAAAACTACTTAAGATTTAATATTCTCCAACTCAAAGATGGGATCATGTTGACACATGTCATCACCACGTATTTCAGTACATGGGAATGTGATTTAAAGTGGTGTCACAATTTAATAAGGTTTAACCTTTTATTTTAAATAAATAAAGTGACTAGAAATGCCTATGTGGCATTCTTTTATTATTTGAACAATATTTCTGTAAGTAAACCCATATGTTTTTATATATTCTGAAAGGTATGATCAAATGTGATTTTTGAGAGTTGGAATCAACTCAAAAGATCTTACGGTTGAATTTTGAAAAATGTTTGAATGCAGAAAAGCTTCTGACTTGTTATTTTTATCAAGGTTGATCTACAGATCCAAATGATTTGAATCCAACGGGTTTGGATTAAGCATTTCAGTACCTTTCTAACAAAATTGGTTTCATGCAATTTGGTTCATTCAATCGAGCTGGGTTGATTTTTGAATCTATGTACATAAATGTGTTCGAATTAAAATGGAAAAAACTAAATTCAAACTGCTGGGTTGCGCGGAGACGCTAATGGGCCGGCCCAGTGTCACTCCGCAGCGTGGGGCTCAGCTGACAGGGGGGTCTACCAGTCAACGTCTCATAACGCGCGAAGTGGTACGGGGCTGTGTGGGTCGTTGGATTAGAGTGGGGATCGACGACTGGGGATCGTCGTCGACGACGGACCTGTCGCCCTAGCGGCTCAGTGGGGGTGCATAGGGGGCATACCAGGGCTCCAGTGATGACGACGAGGCGGGCAAACGAACGGGTGGTCGACGACGAGCTGAGGGACGATCGAGGCAGCTCCGGGGGTGGTCGCAATCAGCGGCGCCCTTCTCCTCTAGAGGTGGCCTGCTCTGGTGCAATTCCGGCGAGCTGCTGCTCCCCGTGCTCCGGCTAGAGGTGTGGGACTATAAGTGAGGTGAGGGGAGTGGAATGGTGTGCTGCAAATGGCTGGGGGTGGCCTCCTTTTATAGGCTCGACGGCGAGACCGAGAGGGATGGGCAGGCGACGGTGGCGACATGGCTACAGGATGCTAGAGGCATGGCTGAGGGTGGCGATCGACGCGCGGTCTCCTGACGATGCTCTAGGAATTCAATGCGGGATTAGGGGCGGTGGTAAACGGTCGAGCGAGGCTGGCACTCTGAGCGGCAGTGGTGGCGTCTTCGACGGCGATCGGTGGCTGTGGGGCGTTGGACGACGAACGGGGGTGTCTGGCGTGTTCCTTGGGTCATGGCGACGCGGTGGGCACGGGCTGCGGTCGAGGGGCGGCGTGTGCACGCGTGCCGGGTGCGGCGCTCTGGCGTGTGCTCGGCATGTCGCTGTGGCATTGGGCGCGGGGCGTTCTCGGTGGTCCATGGCTTGCCTTGGCTCGGGAAGGGGACAGTGGACGGCGGTGAGATGCTGGCTAGCTCCCAGACATGGCGAGAGAGGGGGAGGTGGTCTGCTGCGGCGGCGACCAAGTTGGCCGGTGAGGTGGGCTCGGTTTGGCCATGGCCATGCTGCTAGGAGGTAGGGAGTGGGTTAGTTAGGTCTTGGTTTGATCCGGGGGGGACAATGTGATCAATTGAATGTTAAATGGGAGACAGGTTTGGCCAGTACACTATTTGAAATAGTGAAATTGATTTGGTTTAAATTCTGTCTGCCAAGTGTTTGATGAAATGACCGCAAGAAACTCCTTTTTGAATTTTGAAAAGATTTTTGGTGGGTGTGCTAGGCATGAGCTTGAAATTCTGTGGGTGCTTGGGTTTTGAAAATTGAGCTTGTTTGAGTGGTTTTTGAAATAGTGGGATCTTCCCATATGAGATAGATTCAATTTTAAACTATCATTTAAACTTAGCATTTGAATTTTTTTTGGAAGATCACAAACTGGGCCTTGGTACCTTATTATGTGTACTAACAACGGGTGCAAATATCTATAATTGTTTCTGTTAAGTTTTGAGTGCTAGGAATAGCCAAAGTAGGCATGATAGTTAATTTGGCAAAAATAACCATTCAGTTTATTTATTCATTTTGAGTTGTTTTTTTTTTTTGGAAAAAGTTTAGGCATGATTTA
The DNA here is from genome assembly GCA_910589765.1 of Avena atlantica. NCBI lineage: Eukaryota > Viridiplantae > Streptophyta > Magnoliopsida > Poales > Poaceae > Avena > Avena atlantica. The sequence continues at coordinate 365,400,037 of OU342736.1, forward strand.
GATGATGTTTATTTCACCTAAGAATCATTTTACAAGCAATGAATCACAGAACCATGACAATTCAAAAAAACTCCTAATTTAAATACACATACATATGAATGCTTTCATATTTTGAGATGGAAAAGTTTTTGTTAACTCTAAATTTGATGATTAGAGTTTAATGATTCATGTTTAATATTTTTGGGATGTTACATCGTGGCCACGGCCACCATATGCTCCAAGGCAACACGCTCGATTGCTTTTGCAATTCAAAATGAGGATGTTTTTTTGCATTTTTTGTTTTTTTTTTAAAATCTGTGGCACACCTATACCCCTACACGTGGCGCACATAGTAGTGCGCTACGCGTATCCCCATATAACCGTAGCGCACCAGGATAGTGCGCTACAAACGCTTTTAGCAGCAGCGTACCCTTAGTGGCGCACCACTAATGCGTCACGGATAGACTTTTTAGGTACGCCACGATCAGCCATTTTCCTAGTAGTGTAGGTTAGACAATTCAACCTTTCAAAAAACCTTTAAAGTAACGTTTAAAAAAATGTTAGACAATTCAGACTTCAGCTGCCATGGACCGTCCTCTGGATTGATTGAGCAGAGGGGGATAACGGCGCTTCCACAGCCATCGCATTCAAGCAGGTCCACCAGTCATCACCCCGCCTGATCGCCTCGCCTCGTCTTGCCCCGTCTTTTCCCTCCATCAGCGGCCATGCCGTTCTCCTCCGTGTCCCTGGACCCCACCGCCTACCTCTTCTACGCCGCCGGCCGCGCCGCGGGGCAGCGGACGCCGCCTTCGCCGCGCCTGCGACGGGTGGTGCTGAGGGCTGCTTCCGTCTCCGCTGTCGCGGAGGAGTCCTCTGCGGCCGCGGCCGCGCGGGGGCGGCTGGAGTCGCTGAGCCAGGTGGCCGGGGTGCTTGGCACGCAGTGGGGCGACGAGGGCAAGGGCAAGCTCGTCGACATCCTCGCGCAGCGATTCGACGTCGTCGCCCGGTGCCAGGTCTCTGCTGCTCTCTCGCGTGCGCTCTGTGTTACTTAATTAATGCCTCTGTCTGTCCTGTCCGGACTCCGGATAGTGTTCGGTGAATTGGCCCCTTCTCCCGGAGAAGATGGTTCCAGTTTCCGAGGCTGTACGGTCTGGTGAACTCTACAAATCACAAGGAGTTAACTCTGCACCCTTCAATTCACAGTCCAGCGGAAGCATCCCTTCCACCATCTTGGTTCATCCCACCCACGCATCGAAATGATTCTTAGCATGAGTTGTGGGTTCTTCGTATGCTTGCAATGAACTCATTCCATCCAATCAAGCATTTGATTCACCGTTGTCTTGTCCCAGTTCTCTTGAATCGTGCAAAACCCTTCTCAGAAATCACTCAGAGAATTACACGCCCCCCGAAAAACACCATCATGGCTCAATGCAGCATCCTGCTTTCTCATCCGTTGGTGTACCATTAGTTCTTTCTATCGCTCATATCAAACAATGCAGGCCCGTTTGGTTATCTCAATGCTTTCAACAAATGTCAGCTGATTTTCTTTTCCTTTCTAGTATCCTTGAATGCGTCGGTTTAGGTTCATATCCCCCTCTCCAGATAAGAAATAAATATGGGTAGTTGGATTATTCTAAGAATATATTTAGTATCTGTGGAAGGCAAAATTTGGTGTGTGCTTCTCAACTATTCTATCTTGATGTAGTTAGCTTGCTAACATAAATGGACCATACGATTTGTTAAGTTTTTTTTTTTTTGCAGGTGATTTGTTAAGCTGTAACCTCTTGCTGTTCTCTATTTAAGCATTATCAATAGAAGAATTTCCCAATCCAAGTTTCTTTCTCTGACAGCGGTCTTGTTTCTGACACTGCAACTTGTTGAGGGTTAAGATATGATCATACATCTTTCAAAAAGTTGGTTGTTACACCATATGGTTCAGTTAACTGAATGTGCCTTCTGCATGATTGTATGAAGTCAGTTAGCTTAATTTGGTTGTAGCGCCTGGACTTACTTTGTGCTACTCCTTAGTATAAGATTTGATTATGCATGTTTTACCTTTTTAACTTGTAGCATGTTTTATACTTACTTCTTAGGGTGGAGCTAATGCTGGACATACCATATATAATTCTGAGGGGAAGAAGTTTTCGCTGCATCTTGTTCCATCGGGGATCCTTAATGAGAACACGCAGTGTGTTATTGGTAATGGAGCAGTAGTTCACCTTCCTGGGTTCTTTAAAGAAATTGATGGACTGGAGTCCAACGGAGTTTCCTGCGAAGGAAGGATTCTGGTATCAGATCGTGCCCATCTTTTGTTTGATTTTCATCAAGTTGTTGATGGACTTAGGGAGGTGGAGCTTGGAAACTCCTTCATAGGAACAACAAAGAGGGGCATTGGCCCATGCTATTCGAACAAAGTTATCCGGAATGGACTCAGGGTTAGCGATTTGCGACATATGGACACCTTTGGTGCTAAGCTCAATACCCTGCTGAAAGATGCAGCAATGCGCTTCAAAGGATTTGAATACTGCAGCAAGACTCTCAAAGAGGAGGTCGAGAAGTACGAAAAGTTTGCTGAACGTCTGGGACCTTATATTACCGATACCGTGCATTTCCTGAACGAGTCGATCTTGCAAAAGAAGAAAATATTGGTTGAAGGCGGTCAAGCTACCATGCTAGACATTGACTTCGGTACATATCCGTTTGTTACTTCATCAAGTCCCTCAGCCGGTGGAATTTGTACTGGGCTTGGTATTGCTCCAAGAAGCCTCGGCGATCTCATTGGAGTGGTGGGCTCAATTATCTTTGAACTGCTTAACATTCTGTATAATCCTTCCCTCCATAACCTAACGCTTGTATATGCAGGTAAAAGCTTATACAACCAGGGTTGGATCTGGACCATTCCCAACAGAGCTGTTGGGCAAGACTGGTGATCTGCTCCGCGCGTCTGGAATGGAATTTGGGACTACAACAGGCCGGCCCAGGCGTTGTGGCTGGCTTGACATAGTTGCACTCAAATACTGCTGCCAAATCAATGGTTTCTCATCTTTAAATCTTACAAAGCTCGATGTGCTGACCGGCCTCAAGGAAATTAAGTTGGGCACCTCATACTGTACTGAAGATGGTAAAGCAATCCAGTCCTTCCCGGCAGACCTTGATCTGTTGGAGCAAACAAAGGTAAAGAAAAACTGTTTTTCATGTTCCATCAAGTCATATCTTACTGGTGTAATTTCAGTGTGATTCTTGCTTGGCTTGACGACATGTCTTGTGGCCTCTGCTGGTGCAGGTCAAGTACGAGGTCCTGCCTGGGTGGGAGGAAGACATAGCCTCAGTTCGAGACTACAATGATCTCCCAGAAACTGCTCGTCTGTATGTGGAGAGGATAGAGGAGCTGGTCGGTATTCCGGTACACTACATTGGTGTTGGACCTGGACGTGATGCTCTCATATACAAATAGGGGATTTCATGAAACATGTTTTATGAATTTCTATAAAAATCCCCATTTAGGCAATGATTTGATTAGATTTCACTGTCTACTGCTCGTTATAAAGGCATTCGCCAGTTGGAGCGTGTAAATTTTGAAATGGTAGCAGATGACTAGAGGATATAGGCATTCCTTCAACATCCTTTATGAGGCTAACGAAGTATAGCTCCATCGGGTTTTGTTCCGTTTCTTTTCTCACACGGCCCCTGGAAACAGGGCCGGGTATCACTATCATAAGATAATGGAACACGACAAGCAGGAAAAGTTCAGTGTGTTTTGAAATGTAAAACCCCGTGCATCAGCTACTGCTGACATACAAGAACAAATGTTTTGGTTCTGTTTGAAGTAACATTTGATTTGATTTTAGCCTTTTGCTCCGCACTTTCCATGCTACCTGGTCACGAACGTTGTGTCCATAATCCTTCAGGTTTCATATGTGCACTCAATGGATTTCCAACACCAAACAAAAGTGTCTTTGGAGGCAAAGTATAATTGAGAGAAAATGATTGAAGTCTGACACCCAAATGTCAACATTATTCAGGGCCTGTTAGCAAGGTGGGACTAATATGAACTTTGAAGGAAAGAGCGCATCAATTAAGTTGCAGATTTCCAGAGAAGTACTATGTAGTAGCAGCAACGTCGGCACTTCAGAGTTTGACATGTTCTGAAAGGGCAGTCTGCTCAGCATGATGCTGTATTTCATTATTAAAAGAACTAGCACCTGATGATGTCAGGATCTTCATTCTTCAGTCTTTCATCTAGCCAAAAGGTCATACTGCAGCCATGGTATACATAGTCGAAACATTAATAAGCTGGCAATATTTGCAGCTAGTACTCAACAAGACACCACACTTCCGGCGTTAGGATTACTAGATTTGAGCTGGGCGATACCATAAAAACAGTACTGTAAGGTAAACTGAAGAATGATTTAAGGCTGTTAAAAAGAGAAGGGATTTAAGCTGACAGAATGAGATGCAAGGCCTGACAGTCAAGCAAGCTGGGCTTCAATTCTAAGCAGACTAGGACTAGGTGCTGGGTACACAGCTCTAGTCTGTCAGTTCGCACCTGATAAATCAGGTTTTGGTTCTTACGAGATAAGATTTGGTGAAAGAACAGTAGTATTCAAATGTACACCAAACAAATTATACTTGCAGTCAGGCAAAAATGGGTTATTTTTTGAATAGATTTGGTTTGGGTGCGCCTGCCCAGGCAGTAGTGCAACGCACTGGGCGACACGCAAGGGCCCCAGTGGCAAGCCACTGTGGTGGACCCTTCCCCACAAAAAATAAATTTAATATCGTTGTGGGCACATGGCCCACATATCAGATATTAAACTGATAAGAACAGATACTACACTTGATCTTAGCCAAAAGGCCGAGAAAGGTATGAGTTGCAGTGTAGGCCACCCCCTCCTTCTTATAGCACAGCCACGCCCCCGTCTCCTCTCTCGCTTGGCGAGGTGGGACTAAAAACGAGTCGCAGGAACGGGAGGCTGGCCAGCCGTGGATCGATCCCCTCGCTTGGGCCGCCAAGTTAGAATCCTAGAGCGGGCCTTTCTCTGCTTCAGACCCAAGTGGTCCTCCGTTCCCTTCGGAGACATGACGGCTCGTGCTTTCTAAAAAAAACCCGGCTCGTGCTGTTGTACTGGGTCCCGGTGGCAGTGGGGTGTATCTCCTATTTTACCAGCTGAACTGAACCGAAAATAATGGGGAAAATTTGCCACTGAGTGGAGCGTGTGAGAATTGAAATGTGATTGGATGCGAATCATATACTCCAAGTATTGATTGAGAGAAAAAGACAGAATCTGAAGCCTAAATGTCCACAGTTCACTACAAAAAAAAAAACAGAGCACCAAATGCCAGGACCTTAGTTCGCTGGTCTTTCGTCCATACACCATAGTCCATAGACTTCAATAAACTCGAGGGAGTAATATTCAACCAGACAACCACACTTACATGGCTACAGCTTAGATTTGAGCTAGTCGATACCACAAAATGCAACACCACAACATAAAAAAATGTACGAAAGAAAAGCATTCCATTCCGAAATAACAATGCTCACATTCGAAACTATGTTGAATCTTAACAGGAATGTGCTAAAGAAAACATTACAGTTACCCGTTAAACGACACTACAGACAACAAGTAAAATAGCAACATAAGCCATGGAGGTTAAAAGAGAACACAGCAGTCAGGTAAGGTAATTGGAAATTCAGCATCAGTCATATTCAAGTTCATCGGGTGTAATTGGCCTCTTCAGTGGTATGATGGACTTCTTGTCGACATCTTGAGATAATGCCTTTCTCATATCTAAGAACAAAACCAATAAAAGAAGTAAGCAATAGCATCACAGCAAAAAAAATAAGAGTATAATAGTGACACAAGTATGGCACTCCAACCGCTTACCAAGGCCATCTTCTTCGCCTGAGTAGTAGCGAAGCACCCTCCGATAGACCACATAGCCAAGCTATTGGGACAAAGAGCATAATTAGATAAATTAACCCAGGATAGTTTTCATCTTGTATTAGAACATATAAATCATATGCTGCAAGATTCACACAAGGTTTCTTGGTTTTACATACTAATTCTCTTTAGGGGAAATAGAAGAAATGGGTGTTATCAAAAATTGGTTATTCGGTATTGACATATACATGGCACAGCAGCAGTAAGCTAGTGAACATGAAGTTTGTAGAAGGTGTACCTTTTCATACATCCTTATAGCCGGCATGTTAGATGCTCTTACAAAGAGATCCACAAAGTACGCCTTATCCCTGAACAGGAAAAACACCTTTTAGCGGGCTATGTAGTAATGGAGTGAGATAATTTCTAATAGAGGAATACGATACACCATGATAATACAAGTTATGGAGCCAAAAAATCATATCAAATGACACATTAGTAGAGTGAAAAAAGAACCGCAGTACAGCATAACGAGGGTGGATATGTATAATTCAGTCCTCCAATTATATGATTTAAGAGAGCTGATGGTGCCTACTAGAGGAAATATACCAAGGAGATGGATACTCTAGCTAATCCAACTAACCAAAAGTGTTGCAGAAGAGAATACCCTACCCCATTAGCACTCTACAAGTTCTACTAATAGGTGCTTCTGCTCATACTCTCTTGATACTTCTTACTGTTCGCTTGGTCAGGCAACTTGCCCCACAGGACAGAAAAAGACCTTTCAAACTTATAGTAAGTGTGTAGGTCTTTGATCTAGCTAGTGAATGCTGTAATCATGAATGGATAGCTTCAACCAGCTTTGATATTTTGGCAGATAAAAATGTTAAGGGTGGTGAAATCTCCCACTGGTTTGGAATTGAATACTGCTCGCGAATTCAGATGAAAAGGTAACATCAGGAGAGCACATTAGATCATATGAACTATCATAATTGCTACCATCTCAACATACAACAGAAACCATGTGCCATGATCTTGTTATATTAGTTTATTGATGGATGGATAGTAAGTAAAAGTAGTACGGTTGCACAAGAACGTTAGTTTCAATCGGCAAGCTAAGCAATATGTTCATCACGTCTCGGATCTCGCTTGTATCTTTGGTACGACCTAACTTGAATCAAGCGAAACATGTGCTCTATCCTCTGGTTTGTATATTCTGATATTGGTTTGTTTCATTGGATGGTGCATATATCGTGAAAAGAAATCCTTTTATTTTGAAATCCCCTGTTTGACACTTCGTCAAAGCTTTTGACTATCCGGGTAGCCAACTTAGCAGAAATATCAATAGAGGTAAAGGAATCAGAAGCACTAATATGACCAATAATACTATATAATACATCTATAGATGAATTAGATGCTTAAATCCAAAATGCAAGGATAAAAGCTAAAGAAATAGGGTAGGAGCTGATACTTGTCCTTTGAAGGAATCAATTCCCTTCATTATCCTACTTGTGCTAAAATGGAGTAAAACTGCTAGAGTGGTCAAGTAATGAATTTCACGATTCCAGCAACTTGATTTGAAGCTCACCCGCAACTACAACTGGATTAACTGGAACTACATTTGAGCTCTGACCTGGACACATGAGACCCCCTTATTTCTTGGCTAGAAGAATGAAGATCTCCTTGCATTCATGATTGGAAAAGATTGGATTAGACAAGCAGTGTAAGGAGGGAAAGTGTGTCTGGATAAGAATGGAGATTGACGGGAAAATTTATGTACTTTCAGAGGTTTGAGGCAAAAAAAAAAAGATTTAGGTGGCTATGGATGATATGAGGTATCTAAAAATTAATTAACAATGATTTCACTGTGATGTGCATTGGTAGCTTCAAGACGAAGGAATTTTCCATATATAAGCCAAAATTTAAGTAATCTTAATTCTTCTGAACCAGGAAGCGTTCTAGTAATGAGGATGAAAGAAGAGTACGAAAAAGGAAGTCAAACACAGTAGTCTTTAACAAGGCTTTCCTTCATCAGCGTAACTATCTAAAGTAGATATAAACAGGAATGTTCCATCTATAGTGACCATGCAATGGCGGATATTTCACTCACAAGGAAACTAAGGTACTTACATCTTATCACTGATTTCTTCCAGCAAATTCATGAGCGTCTTGGCTAACTTCTGTCTCCGAAATTCTGGGGCAACAGAGACTGCTGTAACATGTCCATGCCACGATTCACCTTGTCCTTCAACCTTGCCCATGACTGCACCACATAACAAACTCCATAAATATGATCCTAAACTACCAGAAAGTGGGCAGGGAAGAAATGAAACAAGCATGTCCATTAAAAGATTGCACTCAGCGTCACAAAAAATGTACAATCTCTTTAACACCAAGATGTTCAATCCCTTCCCATTCCATTCAAGTTCCAAACCATCAACTAGCTCTAGTTATAATGCCATTTGGCATATGCACTTCAAATCTCACACCGACCAACGGTGCCACTTTACACCCTGACATGTACAGAACAAGGCCTACATGGACAACAGATTTCATACGCTATTTTACCTGATTCTACTCGGACCTCCACAAATCATTATTCGTTTGTACACAACTCACAAGCAGATAGACCATAAAACTACGCCCCTGCAAATTCCTACTGTTTCAACTCTCAAGAGCAAATCCCAGGGTTCACAATCTACAATTTCAGCTAATCTTGCAAACAAAGAAGCAGAACCAAAATAAAGTAGCAAGCGACCAAGGGTAGCAGACATACTGTATCCCATGACGCGTTCTCCGGGGTTGACGGCGGTGTGGAAGTAGTCGGGCCAGCGAGCCATGTACGTCATGTAGAAGGACATGTTGAACTGCGGCGAGCAAATCGATAGATCAGACAGGGGAAGAGGACGGCCGGCCGGACGGACGCCGCATGCCATTCTCGAATCATGAAGTAATAGCAAGAGAGCGACAAGGATTTGGGGGATGGCTTACGGTCTCGGTGAGGTGGTCGAGGTTGACGGGGGCGAAGCGGAGTAGGTCGTCGCAGCAGAACCGGCGGATGGTCGTCATCGTCTCTAGCTCTCGCCTCCTCGGCTTCTGGCGGCGGCGCCGGAAAAGGAACCTCGTTGCAGGCGGGGCGGGGCGAGGCAGTGCTCTATCCGGATTTCCGATTCTTTCTTTTTTTTAGGGTTGGAGGAACAGGAAGCTTCCTGCGGTGTACGGCCAGGATGGTCCGGACCTGGGGCGACGGTGTGTGGAGAAAAGGGGCTAGCGCTGATCTGAGCCGTCCCTTTCTAAGATCAGACGAGGCGATATTGACATTTCGTGGTAGCAAAATGCATCAATTTTATTCACTTTCTCTCATCTATGTCCCGTAGGAGTACAAAGCAAGCGATTTATACTGGTTAAAAATGAGTTCGAAATTTTGCACGGTCTTGTGCTTCACGATTTTGAATTGTAGGTTCTTAGGGCTTCTCTAGCCGAAGTACAAAACTTTAGAGTAAACCTTTCGAAAAAACTTACTCCTCTAACCAAAATGGTTTTTAACTGGTCACCTAATTTAGAGGAGTAAATCATGTGATCATCGCAAAATTTGATCAAATTTAGGTCGATTCAAACTGAATTTAAAACTTACTACTGTATTTCATTTACATTAATTTGTACATATTACACCCAAAGGTCAGTCGATTTCACCAAATTCTCCGCTCCCAATATCATATCATAAGCCCCTAAGTAGATGAACCAAAGTCGCTGTTCATAGCCTCCACACGCTCAAACAATCCGACTGAACAATCAGAGAATGACTGCCTCTACCGCGCTTTCCCGACCAGTTGCGTCCATTTTCTCCAAAGTTCAGTATCGCCTTTGTTACGAGAAAGTACTAATGCTTTGTTACTCGAAAGCCGTTCCAATCAAGGCAAGAGCCAGAAGTAGACCGACTTATAGATCGGGTAGCAATAGGCTATGACATAGCTCACTTTACCAAGAACATAGGGCGTAAGATCAAGCGGTTCTTCCACCGAAAGATGGGGATCCTGTCTCTCCACAAGGGTTCCCTTTCTATCGAACTGGCCTTGGCGAGTCGCTTTAATTCCACTAGAGGGTTGTAGCTAGACCAATTCTCTACATTGTTATTATTGTCCTCCCGACCGATCGATCACATCCTAAACTCTGTATGTCAAGCTAAGAGTAACCATAGTCTCAGCAAATAGATAGTCTCCTTTCTTTGTTACCGGTCTTCTTAGAATGTCGGGCCACGCCCAGAAGTTTCCCTAAGTGACATGGCTAATAGGAATATTACAGATTGCCTCAGCGTCCATTTTAGATTCCCGTCCATATCTGTTACGGTTTGTTTCCTAGAGCAGCACTTAGGAGCAGTTGGAAAATAAACCACTTTCAACACCCGGGCGCTAAGAGACATAGGATCTTGTAGAATCCGCCAGGCTTAAATGGTGCAAGCAGATTCTCAATTTCAATGTCTCTAAATCCCATGCCTCCCGTATACTTCGGCATCGTCATCAAGTCCAACGAGACCCATGCCGTTTTATCCATTCTTGCTGCTAAACCAGAACGCTCTAATCAGCGACGTTATGTGCTGATATAAACAATCCCCTCGGTAATTTGAAGCATGACATAGAATATGTAGATACGGCTTGGACAAGAGACACTTTATCAATACACTTCCTTTCCCCCCACCGACAAAGTCTTCTCGATCCAACCTTGAACACGTTTCCACCGACGAAAAAGAAAAGAGAACAATTGGAGATCATCTTCCACTTGTCCTTTTACCACCACGGTGACTCTTAGCCCATAAACCCAGACAAAGCCATAGACCATTTAGTAGCGCATCGCGAAGGAAAAAAGTCGCGTATCCTTACCTTTTCATATTTGTAACGTTGACAGACCGAGGAAGACCGTATCCTGGTGTTAGGAGACCGGTCTTGCTGATCAAACATTGTACTTACTGTATTAGTATTTATGCAGCCCCTGTCCATCTGGTTGGAGCAAAAAAAATGAGCAATGCATCACAAGGCGGAAAAACCTATTTGCAAAATCCAATCTTTTCAATAGAATCAGCCCGAACTGAGACTTAGGTAATAAGCAAAACACGAAGAAGAGTAGACTCGACTATAAAGGAGGACGAATCGAGACCGCTTTCTGGTTGAAGGGGAGAAAAAGTACTCAAGTTGTCGTAACTTATGCGGGTGCCAATCGACCTTTACAAATGCTGATAAAGTGGGTTGTGGCTCACCCTAAGGGGCTTCTGGCTGGTGCTTCTGCCAAGTTTTTGTTCTGGCTCCAGCAATAACATCGAGGGTTCTCTCCCAAAGCGCTTACTTGTAGCAGCCCTAAGGAGTCTTTTGAAGTGCTCGCATTCGTAGGCTCCGGCTGCGGCTAGAAGGCAGTTCTCATAATTTTAGGATAATGGATTTCTTATTCACAAGCTAGATCGTATTATAAAGGAACGAGACGCATCTATAGTAGGTGGGTCCCAGCTCTTCACGAGGGTCAGTGCGGCTTTAAAGCTCCTAAGTCGTCCACTATACAATAAAAGAATCGAAGCCAGAGGAAACAAGTGAAGGTGGATCAGCGATTCCTGTTCAGGTGGTTCCAAAACTAGAAACTATTCCTCTACTCGCTATGCACAAAAAACCTTAGAAAATAAGTATAGTCTAGATCGTACTCATGAAACTCATCTAAGAACAAGGTATGGAAATTCATCTTTACATATCGGAGGAAGAGTAGGTTATTCAGCCCGAGACTCGAGATTATCGATCTTGAAATGATAAGAGAAGGACCCACCCCTATAAATAAACTATTCCAATGACTTTGTTCGCTTCCCCTGAGGCAACGGCTGTACTCGGCACACAGACCTGGCTTATGAGCAGGATTTCTCAGCCAAGTGCGTATGGTTGCTACCTGTATTCTGATAGGCCACTTAATGACACTGGCTCCCAGTTATTGACTTATGAAGAATGGCTTCTTGATGGAAGAGAAACAATAATAGGAAAATAGGAAGCTGCAATCTGAACCTAAAACTAGACAAAAGGAGAGAGATTGGCTCAGTTCAGTAGGAGGAATTTCTACCGATTATTGAGTGGTTTGTTTCCTTTCCCCTGAAAGATCAAATGGTTTATTTGCACCTGTAGTGGGACACCTCTCCCAGCTCTTAGGTTCAAGCAGGAAACTATGTTAAGGAGCTGATCCGAATACAGATACAAGGCCCCCACTCATAACAACGAACGGTGAGCTTTCCCACTAGCCTTCACAGGAGCAGCACAATCATGGCCAAAAACAAAACAAAAAAGATCGTAGTACGAGAGAACCAATGGCATTTATCTATTCTAAGTAGTTTCTTCTTTTCTTTTTAGAGGACCTAGCCAACTCTAATTCCAATGCTGCAATCCTATTGGTTTACTGAATGAGGGTGGGTAGACCGAAACGCTGAAGTGTTGTTATTTACTTCCTTCGATAACATAGATTGTCCACTCTTATGCCCCATGCATAAAAATGGCTTGTGCTTTAATTTCGAATAAAAGAATCGAAAAAAATTAGGTGGATCGGGATCGCTATTACGAGTATTCGAGTTCTTGTTTTCCTTTCCTTGGAAAAGGAATTATTTCATGAGAAGTGCACCGGTAGAAATGTGACTAAATATGATCTTGATCCATAGCTCGGACACCTGGGACCATACTATTACGATGATGCTGGAAGCGTATGCGATGGGACCTAGAGATCAGCATAATGGAAGAAGTGACTCCTGAGATGAGAGTATCATATCGATCTAGTATCTACTTTTCACGGGAGAAGGATCACAGGAGCGATTTTTTTTATAGTCAGTCTGGCTGCAAGCAGGCTAAGTCCAGGCAATGAAATTCTATTAGGACATGCCCAAAGTGGCTTTTGCCAGAAGAAGCTGCGGGATAGGGAAAAATAGGCAGTTAGAGAACCCCATTGTTCGAGAATAACTTGCAGTCGAAGGAACGAAAGTATGCTCGACTGAAAGGAGAAGGAATTAAGGCTTGCCCTTACTCTATTCTTATTTCTCACTCCTTCGTCCATCATACTCCCTGCACTCCCCAAACTCTATGGGTTGCGTTAGCTATACGAGCGAATTGGCTGTTTCGAGCGCGTAGCAATGCGAGATAGAAGATTGAGCTTGCATGCAATAGCTATAGGTTAGTGAAAGTAGGCACGAGTGGAGGGCACTAGTAGCCTTATCACATCAGGTAGCTTGCTATCCGAACAACTACGATATACTAATCTTCGATACAACTACGCCTATCGGCTTACGGCCAAGACCACTTTCAGATAGAGAGTCATGGGCTTCTATCAAGTACTGGAGGCAAGCTCGTCAACTAGTACATAGCCATAACATAGCTATGATGAGTCCAAGGTTTACGCATCCTATTTTCGCCTGCATATCTTCTCAATCAGCTTCCGAACAAGACGACCCAGCGCAACACTACGCCCTATTGCAAGCGTTGTAAACAATATATTAGGAAAGTGAGGCAAGCAAGCTCACGTAACTACATTCACATATCTTACGTAAGTTAACAAAGCGAAAGCAACTCTACTTATCTATCTACTTCACACATGATAAGTTCTGTTAGGAATAGAATATATGGGCTTGCAATAGATCAGTTCTAGGCATTACATTAGTTGCATCATTAAGCAAAAAGGAGCATCAGAATTGATCGATTTGCGGTAACAGCAAGGATTGATCGATTTGCGTGCTACTTCTTCCGATGAAAAGTAACGAATTGATCGATTTGCGGTAACAGCAAGGATCGGTATATGGTAGTCCTCTGGTAGGAAGAGGTTGCTTGCAAGGCTAGACTAAGCACACAAGCTGTATACCAACGATTCTTGTGGCGTCTAGTGCCAGCAAGGGCCCTATTAGCTTACTCACTGCGTACTTAAGTAATAGTTGGTTGCAAGAATAAATGCGGTAAATAGGAAGCGTTCGCCGACTTTGATAGGCAAGGCAAGAATAAGAAATAAGGGGAACAGTAGGTGTGTTAGTATCTTTTCTTCTTGGCGAGTTCAATACTTTATGTGGTTTGAATGCATCAAGGATTCCTTGTTCTTTGGAAGGGAATCCACTTCTCCTCCTACCGAAGACTGAAGAGTAAACCTTGCATTCATTCTCTAAGGATTAACAAGGTTAGGAATAGGCTATAGGCTCGACTGCAAGGAGAGAAGGAAGCAGCTTGACTTTCACGACTATCAGGGCACCTACTGAACTAGATGCAACTCAAAAGAAAGCTCCAACTCTATCTAGTGAAGGTTTAGGCTTTCTTCGGACAAGCTTTTTTCTTTCCTTGCGTCTCTGACTTCTGCTTCTGCTAGGTGAAGAATGAGACTATTTAAAGGCTTATTCGAGCTATTCTAGTAGGCATCGCTTTCTATCGGAACCGTTAGCCTCGCCCCATTCAAAAAGCTATCAATCTGATTCCGGAAGTCAAAGTCAAGCTTCCCCGCCTGGCAAGAGTGAAACTCTCTCCTTGACGTATTGATGGTTCCATCCTCTCTTAGTCTTGGCTCTGCCTCGTACTACCTTTGCTCCTAACTACCTAGCCGAGCAAAGTGCCCTCCTTTCCATCTCCGTCTTAGTAGAGCTTCCACCTCCTTTCAGTTGAAAAGCCAGTTCTTCCGAGCGGGAAGTCTTATGAATCTGAATTGTCACTTCTTTATTTTATGACTTCTTGTATGAACAAAGCAAAGTGGAAAAAAGCCTTTTTGAACTTCAATTGATAAGGAAAGCGGGAAAGGTCCGATACAAAGGAAAGGGTTGCGAGGCTTAACGATTTTGAATATAGCAGTTGAGGTGGCACCTGTTCCCCCGGGGCAGGGGTATATGCCTGTAGCTTTCTTCTGTCACTTGTGGAAGGTATGGCGTGATGGCTAGAATATACTCTGAAATATCACTGTACATAAATCGCACTGAGGTCACTCGAGAAGTAGCGGAAAAGAGGGACCCTTTTCTTTGCCTAAAGAAAGTTTGCATGGTGTCTTTTCTTTTTGTTGAGGTGCGCCAGCGGCGAGCAGTTGTATGAACTTATGTTCTACTATGTTGGCAGGTCACAAAGGCCACGAGCGAGTGAGTTAGGTAAAAGACACTAAGGTAACAGATATATATTCACTGTACTCTAGAAATGGAACTCGAAAGTGGTTAGTATTTCTGATTTTTCCCTAAAGAGATCCTTTTAGATTAGGTACTTTTTTGATTTTTTCTCGACTCCATGGATAATGAGTTTCGATGTATTGGGCGTTTCCGTTTAGAAATAGAAGCTTTTTCGTGCTTGCTTGCGGGCATTGGAATGGCCTGAATGGAATGAATATTAAGATAAATAAAAGAAATAAAATAAACCATTGATAAAGTTATTCATTCTTATATTAATTTCCTATACTTGACCGAACTACTTACAATTCCGTTATTTCAACTACACCAAATGATCTTTCGAATTGGTCAAGACTCTCCTGTTTATGGCCCCCTTCTATTCTATATGGTACCTGTTGTTGTTTCATTGAATTTGCTTCAGGCTCGCGATTCTAATTTGATCGTTATGGATTGGTACCAAGATC
This sequence comes from Avena atlantica, assembly GCA_910589765.1. Classification (NCBI taxonomy): domain Eukaryota; kingdom Viridiplantae; phylum Streptophyta; class Magnoliopsida; order Poales; family Poaceae; genus Avena; species Avena atlantica. Next base: position 365,415,483 of record OU342736.1, read on the forward strand.
AAGTCCTAGGCAAGCAGACCTAATTTTCACAGCCGGTACGGTAACAATGAAAATGGCTCCTTCTTTAGTGAGATTCTATGAGCAAATGCCTGAACCAAAATACGTCATTGCTATGGGAGCTTGTACTATTACAGGGGGAATGTTTAGTATGGATTCCTATAGTACTGTTCGGGGAGTCGATAAGTCAATTCCTGTGGATGTCTACTTGCCGGGCTGCCCACCTAAACCGGAGGCGGTTATAGATGCCCTAAAAAAACTTCGTAAGAAGATATCGCGAGAAATAGTTGAGGATCGAACTCTATCTCAAAAGAGAAATCGAAGTTTTACTACCAGTCACAAGCTTTATGTTCGGCGCAGTACTCATACTGGAACTTACGAGCAAGAATTGCTCTATCAATCACCATCTACTTTAGACATATCTTCAGAAACTTTTTTCGAATCCAAAAGTATCCTACAAATTAGGAAGGGCTCTTTTGTGCAGAAAAAGAAAGAGCAGGGCAATCTTTCAAACTTGCATTCGAAATGTGAAATATTTATACAAAGGGGGAGAGATCAAGACAATGCAGCAGGGTTGGTTATCTAATTGGCTAGTCATGAGGTGGTTCATAGATCTTGGGATTCCATTGCTGTCATTTTATATGTATATGGTTACGTTCCCAATATGCTTATGACGTAGCACCTGGTGGATCTTTAGCTAGCGTGTATCATCTTACGAGAATACGGTATGGTATAGATAACCCAGAAGAAGTATGCATAAAAGTCTTTGCCCAAAAGGATAATCCTAGAATCCCGTCTGTCTTCTGGATTTGGAGAAGTGCCGATTTTCAAGAACGCGAATCTTATGATATGGTGGGAATCTCTTATGATAATCATCCACGCCTTAAACGTATCCTAATGCCTTAAAGTTGGATAGGCTGGCCCTTACGTAAGGACTATATAACCCCCAATTTCTATGAAATAGAAGATGCTCATTGAATGATAAGAAATTCATGCTCACTTATACAACACAACTCCAGATTTGATTCAAGTCAAGGAAGATTTTTACGTTATATTCCTAGACGAAACGGAATACCTATTATATTCGAATTCATTCCTATTATACGGGTCCAGATAGGCTGAGCAAAAAAGGGCTTCATTTCGATTCTCCAATTTGGAAAATCACATATTAATTTCCTTCGTATGAACTGCAAAATACGATGACTCAAAGAAGTTCCCTACCACGAACTTTGTACCGCGCGTATTACTTAGAACAACTAGGAAAGTAAGATAAGCAAGAAATCCAAATATTCAGAATAGCGGAATAAGAAATGCAAAAATGAAGAAAAGGGAACCTAATCTCACCTCCTTCTGTACCATAAAGAAAAGAACCTGAGATTTTGACCCACCCTTCTCTAAAAAGAAAAAGAAGTGTCTCTATTTAGAGATTTCTCTACTTAGATGAATAAATCATAGTCCATCTATATTATTCACTAATATGTATCCCAATCCATCTCGAGTAATTTGTATCAATACCTATTCGGTAGATCCTTTTTTCTGTGCCAGGAACCAGATTTGAACTGGTGACACGAGGATTTTCAATCCTCTGCTCTACCAACTGAGCTATCCTGACCATTTATTGTGCATCATCCTAGTAGAGTACTTGTATCTATGTCAATTAAAGGGACTAAAAAAAAGTATTCTAAAATTGGACTTAGTAAATATAAGGATAATGATATGGATTGTGAATGACTTACTTAATAATAGGGATGACTTGCCTATACTATAATATGTTCATTTGTATGAATGTGATAAGATCGGGGATCGTCACTGACTTAAAACTTTCTACTTTTTAAAGTAGAGACTTAACTGACTGGGTAAACTGTTTGCGGGCAAATCCTAAACTATTGCATTATTTTTTGGAAGGTCCGACGCAAATGAATTGATAATCCGACATGAATTCACTTAACCAACATTTGATAGATTATCCAACCCGGATTCCGGCGAAAAGACTGGAATTCTAGGAGGACTATAATGAGGAGGACGACAAACCAAATCACGATCTACTAAAAGGAGAAATGGTGGTTCGAGTCCACGTCGTGAGATTTCGAAGAATAGGAATTTCATGGTCATAATGTGCTTTTTTTCCTCGGATTCATTGGAACCCTCTTTTTCCTCGCGAAAATGGTTCCTGTAAAGCAAACTAAGAGCGGGGAAGGAACTAGGGCGGGCATAAGCTCACCAATTAGGATGCGTGATTGACGCATCTTTTTTTTTCAAATGATCAGGGCTTTTCCTTTGGGGCTAGGAGGGTAACAACCAGGGAAGGGCACCTGCTCTCCAATTTCGATTCTTTGTTATCCGTACCGAACTTATCTGTTCCAAACGCGAGAGTCATTCTTTCGATTCAGTAGAGCGATAATCCATATTTTAGGAGTATACTGGGCGAATTCTTCTAAGAAATAAGAAAAGTAGGGCAATAGTTGACTCTTCACACTTACCCCATCTCAGCTTTCATTGAAAACCGCGTCAATAAAATGATCAAAAACCACCGGGTCGAGTTCGCTTCTCCCTTCCTTTTGGTGTTTAGGATGTGAAGTTGATATAAGAAGAGAGGAAAGGGGAACTGCTTGACAAGACTAGCTAGGCTGACCTTTCAGCCATACTCCATCCAAAGGCCCACGAACGGAAGTGCTAAAGGTTTCATGTGATGCTGACCTCAATGAACCTCGAGAATTCGTTCATCCCTTCGCTTCGAGGATTGGTCGAGTACTTGGCCACATGCATGAGTAGGCCTGTTGCCGGGATGTCCCATTAAAAAGGCAGGTCCCATATTTGAAATAAGAAAATCAGATCAGATAGCGCTCAAGAGGAGAGTCTCCATACGAGAAATCCTTCACTCGCAGGGAATTCAAATAGATGTGTTGAAGATCATCAAAGAAAGGAAAAAGACTAAATTCGATCCATCTCCTCCCTTTTCTTTAAACCAAGAGCTACTCCTCCCTTTTCTTTTTTGATTTCATTTCAATACGATTTCGTTTGTGTTCATGTTTTCAATTTAGAACCCCACGGGAGTGAATAGAAAAAAGCAAAATACCCCTGTGATACGCCTTCCTTTACCTATTTCTAGATAGATTGATGTTCAATGGAGGGAAACTTGCCATTCCTTCTTTCCTTTGAAATTGTACATGTTTTTTATTATTAACTAATTGTATCCTTTTTGTTCCCATCGAGCTTTCTTGCCTAGTGACTAAGGATTTTCACACTTGTTGTGTCTAGGCTGCTAAGATTTTCTCATAAAACACTAACAGAAGTGTTAGAGGGATTGATTCACTTTCGATAAGAATCCAAAAGCAAGTTCCCTATACTACCTTCTTTCCCTCCTCTGTTTCTGTCTTTAAGAGGCTGTGCATCCGGCAGGAATCGAACCTACTTTTTGACCCATTTTGTCTTTCTAGGTTGGTGGGCGCTTTCACCATTCAGCCATGGATGCTTTAGCGAGTGAACTAGGTTTTTATTTGAGAGCGAACTAGGTTTTTAGTGGTATTCTTTCTTGAGCTTCTATTTCTTCCGTTAAGGGAGATTCGGGAAAAGATGGAATAGGAAGACGTGTTTCCAGAATGAACAAGATACGGGTAGAGAAGGGAAAGTTAGCAAAGTTAGACAAGATTGGAATGGGCATAGGAACATGTATTGATGTACCAGATCGGCTAATGCTCCCAGGTTGATGCGATGTATTCCACCAGTTAACTGGAGACTTTATTATTGGTATATCGATCGGTCCAGCACGGATTGAAATAGGAGCCGGTTCGACAGGAAGCTTTTGAAAACGCAGTGCACCCAGGTAAATAAGGAACAAGATGAATACAGAAGTTAAACGAGCATCCCACACCCGAAAGGTACCCCACATAGGCCTTCCCCGAAACCCCCCAGTCACTAACGTAAACAAAGTAGAAAAAGCACCAGTTTCTGTACCGGTTCCGGAAGAGCGAAGAAAAAGGGGATGTTTTGTTAATGGGAACAAGGAACTGTTTATAGCTGTCGTGATATAAATAACTATACTCATCCGAGCTGCAGGAACATGTACATACGAAATACGAGAATTTCCACCTTGTTGAAGATCTGGTGGTGCTACCCGAAGACTTAAATGAATAGCCATCGCTGTTAAGAACAACCGAGATCCAATGAGAATTTGCGCGTAGTTTTTTGTCTTTGACATAAAAAAATAAGGTTGTAATAACGAAACTGACATTTTGTTTTCCTTGCCTTGCAAGTGGAACAAGAAAGACTATCTAGTTATTTTGATTCTATAAACAATCAAAGGATTTCCATGGAATGACAGAATTCCCCTTGCTTAGTTTTCGCTCCGCTCGTGCGTGGCACTCCTTGCTTGCGGAGCGGCATATCGGAAAAATCAGGATTGACTTTCTATACGGGCTCGGACTACTTCAAGTATAGAGACTTCTTATATTTCTGTTTGAAATATTCAGAATACTGCTCTACGAGGAGGCTCCCTGCCTCACTTTTTTGTCTTTCGACATTCCCCCTCATTTCATTAATGAGTTTCATTAATTTAAGCCGGTCCTCTTGATCCGAAGAGTTAAGCTTCAACTCATCGGACAAAGTGGAAAGGTATGCCTCGCATTTGCGTTGCTTGCCATAGGTCGAAAGTTTTTCCGACAAGCACCTTTTTACATCCTCGCGGGACGGGCCTTCCACGCCCGATTCATTTCCTGCTGGATCACGCTCCTGAGCCTGAGCCTCCAATATGTGTTCCATGGGAACTTCTGGGAGATCCCCCAAGTTAAAACAGGTCTCCCGTTGTTGTACTTCTTCGGGGGAATCTGGTGCCGTGGGGATCTGGCCCGAAAGCCCACGGAAAAAAGAAGAGGACGGAGCGGAGTTGGACGCCCCTGATCCTGCAGCACCCGCATTGGGGTGCTGCTCGTGACCCGCGGCGTGTGCACCCTCATTAAAATGTAAACTAAAACTACTAGGAACAACTACAAAAGAAGTGAAAATGCGAGGAGCCCAAACTGGAGAACGCTGCCGCAGCCATAAAAAATGAACCAACATCCGTGATACGAAAACCAAAATAAGAATGAGGCAAAAAAAGATATCGTGATGCAATAACTTATCAAAATGAAAACCGAATAATATTTTACCGAACATTTTCGAGAAAATCATTTCGAAACGAGACATGAAGACAAATATGGAATGTAAGAGAAATTCAAATTATGTGAGGAAAGAAGTCCTGCTCCTGCGTAGAGTCCAGGGGGAGCCTTTTTCGATTTGATCTCTAGTCAAACTCAGACTGGAGCTTGAAGCCACTACTCTAGAACCGGAAGAAGCCTAACTTCTGCATTTTGATACGATTTTCTGACTATCATTTGCCTTGAATTACAATATGATAATCTTCGATTGGTAGAAGTGAGTCCGGATCTCCCTCTTTTCCACTAAACCATTTCATTTCTATATGAAAATAAGAGATGCTTCTAGGGACAATCAAGATCACTAGGAAAGAGCTGAGTTAAAGTGGCACTCACTTGATTAAAGGGTTTCGTGTGTACTGACTGATCTAAGTGCAGAACCATTCAAGAAACGTAATTGAAAGAAAGAAAGAGCGCTATTCTTCTTTAGTTAGGTACTGCCATCAATGAGTTTGCTAAGAAAGACCCCGGTGGAATATTTGGCCTGCTTACTAACTTATAGGCTTCAGAGGGGACCCTTTCTCGCCCAGCCCTACCTACAGGGAGTGTAGGATTTCGTTCGCAACTCTTTTTCCTATAAATCTCAATCCAGCGAGTCACTACTCTTTTTCTCAAACAAGAAGCTGACAAAGAGATCCATCCATTTGATTTTCCCAAGAGACTGGTTTGATTCCACCAGAGTCTCTCTTAGCGCATAAGTAGAAATTCATTCTGATTAGCATGAAAACCATTCTGCAAGATATCAATAAATTCTTGAAATAAGTCATCATTCATTAGCGCGTAAGAGCATTCATTCTATCAACCATATTTCTCGAACTGGCGCACTTCCCTGTAGAGAGGAAAGTAGGAGATTTCTCGTAAGGATTATACGTGATTTTCCCATTATGTGAGCGTGCATTTCCTCAATCATTAAGAATTGGGCCTTGGGAAGAAAAACTAGTTCTATGTCAATTCTACAGCCAGAGAAAGAATCAAGTCTATCTCACTCATATAGTGGCTGCCAGTGGCACTATTTCTTTTCCAGACAAACCTTTAATGGTAGTTTCACTCCGATTGCGGGAGGGAAGCAGGGCTATAGAAATCAGTTCAGAAAAGGACTGATTGATAGACTGAATTTTACGGAGAAGAAAGGAATATTCACAGCATTCATCACTTCTATATTTTACTATGATTTTTCGAGCGTGTATAGAGCCTATCTAGCTCTATTTCCTAGTTTCTCCTTTAAGTTGTGAGGATTGAGTTTGCTTTGATTCTGGTTCAGGGCAAGGGCTACTTTCTTGAGTTCGTATAAGCATGGATCTAATCTTACCTGGATTGGTTAGCGAGATGAGAAGACTGGCACTTTAAAGCGGGTAACATAGAGGATAGTCCCTGTAGAGATGCCAGGCCGGGTCTTATACCAGTAGCTTCAACCCAGTAGGTTATTTTGACTGGGCCTTTAGTTGGCAACTCGACTCCAACCCGATCTAGAAGAGGATTTCTTTTTTGCGAACTCATAACTTAGCTAAATGGGGAGAACGAAGAGGCGTGGGAAATTGGGGGACGGACTCCTCAATACCGGATGAAGTTGGCTTACTTAAGTCCTTGGAGCTTCTACCGCGTAGGAACGGGTTCCGAATGCGAACAATAATGTAGTTGGAAATGACAAAAGGCTCCTAAATTGATACCTAATAATAGCTTAGCAGCTCCTTCGTTTTACTAATTTTTTGAGTTTGGACAATCAACTCGGAAGGAGGAATGCGTTGAGATGCCTATGCCTAAGAGAGATAAGCGGAGGACGTATGATAGCCGAGAGGATGTCGGTAAACGACGGAGTTGAAGGAGTGGTGTGGTACTGCTGCTGCAGCGAGTGCCCTCGATTCACTGCACATGTGGTCTAGTAAGAGATGAGTACAGAGGGATAGATGAAAAGATATGCCCGAAAGAAAGAAACTCATTTCAATAGAAGCAGAGATGGAATTCTTATGATAGGAAACTAGCTCCATCCCGACTAACTGTTCCGGTTTCGGCTTGAGGGAAGTGCTTTAAATCGATTCAATGTCATTCTTCTTTCCGGATCACCGATGAAATGGAATCAAAACAGGAGGGAGGTTGCTTTTTGCTTTCGACTCTCCTCGTCTCGTGGTTACTGGTTTCCTTTTCTCAATGAGTCTAAACTCTACTTTTCATCTCGTATGTGATGTGCCAGTTGTTTTTCTCGCTAAACAAGACGCATTCTATCACAAGCCAAGAAAATAAGTCTAGCACCATGTGAGAATATTTATAACATAGCTCCATTGAGTCCAATGTTGGTTATGGAACCAATTCCTATAATTATGAAACCCATGTGAGGAAGAGGCTATTCTTTTTTGGAATCCAAGAGAAGTTGAAGCTGCATTCCCCAGGAAAAATCTATAATGAGCATGAGGTAACAATTCCATGTTGATCCGAATCAATCCGTATGCTCCCGTCTTTCAGAGGATTCCCGCTAAAAGCATACATGTACTGTAGTGCGCTTCCCGAACTCCGATTAATAAATAAATGGAACCACCTAGACTTTGGATTGCAATGACTATATCTCTGATAGCCCTACTTCCATTGTTAAGTTCAATTAAAGACTCCCGCGAACTAAGTCCACAGAGTCCTACTCTTTTGAAGATCCACGCATTGAACTAAGGAAATACCCATTCCAATCATCATAGCAGTGGCGAGGTTAATTAGAAAACTAAGACAACTAAGATAGTGGCGGTGCGTGGAGTCTATGGCTTTACCTTCCTAGCCAAGTCTGGCGTACCTAGCCTTCCGCGGGTTCTTACGCATTCCATTTAGGATTTCACTAACCCGATGCTTCGGAGAGTCTAGAGCAGAAGGAAGATACTACACAGGTTTGAATCTGAAATTGGAATAGAAAAGTTCCCGCGTCAACATCAAATTCAGTCTTTCGGCGTCCCCATTTCATCTTTGCATTCTTACGCTTCTCCCCTTGAAAAAAAAGGTTTAGAGCCCTTGGGATTTTGGAATCTTTAATAAAAATATCAAATAAGACGTATGTAGATATCCTGTTGTCCAACCATTTCCCTCTGTTAAAGACTACACTTTCTGAGTTAAGGATTTGGATCTGTTTCGTAACCGAGTTCTCGATCTTGATCCATAGAAGGCTTCATTTGATCTTTTTAGAAGAACATAGATCAAATTGTCCCTATATCTAGGAGTACGACCACGTGCCTTCTGAAATTGTTCATCGACAGAAGATTTGAAGCCCTCGGACACAGGCTCATTAGGAAAGAATTGACACTTTTGGCCTTCATCGTCAGGCCTAGGCCTTAGGTTTACCTAGCTCTAGCGCAGTCATATCCAAATTCAAGATCAATCGCCTCGAGGAAATCCCTCTGGAGATTCAACATACCCGGAACTGGCAGATACTAAAGACTAAAGTCAATGGCATTCGGTTGGATAATCTACTTCGACTTCGCTATGAGGCTTTTATGATAGTATAGAAACGGCATCGGCATAGGAAATCGTACATCAACACCTCAAACGGAGGTTATAGAAGAGCTACCCACTGGCATACTCCCTTTTCGCCAAGGAGTTCAGCTTGCACAGAGCTAGAGGAGAGAAAATACCGTCCAACGAAGTCAGAACTTTCGTCTTCTTTAGTGCGCTCTAGCCCAAAGACTTCTGCTTATCCATATTCATGGAATTGTTCTTCGCGGAGTTCAGAAATCTCAGGATACCGAGGGCTTCCTTCTCGGAGAGCTGTTTACCCATTTCAACCAAAATGAGACATAAAAAAAAGGTATCCACGGTCTCCCGCCGCTTGCATATGCCCCTTCTTTGGAAGAAAAACCCTGGTCCAAAGGAGAAAGTGAAAGTGGAGGGTGAATCACCAGAAGCTGGATAGAAGTTCCCCAACTGAGGCGCATTGACCACTACGTCTCCTATTCGAGATCTTTAGAACGTCGGTTGATCATCAACAACTTCAAAAGTACGAGATCTTTAGAACGTCGAGCTTCTCCACCAGAGATCTATGGAGATATGATACCTCATGCCTTTCAACGGCTTCGTCATCTTCCCGAAAGGAAGGAAAAGAAAACTGCGGCTTAGGGTCTGCTTCCTCGGATCATTGAGCTTATCGGCATTGACCAAGTCACATCGAATTCAAAATGTTTCAGATTAGAGCTCCCTTCGGATTCGCCATAGCTTGCCTCGACCCAAGTAGGCCTCAGACCTTATACTCTCGGCAGACCCAGTTATTTCAAAAATGGTTATTGGAAATGCCCACCAAAGGGCGATTAGCTCCATTGCTCTCCGCATACATTGAAATGGTAAAGAATTCCATGTGAAAGACTGCCATTAAGGCGATTGAGGTACCGTCTACCACGAACCTGTCCGAGCTCGTGCTTACGAATTGAAAGCCGCAACTGACTGAAAATGTCAATCGTAAATGAAAACCTTTGATTTACCTTATCATCGTCGTAACTTTCTTATCTATTTGTGTATGCTATTAGAAAGATACAACCTACGCGCAAAACCTTCTGTCTTTCGTCTGGAGTATCACCTTTGTCCGAGACCAGAGTGGCGGGATACGATACCTAGAATGGAATTGGAAATAGTACGTTTTGTTGCTCCGCGCGTAGGAGAGCTTGTTTCACAATTTTTGTATCCATCTTATCCAGCTAAAGTCTATTCGCTTCGTTGCTCATTTCTATAAAGCATTATGTCTCGCCAGCGTCGCATTGGGAATTCCGGAAGCCTTTGCAATGTTTCGCCATATAGTCAGACGGAAAAACTCTTTTTATTGAGTCTGTTTTTGGCGCTTTCCCAAACGAAAAGATCAAAAGGCTGCTTTTGCTACTATGCTGGCATAACTTTGATCGCTTTTTTTGGCCCAATTTAGACCTTCTTATTAGGGAAATGACCCATTCCGTACCGCTATAGGGTCGGATCCTGCCTTTTTCTGATCTCCCTCTGCCTGTTTTTGAGCTCAATAAAAGAGAAAGTTTCATGCGGCGAAAACCATCAATTTTCACATTCCCCTAATAAATGGGTGTTTTTGAGGTCCTTTTTCCGATCAGTTTCATGCCAGTATGGGGTCAAAGTATACAAAAATCACATTCTCCCCGTAGAACGCTGTTTTTAGAGCTCTCCTTTTTTGGAAACTTTCATTGCGCATAGTACGAAAACCAACAGAAATCCCACTGGCAAAGGTGTTGTGCCGGTTGCCGACCAGGCGATCGACCAGCTTCCGACCAGAAGCGTTGGTCCAGTGAGGTTTTTTTCGACCAGAACAGAGCTGTTACAAAGGAAGCCCACTTCCTTATGTTCTGATGGGAAATAGGACTAGGATCTGTAATAGTTGTATCTGCTTTCCTTTGGTTTGCATGGGCACGTGATACATTCCTAGCATGACGTTGGAACAAGCAAGGACCCAGCGTGATCCAGAGGGCAAGCCCATCCCGGGTAACTTTGTATCCTGACCCAAGCCGAAAGTTTGTCGAACTTGTAAGGACATTGGTAGGGATCCGCATGGGCACGTTGAATAATCCGATGGCCACCCACAACATCGGCCCTGCTCGTAGCGCTTGCCGATCATCCCTATCTCTACCGGGCCCGTATTCCCCGCCTCTCTGATACTTTTGAATTTCTTTGAATCGATAAAGATGGGTATCCATGATAATAAGAAAAATAAAAATCTTTTGCGCTTTCCTAATGTGTTCACACAGGTGTTACAAGCTTCGAGAATCTAGCGACCCGAACTAAGGTTTCGCTTCCCTGGTATAATCACTTTAAGTGAAGCATGTCCCGGATAGGAGAAGGCCAGCTGGGTCATTTGTTTGTATAATTACGAGTCAAAAGACAAGCAAGTCCTTTGAGTACACAGCGAACGAAGTGCCCTTACCCTTCTTCTTAGTAGACGAAGATCAATTTCATTTATAGGTGAAGATGCTCCTGGCAGGTGAACATCTTTTTTGAGAGATTGTTTAGGCGCTCCTGGGGGTATCTGAGAATTTGTAAACGTTAGGAGCAGCTTGGATAATCCCATCAATAACAAGAGATTGGTTTACTTACTTGGCTAGAGGAATGATTGGCGTACACTAATGATGAAGAAAGTGAGTCTTCGAATTTATCCAATGGAAATCATGGATCGAAGGTAGGTCAAGAGTTTTCTTGAAAGAAGGCCTTCATCACTCTCGGGTTCTTAAGCTGTAGCTAAATAGCTGCTTCACAAAGAGGTCGGCCCAACGAACTACTTTACTTACTTCTTTTTCAATCAAAGGTCCGTCCAATGAGAATGAGTAGTGGCTTACATGCATGTGATCGACTTTACTTGCTTGCATGCCTACTTGAATGCCTTAACTGAAACCTGTATTTAATACCAATTCTCTTTCATACCAAAGGTCCCAGTTTGAATATAATATGCCCGTAATAACGAACAGTGATCTTTCAATTAAAGACAAAGTCTGAAATCAATTCGTCTAAAACGAGCTCTACGGCACGTTTCACTCTCTGACGATAGATCTACCGGGGCACTCTGCTGGTACAGAAAACGCAACCAGGGCATCTTGTTTAATAGATAAAAGTATAGAGCTGTTAAGCTCCAAAAAGGAGACCTCAGCATTATCATTGCGAAAGGCATTGTGGTCTACAGAAATGGAGGGTCCAGTAACTCTGGTTGTGCCACGTCCAGGCGATACCATCCTCTGTCACCACCAACTTGTAATCTCCCTCTGAGAACTCTTAAATACTATTAACGGGGCTGTGGACACGCTTCCCACAACAACCTCTGTCCACCTTAGATGCTGTCCGTCGGGTGGTTGAGGCTCTCCCACATGAATTTCTACCCCTGTCGAGCAATAATATATTCCCGTTCTCTTCATGTAAGATTGTTGCTACCATTGAACCTAGTGTTGGGTGATCCAAACAAGAGTTTGATTGGCTTCCTTCGAGATAGATAGACGGAGGGAGAGTGTAAGGAGATGTTCAAAAGAGATAGGAGAGTTACGGTTTGCTAAGGTATCATGCTAGTCGCGCAGTGCATGATGCAAAAGTAGTAGTTATCTGTTGTTCCGCCTTCGCGATTGTAAATGGATGCCGCAAAGATGCCTTTTTTCGTTTCTTTCCAATAAGTAGTAGGTAGCCCATATGGAAGAAAGGAGAGCTAGGCGAAAGCCACAAAGAAGTAAGTGAGCTAGGCATTCCTGGTTGTCCACGTTGAAAGAAAGAAATAGATAGCTGGAAAAGACTAGCACTATCCAACTAGTTGTTTCGTTCCTGCTGTCCAAACAGAGCTAACTATTCGTTCGTTTCCGTAGCAAAGGGGGAATGTAGAAAGAAGTAGATTGCTTTTCTTTCCAGGAACTACTAACTGACCTCTCAAAGCTTAACGATAAGCACAGTGCAGCCACATGATCAAACTTGATCCTTGTTTATTCCGAAATTCGATTTTGAAGCAATTTGCCCTTCCTTGTCAACAAAACTACTAATTTTGGAAGGCTATGAAGGGAAATTGATTGACAAGCCCTTACTTCAATATTGAAATGCTCATTTGAAAGGTACGGCATGAACTCCACAAATCCATCAATAGAACCAAGTTCGGATGAAGTACTTGGTAGGACCGTAGCCCAAGCCACCAGGCGAGGCCGCTAAGGAAGTACATACCACAGTAGAATCGTATACAGTGTCTAGCTGTAGAAAAGTTTTCGATTAGAGACGGGCTTTATATCTAACAGGTAGTCGGAGTGATCAAAGCGCTCCATCCAAGCTTGCTTTGTTTGCTGCTTCGGCCTCGTCATTCCGATACAGAATTATAAGTAAAGCTATTGACATTCCTTTGTAGCTTTGCCCTTTAGCCTTAAGTATCGGTTTCCCCCAATCAACTGCAGATTCTGCTAATCAGACTACACGCTAGGAAGTTGGCTAGTTATATATAGTTGGGCAACCCTTACTGAGTTTAGGTTTAGCTGGTATCACCAACTCACAGGGCATAAGGGCGGAGCCAAAATAGCCGGGATATCTTCTTGGGGGAAAATAGCTGAAATCTTTCTTTGTTGGACAACCAGGGCAGAAAAGTAATCCACAGTCTCCTTTTTCGCTGAACCAGGGAGGCACGAAGTGTTGAAGAAAAACAGAATTGATTCCAGTAGCTTTACGACATACATTTCTGAATAGGAAAAGGAAGTTGTGAAATCTTTCCGGGTCATACCCCTAGTTACGAGTCTTTCCTATCCCTGTAGCCCCACTTACATGTCTTTGGCCTTCACTCCCCGCTGAACAAATAGAGTAAAAAAGGGGATTCTACTGTACCTATAACAATCACTTACGGCAAATCGAGTACCCGCACTATACGTTTATCTACGGCGTAATCGTTCCAAGTTAAGAATTCCATGAATAGCCTTTCTTTATAGCACGCGCCTAATTTATCAACTAGCGGCGTATACTCCAACTAGTCTGTCAGGGATGAATATGATTGATCTTACCAAGAGGAAGATACTCGCTCTTCTGTCTGGTCCAATAAACTAGCATACTTCGTATGGCTCGCTTCACTCTCGTATTGCTCTTGCTTTTGGGTCAAGCGGAAGTCAAATCCTGTTGTTTAGAAATAGGGTAAGGTGGTTTTGGGTCACCCTCATGTAAGCGTAGGCGTGGTCAAAGCCGCTGTTTTCAACCGCTACGCGCCTGTTTGACTTTTCAGCTGTACCCGGCTCGAAGAGAGCGTCAATGTTCCGTCTGATTATGCCAATGAATTGTTACAGGTGTTGGAATTATGCCCTAGAGGCAATAATAAAGATGTTATTATTATAATTCTTGTTCATGATAAAGTTTATATTCCATGCTAGAATTGTATTAAGCGGAAACTTTAATACTTGTGTGGTTTGTGAATAACACCGTGTCCCTAGTACGCCTCTATGGACTAGCTCATTGATCAATGATGGTTAAGGTTTCCTAACCATAGACATGAGTTGTCAATTGATAATGAGATCATATCATTGGGAGAATGATATGGTGGATAGACCCAAACAAAGCAGAGCAATTAGATCGTGTCATCGTGTTCGTCTTTGCGAAGCTTTTCCTATGTCAAATATTGTATTCCTTAGACCATGAGATAATGCAACTCCCTGGTATCGGAAGAAAGCTTTGAGGTCATCAAACGTCATCCTATGAGAGGGTGATCATAAAGGTGTCTCTCAGGTGATCGGAAAGTATCTGTTGGGTTGTATGTATCGAGATGGAATTTGTCCCTCCCAAGTCGGAGAGATATACTTCGGGCCCACTCGGTAATCGATATCAACACCGCTTGCAAGCATGTGGTTAAGGAGTTAATCACAAAGTGATATCGGATTACGGAACGAGTAAAGTACTTGCTGTGAACGAGATTGAACTAGGTATGACGGTACCGACGATCGAATCTCGGGCAAGTAAAATATCGCGAGACGAAGGGAATATATATATGGGATTGATTGAATCCTGGCATCGTGGTTCATCCGATATGATCATCGATGAATGTGTGGGAGTCAATATGGGTGCCCAGACCCCGCTGTTGATTATTGATAGAAGATCATGTCTGCATATTCTCGAACCCGCAGGGTCACACACTTAACGTATCTCGACGCTAGGATAGATTGGATAATTGGTTTATGAATTTTTGTTCGGAGTCTCGGATGGGATCCGGGATATCACGAGAGGTTTCGAAATGGTCCGGAGAATAAGATTCATATAAGGCAGTGCAGTTTTTGGAGTTCGGAATTGTTCCGGGTTAATCGGTATTGTACCGGAAGCTTCTAGAACCTTCCGGAAGGGGACCAACGTGACCCCACCTTCCGGGAGGGGGCATGGGCCTATGAGGGAGTGTCCTGGCCGCATTGGGCCAGGGGCACAAGGCCCCATAGGGCCCAGCCGATTCTAGAGAGATTTGACTCGTTTAAATCTCGAGATAGAATTTCTAGATAAGGGAGAGTTTAAATCGTTTAAACTAGAGATAGGATTTCTAGATAAGGGAGAGTTTAAATTGTTTAAACTAGAGATAGGCTTGGAGGAGGGGCAAGGTCTGGCCGCCCCCCTCTATATATAGAGGGGTGGTGCGCCCCCTCCCCCACACACACCTTCCTCCAAGCCCTAGCAGCCTTGCTACCTTCCTCTCTCCCTCCCGACTGTTTGTAGGCGAAGCCCTGCAGCAGAAATTCTCCACCATATACACCACGCCGTCGTGCTGTAGATCCAATCTATCTCTCCACCATACTCGCTGGTCCGAGGAAGGAGGAGACGTCGAGGTGTTGCACGTGTGCATCTCACGGAGGCACCGCCACTTGTGGTGCTAGATCGGATCGGATCGCGAGGAGGAGAAGCGAGTACGACTACATCACCCACGTTCCGACGAACGTTCCGCTGTGCGAATCTTCAAGGGTATGAAGATCTAATCCAATCTCTCTCGTTGTTTGCATCTCCTAGATTAGATCTTGGCTTTCCCTCTGTTCGCTCCGTAGAAAATTTTGATTTACTATGTCGCGAAACCCTTCAACAGGTACCCGGTATGATAACGTATTGTGTCAAGCATGCGGGATGTGAAGCAAAAGGAAGCACTCAACACTACTCTGCGTACACTAATGATGAAGAAAGTGAGTCTTCGAACAAGGGGAGACTAAGCGGGGGAAGAGGGTTTTTCGTATCACAACTTTAGAACGGATTGCTCGCCATGCTTGATTGTGTTCGAAACCCCCATTTGATACTTTATTCTGGAATTCGGTGACTTTGTTCTATCTACTGGATCATTCCATAGATTCCTTGATCGAGATCTTGGTCCTTGCTAGGCTTACTCGCGTAAATAACCCCCATGTCTTAGGTGTTCTCGGGGGTAAGCGAGTCAGTAGAATCGGTTGCACAACCGTCCAGTCCATATCATAGTTGTCATAATCAATCATATCAGTAGGTGGCATACTTGCCTGCTCAAGTCCATCTACTATGGATGTGGGCTTGGACCAAGCCATCCCCAAACACTGAACCGGATCTTGAAAACGGGACTGAACTGAATCTGACTTCTTGGTAGCCCTGTGGCTTTTGGTCCCCATCGGAAAGTGCTGAATGGATTGTTTGAGCTCCTTGCCCAACGACAAAAATAAATAACTAATGGAGTAAATTTAGGCTCATCAATTTGGCAATTATTATTGTTGTGCCTATACATGTAATTTGATCCTTTTCTATTATGCTTGTACCCACACGCCCCAGTATTGAGGAAGATTAATAATCTCATTAAATGGTCTTTCGTGCGTGAAAGCATTTTTTATAACAGCTTCAATATCATTATTCATCCAGTATGATACCTTTCGGAAGCCTTCTACCACAGCCGTAGGGTTCTGGAAAGCATGATAAGAATATGCATGTGGAGGATGAGGTTGATATTTGTACCAAACTACAATGCCGATTCCGCTAATAACAAGAATACTGAATTGGCAAAACATTTTCCTCCGATGTTGCATCGAATAAGATTTAGTGACTATTTGAACAACTATAGATGAGTATACACGAGTCAAAAGGGATTTCAAACCCGCTCCTGCATATGTGTTGTGGACTGTTTCCAACGCTAGATTGCACTTGTTTATACGGTAACACCTAAAAGTTCTTTGATTCTATTCAATCTCTTGAAATAAGTGAAATTATTATGTTTGGTAAAGTTAGACCATCGAAGCATTGGTTCACAAGTGCCAATTTGCTTTGCTTTTTTGAAATCATTCAATTCAATGATACGATCGGCTTCAGATGAAGGAGTGGAAGAAAAAAGGGAGCTTTCACTTCATGTGGGTCAGCCTCTAACTCTCTCTCGTATTCTTTCTGCGCGTGCATATGGCGGGAGACCAGCGCTCTTGCTTTGCTCCTCTCCAAATAAATGAAGGAAGAGAGCAGAAAAGAATCCTAGGTAAACAGTAATGCTATCCAGTTCGGACCGGATTTGACCAAACCCTAACCTAATCCTTCCAGTCAAAGGAGGAGACACTGTCGACGTTGATCACTGTCGCCGCAATCGACGGTCCCTAGAGCTGTCAGCATCCTCCTCCTTCACCTTGGCCGGCGCCGGTGCTGCTGACGGCCGCATCGTCGTCGTGCTCCTTCCTCACCCTCATCCCCTTCGCGTCGGCTTTTCGCTTTGCCTCGGAACACAAGAACCGAAAGGTTAAGCATGAGTCATATGAATGATATGATCGACACTTTGTTGTCCACCATTGAAACCACATCTCTTCTCGTGATGATCGGATTAGGTGTGGTGAATTTGGATCGTGTTCACTAAACAACTTGAGGGATGTTGAATTTAGTGGGAATTCATCTAGTAATTTGATTAAGTTTAACTATTTATCATGAACATAGTCTAACTGCAAATACTGTAGATCACATGGCCAAATCCAACTTCAACTTTAACGTTTTTGCTGAGAAGGAAAAGCTTATAAACAATGGGTCTAACTTCACCAATAGGTTCCGCAATCTAAGAATCATTCTGTCTGGCGGACAAAAGGACTATGTCCTTGGTAAAGCGTTAGGTGACCCCCCTGCTGCAACTGCGCCGGCTGATGAGAAAGCTGTCTATCAGTCGCGCAAAGATGATTATGGTGTGATTAAGAGAACCATGTTGTTTGCTATGGAACCGGAGCTTCAAAATCGTTTTGAAACCTATCCCGGGCCCTTTGAGATTCTCGAGGAGCTGAAAACCATGTTTCAGACTCAAGCCCGTTCTGAGAGATATGAGATCTCTGAGAAGTTCTTTAACTGCAAGATGGAGGAAGGGAGTTCCGTTAGTGAGCACGCCATAAAGATGTCGGGCTACACTCAACGCCTTGAGCAACTGGAATGCACGATTCCAGAGGAGCTCAAGATTGACAGGGTTCTGCAATCACTCCCTCCCAGCTACAAAAGTTTTGTAGTGACTCATAATCAGATTGGTTCCACTGATACGATCACCGAGCTCTTCGCAAAGCTGAAGGCTGCGGAAGTGGACATCAAGAAGGATAATCATGTGTTGATGGTCAACAAGCCCTCCTTTAAGAAAGGTAAGGGAGCAAAGAAGCCCTTCAAGAAGGGCGGCGGCAAGCGCAATGCCCCTGCTGAGAAGAAGCTCAAGTCTGGTCCCAAGCCGGACACTGAGTGCTTCTATTGCAAGGACAAGGGTCACTGGAAGCGCAACTGTCCGAAGTACTTAGCGGACAAGAAGGCTGGCACCATCAAAGGTATATTTGATATACATGTTATTGATGTTTTCCTTACTAGCCCTCGTTGTAGTGCCTGGGTATTTGATACCGGTTCAGTTGCTAATATTTGTAACTCGAAACAGGAGCTACGGAATAGACGGCGGCTTGCGAGGGATGAGGTGACGATGCGCGTTGGCAACGGATCAAGAGTTGATGTGATGGCCGTCGGCACGCTCTCCTTAGTTTTACCTTCGGGATTAGTTTTAAACCTTAATAAATGTTATTATGTGCCTGCGTTGAGCATGAACATTATTTCCGGATCGTGTTTATTGCAAGACGGTTATTCATTTAAATCGGAGAATAATGGTTGTTCTATTTATATGAGTAACATCTTTTATGGTCATGCACCTCTTGTGAATGGTTTATTTCTTCTAAATCTCGAAAGGGATGAAACACACATCCATAACATTGAGGCTAAGAGATGCAAAGTAGATAGTGATAATACTACTTATTTGTGGCACTGTCGTCTAGGTCATATTGGTGTAAAGCGCATGAAGAAACTTCATTATGATGGACTTTTGGAGTCTCTTGATTTTGAATCATTTGACACATGCGAACCATGCCTCATGGGCAAGATGATCAAAACCCCGTTCTCCGGTATGATGGAGCGAGCAACGGACTTGTTGGAAATCATACATACCGATGTATGCGGACCGATGAGTGTTTCGACGCGCGGTGGATATCGCTATTTTCTCACTTTTACCGATGACTTAAGTAGATATGGGTATATCTATTTAATGAAACATAAATCTGAAACGTTTGAAAAGTTCAAAGAATTTCAGAATGAAGTGGAGAACCATCATAACAGAAAGATTAAGTTTCTACGATCCGATCGTGGGGGCGAATATTTGAGTTATGATTTTCTCACGCATCTTAAAGCAAGTGGAATCGTTTCACAACTCACGCCACCCGGAACACCACAGTGCAATGGTGTGTCTGAACGCCGGAATCGAACCCTATTAGATATGGTCCGATCAATGATGTCTCTTACTGATTTGCCGTTATCATTTTTGGGTTATGCATTAGAAACCGCTGCATTCACTTTAAATAGGGCTCCATCTAAATCCGTTGAGACGACACCGTATGAACTGTGGTTTGGTGCTAAACCTAAGTTGTCGTTTCTTAAAGTTTGGGGATGCGAAGCTTACGTCAAGAAATTGATGCCGGACAAGCTCGAACCCAAAGCGGAGAAATGTGTCTTCATAGGATACCCTAAGGAAACTATTGGGTATACCTTCTATCACAGAACCGAAGGCAAAGTGTTTGTCGCAAAGAACGGTTCCTTTCTTGAGAAGGAGTTTCTCTCGAAAGAAGTGAGTGGGAGGAAAGTAGAGCTTGACGAGGTTATTGAACCTTCTCTTGAATTGGAGAGTAGCGCAGCACCTGAAATTGTTCCAGTGCCGCCTGCACCAACAATAGAGGAAGCTAATGACAAGGATCATGAAGCTTCGGACGATGCTGCTGCTGAACGTCGCAGGTCGACAAGGTCGCGTGCCCCTCCTGAGTGGTACGGCAACCCTGTCTTGACTGTCTTGTTGGTAGAAGACAGTGAACCTACGAACTATGAGGAAGCGATGATGAGCCCAGACTCTGAGAAATGGCTGGAAGCCATGAAATCCGAATTGGGATCCATGAGCGAAAACCAAGTATGGACTTTGGTGGATCCTCCTAGCGACCGAAAGGCCGTTGAGTGCAAATGGATATTCAAGAAGAAAACGGACGCGGATGGTAATGTTACCGTCTATAAAGCACGGCTTGTCGCAAAAGGTTTTCGACAAGTTCAAGGTGTTGACTACGATGAGACTTTCTCTCCCGTAGCGATGTTTAAGTCCATTCAGATTTTATTAGCAATTGCTGCGTTTCATGATTATGAAATATGGCAGATGGATGTCAAGACTGCTTTCCTCAATGGCAACATTGATGAAGAGTTGTATATGATGCAACCCGAGGGTTTTGTCGATCCTAAGGATGCTAGTAAAGTATGCAAACTTCAGCGTTCCATTTATGGACTGAAGCAAGCATCTCGGAGTTGGAACCTTCGTTTTGATCAAGTGATCAAGAGCTTTGGATTTGTTCCAAATTGCTACGAAGCTTGCATCTACAAGAAAGTGAGTGGGAGCTCGGTGACGTTTCTCGTACTATATGTGGATGACATATTGATTATTGGAAATGACATCAACATGCTTAACGATGTGAAGAGTTATTTGAACAAGTGTTTTTCAATGAAAGACCTAGGTGAAGCTGCTTATATATTGGGCATCAAGATCTATAGAGATAGACAAAGACGCCTGATAGCTTTAAGCCAGAGTACATACCTAGACAAAGTTCTGAAAAGGTTCAGAATGGATAAGGCAAAGAAAGGTTCAGTGCCTATGTTTCAGGTAAGATATTGAGCAAGGCTCAGTGTCCAGCTACGGTAAATGATAGGGAAGCTATGAGCAAAGTGCCTTATGCCTCGGCCATAGGTTCCATCATGTATGCCATGCTGTGTACTAGACCGGATGTGTCCAATGCTCTTAGTTTGACGAGCAGATATCAAAGTGATCCAGGAGTGGAACACTGGACAGCCGTGAAGAACATCCTAAAGTACCTAAATAGAACTAAAGAAATGTTCTTAGTCTATGGGGGTGATGAACAGCTTGTCGTAAAAGGTTACGTCGATGCTAGTTTCGACACCGACAAGGATGATTCTAAATCTCAGACAGGATACGTTTATATTTTGAATGGAGGAGCTGTGAGCTGGAGAAGCTGCAAGCAAAGCGTGATCATGGGATCTACAGTAGAAGCGGAATACATGGCTGCTGCAGAAGCGTCAAGTGAAGGAGTTTGGATCAGAAACTTCATCACTGAGGTTGGCGTGGTTCCAAGTGCATTGGACCCACTGGAGATATTGTGTGACAACACTGGCACCATAGCACTCGCTAAGGAACCAAGATATCATCCAAAGACCAAGCATATCAACCGCAAGTTTCATATAATCCGAGATTATATAGCAGATGGAGATCTGAAGATTAGCAAAGTACATACGGATCTGAATGTCGCAGATCCATTGACTAAACCTCTTCCACGTGTAAAACATGATCAACACCTCAGTGCCATGGGTGTGAGATTGTTGCCAGATGTAAACTAGATTATTGACTCTAGTGCAAGTGGGAGACTGTTGGAATTATGCCCTAGAGGCAATAATAAAGATGTTATTATTATAATTCTTGTTCATGATAAAGTTTATATTCCATGCTAGAATTGTATTAAGCGGAAACTTTAATACTTGTGTGGTTTGTGAACAACACCGTGTCCCTAGTACGCCTCTATGGACTAGCTCATTGATCAATGATGGTTAAGGTTTACTAACCATAGACATGAGTTGTCAATTGATAATGAGATCATATCATTGGGAGAATGATATGGTGGATAGACCCAAACAAAGCAGAGCAATTAGATCGTGTCATCGTGTTCGTCTTTGCGAAGCTTTTCCTATGTCAAATATTGTATTCCTTAGACCATGAGATAATGCAACTCCCTGGTATCGGAAGAAAGCTTTGAGGTCATCAAACGTCATCCTATGAGAGGGTGATCATAAAGGTGTCTCTCAGGTGATCGGAAAGTATCTGTTGGGTTGTATGTATCGAGATGGAATTTGTCCCTCCCAAGTCGGAGAGATATACTTCGGGCCCACTCGGTAATCGATATCAACACCGCTTGCAAGAATGTGGTTAAGGAGTTAATCACAAAGTGATATCGGATTACGGAACGAGTAAAGTACTTGCTGTGAACGAGATTGAACTAGGTATGACGGTACCGACGATCGAATCTCGGGCAAGTAAAATATCGCGAGACGAAGGGAATATATATATGGGATTGATTGAATCCTGGCATCGTGGTTCATCCGATATGATCATCGATGAATGTGTGGGAGTCAATATGGGTGCCCAAACCCCGCTGTTGATTATTGATAGAAGATCATGTCTGCATATTCTCGAACCCGCAGGGTCACACACTTAACGTATCTCGACGCTAGGATAGATTGGATAATTGGTTTATGAATTTTTGTTCGGAGTCTCGGATGGGATCCGGGATATCACGAGAGGTTTCGAAATGGTCCGGAGAATAAGATTCATATAAGGCAGTGCAGTTTTTGGAGTTCGGAATTGTTCCGGGTTAATCGGTATTGTACCGGAAGCTTCTAGAACCTTCCGGAAGGGGACCAACGTGACCCCACCTTCCGGGAGGGGGCATGGGCCTATGAGGGAGTGTCCTGGCCGCATTGGGCCAGGGGCACAAGGCCCCATAGGGCCCAGCCGATTCTAGAGAGATTTGACTCGTTTAAATCTCGAGATAGAATTTCTAGATAAGGGAGAGTTTAAATCGTTTAAACTAGAGATAGGATTTCTAGATAAGGGAGAGTTTAAATTGTTTAAACTAGAGATAGGCTTGGAGGAGGGGCAAGGTCTGGCCGCCCCCCTCTATATATAGAGGGGTGGTGCGCCCCCTCCCCCACACACACCTTCCTCCAAGCCCTAGCAGCCTTGCTACCTTCCTCTCTCCCTCCCGACTGTTTGTAGGCGAAGCCCTGCAGCAGAAATTCTCCACCATATACACCACGCCGTCGTGCTGTAGATCCAATCTATCTCTCCACCATACTCGCTGGTCCGAGGAAGGAGGAGACGTCGAGGTGTTGCACGTGTGCATCTCACGGAGGCACCGCCACTTGTGGTGCTAGATCAGATCGGATCGCGAGGAGGAGAAGCGAGTACGACTACATCACCCACGTTCCGACGAACGTTCCGCGGTGCGAATCTTCAAGGGTATGAAGATCTAATCCAATCTCTCTCGTTGTTTGCATCTCCTAGATTAGATCTTGGCTTTCCCTCTGTTCGCTCCGTAGAAAATTTTGATTTACTATGCCGCGAAACCCTTCAACAGGTACCCGGTATGATAACGTATTGTGTCAAGCATGCGGGATGTGAAGCAAAAGGAAGCACTCAACACTACTCTGCGTACACTAATGATGAAGAAAGTGAGTCTTCGAACAAGGGGAGACTAAGCGGGGGAAGAGGGTTTTTCGTATCACAGCTTTAGAACGGATTGCTCGCCATGCTTGATTGCGTTCGAAACCCCCATTTGATACTTTATTCTGGAATTTGGTGACTTTGTTCTATCTACTGGATCATTCCATAGATTCCTTGATCGAGATCTTGGTCCTTGCTAGGCTTACTCGCGTAAATAACCCCCATGTCTTAGGTGTTCTCGGGGGTAAGCGAGTCAGTAGAATCGGTTGCACAACCGTCCAGTCCATATCATAATTGTCATAATCAATCATATCAGTAGGTGGCTTACTTGCCTGCTCAAGTCCATCTACTATGGATGTGGGCTTGGACCAAGCCATCCCCAAACACTGAACCGGATCTTGAAAACGGGACTGAACTGAATCCGACTTCTTGGTAGCCCTGTGGCTTTTGGTCCCCATCGGAAAGTGTTGAATGGATTGTTTGAGCTCCTTGCCCAACGACAAAAATAAATAACTAATGGAGTAAATTTAGGCTCATCAATGTGGCAATTATTATTGCTGTGCCTATACATGTAATTTGATCCTTTTCTATTATGCTTGTACCCCACACGCCCCAGTACCGAGGAAGATTAATAATCTCATTAAATGGTCTTTCGTGCGTGAAAGCATTTTTTATAACAGCTTCAATATCATTATTCATCAAGTATGATACCTTTCGGAAGCCTTCTACCACAGCCTTAGGGTTCTGGAAAGCATGATAAGAATATGCCTGTGGAGGATGAGGTTGATATTTGTACCAAACTACAATGCCGATTCCGCTAATAACAAGAATACTGAATTGGCAAAACATTTTCCTCCGATGTTGCATCGAATAAGATTTAGTGACTATTTGAACAACTATAGATGAGTATGCACGAGTCAAAAGGGATTTCAAACCCTCTCCTGCATATGTGTTGTGGACTGTTTCCAACGCTAGATTGCACTTGTTTATACGGTAACACCTAAAAGTTCTTTGATTCTATTCAATCTCTTGAAATAAGTGAAATTATTATGTTTGGTAAAGTTAGACCATCGAAGCATTGGTTCACAAGTGCCAATTTGCTTTGCTTTTTTGAAATCATTCAATTCAATGATACGATCGGCTTCAGATGAAGGAGTGGAAGAAAAAAGGGAGCTTTCACTTCATGTGGGTCAGCCTCTAACTCTCTCTCGTATTCTTTCTGCGCGTGCATATGGCGGGAGACCAGCGCTCTTGCTTTGCTCCTCTCCAAATAAATGAAGGAAGAGAGCAGAAAAGAATCCTAGGTAAACAGTAATGCTATCCAGTTCGGACCGGATTTGACCAAACCCTAACCTAATCCTTCCAGTCAAAGGAGGAGACACTGTCGACGTTGATCACCGTCGCCGCAATCGACGGTCCCTAGAGCTGTCAGCATCCTCCTCCTTCAGCCTGGCCGGCGCCGGTGCTGCTGACGGCCGCATCGTCGTCGTGCTCCTTCCTCACCCTCATCCCCTTCGCGTCGGCTTTTCGCTTTGCCTCGGCGAATGCCTCCAACGCTACTGCTCCTCCTCGATGAGCTCCGGGTTGAGTTCGGCGAGCGCTGCCGCCATCCCCACGTTGAGGCGCTCGCGGGCCTCCTGGTCCTCCCGTCGCTTGCGGTCAGAGACGAAACGAAGGCCGACGGATCCAGGTCCAGCACCGGTCTTCCCGCCCCGAGGGGAAAGTTGAGCTCGCCGTAGTCGGAGACGTGGCGCCGGACGTTCTCCATGTCGTAGGCCTACATGGCCTGCTCTGCGGATTGGAGGCTTCCAATCCGCACCTTCCTCTTCGTGTTCCGGTAGGTGATCTCGGCGACCCACGAGCCCCATGACCGCTGTCGCACGCCATGGTAGACCGTCGAGGCCGCACCGGCAGTTCGAGGGTGTCGACGGACCGGCGGGTCTGCCGCTGGCGATTCGGTGGCACCAAATGGAGAAGGGAATGTTGGCGAGGAGTAGGAGCGACGCGGGGCTTCCGCCGGGGGATGCGGTGGCGCCGAGCGCTGGGTATGGGCGGCGAAGATGGCCAGCAAGAAGATCCGACCATCTGGGTGTGGGAGTGGTTGTGGTGGCAGCTGGGGGTGTCGATGGTCGCCGACGGTGGAGGAGAGGTCGAGGTGGAGGCAGTGTGAATGCACGGAGGAGAGGGAATCTTTTTCTCGAAAGTGACCGCTGATTCCTATATTTACTCCTCCGCGACACCGATGAGTAAGTTTTTCCACTAAAGCCTTTTGGAGTTCGGTTAGGTTCGGTTGGAGGAGTAAAACGACATCTTTTACTCTTCTAACCGTTTTTTTTACATTGGTTAGAGAGTCCCTTAGAGCACCTCTATCTAAACCCCTATCTTTTAGATGATAAAAAGCCTCAAAATCTTTAAGTGGGACAAATTTGATCATTTAAACTTTAACCGTTCCTAGCCGAACTCCTAAAGTTAGATGATGAAAAGTTGTTTTCGACATAATTTTTGCATTTGAGCATAAGAATACATAATATAACATTCATAATTCATATAGATCGAAATTATAAGAATAGATAAAATATTATCATGAATACCCGACAAATTGGGTTTTTCTAGTGATAAATAGTTGTCAAAGTCACATACCGACCACCTAGTGTTTAGTTATGCATGTTAGAGCGCATCAATAGCAAATTCCACCTATTCATAACCGATGATAATGATCTAGGTTCCTACACTTGTTTTTTATTAAAGTTTTCATGAATTTTTCCCCAGAATTGTTGTAGTGGTTGGTAGGCTCCATTTTCTTCGAATAAGGCGCTATCAACGAGTGTTTGGTGATGCCACACGAAGTACAAATTGTTGTCTTCGTCATCTGACCATTTTGATTCTCTATTAACCTTCTTCACCAAGCTCCAAAGATGAATGAACACGATTATTCACTTGAAACTTATGTGCTTTCACAATAAAAGGGGTAAAATTCACCTAGTTGTGACACTGGGATGAGAAGTCGAGGACGCCGTCCTGTGCCGGTGCAGGTGCCATAGATGGTACCGGAGCAACGATAACCTTCGTGCGATACCATAACACACAAGTCGACGGCATAACACTCATGGAACGCTGTTCCACAAATATTACACATACCAGAGTAGTAACACCATAGGTCCAAGGTATAACTATATTATTCATGTCATAGATTTTCATAGAAGATTCCGTGACACAATAAGCTCACCAGGTAAGTTCTTGTTCAAACCAAATCCATAAGAAGCAAATGATAGACTAGTCTAGAGCTAGATCTACCGCTAGACCTATCTTGATGTTTAAAGGTTGTTTATTTTTGTTGGAATTTTGGCCCAAATATTCTAGCCCATTTTCTATTTCAATAATTCCTGAAAATCCTAGAGGCCCATGTGGCCCATTCATGCAAGGCAAGAGGTGGGACAAATGTTTAGTCCCACATTGCTAGTTGAGTGGAAGTTGGACCAGCTTATAAGGTGAGCTCTTCTACCACTTGGTAAAAGGATGAGAAGGAGAAGGAGAGAGTTCCACACGCGTGCTCCTCCTCCTCCTCCTCGCTCGCCTCGCCACGCCACGCCACGCCTCGCCTCGTCACGACGCGCGCGCGCGCGCCGCGGGTTGCGGGTTGCGGGTTGCGGGAATCTCGGCGAGCCGAGCTTTATTTTGCCACGCATGAATGGTATATGAACATATACGTTTAATACGAAGGTGAAGGTGAAACGTTTGCTTTAAATGGACGTTTAATACGAGTTAAATGTGCCTGCTCGTTTCATCTTCTGCACCGTCTGCCTTCTCCTCTGCGCCTATAAGAGAGAGAGGTCGCGCCTCCTCTCAGTTGCGCTGTTACACAAACCTTGCCTCGAGTTCCAGAGCACTGCGCTACTTCCGTCTTCCCCATCCCGTCTTGCGGCGTGCACCGCGAGCCGGGACAGTAGGCCTCCGAGACCCCGCTGCTTCGAGTCCTGTACGGGAGAAGGGCGATAAGGTTTTTGGGGAGCGCTATCAGCGCGACTACTGGCTTCGTCACGGACTCCCTCACAGATAGCGACGTCTTCCCCGACGAAGACTTCTTCCCCGACATCAGCACCCTCTTCCTCGACGACATGGCCAATGACGGTTCCAACGCCGGCGGTTCTACTTCTGCTACTGCCGTGTATATCTTCTGTCTCAATCTTGTTCTGATTCTACTCAAAGTTTTATGTCTTGCAGTTTGTTTGACTATATGCCTCAGTATGTTTTCGCTATTAAACATGATTAGTATATTGCCTATTATTCTAGTCATGTTTTATCTAGCGTTTATTATGGATAATTCGCTTGGTAAATTGCTCTATTTTTCAACCATCCAAAAACCTTATTTCAGGCAATTTGCCCCAAGTGGCTTTGTTGCTTCTATGAAGCCACCTGTGTTTGAAGGTGTGAATTACAAACGGTGGCGTGCGAGAGCAGTGCTCTGGTTTCAGACCATGAGCTGCTATAACGCCATCTATGGCGCACCTGAGGGGGAACTTAATCCCGCTCAGGAAGAGGCGTTCCAAAAACTTGATACTACTTTCAAGGCTGCCTTGATCAGCATCCTTGGCGACAATATTGTCGATTCATATCTGTCATTTAGCAATGGCAAAGATATGTGGGATGCGCTCGAGAGAAAATTTGGAGTCTCTGATGCTGGCAGTGAACTGTATGTCATGGAACAATTCTATGACTACAAGATGATTGATGGTCGCTCCATTGTGGAGCAGGCTCATGAGATACAGTCACTTGCCAGGGAGCTTGAGCACTTCACTTGTGTGTTACCGGACAAGTTTGTTGCCGGAGGCATCATTGCCAAACTTCCCCAGTCATGGAGGAATTTTGCTACTTCTCTGAAGCACAAGAGACAAGAGTTCTCCGTGACGGATCTCATTGGGACTCTTGATGTGGAAGAGAAGGCGAGAGCAAAAGACACACGTGCTCGAGGTACCGAGGGAGGTTCTAATGCCAACCTGGTACAGAAAAGGAACTTCCAGCCTTACAAGTTCAAGAACAAAGGCAAGTTTGATGACAAAGGAAAGTTCGATGGAAAGAACAAGGCCTCACAGTCCACCAGCTTCAAGAAGAAGACTGATAAGAGGAAAGGTGCTTGTCATGTGTGCGGTGATCCTAATCATTGGGCTCCTGCTTGTCCCAACCGCTTTGACAAACGCCAACATGGGAAGAGCAGCAAGACTGCTAATGTTGTCATGGGCGACGTTGAGATGAAAGATGTTGGGTATGGTATATTACCTACTGTTCTTTCATTATGTCATTCTCCTGATTGGTGGATTGACACGGGCGCTAATGTACATGTCTGTTCTGATATTTCCATGTTTTCTTCATATCAGATCAGAGGGACTCAAACCGTGCTGATGGGGAACGGCTCGCATGCTTCTGTTCATGGTGTTGGTACGGTCGATCTGAAGTTCACTTCGGGAAAGACTGTGCGCCTGAAGAACGTGCATCATGTTCCCTCAATAAATAAAAATCTTGTTAGCGGATCTCTTCTGTGTCGAGATGGCTACAAGATTGTATTTGAGTCCAATAAATTTGTAATTTCGAAGTATGGAACCTTTATTGGTAAAGGCTATGAATGCGGAGGCTTGTTCCGCTTAACTCTGTCAGACATTTGTAATAAAGTTGTTAATCATATTTACACAAATTTTGAATCAAATGTCTGGCACTCTCGTCTTTGTCATATTAATTTTGGTTGCATGACGCGGCTAGCCAAAATGAATTTAATCCCTGATTTCTCAACTGTTAAGGGATCTAAGTGCCAAGTCTGCGTGCAAGCTAAACAACCTCGCAAGTCACATACGACTGCAGAAGTGAGAAATTTAACACCACTAGAGCTCATACATTCTGATCTTTGTGAGATGAATGGTGTGTTGACAAAAGGTGGAAAGAAATATTTCATGACTTTGATCGATGACTCTACGAGATATTGTCATGTGTATCTTCTGAAATCAAAAGATGAGGCTTTGAGTTTCTTCAAAATCTATAAAGCTGAGGCAGAAAATCAACTTGATCGAAAGATTAAGAGGCTTAGGTCTGATCGTGGTGGAGAGTATTTTTCCAACGAGTTTGATTCTTTTTGTGCGGAACATGGTATAATTCATGAGAGGACGCCTCCCTACTCACCCCAGTCAAATGGAGTAGCCGAAAGAAAGAACCGTACTCTAACAGATTTGGTTAACGCCATGTTAGACACATCGGGTCTTTCTAAGGAATGGTGGGGGGAGGCATTATTGACCGCGTGTCATGTCCTAAACCGAGTTCCCACAAAGAACAAAGAAATTACTCCATTCGAAGAATGGGAGAAGAAAAGACTAAAACTCTCTTACTTACGTACTTGGGGTTGTTTGGCAAAGGTTAATGTACCAATCCCCAAGAAGCGCAAGCTTGGACCAAAAACCATTGATTGTGTTTTTCTGGGCTATGCTTTTCATAGCATTGGTTATAGATTCTTGATAGTAAAATCTGAAGTACCTGACATTCATGTCGGTACAATCATGGAGTCGACTGATGCGACTTTCTTTGAGGATATATTTCCAATGAAGGATAAACCTAACTCATCAAATCCGGAGATACTAGTTCATCTAATCAGGAATTTGCTATATTCTCTGAACCTATCATTCCGATTGAACACTCTGAAAGTCCTAAGGAGGATGACAATGAAATTCCTAAAAGGAGCAAGAGACAAAGGACTGCAAAGTCTTTTGGTGATGATTTCATTGTGTACCTTGTAGATGACACTCCCACTTCCATTTCAGAAGCTTATGCATCTCCTGATGCTTACTACTGGAAGGAAGCTGTTCATAGTGAGATGAATTCCATCTTAGCTAATGAAACATGGGAGATCACTGATCGTCCTTATGGGTGCAAACCTGTAGGATGTAAATGGGTGTTCAAGAAGAAACTAAGGCCTGATGGTACTATTGAGAAGTACAAGGCAAGGCTTGTAGCCAAGGGTTATACCCAAAAGGAAGGTGAAGACTTCTTTGACACTTACTCACCTGTAGCAAGGTTGACCACCATTCGAGTACTACTTTCTCTGGCTGCCTCACACGGTCTTCTCATTCATCAAATGGACGTTAAGACGGCTTTCCTAAATGGAGAGTTGGATGAGGAAATCTATATGGATCAACCAGATGGTTTTGTAGTAAATGGTCAAGAAAGAAAAGTGTGCAAGCTACTGAAGTCTTTGTATGGTCTTAAACAAGCACCTAAGCAGTGGCACGAAAAATTTGATAAAACCTTAACCACTGCAGGCTTTGTTGTAAACGAAGCTGACAAGTGCGTATACTATCGCCATGGTGGGGGTGAGGGAGTCATCCTTTGTTTGTATGTTGATGACATACTGATTTTCGGAACCAACCTTAATGCAATTAAGGAGGTCAAAGATTTCTTATCTCGTTCCTTTGAGATGAAGGATCTGGGAGTAGCTGATGTCATCCTGAACATCAAGCTATTGAGATATGATGATGGTGGGATTACATTGCTTCAGTCCCACTATGTGGAAAAGATCTTGAGTCGTTTCGGGTATATCGACGTCAATTTTTCTTCTACACCGTATGATCCTAGTGTGTTGCTTCGAAAGAATCGAGGAAATGCTAGAGACCAACTAAGATACTCTCAAATTATTGGCTCGCTTATCTATTTAGCTAGTGCCACGAGACCTGACATCGCCTTTGCTGTAAGCAAACTCAGTCGATTTGTCTCAAATCCAGGAGATAATCACTGGCATGCTCTTAAAAGAGTTATGCGATATCTAAAAGGTACTGCGAGCTATGGCATACACTATACCGGGTATCCGAGGGTACTAGAGGGTTATAGTGATTCAAATTGGATATCTGATGCTGATGAGATAAAGGCCACAAGTGGATATGTTTTCACACTTGGTGGTGGCGCTGTTTCTTGGAAGTATTGCAAGCAGACCATCTTAACGAGGTCAACTATGGAAGCAGAACTCACAGCACTAGACACGGCCACTGTTGAAGCAGAGTGGCTTCGTGAACTCTTGATGGACTTACCTGTGGTTGAAAAACCTATACCCGCAATTCCAATGAACTGTGATAATCAAACTGTGATTATTAAGGTGAACAGTTCTAAGGATAATATGAAGTCCTCAAGACATGTGAAGAGGAGACTGAAATCTGTCAGGAAAATGAGAAACTCCGGAGTTATTGCATTGGATTATATCCAAACATCTAAAAACTTGGCAGATCCCTTCACAAAGGGTCTATCACACAACGTGATAGAAAATGCATCAAAGGAGATGGGTATGAGACCCACAATTTGAGCTTTCCATAGTGGTAAACCATTCTATGTGATCGGAGATCACGTGAATTAGAATTGGGAAACAAGCTGTTGGTTAGCTGAGAGGAAAGTATCCCTACTTTAATAAACACCACTCCATAAAGATGCAATACTTTCCTATTCTGCATGGCAGGTTGATTTATTATCTTAATGTGTTCTAAGTGGCTTATCCTAAGCAAAGATGTTGTCCTGCAGAACATCTTTTGAAGAACACACCTATATGAGTCTGACTGTTAAAACGTCGCAGTCTATGAGAGTGGGGTGCTCTCTAATAAACTCATGAAAGGTCATGGAGTATGACGTATAAGCTCCACCCGCGGGGAAGTCCCACGGTAGCCCAGTATCGGTCAAGACTTCGTGTGAAGCTAGATTGCAGCAAACTTGCAGTTCAAGGCATAGTCCACTGTACAAGTCGCAATCTAGTGTAGCATAGAATTCTAGGTGGAAGTTCAACTTAACAGTCTCCACTAAAGTACCGATATATAAACAGTGTTTTGGAACCAAAGGCAGATTACATGTGCCTCTGGGATCTGGTGGGGGATTGTTGGAATTTTGGCCCAAATATTCTAGCCCATTTTCTATTTCAATAATTCCTGAAAATCCTAGAGGCCCATGTGGCCCATTCATGCAAGGCAAGAGGTGGGACAAATGTTTAGTCCCACATTGCTAGTTGAGTGGAAGTTGGACCAGCTTATAAGGTGAGCTCTTCTACCACTTGGTAAAAGGATGAGAAGGAGAAGGAGAGAGTTCCACACGCGCGCTCCTCCTCCTCCTCCTCGCTCGCCTCGCCACGCCTCGCCTCGTCACGACGCGCGCGCGCGCGCGCCGCGGGTTGCGGGTTGCGGGAATCTCGCCGAGCCGAGCTTTATTTTGCCACGCATGAATGGTATATACGAAGGTGAAACGTCTGCTTTGAATGGACGTTTAATACGAAGGTGAAACGTTTGCTTTAAATGGACGTTTAATACGAGTTAAATGTGCCTGCTCGTTTCATCTTCTGCACCGTCTGCCTTCTCCTCTGCGCCTATAAGAGAGAGAGGTCGCGCCTCCTCTCAGTTGCGCTGTTACACAAACCTTGCCTCGAGTTCCAGAGCACTGCGCTACTTCCGTCTTCCCCATCCTATCTTGCGGCGTGCACCGCGAGCCGGGACAGTAGACCTCCGAGACCCCGCTGCTTCGAGTCCTGTACGGGAGAAGGGCGATAAGGTTTTTGGGGAGCGCTATCAGCGCGACTACTGGCTTCGTCACGGACTCCCTCACAGATAGCGACGTCTTCCCCGACGAAGACTTCTTCCCCGACATCAGCACCCTCTTCCTCGATGACATGGCCAATGACGGTTCCAACGCCGGCGGTTCTACTTCTGCTACTGCCGTGTATATCTTCTGTCTCAATCTTGTTCTGATTCTACTCAAAGTTTTATGTCTTGCAGTTTGTTTGACTATATGCCTCAGTATGTTTTCGCTATTAAACATGATTAGTATATTGCCTATTATTCTAGTCATGTTTTATCTAGCGTTTATTATGGATAATTCGCTTGGTAAATTGCTCTATTTTTCAACAATTTTCTCTAGTAGCAACTTCTATTGGTATGGATTCTATTCGTGGGAATTGAATCTTGCCTATGTTCTTCTTGATCTCCACTTTCACTAAGTCGAAGTATTGTCTCATTTAATTTTATTGAACTAACATTGGCTTTCTGTAGATGTCTCTTAAGTCTTCTAGTACCACGTTTGCAGTCCCGTCATTAACTTCAATACCTAAGCAAGAGATAAGGAGGATAGATTGAGTACGAGCATACTCAACAAGTTCTAACTATGTGGTAGTTTGATGCACTATCTATAGTCGTGAATCAAACATCCTAGACAGGTTAAGGAGAAAAGTAAGGCGAAAAAGTAATGTATTGAAATTGTGGATTTTGTGTATTGTCTTCTTAAATTCAATCGTCCATCACCCTACACAATCTATATGACTTGTCTGGTATTTCTGTGCAAGCCTAGAAGGTTATTACACGAGTATAATATAGACTCCTTAGTAGGAATTTAACTCTAAACTAGGTAACTACCGTCAGCTTCGTACTTGATCAGGTCTTCCCCGGTTGGCTTCGTGCAAAGCCCCTTTCCTTCAGTGTTGGTGTAGTCATCATAGTCTTCGAGTTTCCTTGTCGGCGAAGTCATAGTCATAGGCATAAGTCGGTCTCACCAGCAGTTTCAGAAGATTCTCCTTAGCAGGCTTGACCGATGCTTTATCTTGGGCCGTTTTTTTCAATAGTTGATATGACTATTTTTAATATTTGGCTTTGGGTTGGATCTTGGTAATCGGCAAAATGCGTCCATTACCTTTTTCCAGCTTCCAACCTCTATAATTTTTATCTACCTAAAACGGGTGTTAACAAATGGAAGCAGGAATAATCACGATTTAAAAAAAATTCCGCCCACATGCGTCTTCAGAACAGACATGGCATCGAATAAAAAATAGAGAGTAATACGCTGCGTCTAGGGTTAGGAGGGCAACGCCGAGGCGATCGCGCGCCGCCACCTGCCATGGACGGGAGCGCTAGAGATTTGGGAAGGTTAGGTGTCTACGATGTTGGGGAAGAGTCCGTAGCAAATTCTGCTAGGTCAGGAGTCTCGTGAAGCCGTGTGCTCCATGAAAGGAAGATGGATCGGATCTCACCGCCGCCAGATATAAAGGGTGCAGATGGTAGTAAAACCCTAAACCTCAGGAAACCTCTCGATAGATTGACGGCGACGTACGATCCTGGAGCGTCTGCAGAGGGGGTGCCGACACGAACGATGTCAACGACCGACGGTGGGGGTGATACGGGGAGATACGGTGAGGAACTCGCCCACCCGAAGCTGTTAGTTGGAGGCGCAATCGTGCCAGTGCAGGGGGACAGGCAACTTGCGATTATGCGGGACGAAGATGAGTTTGATGGAAATTGGGATGGCTCTGAAGATGAAGGAAGGAACTGTGGACCAGAGGTCCATCTGTTCGGGGAAGGGGACCTGGAAGATGAATTTTTTATGGAGGAAGAGGCAGAGGATGAAGAAGTATCGGAAACGGAACCCAAGGTATGGCGGCTGTTTGCACGCTAGTATTCTTTGATGGCAGTGAACTATGGGCTCCTTCAGAAGCACTTCGCAGGGGTGTGGAGAATTCGAGCGAAGATGACTTTCTCTCCGCTTAAGGACAACTTTTTCATCATCACTTTTCAATCTGAAGGGGATTACAAGTTTGTTGATAGGGGAGGGCCATGGATACACCTAGGTGTTGTGTGCCTCATTGCTCCCTTCAATGATAGGGCACAGCCATCGGAGACAGTAATGAACTCTATCAAGCTCTGGGTCAGATTCTATGATGTGCCATGGCATAAGAAAACAGAGGACTATGGGAGGATGATGGCGTCAAAACTAGGAACAGTGGTAGAAGTGGATATTGAGAAGTCAGAGCTAAAATACAGTGACTATTTAAGGGTGCGCATTGACTGGCCTCTGAAACAACGCCTGCTTGCAAGGTTCAAAACAACGGTGAAGGGGCAGACAAAGTCCATGATATATCCTCTACGATATGAGAGGGTTCCATTCTTCTGCTTTCATTGTGGAATTATTGGGCATAACCAGGAGGAACGTGAGATGCGTTCACGAGGTAGGGCATCCCTGAACTATGATAAAACGCTCCGCTGTTCACCAAAGCGCAAGCATGAGGGGAGGGCAATATCGACATCAGATCATCCGATGGCTCGGAAGAGTTTGTTTCCTGAAAGTTCAGAGGTTAATGTGGATTCTTCACTGGGTAATCCGGGTAAGTCGATGAATGTGGCCCCGGTTGATTCCAGCCATTATACAGTGGAAATCCCAGATGCACATGATGGGCTAGATGAGGCGAGGCACAGGGCTACAAAGGAGGTGGAAGAGGAGCTCGCAAATGTGGTGGAGAGGATGCAGTTGCGCCGAGATAGGGACAATTTTAAGGACAGGAATATGATGCAAGATAAATCAACGGTGGAACATCCAGGGCAGTAAAATTTCGACATGGGGGGCCCTAGTCAGTTCCCAAATATTCAGAATAACCCAACCTTTGTGGCACAATCAACAACACCGACGAGAGATGGGTCTGGTAGTAATGGGGTCCCTAATGCGCCTCGTTCAAGTGATATGATCCCAGTAATACGTGAACTGGATATATCTGTTGACAGTGGGACTGATGTATCGATGACAGATGCTGATTCGGTTCTTGGGAAGAGAGGTGCGTAGGAGAAAGAGGTGCAAGGCAAGAATTTGGACTTGAACCTATCACTAAAATATGGTGGATCCAGTGCAGAACTGAAGAGGGGGAGGAAGATCAGTACCGGCCATGGCGGAACAAATAAGGAGTTGCAGATGGGAGGGACAGGAGGAATAGCGAAGAAAAGAGGAGCAACCAGACTTGGGGCTTCCGGTACACTGACGAGGCCACATGTGTGGACTCGTCAGGGACAATGAGTTGTATATGTTGGAATTGTCGAGGCGCGGGAGGAACCTCGACAATTCAGGAGCTGGTGTCTATCTCCAAGTCTACTGAGACTAGAAAGAATAAAAATAAAGTTCGAGGTCTTAGGAGTCGTTTAGGTCTTCAAGGTTTTGCAGGAGTCAGTAGTGAGGGTATGAATGGAGCGCTTGCCCTATTTTGGCAGGAGAATTTGTACATCAAGATAAAGAGTATGAATAATTTTTTTATTGATGCATATATCCGTCTGCCCCAGATGAACCAATGTGGAGGTTAACGTTATCTACGGCGAACCACGGGTGGAAAATCGTCATCAAATTTGGTCCCAACTTCAGGACCTAAGAGGTATGTCAGATCTACCGTGGCTTGTAGTAGGTGATTTTAATGAAGCCCTTTGGCAATGTGAGCACTTCTCCATTAACCCACGCCCTGAAAATTAAATGATAGCTTTCAGAGATACACTGCAAGTGTGTGATTTGGTAGATCTCGATTTTAAGGGGGTTCCTTTTACTTTTGATAATAAGCGACAAGGAAATAGAAATGTGAAGGTGAGATTAGACCGTGCAGTAGCAGATTACAAATGGAGGGACTTATATGGCGACTATGAAGTAAGCCATGTTGTATGACCCTGCTCTGATCATGTCATTGTTGTAGTGAAAATGCAACATGAACAACAACTACCAAGACGCAAACTGAATAGGCAATACGAAAATTTCTGGGAGCGCGCTGGTGAACTGACGGAGGTGGTTGAACAAGCTGTTGGAGATATGCCCTAGAGTCAATAATAAATGTAGTTATTATTATATCTTTGTATTTATGATAAATGTTTACATTCATGCTATAATAGTATTAACAAGGAAACATTGATACTTGTGTGATTTGTAAACTTAGTTTGAAGTCCCTAGTAAAGCCTCTACATAATACTAGCTTGTTGGTTAATAGATGATTGTGGTTTCCCTATCATGAACATTGAGATGTTATTAACAACAAGATCATATCGTTAGGAGAATGATATGGTGGACATACTCCTATAGATAAGCGTAGCATAAAGATCAAGTCATTTTAATAGTTCAATTGCTATATGCTTTCTGATACATAGTAATCTAATTCCTTCGACCATGAGATCATGCATATCACCTTTACCGGATGGTTGCTTTGATGACATCAAACACCACACCGTAACTGGGTGGCTATAAAGGTGGCATTGAGTGTTCGGAAAGTATTGGTTGAAACACATGGATCAAGAGTGGGATTTGTCCATCCATATGACGGATAGATATACTCTGGGCCCTCTCGGTGAAATGTCATCCAATTAGCTTGCAAGCATGTGACTGGCTCACAAGGGATCACATATCACGGGAACGAGAAAAGAGTACTTATTGGTAACGAGGTTGAACTAGGTATGCAGAGATACCGACGATCATAACCTCGGATAAGTAAACTATCGTGAGACAAATGGAAATTGATATCGTATGTAAGTGGTTCATTCGATCGCAAAGTAATCGTAGAAATATGGGGAGCCATATGAATTTCCAGATTCCTCTGTTGGTTATTGTTCGGAGAAGTGTCTCGATCATGTCCGCATTATTCACGAACCGTAGGGAGACACACTTAAGGATTCGACGTTGTTTAAGTAGTTATGGAATGATGAGAAAGAGTCTGAATGTTGTTCGGAGTCTCGAATGGGATTCGGGATATCACGAGGAGATCCGGAATGGTCTGGAGAATAAGATTCATATAAGAAAAGTCCCGTTTCAGAGTTGGAGAATGATTCCAGTGTTTTCATCGGGAATGTTCTAGAAGGTTTCGGAATGTCCGGCACTCCGGAGGGG
This sequence comes from Avena atlantica, assembly GCA_910589765.1. NCBI lineage: Eukaryota > Viridiplantae > Streptophyta > Magnoliopsida > Poales > Poaceae > Avena > Avena atlantica. Next base: position 365,453,547 of record OU342736.1, read on the forward strand.
AAGGGTAAATGAATGTGTTATATCAAGTTGGTATGATTGCATTATGTACTCGGTGTCATCGCTGAACAAAATAGAGGGTTTATTCAAATCCTAGTTTGAAAAGTCAAACGGCTAGTTTGAAAGTCAAACGGCTATTTTTGGGAAGTGGGGAAGGAGGAGGAAACCGAGTTGGGGAGGAGTCCCTCCTCCACCGCCGGCCCACCTCCAAGACGATTTGGGGAGGGACTCCCCTCCCCTTGGTCGGCCGGCCCATCCACCTATATAAGGAGGGGCAGGACTCCCTCCTAGAGACACAAGATCCTCTCCTCCAAACCCTAGCCGCCGGCGCTGCCACCTCCACTGTCGCCGCCGCCGACCTAGGTCAAGCCGCCGCCGCCTAGCAACCCTAGCCGCCGGCCAAGCTTCCTCCTCGGCGTGTCTAAACCCTAGATCATCGAGGGACTCTCTCATACTCCACCATACTCGCTCCGGCTTAAGGCGAAGCCCTGCGAGATCTCCCCTCTACTTCCGGTACCACGCCGTTGTGCTGCCGGAATCGCGAGGAGAGTGCTACAACCTCCGCTGCCTGCTGGAACAAGGGAGAGGAAGGTCTTCGTCGAGTACCGAACGTGTGACCGACTGCGGGAGCGTTGCCGGAACGCAACGCCGAAAGGATTGTCTACGCGATCTTGAGATCGGGAAGAGTACGACTACATCACCCACGAGAATCCGCTCTCGTTAAACACTTTGGAATCTTCGAGGGTGAGTTATTCTATCGACTCGTTGCTACAATCTAGTAGATAGATCTTGGCTTGTTTGTTTGTATGCGGTAGAAATTTTTTGTTTTCCATGCTACGAAACCCTACAGTGGTATCAGAGTCGTGTCTATATGTAGATCTGTTGCACGAGTAGAACACAATGGTCATTATGGGCGTTGATGCTTTTATTGTCGATTGCTTCTTGTGTACTTTGCATCTTGCGGTATGTTGGGATGAAGCGGCCCGGGCTAACCTTACATGACATCGTTCATGAGACTTGCTCCACGCTTGACATGCAACTTGTATTGCATAAGTGGCTTTGCGGGTGCCTGTTTCTCCTAGCATAGTTAAGATCCAATTTACAATGGGTGATTAACAATACTAGTATCAGTGTTGTGGTTCATGTTCGTAAGTTAGAACGACACTTATTGAAAGCCCCAAACCACGTAAAACATGCAAAGAAAGTAGAGGCGTCTAGCTTTGTTTTGCAAGGGTGTGAAGTGATGTGATATGGCCATGATTGTGATTATATTTGATGTATGCAATGTTCCTTATTGTAAGTTGGCAACCGGCAGGAGCCATATGGTTGTCTTTAATTTATGTTAAGACCCGCGTGTTTATTCAAAGTAGTTGTAATAGTTGAAGCCGGTGGACGACAACCATGGAGAAGCGTCATTAACCTTGATGCAATGCCGGTGATGATGGAGATCATGTTCGTGCTAGAAGATGGAGATCGGAAGCACAAAGAAGAAAGGCCATATCATATCACATATTATGAATTGCATGTGATGTTAATCCTTTATGCATCTTGTATTGCTTAGTAGACGATGGTAGCATTATAAGATGATTCCTCATGCACATGAATTTCAAGTCATAAAGTGTTCACCCTTAGTTAGCACCGTTGCTAAAGCTTGTTGTTTCGAAGCACCACGTGATGATCGGGTGTGTTAGATTCCGCAAGTGTATACAACGTGAGCAAGCCAGATTTGCTCATGCGGAAACTAAGGTTTGATCTTGACGAGCCTAGCATGTACAAACATGGTCTCGGAACACGGATCACCGAAAGGTAAAGCATGAATCATATAGTAGATATGATGAACATGTCGATTGTTCGCCATTGAAACTATATCAACTCTCGTGATGATCGGTGTTGATGTGGTGGATTTGGTTCGTGTGATCACTAAAACAATGTGAGGGATATTGTTTTGAGTGGGAGTTCACATAGATTAATTTTATTATTAATTTGAACTCAATTTGTCATAAACTTATTCTAAACTATTGCAAATATGTTGTAGATCAATGGCAGCCCCTACCATCAATTTTAATGCGTTCCTAGAGAAAGAAAATTTGAAAAACAATGGAAGCAACTTCGCGGATTGGTTCCGCAATTTGAGGATTGTCCTCACAGGTGGTAATTTGACCTATGTGCTGGATGCACCGCTGGGTGACCCACCTGCAGCTGATGCTGCCGATGAAGTAAAGAACGTTTACCTCACTCGGAAGACTCAGTACTCCACAGTTCAGTGTGCTATCTTGTATGGTTTATAATCGGAGCTTCAGAAAAGGTTTGAGAATTCAGACCCATATGATATTCTCGAGGATCTCAAATTGATCTTTGAGACTCATGCGGCAATTGAAAGCTATGAGGCTTCTGAAAAGTTCTTTAACTGCAAGATGGAAGAGGGCAACTCCGTCAGTGAGCATGTGCTTAAGATGTCTGGGCACGCAAACAAACTTCAAAGCTTGGGTATAGTGATTCCTAATGCTTTGGGGATTTACCGCGTCCTCCAATCACTACCACCAAGTTACAAGAACTTTGTGATGAACTACAACATGCAAAACATGAACAAGATGTTGCCAGAACTCTTTTCCATGTTGAAATCTGCAGAAGTGGAGATCAAGAAAGAGCACCAAGTGTTGTTGGTCAATAAGACCACCAAATTCAAGAAAGGCAAGTCTAAGCAGAAGGGACACTTCAAGAAGGGTGGTAATAAAGTTACCACGCCGACGAAGAAGACCAAGGCTGGACCTAAGCCTGATACTGAGTGCTTTTACTGCAAGGGAGAAGGCCACTGGAAGCGGAATTGCCCAAAGTACTTGGCGGATTTGAAGAACGGCAACATCAAGAAGAAAGGTATATCTGATATACATGTTATTGATGTGTATCTCACTAGTACTCGTAGTAGTGCCTGGGTATTTGATACTGGTTCGGTTGCTCATATTTGTAACTCGAAACAGGTGCTGCAGAATAAACGGAAGCTAGCGAAGAACGAGGTGACGATGCGCGTGGGAAACGGATCAAAGGTTGATGTGATCGCGGTCGGCACGCTACCCCTTCATCTACCATCGGGATTAGTTTTATACTTAAATAATTGTTATTTGGTGCCTGCGTTAAGCATGAACATTATATCGGGATCTTGTTTATTGCGAGACAGTTACTTGTTTAAGTCCGAGAATAATGGTTGTTCGATTTATATGAGTAATATGTTTTATGCACATGCACCTTTTGTTGGAATTATGCCCTAGAGGCAATAATAAAGATGTTATTATTATAATTCTTGTTCATAATAATGTTTATATTCCATGCTAGAATTGTATTAAGCGGAAACTTTAATACTTGTGTGGTTTGTGAACAACACCGTGTCCCTAGTACGCCTCTAAGCTAGCTCATTGATTAATGATGGTTAAGGTTTCCTAACCATGGACATGAGTTGTCAATTAATAATGAGATCATATCATTGGGAGAATGATATGATGGACAGACCCAAACTAAGCGAAGCAATTAGATCGTGTCATCGTGTTCGTCTTTGCGAAGCTTTTCTTATGTCAAATATTGTATTCCTTAGACCATGAGATAATACAACTCCCTGGTATCGGAAGAAAGCTTTGAGGTCATCAAACGTCATCCTATGAGAGGGTGATCATAAAGGTGTATCTCAGGTGATCGGAAAGTATCTGTTGGGTTGTATGTATCGAGATGGGATTTGTCCCTCCCAAGTCGGAGAGATATACTTCAGGCCCACTCGGTAATCGATATCAACACCGCTTGCAAGCATGTGGTTAAGGAGTTAATCACAAAGTGATATCGGATTACGGAACGAGTAAAGTACTTGCTGTGAACGAGATTGAACTAGGTATGACGGTACCGGCGATCGAATCTCGGGCAAGTAAAATATCGCGAGACGAAGGGAATATATATATGGGATTGATTGAATCCTGGCATTGTGGTTCATCCGATATGATCATCGATGAATGTGTGGGAGTCAATATGGGTGCCCAGACCCAGCTGTTGATTATTGATAGAAGATCATGTCTGCATATTCTCGAACCCGCAGGGTCACACACTTAACATGTCTTGACGCTAGGATAGATTGGATAATTGGTTTATGAATTTTTGTTTGGAGTCTCGGATGGGATCCGGGACATCACGAGAGGTTCCGGAATGGTCCGGAGAATAAGATTCATATAAGGCAGTGCAGTTTTTGGAGTTCGGAATTGTTCCGGGTTAATCGGTATTGTATCGGAAGCTTCTAGAACCTTCCGGAAGGGGACCAACGTGGCCCCACCTTCCGGGAGGGGGCATGGGCCTATGAGGGAGTGTCCTGGCCGCATTGGCCCAGGGGGCACAAGGCCCCATAGGGCCCAGCCGATCCTAGATAGTTTAAATCGTTTAAACTAGAGATAGGGTTTCTAGAAGAGGGGAGAGTCCATGCCCCCCACTCCTTATCCTTTGGGCTTGGGGGACGGGCTAGGGCTGCGCCCCCCCTCTATATAAAGAGGGGTGGGGCGCACCAAACCCCTACACCTTCCCCTCCAACCCTAGCCGCCCTGCTGCCCTTCCTCTCTCCCTCCCGACTGTTTGTAGGCGAAGCCCTGCTGCAGAAATTCTCCACCATATACACCACGCCGTCGTGTTGTAGATCCAATCCATCTCTCCACCATACTTGCTGGACCGAGGAAGGAGGAGACGTCGAGGTGCTGCACGTGTGCATCTCACGGAGGCACCGCCACTTGTGGTGCTAGATCGGATCGGATCGCGAGGAGGAGAAGCGAGTACGACTACATCACCCACGTTCCGACGAACGTTCCGCTGTGCGAATCTTCAAGGGTATGAAGATCTAATCCAATCTCTCTCGTTGTTTGCATCTCCTAGATTAGATCTTGGCTTTCCCTCTATTCGCATCCGTAGAAAATTTTGATTTACTATGCCGCGAAACCCTTCGGTGGTATCAGAGCTAGATCTATGCGTAGATGTGTTTCACGAGTAGAACGCAACATGGTTGTTGCGGGCGTTGATGTTTTCTGTTGCAAGCCTCTTGTTTGTGTTCTTCTTATGACGCGGGATAGTGAGATTGAAGCGGTCCAGGCCAACCTTACGCGGCGTCGTTCGCGAGACCGGCTCCGCACTTGACGTGTGGCTTGTTCCACACATGCGGCTGGTGGATGTCAATTTCTCTCACTATAGTTGTCATGGGATTAACACCGGCGTTTGGCAACCATAATATCACCGTTGTGGCTTTCCGTAGGTAAGAATCGTTCTTAGCATCTACTCCCATAAGCCACGTAAAACATGCAACAACAAAGTAGAGGCGTCTAACTTGTTTTTGCAGGGAGTGTTTTCTGTGATATGGTATGGCCCAAGATGTGATGTGTATAATGTATGCGATGATCATGTTTTGTAATGTTTCACGACTTGCATGTCGATGAGTACACAACCGGCAGGAGCCATATGGTTGTCTTTATAATTGTGTATGACCTGCGAGTCAACTTCTTATACACCATGTAATAGCTTTACTTTATCGCTAAGTAGTTAGCAATAGTTGTAGTTGTTATTCGTGGTGAAGGCAATCATGGTGGAGTGATGGAGATCATGCCGGAACGCACAAGATGGAGATCATTGCGCGAAGATTGGCTATACCATGTCACATAAAGTTATATGCATGTGATGTTTATCCTTTATGTATCTTATTATGCTTAGATCGCGACGGTAGCATTATAAGATGATTCCTCACTTAAAGATCAAGATAAAAACTGTGTTCTCCCCAAGTATGCACCGTTGCGAAAGTTCGTCGTGTCCAAGCATCACGTGATGATCGGGTGCTATAGACTCTACGCTCACATACAACGGGTGCAAGCCAGTTTTGCACACGCGGAAATACTTGGGTCTAGCTTGACGAGCCTAGCATGTACAGACATGGCCTCGGAACACATGAACCGAAAGGTTAAGCATGAGTCATATGAATGATATGATCGACACTTTGTTGTCCACCATTGAAACCACATCTCTTCTCGTGAAGATCGGATTAGGTGTGGTGAATGTGGATCGTGTTCACTAAACAACTTGAGGGATGTTGAATTTAGTGGGAGTTCATCTAGTAATTTGATTAAAAGTTGAACTAGTTATCATGAACATAGTCTAATTTGTACTTGCAATACTGTAGATCAAATGGCTAAGTCCAACTTCAACTTTGTCGTGGGAATGGTCACGGCAGATGCTGCAATCGGCAGCGAGTAGTAGAACGAGGGGCAAGGGCGGCCAGCCATCTGCGGTGCGAGATGAGGGCAAAGACACAGGGTTTTACCCAGGTTCGGCCCCCCGGAGGGTAAAGACCTACTCCTGCTAGATTGTATTATGGAGGTGTTACAATGGGCGAGCTCGGCGGCTAGGCGGCGACTCGCTTGGGTGTATGAGGGAACGTGTCTCTACTCACCCCATAGGGAGGTTTATATAGGCTCACCTCCCCTAGGGTTTACATATCTCAACCGATTCGGTTACAGCTTCGGTAATCGTTTAACCTAGTCCGACTGGGCCTATCTACTCGCCTGGGCCTTCAGCTTCCAGTCGCTTGGTACCTTGCTGGGCCTTGATCCACTCGCCGTTCTGCAGGCCCACTCACCAGCCCTCGGGCTAGTCGGAAACGTCCTGCTGAGTATACCCCAGTAGGCGTATCCCCATCAGTAGTCCCCGAGGCCGTCGTCGATTAGGCGTAAGTGGCTGCTGGCAGTCGGAGTATACAACCCCAAAGTAGGCATCCAGTCGAATCGTCGGCGGGCTCCTGTATGAAGAAGAAAATCCGGTGAACCGAGTCGCGCCTTGGGCGAGCCGAGTTGACGGAATGTGGTCGCGGCGAGTGACCTAGCGAGCCGAGTGGCTGGAGTTGGACCGTCAGGCGTGGTCAAACTAGCCGTTAGGACAACTCAACGGTAACTTTCGGCGTAATCATCGCGCGGTAACGGCCCCCTGATTTGGCGGGTAACTCCCGCTATATAAGAGGAATGGCAGGCAATCGTAGAGCCAACTGCCCACCACTTCTTCCGAGTGCGCGCATTCTCTTTCCTTTGCTCCTTGGTCCAATCGACCCGAAATCCTCCGATCTCCAACCAACCTCTCGGCTATGGCCCTTCTCACCGAACCATGGGGCAGGTCCAAGTGCACGAGGGCGCAGCTGGCCTCTTTCGAGGAGGCCGGAATCCTGCGAGCCGGCTGTTGGCGTATCCCCGCAGCCGGAGAAACGACCCCAAACCCGCGAGAGAGGGAATTCGTCTGTTTCACCAGTCATCTCGAGCGGGGGCTAGGGTTTCCCACACCTTTGTTCTTCCGGCGTTTTTGCGCCTACTACGGGATCCAGCCTTCAGATCTGGGTCCCCACAGCATCGAGCAGCTCGCCATTTTCGTGGCGTTCTGCGAGTGCTACTTGGGCTGCCGGCCCTACTTCCCCTTGTGGCAAGATCTGTTCCACGGACGGATCAGCCGTGAGGAGGCAGGCGGCCCAATTCTAGCCGCGGGCGGCCTGACGTTCCAGCTCAAGTCCAAAGCTTCTTTCTTTGACCTGATGCTACCCGCCAAAGCAGCGAGCGACTGGAAGAAGTCATGGTTCTACGTGACCGAGGCGACCCCGGAGGACGAGGCGGCGATCCCGCGGTACTCGGCCAATCGTTCCGAGCCGCGCCATCTCCAGGTCGGCAAGCTCCCCGACGACCAGCGGATGGTCGTCGACGAGATGCTCCAGGCCATCCGTGGTCTGAAGAAGAAGGGCCTTCAGACGATAAACTTGTACAATTGCTGGCTTGGGCGACGGCTCGTTCCGCTCGCCCAACGCGACCACTACATGTATCAGTACACGGGCCGGGGAGACTCGACGAAAGCCTGCCTCGACGAGTGGAGGCTGGAAGACTATCTCCCAGCGTTGAAGAAGATCACCCAGGCGGTGTATGTGGATGCACAAGCCGGGGTCGCCCCCTACACCGCGAAGCGTCCGGCTCCAACGGTAATTTCTTTACCTTGTTCGCAGTCGCAGCGTATGCAGTCGCGGTAATTCTGACTCTGTTTCGTATTCATCGCAGCTGTTCCAAGTGGTGGAAGGGTGGCTCCCACCTTCTGATGATGAGAGCCCGGGGCCATCCGCCCAGGATACAGGCGAATCGCCAGCCGCGAAGGGCAACGAGGACGACGAGGACGAGTCCGAAGAGGAAATCGCCCCGCTGGTCCGAAAGACCCGCGGGCAACGTCAGCGCGAAATCGAAGCGAGCAGGAGCCTCGAGCGTCATGATGACGATGACGAGCTCCCAGAAACCACCTCGCGCCGCCAGGCCACTCCTTCGAAGAAGAAGAAGAAGGAAAAGGAAGCGAGGGCCCCCCCGAAGAGGAAAACGAAGCCGCCGAGGATGGCCTCGCCGCCGCACTCGACGAGCAGCCCCGATGCTCACAGCTCGGTCGGTGACGGCGCGACCCCAGCGACAACCGCGCTAGACGCGCCGACTGTGGAAGTGCCGCTGGCCTCGATGCCCCCGCCGTTCGCGCCAGTCTCTGGGCTAGGGAAGGCTCCGGCTTCGGTGACTTCGCCTTGCAAGGATGTTCCGATTGGGGCGGCTTCGCCCCGCAAGGAGGCTCCGGCTGTAGCGGCTCCAATTCGCGAGGAAGCCCCTGCCGAGGGTATCCCAGAGGCGCCAGCCGCGGCCTCAACGACGAAGAAGCCGTTCGTGTCTTGGGCACGCGACGTCCTGGAACTAGGGCTCAGTCGCCAACTGGGCCCCGAACTGGAAAAACCGGCCGGCCTTCGCACAGGGCTACGTTTCATCCCAGTTGCCAAGTGAGTGCATTCGGCCTTCCCTATTTTCCGTAGCTATTTCGATTGTCTTTATTGATTCAACTGATGTGCAGGACCGGAGTGAAAAGGATGGGCCACCCGAACGTGGCCCAGGTACCCTCCACCGCTAGCGAGGAGGATCCTTCCCGTAAGAGGAAAGCGGACGAGGTCGTTGCCTCAGCGGATGGCAGTAAGAAGGCCAAGGGCGACGACATCGTCACTGTCTCTGACGACACGGCGGTCGCGCCGGCCGGCCCCGCGGTGGAGGCAGCCGCGTCTACGAAGGAGGGCGTTTCCTTGCCTGGAACGGCGGAGGCGACTTCCTTTGGAGTGGGTGCCTCTATCGCTACCTTCCCTCGCTTCGTGACCAAGGCGGCCGCGGCGAGCGGGGCTGCGCCCCCGAGCCTCGCTCCAGGGACCGCCGATGCTGAAGTCGACCAGCGTCGTGGGCACACGCCAGCGTTACTTGCGTCCGTGGACGCGATGCAACTTCATGGCATGCTTGGCGCAGCCATCCAGGCATATCCAGTCCCCGAGGATCAGGTCGGTGCTTTGCAGCGGCTTGATTCTTATTATTTTCTCGTCTTTTATTTTCGTATCCAGTCCCCGAGTGCGCACGCGCTAATTTTTAGCGGGGTGGGCACTTGGGAATTTCTTGATCGCCAGTCCCCGAGTGCGCACTCGCTAAATTTCAGCGGGTGGGCACTTAGGAGGTTCGTTTTTACTGACTTTTTTGATGATGTGCAGGGTCTGCAGCTCGAGTCGGCGAACCGATTGGCCGCGCAACAGCGTGCTGAGAAGGAGCTGACCACCATCCAGGAGGCGAACAAAGAGCTCCAGGCTATTGCTGCAAAGGCAGAGGAAGCTCGCCAGGAGCTTGTCCCTGCTGGTGAGTTGGAGGCGGCGAGATCTGCTCTGGGCGCTGCTGAACGGCGGGTCGCCGACCTCGAGCGCGAGCTGCGGGAGGCGAGGGAAGAAGCGAGCTCGGCGAACGGGCGAGCTAAGGCTGCCATTTCAGCCGCGGAGGAGGATCGCAAGGTGTCGGAAGTCCTTATTGCTGGGCTTCAGGACAACCACACGTCGCTTCAGTGCTTCATCACGGGACTCGCCCGCCCGTTGCTTGGTGAGTGCATCTTCACTTTCCGTTAGTTGGGGTTTTTGTGGTGTCCGTCGCACTCATCATTGTCTCCTTCTCGCAGGTCGCGTTATTGGTAGCCAAGAAGAAGCGAGCTCGCTCGACGCGAGGCAGTGCGTAAGCATGCTCGTCGACTCGGCTACGCTATCGACGACGTGCATCTGCGCCTACCTTCAAGAAATGTCCCCCACGGAGGTTATTCCCAGCGACCTCGTTGAGGTGTGGGAATATTTGGAGAAGGCGCCCGCGGTCGTTGAATTCATGACGCGGTCGGCGTTTCGGCGTGGAGCGTCGACAGCACTGAGCCTTGGACTCGCCCACTTCCCCGAGGATTTCGACCTCGACGATGTGACGAGTGGGTATCCCTCGTCGACTGGCGCGGTGGACCTGTCCGAGGTTCTCAAGCTGCAGGAGCATGCCGCCACGTACTCGGAGCGTGTCTGGGCGATGGGCGACCTCCTTCCCTACCAGGAAACGGTCGTCGCGCCGAACGACCCCGAGCCGCCGCATCGTGACTTCAAGGTCGAGCAGCCTTTTCGCGCGGCGATGGCGGGTGAACTGACGACGTATCCATCAAACCCGTACACCACGTTCATCCGTAGTCGCCAGGATTCTGGCGAGTCGTCATCGAAGCCTGCAGGGTAGGGTAGTTTGCCTTGAAGTGTTAGCAGCAGTTCTGCCACGCGGGCATATTTTGTAATATAAGACAATGCAATATGCAATTGAATTGGACGTCGTGTTTATTTTGCTATTTGTTTGTGTGCTTTGGATTGATTTTGGACGAGTCCCCGAGCGCGTCCGCCCTTTTGTGGGGTTCACCTCGTATATGATGTTTGTTGTTATCATGTGTTTTGTTGATTTAGTCGGCTCGCCCGAGCTCGGAGAGCCAGTCGCAAGGCGACTCCCTTGAGTGCTCTGTACTTTACCGTTTTCCCGTACGCGAACGGGGTCGGGTGGCCGAGTCCCCGAGCGTGGTACTTGGTAGTTCTAGGCGCGACTCGAGGGTGGTTGAGGACTTAGCGCGTTGGTGTGAGCGCGTCACTCCTGTCTGGCCCGTGGGGTCAGTCGCGTGGCGAGTCCTGGGCATGCGCTCTTACTTGGCGTTTTCCCTGACCGATCGCGACGAACTGGTATTCAGTCCCCGATCGTGGTATTTAGCCGTTCGAGTCGCTATGCCGAGGATGCGGAGGACCAAGGTCGCTGTGAGAAGCGAGGGCGGTTGTCTTGGTTCGTAAAACCAGTCGAGCTAGGCGACTCCAATGGGGCTCCGGATTGGCGTTTTTCGTGGACGACGCAAGACCTGAAATGATTCAGTGCTCTTACGCCGCACTACTTAGCCGTGCCGATCGCTGTACCAAAGGTTGACTTCTGCATTTTTAGCGTACCGCTGTTATTACGAGTGCGAGTGGCACAAGTCATGGAGAGTAGACGCAATTTGTGGTAACCGTTTCTTTTATTTCATAGCGACTAGAGAGTACATGTGTGGGGTTCTAGGAGTAGAACTTCCGGAGGAGGTTTACGTTCCATGGTCGCTTGATGTCGAGCTCGCCGTCCCCGCGAACGTCGATGAGGTAGTAGGCGTCGTTGCCGAGTACGCGCCCGATAGCGAACGGGCCTTCCCACGGAGGGGAGAGCTTGTGCATGCCCTTCTTGTCCTGGATGAGGCGTAACACCAGGTCGCCTTCCTGGAAGGTGCGGGTTTTCACCCGTCGGCTGTGGTAGCGGCGGAGTCCTTGCTGGTAAATGGCGGTGCGCGATCGAGCGAGGTCGCGTGCTTCGTCGAGCTGGTCGAGCCCATCTTGGCGGGCCAGCTCGTTTGCGGCCTCCGTATAGTGGACGACCCGCGGCGAGTCGTGTTCGAGGTCGGTGGGCATGACTGCTTCGGCGCCGTAGACCATGAAGAAGGGAGTGAATCCCGTCGATCTGTTAACCGAGGTGCGGATTCCCCAGATGACGGAGGGCAGCTCTTCGACCCAGCATCCAGCGGTGCGCTCGAGTGGTACTTGGAGTCGCGGCTTCAGGCCGTGGAGGATGCTTTGGTTGGCTCGTTCCGCCTGGCCGTTGGATTCCGGGTGGGCGACTGACGCGAGATCGAGCCGGATGTGGTGCTCTTCGCAAAATTCGGCCATTGCTCCCTTGGCGAAGTTTGTGCCGTTGTCCGTTATGATACTGTTTGGGAACCCGTAGCGATATATGAGCTCGCGTAGGAATTTAGTGGCGGTCTTCCCGTCGCATTTCCGGACTGGCTTGGCCTCCACCCACTTGGTGAATTTGTCGACGGCGACTAGCAGGTGGGTGTAGCCGGAGGGGGCTTTCTTGAAGGGGCCTACCATGTCCATGCCCCATACGGCGAATGGCCAAGTGATGGGGATCGTTTTGAGCGCTGAGCTCGGTACGCGCGTCTGATTGGCGTACTTCTGGCACCCGGCGCATCGCTGGACGATGTCGACAGCGTCGGCGTGTGCGGTGGGCCAGTAGAAGCCGTGTCGCATAGCCTTGGCGACCAGGGAGCGAGCGGCGGCGTGGTGGCCGCAGTCACCTGAGTGAATGTCGTGGAGGATTTTACGTCCTTCAGCCGGTTGGACGCAACGTTGGAACACGCCGGTGACGCTGCGCTTGTGTAGCTCGCCGTCGATGATGGTGTAAGACTTGCATCGGCGAGCGATCATTCGAGCGTTTGTCTCGTCTGCTGGTAGGGTGCCGGTTTCTAGGTAGGCGATGTAGGGCTTGGTCCAGTCGTCTGGCTCGGTGATGAGTGCGACCAAGGCTGCCTCTGGTTGGAGTGGGACTCCGATGTCGATCTCCCTCGGGGGAGAGACTGATGGTTTGGAGATTGTGTCGAGGAACACGCCGGCGGGTGGTGCGAGTCGAGCCGACCCGATGCGGGAGAGGGCGTTGGCCTCCTCGTTTTTTCGCCTGTCAATCCACTCGACAGAGTAGCCGGTGAAGTGGCCGCCCAACTTGTCCACCTCTTGGCGGTATGCCGCCATGGTAGGGGAGATGGCGTCGCAGGTGCCGGCGACCTGCCCCGCGACGAGGTCGGAATCTCCGTAGCATCGAAGGCGATTGACGTTCATCTCCTTGGCGGCTCGCATGCCGTGGAGTAGGGCCTCGTATTCAGCCATGTTGTTGGTGCAGGGCGTGAATTCGAGGCGGAGGATGTAGCGGAGCTTGTCGCCCTTTGGTGAAGTCAACACTATCCCTGCTCCTGCACCGTCCGCGTTCTTGGAGCCGTCGAAGTGCAGGCTCCAGTAATGGAGGTATGGCAGCTTCTCTGGCTGCTGGGCCTCCTCCCAGTCGGCGATGAAGTCTGCCAGTGCCTGTGACTTAATCGCTCTTCGTGGCTCGTATTTGATGTTGTGGGTGCCGATCTCGACGGCCCACTTGGCGACCCGTCCGGTCGCCTCGCGGTTGCGGATGATGTCTTGCAGTGGCGCTGAGGAGACGACCGTGACCGGGTGCTCCTGGAAGTAGTGCGGCAGGCGCCGCTGAGCCCTGAAGACCGCGTATACTAGCTTTTGGTATTGTGGGTACCGCTGGCGCGACTCGGTGAGGACCTCGCTGATGTAGTACACCGGCCGCTGAACCGGGCGCTCCTTTCCTACCTCTGGTCGTTCGACGACCATCACAGCACTGACGACGCGCTCGGACGCCGCGACGTAAACCAGCATAGGCTCTTTGTTGGCGGGGGCGGCGAGTAGTGGTGCGGCGAGTAGCACCTTTTTGAGGTCGCGGAGCGCGTCGTCCGCCTCCTTGTCCCACTGGAAGGTGGGGTTCTTGCGCATCAGGCGGTATAGGGGCATCGCCTTTTCGCCTAGGCGGGGGATGAAGCGACTGAGAGCCGCTACCCGCCCGGCCAGCTTCTGGACGTCACGCAGGCACTCGGGTTTGCCGAGCCAGGCGATCGTGTCGATCTTTGTTGGGTTCGCCTCGATCCCTCGTTTGGAGACGACGTACCCCAGTAATTGTCCGGCAGGTACACCGAAGGTGCACTTGCCTGGGTTGAGCTTTATCTTATACCTTCGCAGATTGGCGAAGGTTTCCGCCAGGTCGGCGAGTAGGTCGCCTTGGCGAGCGGATTTCACGACCACGTCGTCGATGTAGACGTGGGTGTTGCGGCCAATTTGGCTCGCGAGGCATTCTTGCATGCACCGCTGGTAGGTTGCCCCAGCGTTCTTGAGGCCGAAGGTCATGGCGGTGTAGCAGAAGGCTCCGAATGGCGTGATGAACGCCGTCTTCGACAGCCATTTTGATCTGGTTGTACCCGGAGTAGGCGTCGAGGAAACATAGCGACTCCGAACCCGCGGTTGAATCGATTATCTGATCGATCCGTGGGAGGACGAACTGCTCCTTTGGGCAGGCGCTGTTCAGGTTTGTGTAGTCGATACACATTCTCCAGGTCCCGTTTTTCTTCTCGACCAGGACTGGGTTTGCCAGCCACTTGGAGTATTTGATTGGCCGGATGAAGCCGGCAGCGAGTAGGCGCTGCACTTCCTCGGCGATTGCTCGACGGCGTTCTTCATTGAAGGGCCGTAGCGACTGCTTGACAGGTCGCACTTTGGGGTCGGCGTTTAGTTTGTGCTCAGCGAGCTCCCTAGGGACACCGGGCATGTCAGAGGGTTTCCATGCGAAGATGTCCCTATTCTCACGAAGGAACTCGATGAGCGCGCCTTCCTATGCTGGGCTCATGCCTGTCCCGATCGTCACTGTCTGGCTGGAGTCGCCTGGGACCAGCTCGACGGTGCGGGTGTGCGTCGTGGCCTCAAAGGTTGAGGTGTTTGTGCCCTCTGAGTTGGGCTTCTTGAGTATTGTGGGATCGTCACTATTGACCCCGCTCGCGTATTTGGCGAGCTCGTCGGCGTGATTAGTCTCTGCCGCGATGACGGCGTCGGCGAGTTCGGCTCCTTTGGCCTCGCATTCGGCGGCCATGTCGGGGTCTCCGTTGATGGTGATGACGCCGCACGGCCCGGGGAGCTTCATCGCGTTGTACGCGTAGTGGGGCGCTGCCATGAATTTAGCGAACGTCTGGCGCCCCAGGACGCAGTGGTAAGGGCTGTCGAAGGGCACCAGCTCGAAGACGATCCGCTCGGTGCGGAAGTTTGCCGGACTACCGAAAGTGACTGGCAGCGTGACTTTGCCGATCGTATACGCCTTCCGACCGGGGACGATGCCGTGGAACGTGGTGTGGGTTGTCTCGATCATCGACTGCGGGAGCCGCAGCCGCCTGAAGGTGTCGAGGTAGAGGATGTTGATGGAGCTGCCGCCGTCCATCGGTGTCTTGGGGAGCCAATAGTCGCCAACCTTGGGCTTGACCACCAGGGCGACTCGTCCTGGGTACTCGATGCGTGGCGAGTGGTCTTGTCGGCTCCAGGTGATGGGCTGTTCCGACCAGTTCAGGAACTGGGGAACGTCTGTTTGGGCCACCGCATTGACGGCGACGGCGCGGGCGATGACCTTCTTCTCGCGCTTTGTGTTGAAGCCTGTGAAGGTGTGGAGCGAGCCGGCTACTTTGCCGAATTTTCCGCCATTTGGCGGGTCGTTGTCGGTGTCCTCCCGCGCGTGCCGTGCCTTCTCGATTTCCCTGAGGGTGTGGCAGTCGGCGGTGGTGTGCGTTGCGGGCTTCCCTTCCCTGCTGTGGAACGCACATGGTTGGTTAAGGAGGGCCGCAGGATCGAACCTTGGCTTGTTCTTGTAATTGCCGCCATCGCACCGTTGCCCTCCGTCGCGGCGGTAGCTCTTGGGCTCGCGCTGTGCGTGCCCAGCGTTGGCGACGAAGTCGACTCGCCCGTCGCTGCGGCGCTTGCCAGTGAGGCGGGTGCTGCTGTAGCGTAGGTCGGTTCGGCGTCCGCTGTCGTTGCCGCCCGTGCGGCGTTGCCCTCCTGACTCGTCGTCGGTTTCCTGGTTTGGATCCTCCTCGGCGTACCGTTTGGCGATCTCGAGGAGGTCGGGTATGTTGTCGAGTGTGCGGGAGTGTCGCTTAAGCTTGGCGACTAGAGGTTCGTAGCGGCACGAGGTCTTGAAGCAATGGATCGCGGTGTCCGGGTGGATGCCGACCGCGTTGTACCAGAGCTCTTGCCACCGTTGGACCCAGTTGCGGGTCGACTCACGGGGTCCCTGGACGCATCGTTCCAGGTCCTCAATGGTGGTGGCGCGGGTGTAGGAGCACTCGAAGTGCCTGACGAAGGCGTCGCGCATTTCCTCCCAGGAGTCGATACTGTCCTGGGGGAGAGTGTTGATCCACTGCCTGCACGTCCCTTCCATCATCAGTGGGAGGTAACGGGCGGCGAGTAGGTCAGTGTGACCCGCGATCCCCATTGCCATGAGGTATGTGTCGAGCCAGACTGCGGGGTCGTACGAGGAGTCGTATTTTTCTATCTCCTTTGGCGCCTTGAAGTTTGGCGGGTACTTCTCGCCTCGGATCATTGGTCCGAAGCACTTAGGCCCAAGTCGACTGAGCGACCCCATAGGCTCGCCATCGCGGCGATTAGTTAGGGTGTGCCGCAAGTCGTCGGGCTGGCGTGCGCGCCAGTTTTGGTTGTTGATGATGTGAGTGCGGGCGTCGATGGGTTGTCCGTTAGCGGCGACGAAGTTGGTCGCCGGCCTAGGATCGTTGGTGGAGAGTGTCGCGTTCGCGGGTCGGTGTTGGAGCTGCAGTGGCTCTGGTGGCGGGCAATTGAGGGTGTTTGCCGCCGCTGGGCGGCCGCTTGAGGCCGCTCTGCTTCCCGAGGAACGCGAGTATACTCGACCTTGCGAGTCGGCGCCCGCTTTTTGCTGCTCCACGGCCTTCGCAAGCAGGGCCTTGACGTACTGGATCTGTAAGGCGCCGTCGCCAGTGGCCGTGATGCTATCGGCTGCTGCTCGGCCTGCCACGAGGTTGTCCATTGGGGTGGAGAACAGTGGGAGGCCGTTTGCGTCTCGCTCCCGTGAGGAGACAACTATCCGCGGTTGGTCCCTGGGAGGGGTGCGGTTGGGTGGTGGTGGGGCACCCATCGCCGTTGATCCTGGCGGGGGCCGGGCGCTTCCTCCTGGTGGCGCGTTCTCGCAGATCGCGCGCTCGGCTATGCGGGCCGGGTCGTTTTCGTCGTCGAAGTTCAGGGCACGCCCTTGAACGGTGGGGTTCAAGCGTGACCTGATCCGCTGCTGGTGGTAGCGTGACAGCTCCTGCGCCGTCACCTGCTCGAGGCGAAATTTTTCGCGCTCGGCCTGCTCTTTGCGTACCGCCTCCGCCAGTTTCAAGCGGAGTTCCTCGACCTCCGTTGCCGTGGCGTTAGGAGGGATTGGGGTGGAGAAAGGATCCTCCGGTGGATCGGTGCCGGTGGCCATGTAAGCCGCGGCGTGGCGATTGGCACCATCGCGGAGGTCGGCGGAGTTCTCCGACCCGGAGTCGAATTCGAAGATCCCGAGGATGGAGGGGTCCTCGAAGTCTCCCGCGTTGGAGACCTGGGCGATGGAGCCCGCGGATGAGGCCGCGGTGATGGATCCGGCGAGTGACGCCGGGGTCGCCGAGTCGGCGTCATCGGTGAGGGCCGCATCTTCTGCGGCCGCTGAGTTCCCGGCCACGTTGCTGTGGGCCGAGTTGTACTCGGAGGCGAGGCGGTGGATCGTGCGAACCTGGCTCTCGGAGAGCCGATCGCGTGGCGGCGACTCGCGGATGCGAGCCGAGTCCTCCGAGACGATGACGTCGGTGAGGCCGACGAAGAGGCTGATCGTGCCGATTGGCAGGATTACGCTGTGCGTGACGGGTCGCGCCGCCGGGACGTAGCTACTCGGCAAGATCTGGAGCATCTCGCCGATCGCTATCATGCGGCCAGTGGCGACCGTCTCGTTGATGGGCAGATTGGATCTCGCCGCAGAACACCGGCCAGACCGGCCAGTCCCCACGGTGGGCGCCACTGTCATGGGAATGGTCACGGCAGATGCTGCAATCGGCAGCGAGTAGTAGAACGAGGGGCAAGGGCGGCCAGCCATCTGCGGTGCGAGATGAGGGCAAAGACACAGGGTTTTACCCAGGTTCGGCCCCCCGGAGGGTAAAGACCTACTCCTGCTAGATTGTATTATGGAGGTGTTACAATGGGCGAGCTCGGCGGCTAGGCGGCGACTCGCTTGGGTGTATGAGGGAACGTGTCTCTACTCACCCCATAGGGAGGTTTATATAGGCTCACCTCCCCTAGGGTTTACATATCTCAACCGATTCGGTTACAGCTTCGGTAATCGTTTAACCTAGTCCGACTGGGCCTATCTACTCGCCTGGGCCTTCAGCTTCCAGTCGCTTGGTACCTTGCTGGGCCTTGATCCACTCGCCATTCTGCAGGCCCACTCGCCAGCCCTCGGGCTAGTCGGAAACGTCCTGCTGAGTATACCCCAGTAGGCGTATCCCCATCAAACTTCAACGTTTTCGCTGAGAAGGAAAAGCTTAGAAACAATGGGTCTAACTTCACCAATTGGTTCCGCAATCTAAGAATCATTCTCTCTGGCGGTCAAAAGGACTATGTCCTTGGGAAAGCGTTAGGTGACCCCCCTGTTGCAACTGCGTCGGCTGATGAGAAAGCTGTCTATCAGTCGCGCAAAGATGATGATGGTGTGATTAAGAGCACCATGTTGTTTGCTATGGAACCGGAGCTTCAAAATCGTTTTGAAACCTATCCCGGGCCCTTTGAGATTCTCGAGGAGCTGAAAACCATGTTTCAGACTCAAGCCCGTTCTGAGAGATATGAGATCTCTGAGAAGTTCTTTAACTGCAAGATGGAGGAAGGGAGTTCCGTTAGTGAGCACGCCATAAAGATGTCGGGCTACACTCAACGCCTTGAGCAACTGGAATGCACGATTCCAGAGGAGCTCAAGATTGACAGGGTTCTGCAATCACTCCCTCCCAGCTACAAAAGTTTTGTAGTGACTCATAATCAGATTGGTTCCACTGATACGATCACCGAGCTCTTCGCAAAGCTGAAGGCTGCGGAAGTGGACATCAAGAAGGATAATCATGTGTTGATGGTCAACAAGCCCTCCTTTAAGAAAGGTAAGGGAGCAAAGAAGCCCTTCAAGAAGGGCGGTAGCAAGCACAATGCCCCTGCTGAGAAGAAGCTCAGGTCTGGTCCCAAGCCGGACACTGAGTGCTTCTATTGCAAGGACAAGGGTCACTGGAAGCGCAACTGTCCGAAGTACTTAGCGGACAAGAAGGCTGGCACCATCAAAGGTATATTTGATATACATGTTATTGATGTTTTCCTTACTAGCCCTCGTTGTAGTGCCTGGGTATTTGATACCGGTTCAGTTGCTAATATTTGTAACTCGAAACAGGAGCTACGGAATAGACGGCGGCTTGCGAGGGATGAGGTGACGATGCGCGTTGGCAACGGATCAAGAGTTGATTTGATGGCCGTCGGCACGCTCTCCTTAGTTTTACCTTCGGGATTAGTTTTAAACCTTAATAAATGTTATTATGTGCCTGCGTTGAGCATGAACATTATTTCCGGATCGTGTTTATTGCAAGACGGTTATTCATTTAAATCGGAGAATAATGGTTGTTCTATTTATATGAGTAACATCTTTTATGGTCATGCACCTCTTGTGAATGGTTTATTTCTTCTAAATCTCGAAAGGGATGAAACACACATCCATAACATTGAGGCTAAGAGATGCAAAGTAGATAGTGATAATACTACTTATTTGTGGCACTGTCGTCTAGGTCATATTGGTGTAAAGCGCATGAAGAAACTCCATTCTGATGGACTTTTGGAGTCTCTTGATTTTGAATCATTTGACACATGCGAACCATGCCTCATGGGCAAGATTATCAAAACCCCGTTCTCCGGTATGATGGAGCGAGCAACGGACTTGTTGGAAATCATACATACCGATGTATGCGGACCGATGAGTGTTTCGACGCGCGGTGGATATCGCTATTTTCTCACTTTTACCGATGACTTAAGTAGATATGGGTATATCTATTTAATGAAACATAAATCTGAAACGTTTGAAAAGTTCAAAGAATTTCAGAATGAAGTGGAGAACCATCGTAACAGAAAGATTAAGTTTCTACGATCCGATCGTGGGGGCGAATATTTGAGTTATGATTTTCTCACGCATCTTAAAGCAAGTGGAATCGTTTCACAACTCACGCCACCCGGAACACCACAGCGCAATGGTGTGTCTGAACGCCGGAATCGAACCCTATTAGATATGGTCCGATCAATGATGTCTCTTACTGATTTGCCGTTATCATTTTTGGGTTATGCATTAGAAACCGCTGCATTCACTTTAAATAGGGCTCCATCTAAATCCGTTGAGACGACACCGTATGAACTGTGGTTTGGTGCTAAACCTAAGTTGTCGTTTCTTAAAGTTTGGGGATGCGAAGCTTACGTCAAGAAGTTGATGCCGGACAAGCTCGAACCCAAAGCGGAGAAATGTGTCTTCATAGGATACCCTAAGGAAACTATTGGGTATACCTTCTATCACAGAACCGAAGGCAAAGTGTTTGTCGCAAAGAACGGTTCCTTTCTTGAGAAGGAGTTTCTCTCGAAAGAAGTGAGTGGGAGGAAAGTAGAGCTTGACGAGGTTATTGAACCTTCTCTTGAATTGGAGAGTAGCGCAGCACCTGAAATTGTTCCAGTGCCGCCTGCACCAACAATAGAGGAAGCTAATGACAAGGATCATGAAGCTTCGGACGATGCTGCTACTGAACGTCGCAGGTCGACAAGGTCGCGTGCCCCTCCTGAGTGGTACGGCAACCCTGTCTTAACTGTCTTGTTGGTAGAAGACAGTGAACCTACGAACTATGAGGAAGCGATGATGAGCCCAGACTCTAAGAAATGGCTGGAAGCCATGAAATCCGAATTGGGATCCATGAGCGAAAACCAAGTATGGACTTTGGTGGATCCTCCTAGCGACCGAAAGGCCGTTGAGTGCAAATGGATATTCAAGAAGAAAACGGACGCGGATGGTAATGTTACCGTCTATAAAGCACGGCTTGTCGCAAAAGGTTTTCGACAAGTTCAAGGTGTTGACTACGATGAGACTTTCTCTCCCGTAGCGATGTTTAAGTCCATTCAGATTTTATTAGCAATTGTTGCGTTTCATGATTATGAAATATGGCAGATGGATGTCAAGACTGCTTTCCTCAATGGCAACATTGATGAAGAGTTGTATATGATGCAACCCGAGGGTTTTGTCGATCCTAAGGATGCTAGTAAAGTATGCAAACTTCAGCGTTCCATTTATGGACTGAAGCAAGCATCTCGGAGTTGGAACCTTCGTTTTGATCAAGTGATCAAGAGCTTTGGATTTGTTCCAAATTGCTACGAATCTTGCATCTACAAGAAAGTGAGTGGGAGCTCGGTGACGTTTCTGGTACTGTATGTGGATGACATATTGATTATCGGAAATGACATCAACATGCTTAACGATGTGAAGAGTTATTTGAACAAGTGTTTTTCAATGAAAGACCTAGGTGAAGCTGCTTATATATTGGGCATCAAGATCTATAGAGATAGACAAAGACGCCTGATAGCTTTAAGCCAGAGTACATACCTAGACAAAGTTCTGAAAAGGTTCAGAATGGATAAGGCAAAGAAAGGTTCAGTGCCTATGTTGTCAGGTAAGATATTGATCAAGGCTCAGTGTCCAGCTACGGTAAATGATAGGGAAGCTATGAGCAAAGTGCCTTATGCCTCGGCCATAGGTTCCATCATGTATGCCATGCTGTGTACTAGACCGGATGTGTCCAATGCTCTTAGCTTGACGAGCAGATATCAAAGTGATCCAGGAGTGGAACACTGGACAGCCGTGAAGAACATCCTAAAGTACCTAAATAGAACTAAAGAAATGTTCTTAGTCTATGGGGGTGATGAACAGCTTGTCGTAAAAGGTTATGTCGATGCTAGTTTCGACACCGACAAGGATGATTCTAAATCTCATACATGATACGTTTATATTTTGAATGGAGGAGCTGTGAGCTGGAGAAGCTGCAAGCAAAGCGTGATCACGGGATCTACAGTAGAAGCGGAATACATGGCTGCTGCAGAAGCGTCAAGTGAAGGAGTTTGGATCAGAAACTTCATCACTGAGCTTGGCGTGGTTCCAAGTGCATTGGACCCACTGGAGATATTGTGTGACAACACTGGCACCATAGCACTCGCTAAGGAACCAAGATATCATCCAAAGACCAAGCATATCAACCGCAAGTTTCATATAATCCGAGATTATATAGCAGATGGAGATCTGAAGATTAGCAAAGTACATACGGATCTGAATGTCGCAGATCCATTGACTAAACCTCTTCCACGTGTAAAACATGATCAACACCTCAGTGCCATGGGTGTGAGATTGTTGCCAGATGTAAACTAGATTATTGACTCTAGTGCAAGTGGGAGACTGTTGGAATTATGCCCTAGAGGCAATAATAAAGATGTTATTATTATAATTCTTGTTCATGATAAAGTTTATATTCCATGCTAGAATTGTATTAAGCGGAAACTTTAATACTTGTGTGGTTTGTGAACAACACCGTGTCCCTAGTACGCCTCTATGGACTAGCTCATTGATCAATGATGGTTAAGGTTTACTAACCATAGACATGAGTTGTCAATTGATAATGAGATCATATCATTGGGAGAATGATATGGTGGATAGACCCAAACAAAGCAGAGCAATTAGATCGTGTCATCGTGTTCGTCTTTGCGAAGCTTTTCCTATGTCAAATATTGTATTCCTTAGACCATGAGATAATGCAACTCCCTGGTATCGGAAGAAAGCTTTGAGGTCATCAAACGTCATCCTATGAGAGGGTGATCATAAAGGTGTCTCTCAGGTGATCGGAAAGTATCTGTTGGGTTGTATGTATCGAGATGGAATTTGTCCCTCCCAAGTCGGAGAGATATACTTTGGGCCCACTCGGTAATTGATATCAACACCGCTTGCAAGAATGTGGTTAAGGAGTTAATCACAAAGTGATATCGGATTACGGAACGAGTAAAGTACTTGCTGTGAACGAGATTGAACTAGGTATGACAGTACCGACGATCGAATCTCGGGCAAGTAAAATATCGCGAGACGAAGGGAATATATATATGGGATTGATTGAATCCTGGCATCGTGGTTCATCCGATATGATCATCGATGAATGTGTGCGAGTCAATATGGGTGCCCAGACCCCGCTGTTGATTATTGATAGAAGATCATGTCTGCATATTCTCGAACCCGCAGGGTCACACACTTAACGTATCTCGACGCTAGGATAGATTGGATAATTGGTTTATGAATTTTTGTTCGGAGTCTCGGATGGGATCCGGGATATCACGAGAGGCTCCGGAATGGTCCGGAGAATAAGATTCATATAAGGCAGTGCAGTTTTTGGAGTTCGGAATTGTTCCGGGTTAATCGATATTGTACCGGAAGCTTCTAGAACCTTCCGGAAGGGGACCAACGTGGCCCCACCTTCCGGGAGGGGGCATGGGCCTATGAGGGAGTGTCCTGGCCGCATTGGGCCAGGGGCACAAGGCCCCATAGGGCCCAGCCGATTCTAGAGAGATTTGACTCGTTTAAATCTCGGGATAGAATTTCTAGATAATGGAGAGTTTAAATCGTTTAAACTAGAGATAGGATTTCTAGATAAGGGAGAGTTAAATTGTTTAAACTAGAGATAGGCTTGGAAGAGGGGCAAGGGCTGGCCGCCCCCCCTCTATATATAGAGGGGTGGTGCGCCCCCTCCCCCACACACACCTTCCTCCAAGCCCTAGCAGCCTTGCTACCTTCCTCTCTCCCTCCCGACTGTTTGTAGGCGAAGCCCTGCAGCAGAAATTCTCCACCATATACACCACGCCGTCGTGCTGTAGATCCAATCTATCTCTCCACCATACTCGCTGGTCCGAGGAAGGAGGAGACGTCGAGGTGCTGCACGTGTGCATCTCACGGAGGCACCGCCACTTGTGGTGCTAGATCGGATCGGATCGCGAGGAGGAGAAGCGAGTACGACTACATCACCCACGTTCCGACGAACATTCCGCTGTGCGAATCTTCAAGGGTATGAAGATCTAATCCAATCTCTCTCGTTGTTTGCATCTCCTAGATTAGATCTTGGCTTTCCCTCTGTTCGCTCCGTAGAAAATTTTGATTTACTATGCCGCGAAACCCTTCAACAGGTACCCGGTATGATAACGTATTGTGTCAAGCATGCGGGATGTGAAGCAAAAGGAAGCACTCAACACTACTCTGCGTACACTAATGATGAAGAAAGTGAGTCTTCGAACAAGGGGAGACTAAGCGGGGGAAGAGGGTTTTTCGTATCACAGCTTTAGAACGGATTGCTCGCCATGCTTGATTGCGTTCGAAACCCCCATTTGATACTTTATTCTGGAATTCGGTGACTTTGTTCTATCTACTGGATCATTCCATAGATTCCTTGATCGAGATCTTGGTCCTTGCTAGGCTTACTCGCGTAAATAACCCCCATGTCTTAGGTGTTCTCGGGGGTAAGCGAGTCAGTAGAATTGGTTGCACAACCGTCCAGTCCATATCATAATTTTCATAATCAATCATATCAGTAGGTGGCTTACTTGCCTGCTCAAGTCCATCTACTATGGATGTGGGCTTGGACCAAGCCATCCCCAAACACTGAACCGGATCTTGAAAACGGGACTGAACTGAATCCGACTTCTTGGTAGCCCTGTGGCTTTTGGTCCCCATCGGAAAGTGCTGAATGGATTGTTTGAGCTCCTTGCCCAACGACAAAAATAAATAACTAATGGAGTAAATTTAGGCTCATCAATGTGGCAATTATTATTGCTGTGCCTATACATGTAATTTGATCCTTTTCTATTATGCTTGTACCCCACACGCCCCAGTACTGAGGAAGATTAATAATCTCATTAAATGGTCTTTCGTGCGTGAAAGCATTTTTTATAACAGCTTCAATATCATTATTCATCAAGTATGATACCTTTCGGAAGCCTTCTACCACAGCCGTAGGGTTCTGGAAAGCATGATAAGAATATGCCTGTGGAGGATGAGGTTGATATTTGTACCAAACTACAATGCCGATTCTGCTAATAACAAGAATACTGAATTGGCAAAACATTTTCCTCCGATGTTGCATCGAATAAGATTTAGTGACTATTTGAACAACTATAGATGAGTATACACGAGTCAAAAGGGATTTCAAACCCGCTCCTGCATATGTGTTGTGGACTGTTTCCAACGCTAGATTGCACTTGTTTATACGGTAACACCTAAAAGTTCTTTGATTCTATTCAATCTCTTGAAATAAGTGAAATTATTATGTTTGGTAAAGTTAGACCATCGAAGCATTGGTTCACAAGTGCCAATTTGCTTTGCTTTTTTGAAATCATTCAATTCAATGATACGATCGGCTTCAGATGAAGGAGTGGAAGAAAAAAGGGAGCTTTCACTTCATGTGGGTCAGCCTCTAACTCTCTCTCGTATTCTTTCTGCGCGTGCATATGGCGGGAGACCAGCGCTCTTGCTTTGCTCCTCTCCAAATAAATGAAGGAAGAGAGCAGAAAAGAATCCTAGGTAAACAGTAATGCTATCCAGTTCGGACCGGATTTAACCAAACCCTAACCTAATCCTTCCAGTCAAAGGAGGAGACACTGTCGACGTTGATCACCGTCGCCGCAATCGACGGTCCCTAGAGCTGTCAGCATCCTCCTC